>CM071932.1:46383709-47039151 GCA_016081115.2 Rehmannia glutinosa
TATAATTTTAAATTTTGTATAAAAGTGTTTTATATGATTTTAAAATCGGATAATTATGGAATTAATTTTGTGAAAATGGATCCGATTTTTATGAAAAAATCAATTACATGTTTTAGAAAACAAAATAATTCGGATTCGCGTTCGAGCAGCCCAGGTAGGCGATGGGCAGCCTTGGGCAGTTCGGGCAGGGCCTGGGCAACCTCGGCAGCTCGGGCAGGTCCCGGGCAGGACTCGGGCAGTTCTGCCAGGTCCCCGGCGAGGCTCGGCAGGTCCCATTTTTTCAGTTGGCGCGTTGTTTCTCTTTGTTCTTTCGCAGAAGTTTTTTTTGTTTTATCCCTATTCCTTAATTATTTTGATAATTTAGGGGGTTTTTAAAGTTGATTAAAATTATGATTTAATTTCTAAAAGTTAGATTTTAAATTAGAGAATTTTAATCAATAAGACCAATAAGTTGAGCGACTTATTAAAACATAAGATGTTTTATAGCTTAAATGCTTAGGAAATATTTTATTATAAAATAGTGAGTGGAAGAAGGATTCATGACAATAATCCTATGGCCTCCATTATTGATCAAAGCACCGCGGAGATTTAAGTGACGCTCGACGCCCGCGATTCGTCCCCGTGGATGGTTTTCACTTAAATCAATAATCGAAGGCTTATTCTCCGAAGGATAGAATTTAAAATTTAACTCTTAATTTTCTAAATTCTTTGTGTGATTTTGAGTTAATTTTAAAATTCAAATAATGGTGACACTCATAAGGATAAAATCAAATAGTTTAAATGTATCTAAAGCTAAATTAAAAGGTGATAAATAAATAAATGAAGATATGAGATGTTCATAAGGATACATCAAATAGTTTGAATGTATCTAAAAATTAAAAGGTGATTAATAAATAAATGAAGATATGAGATGTCTTGATTATTTATATTATTAATCTGAGATGGTCTGATTTAATCGTCATTTGATTTGACCTACCCCTACGGCCAGCTTTTCAAATGTGAGATTAAATTACCTTGGAATTAGTAGGATAAACTTTATTGCTTTCATGCATCATGTTTATGATTCTAAATTGAATGCTCTATGATGTTCGTTCGCTTATTTATATATCGCTTCATTTTAATTTTTCGACAATGATGTCTTGTCTATGCTTGCATTGTTGAATGATTCATTAACTGGAGAAAATTGTAACAAGTGGAATAGTAACATGAATATTGCACTCGTATGTGAAAATCTCAAAGGCAAGAAGCAAGGTTCCTCTAAACCAAAGGGAAATTGTTTCCCTGCGGTGAAGAGGACATACGAAGAGAGCGCCCAAGTTTCTCTCAAAGTAAAGGAAAACAAGAAACGTAAATTTGATTTACTTGTTCTTGAAAGTTGTTTAGTAGCTAGAGATTCTTCTATTTGGGTAGTTGACTCTTGGAGCTACTAATCATGTTTGTTCTTCTTTACAAATGCTTAGCTCTTATGAAGAGCTTGCCGATGGTCTTTCACAATTCGAGTGCGGTGGTTTCGGCAAAAGCGGTGGGAGTAATTAAGTTTAATATTAGAGATAAAATATTGATTTTAAACGACATTTTTTATATTCCCTGGTTTTAAAGTAGAAATTTGATTTGTTTCAAAATTGCATGAACATTTATTTTCACTATCTTTTAATGGTAATTCGATTATTATTTCTAAACATGGGTGTGATATTTGTATGTAAAATTGAAGCGGACTCTATTTAACTAAGCTTTAATGAACAACCACCTGCTAAATGGCGAAATGTTTAAAGTAGAACATCTAGCCGAAAAGGAAAATGTTTCTCAAAATGATGAAACATATCTTTGGCATCTAAGGTTAGGGCATATTTCACTAGAAAGGATAAATAGGCTTGCAAAGGATGATCCTTTGATATAGCTACAAGTTGGCACTCTTCCTATTTGTGAATCACATGCAGAAGAAAAATGACTAAGAGACCTTTCTGCAAGGGGCAATAGAGCGAAAGAACCGCATTAGAGCTTGTGCATAGTGATGTTTGTGGTCCCATGAACACACAAGCTAGAGGTGTCTTTGAGTACCTCGTCACTTTTATTGATAATTACTCGAGGTTTGGATATGTTTATCTCATAAATAGAATGTCGATCTGAGACTTTTGAAAATTTTTAAGGAATTTCATGCGGAAGTCAAAAGACTAGGAAAATCTTTGAAATGCCGATCTCGATCGAGGAGGTAATGTCGATCTGAGTTCAAAGATTATTTGCTAGAGCATGGTATTTTGTACCAACTCACAACACCTGGCACCCCTAAGAAAAGCGGTATTCTTTGAAAGAGAAAGCCGAACATTCTTGATATGGTTAGGACAATGATGAGCTACAGCGACACTTTATCTAATCGTTTTGGGGGTATGCATTGCAAATGGCGGTTTACATTTTGAATGTAGTTCCGTCTAAGTCAATCCAAAAGACACCACTAGAGTTGTGGAATGGGAGTAACGTTAGTTTACGTTACTTTCGCATATATGGGGTGCTTTCGGCACATGTCTTAAAGGAAAAACTGAAAGATTACATCCACGTTCGATGTATATGTTCGTTGGATATCCCAAAGGAACGAGAGGAGGTTTGTTTTATGATCCGCAAGAAAAGAAAGTAATAGTTTCACTAATGCTTTATCTTTCTTGAGAACAATTATATAAAAAACTTTCGACCTCAAGTAAAAAATTGTACTCGAGGAGTTCTTTCACGATGAGATCGAGGCGACAACCAATAAGAGTTGTTGGAAATCGCTAAAAATTCCACTATACCCGATCAAAATGTCATGACACCTCGGCGTAGTGGGAGGTGATTAAACCACCAATCCTCTATAGTCAAATCGAAGAGGCAAATGTTGCGATCTCGATGGGGTAGACGATGATCCATTGTCTTTCCGGCAAGCGATGGAGGATTCGATAAAGAGAGGGTGGCTTGAAGCTATGAACCAATAAATGGAGTCTATGTACTCAACACTGCAGGTTCTTGTAGATCCGCCCCAAGATGTCAAGCCCATTGGGTGCAAATGGATCTATAAGAGAAAGAAGGGTGTGGATGGGAAAGTATAGACTTTCAAAGCAAGGCTAGTGGCTAATGGGTTACACCCAAAAGGAGGATTTGACTATGAGGAGACTTTCTTTCCCGTAGCAATGCTAAAATCCATTCGCATACTACTTTCAATTGTTGCATGTCTTGACTATGATATATGGCAGATGGATGTTAAGACGGCCTTTCTGAATGGCCATCTTAACGAGGAAATCTACATGCAGCAACGAGAGGGTTTTGTAGCCAAAGGTCAAGAGCAGAAAGTCTGCAAATTGCTTAGATCCATTTATGGGTTAAAGCAAGCCTCAAGGTCATGGAACCATAGATTTGATGAGATTATCAAGTCTTGGATTTTACCAAAGTGTTGATGAGCCTTGTGTATACAAACAGATCAATGATGGTAAAGTGGCAATTTTAGTGATTTACGCAGATGGCATTCTACTAATTGAGAATGAAGTAGAGATGTTAGCTGCGGTTAAAGGTTGGTTTGCCAAGCAATTCCAAATGAAAAATTTGGATAAGTGAATTATGTTCTTGGAATTTGAATGGTTCAAAATCACAAGAACAAATTATTGGCATTGTCTCAAGCTTGTTATATCGATAATATGCAGTTGCATTATAGAATGCAAGATTCCAAAAAGGGTTACCTATCAATTCGACATGGAGTCGTTCTCTCCAAAAGAGCAGTGTCCTAAGACACCTCAGGAGGAAGAGGACATGAGATGTATTCCCTATGCCTCTGCAGTAGGCAACCTTATGTATGCTATGTTGTGTACTAGGCTCGGTATATGATATGCGATATGGATAGCCAACTCGATTTCAATCTAATCCAGAAATATTTCATTAGAAAATAGTCAAGAACCTTCTCAAATTTGTTTGAGATCAAGATGTTTGTCTATTTAGGTGGTTGACTTTAAAATAGACGAGTGCACTAATTCTGACTTCTAGTCAGACAAGGATACTTTCGAAAGTCGATATCAGGTCGTGTACATTCTTGTTGATCTTGTCAACAAGACCCGGCCTCTCAAAAGTGTTTTTAATGGCACAAGAACATAGGACTGGGAGACATGTCCCATATGCTTTAGCGCAAGTGGGAGATTGTTAGGGATAGTGCCCTTAAAGCAATTGTGAATTATGTTTGATTATTAATAAAGGCAACATTTATTTTCGAACTCTTTTACATATTGTATGTATTTTCTTGAACATCATGAAAATCCCTAGTTTATTTATGTAACCATAATCTTAGTATATAAGTGTTATATACGAGAGGATTAATATTATGGATATTAAACTAAAATTAAGTCTGTGACGAAATTAATTAAAGTATGAGATCTTTAATTAAAACACCATTAATGCGGCCCAGAACATTTTGAATGTAACTGTCTTATCCGGATCGTCGATGTTAAGACATCTTAGTAGGGGCATTTATATATGATTTGATCATATAGGACTTGGACTGAATTAATTTGAATTTTTCACACAAATTTCGCTGTAGAAATGGAAAATCAAATTAAATCACTAGATGATCATATATGGATAAATCTTAATCCCGAGTGATTATAGACTCCTGTTTATTTCTGTGTGATTCTTAATTTTCTCTTTTAAGTTTGTCCTACGACATTCCCAACACTTGCATTTTATATTCACATTTGAATTAAATAGCTGGGAATATAAATTCACAGATATGGAATCCATTCCTTCTTGCGAGAAGTAGAAAGACGATTCTCTCATTTGTTAATTTTGGAACTGAATGGTTTGAGATCTCTAATTTATAATCTGATTATAAATTAACCATTCGCTAGTGAATTAATGGTAAATGAGGATAAGAGGTAATTGAAGAGGTTTAACGGATATTACCTAGCTTCAATTACGAATTGTCTATAGAGGATTAATCTATATGTAATGATTATATCGATGGGACTTTGCTCATTTCGTAGAGTAAGATATTCTATAATTATAAGAGTGCAATTCGAATTTATAGTGGAGTAATATCGGAATTAATAAGTCGAATAAATTAATTAAAAAATTAATTATTTATTCGATTTATTGGAGCTTAAAATTATAGGTCCATGATCCTCGGTTCGCCTTCCTAGAGTAAACGGGTTAGAAATAATATTTTTAGTTCCTAAGGTTTTATGGAAAATAGTTTTCCAAAATATTTGGGCTAATATATTAATATCAGTTAATTCCGGTAATATTTGATATTCTACAGTTTTGACTGTATTGGTAATTAAATAAATATAAGATATTTATAATATTAATATAATTATTAAATTGATAATTATGTTGGAAAATTATCAGTTAGAGTTTGAGTCTATCTAGAATTATGAATTCTAGATTAGAAAGAAAATTGAGTTGGAGTGGAAAACGATTGAACAAGGCCTATAAAAGAGAACCATATTCTCACAATTTGTGTATGCTATTCGTCCGCCTATCTCATCCGTTTATAAATAAAAAGGTCAGCCAAATCAATTTTTTTCCGGCTTTCGGTTGAACTTCAAGTTCAATTGGATTTTGTTTTATAAACAATTAGAAAGGTTGTCTAATTGGCCATGTATTTTAAAAGCCATTTTCGCCATCAACTAAAATTGATCAATTGAAAAGTGATAAATTGAAAAAGTGTTTTCTGGTCGGTTTCATTGAAAGCGATTTTCGGTTAGTGGCGATAATTTTAGGGCCTATTTCGGTTTTCAAAAGGATTAATTTTGTGGTTTAGTTTTAAAAATGCTAGTTCAATTCCTCCTATCCGGTTAACCTAATCCTACGATCTCATGAGTTGAGTACATCGTATGAAAATTAAAGTTAGGAACTTAGATTTATTATTTGGGTGCCCACACACTGCCGTTGATAGAGAGGTTCGAATTGAAAGATCGCGGTGTCTACGAGCTTTGGGGATTCAAAGGATTCACGTAGAAAAAGGCGAACAATAAGAAAATCGTTGAAAGAGGTGAATTTTCTTTTCTTCCTTTAGTTTGAATAAATTTAATAAGCATGATCTTATGTTCTTATATCTAAAACTCGATTTTTGAAATCCCTAGCTTCCGCTTCCGTTCAATTTGATTGAAAAGTCGGATCTTATTGGACCGGATTAGATTCGGGACCCGAATAATTTCCAACAGTATATATATTCAAAAGTGTACCTATGATATAGATAGCCTTCTTTATCACTTGGCTCAATGCATAAAGGAGGGAAGAAAAAAAAAGTCACTTCTTTCTTCATGATATATATATACATCCCAAGGGGTATATATATAAGTATATGTATATATATATATATATATATCTCAATTATATATTAAAATAAATCATATTTATTTATTTCTCTTCAATTATCTAGTGGGCTTCTACAATTAGGCCTACTAGATTATGGTATGGGATTGGACTTTAAAGTTCAATTAATTAATTAATTTAAATCCCAATTAATCAATTCAAATATTTATTAATTCATTCTATTCCAATTATTTGGTCTCTAATCAAATTAGATTTAATTAGATAATCAAATTAATTAATTAAATATTTAATTCTACAAGTGAATTAAATTAAAACCCAATTAATTAATCTATATCAATTAATTGCATCCAACCATTGGATTTTTCAATCTCCAAATGTCAACATCTAAAATTATGTGTGACCTTTTTAGGTTCACGACTAACACTAGTAGTAAGCTTACAACTTTTGCAACTTTCGAATAATAATAACTTATTGTATTTATAAATCCAATTAATAAATATACTTGAAGTTAACTCTTTAATTTCAAGAACCTACAAATCATGGTAACACCTAGCAAGTAGCATGATTACCTGTATTAGGTGAAATAGCGAGTAAACCTATTTCAATTGTAATTGCATACATATACGATCCTTTCGACAACTAATTTCCCATTAAATCTTGAGCATAGATTTATAAGTCGAACTCAAATTGATTTAATAACTGTGATTCCATTTCAAGTTCTTGTGTGCTTTTATGAATAAAATCCATCGTGCCTTGGTCAAGGTCTTTAAACAACGAACTATGAAAAAAACAGAAATTCCTTATTAAATGACAAGTGTCGAATTCTATGTTGGCTACACACAAACCTCCATACATATCACTGCTATACCCAAAATACCTATTTGTGATTGTCAAGCAATCAAAAGATAAATCAAAGTATTGTAGGATATACACAAGGCATAGTCGTGCCTCAAGTACGCAGGATTAATCATGTACTATTGCAATATGAAAATTCTTATTCGACAATCAAAGTTTTATCTAAGAATTTTTATTGGGTCATATTCAGTGAACTTGTTCGCTAACAAACACCCACATATGTGCATTTGTGTCTTAACACGATGTTAATGGAATGCAACATCCTCGTCTCATGTTGAGCATGCACCATATGTACAAGTCGCGGTGTTATTTAATGTCATATCTTGAAAAACCCATCACCTTGGAATAAATTTAAGATCAAAGCCTTAGAGGCATATTCCATGATTGCCATCAAATTCGCGACCATGCTTCATAGCTTAAATTGATCTAAGGACTTTATCATATGTGCAAATATGTGATAAATGCAAAAGAACATAAGATAAAGAAATGCCTTTATATTATTATAATTTCTAATAAAATTGTTTTACAAGTAGAATAAAATCCAATGTAATTGGAACGTCAAGAGCATTCTACTAACAATCTCCCAGTTGCCCTAATTCTAATTGCCCATGTATTTTAGGCCCATCTTTTCGAGATGTCCGTCAAATACTCTTTGTGCTAAGGGTTTAGTTAGCGAGTCTGCTACATTTTCTGCTGAAGCAACTCGATCCACAATAGCATCGCCTCATTATATGTTTGGATCTTTGATGAGATCTTGGCTCTTTTGCTTGCGCTATAGAACCGTTGTTGTCACAATAAATCATTATTGGATCAACAACAGATGGAACTACACCCAACCCTTGGATATAGTTTCATATCCAAACAACCTCTTTTGTTGCATCCGATGCGACAATATATTCAGCTTCAATGGTGGAGTCTGCAGTCGTTTCTTGTTTGGAACTTTTCCAACTAACTGATCCCCCATTCAAGATGAATATATATCATAACATGGACTTAGAGTCGTCTTTATCAGACTGGAAACTAGAATCAGTGAACCCTTCTAGTTTTAGCTCTCCATTGCCATATATCAAAATCATATCCTTAGTTCTTCTCAAGTACTTAAGGATCGTCTTAACGGCCTTCTAGTGTTCATCACCTGGATTGGACTGATACCTACTCGTGACACTCAAAACATGTGCGACATTAGGCCTGGTACATAACATTTCTTACATTATGCTTCCAATGGCGGATGCATAAGGTATGCGAGACATTCTTTCTCTTTCTTCAAAGTGTCTTAGGAGACATAGCTTTAGAAAGTGAAACACCATGACTCATAGGCAGGTATCCTCATTTAGATTCCTCCATACTAAACCTTTTTAGCACTTTATCTATGTACATGGACTGGGATAATCCGATCATCTTTCGTGATCTATCTCTATATACCTTTATCTGTAGGATAAAAGATGCTTCTCCTAAGTCCTTCATGGAGAACTGTTTAGACAACCAAGTCCTTGTTGATTGCAACATACCTACATCATTTCCAATGAGTAGAATGTCATTAACATAGAGCACAACAAATGCAAACTCGCACTCCCACCGACCTTCTTATATACACATGGTTCATCCGGATTTTTGTGAAAATCAAATGTTTTGATTGTTTCATCAAATCGAATGTTCCAACTCCTAGAAGCCTGTTTGAGCCCATAAATGGATCTCTGGAGTTTACAAACTTTTGCTCGCTTCCATTGGATATGAAGCCCTCTCGTTGCTTCATATAGATATCTTCTTTAATGTTTCTATTAAGAAAAGCGATCTTCACATCCATTTGCCATATCTCATAGTCATAATATGTTGATATGGCTAGCACAATCAATGGATTTAAGCATCGCTCTTGGTGAAAAAGTTTCATCATAATCAACTCTTTTCTTTTTGAGTATAACCTTTTGCAACCAAACGTGCTTTAAAAGGTCGCCACCTCTCCATCTATTCAAAGATTTCGCTTGTAGACCCATTTGCAACCAATGGGTTACAATTCCATGTGGTGGATCCACCAAGGTCCATACCCTGTTGGAGTACATGGAGTCAATTTTGGACTGTATTATATTGCTTCTTTCCATTTATTTGAGTCGATGTCTGACATCGCCTCTTCGTAGCTTCTTGGATCATTATCTAAAAGGAGTCCCTCTTCTTTGTTCTCTAATAAAAGGTTTAGCCTCTCAGGCGCCTTTGAAACCCTTATGGATTTTTGAAGAGGTTGTGCTTTAGATGCTCCAGCTTCAGCTGGTGCATTATCTGCAGCAACATTTGGGAAATTCTGTGGTTCTTGAACTTCTTCGAGTTCTAATGATTCGCCACTCCTCTTAGAAAGAAATTCTTCTTCAAGGAAAGTAGTATTCTTCGAAACAAAAACCTTTTGTTCTGAAGGATCATAAAAATAGTATCCTATAGACTCTCTTGCATACCCCACGAATTTACATAAGATGGATCGCACATCCAACTTTTCTCCCACTTGTTGTTTCACATAAGCAACACACCCCCATACATTGAGGTATTTGTAGGAGGGTGTCTTACCACACCACATTTCATATGGTGTGTTGGGAACGGCCTTAGATGGTACCTTATTCAATAAGTATGCTGCTATCTATGAGGCATAGCCCTAGAATGAAATAGGTAAAGTAGTAAAACTCATCATCGATTGAACCATATCTAACAAAGTTCGATTTCTACGCTCTAAAACTCCATTGAGTTGTAGAGTAGCAGGAGGAGTCCACTGTGAGAGAATACCATTCTCTTTTAGATAATCAAGAAACTCAGTGGTCAAGTATTCGCCTCCTTGATCCGATCGAAGAGTCTTAATACTACGACTAGTTTGTTCCTCCACCTCATATCTAAATTCTTTGAACTTTTCAAAAGCCTCATATTTGAACCTCATAAGGTATATATAACCATACCTAGAATAGTCATCGATAAAAGTTATGAAATAGTGATAGTTCCCTTGTGCACTAACACCTAGTGGACCACAAATATCCGTATGGATCAAATCCAATAGATCTTTGGCTCGTTCCATTTGTCCAACAAATGGTGATTAGGTTATTTTTTCTTTAAGACATGATTCACATGTTGGAAACTTTTGCTCTCCCATAAGGTTGAGTTTTTGTCCCAACTTGTGTATTCTTTTTTCGGAAATATGACCTAATCTAGTATGCCAAAGAGTGACAGAACTATGATTATCTATTTTTCTTTTATTTTGTTGAATTGTGAGAATGGGATTATGGGGAGTAACATGTATAAACAATTTGTCAAATAACCGAATATATAAGTGCATAATCTTTGAAAATGGAACAAGTTCCATTCTCAATTACAAATTTAAAACAATCTCTGTCCAAAACAGAACAAAGATAATATTTCTAATAATATCCTAACATAAAGACAATTGTTCAAACACAAACCGTTTGTGTCTACGATACCACTATTGGGTTCGCTATATCATGGGGCTAAACGCAATAAAAATTAAAAATTTAAATCATGCATAAAATTATACATAAAAATAAAGCCCCGATTCTCGTAGTTATTTAACGATTGCGCGTTTATATAAGTGGTAAAATAAGGTTTAGGATCTTACCTAAAATACTTCCTTTTGAAGATCATGTTGAAGGAATCCAAATTCCTCGCAAAGGTAAATCCTCGTAAACTCGCCAATAGATATTCAAATGTCTCCCCTCTAATTGAGTCCACCTTTTGGTTGTGACACCTAATAAATTCTTCGCTAGTAGAATTTATTGCGTTTTGAAATTGAAAAATGAAATAGAATTTAATTCCAACAATCAACTATTGTTAAAATTTTGTAGAATTATTTATTAATTATTCTCTACTAAAATTTTTGAAGAGAAAATAATAGTGTATATTGAAGAGAGAGTAAGAGAGCTTAGACTAAGAGTACAAAATGAATGTTAAGAAACCAAACATTCATCCTCAATTTTATAAAAATTGTCCGGCCAATTGGTCTCATACGACAAATATGATAACCTTCTTTTCTTTTTTAATCTCAATCAATCATCACCTTTTATTTTTAAAAGAATTATATATATTCAAAAGTGTACCTATGATATAGATAGCCTTTTATCACTTGGCTCAATGCATAAAGGAGGGAATAAAAAACGTCACTTTGCAAGCCATGCGACTTCTAGTATTTTTTTTATTACATTCTCTCTTCATGATATATATATATATATATATATATATATAAAGGTATTGGTTCAAATGAGACCAATATACTGGGGTGAGACCGTAGGGACTGATATGGGCCGTTTATTTTTAATTTTGAAGGGCTAGACAGTCACGATCATCAAATGAGATTGGGGCAATTTGCTCGCATACGACGACGTGATTAGGAACTCGGCCGCATGAGCCTCGTAGTCGATCGAGGAGGGCTGCACAAGCGCGTTTCGAGCTCTTTCGATAACATGAGAGCATCATATACGCTAAAAATGACGGTATCTTCCTCGGATGGCCTAGGACATTATAGTCCAATTTGATTAATCCATTATTTAAGGTAATTTAAAAGAATAAACGGTTCAGGGATAATTATGTAAATGTACAAATAACCAGTTATTTAATTAAGGACAATTTTGTATATTAGAATGTGATCTATTAAATGGATTTTGATATGACCGAGATTCTTGGGAGGTGAATTTATTCTAAAACCAAACACACGTCTCTTTAACTTCTCGTACGCAAAGAAAAAGGCATTGCAACGTTTGGAAAAAAAGAAAAAAACATTGACGCCATTTTTTGTTGAATGCATGCAAGTTGAGGAAAAATCAGATAAGAACTTTGTTTTTAGTTTTTGATTTTTTATATAGTCATTGTTATGTATTTTTTTCTTTTTCTTTTTCAATTTTCTATAATATTTTGCATCTAAGTATATAAAATTAAGAATTCTTCGAGAATTTCATCAATGGAGACCAAAACATCGATTTATAGAGAAGGAACGCCGCGTTACTTCCGGATGATTCTATTCTTAGATTGGGGCTAACAAAAAAAAAGCAGAATGAGATTATGTTTTTTTTATTTAGTGTATAATATATCTCCCTGTTTTTCAGTTTTTATCAGCAGCAGTCAAAAGCGTATAACAACAACTAGAATGAATAATCATCTACATGACTAAGTTTGGTTTTTGTGGGAGTTATCCCATGCGACGAGTTTGCTTTGGTAATTTTGATTCTTAGATTTTTTTAGTTGTTTTTACAAACTAGGGGTTCTCCCAGCAGACTAGGTTTTTAGTATGTGTTGATTTTGTTTTGGTGTATAAATACCACATAAATATTGCATATTTATGTCTGTTGATTTTTAATATAATTATGACTTATAGATAGAATATTTTGTTGTTATATATTGTTTTTTGTGTCAGAGCAGTGACCTGATTGGTACATTTTTAAGGAATGTTTTTTGCCGCATATTGGTGAGTGTTTTTTGTTGCGGGCGTTTTCAATGAGCCAGATTTTGTTAGTGTTCAATACGTGATATAGTTTAGTACAGTTTAATGTGAACATCGATTATGTTTGTTGCATGTGTAGGTACTTTTTAATAATGCATGTTTATATTTAATCCAATGCTTGATGTATAGACAATAGAAGTTTAATGTATATGTATATGCGCAAATGTATGCCAGTGTATACATAGAGGTTTAATAATGCATATTTATGTATAATACAATTCTTAAAATTTAAGTTATTCATTTTTTGATTTTTGTTTTGAATATGAATCATAGGCAATGCCTTTTTTAATAGAAATTACGTGTTAATTTGGCACATCCGAGTTTTTTCGCAATACTTGGCGGCTAGGGGTTGTGAGCAGATGGCTTGGGTTATTCAAAAGTCTCGTCCTGTTAGGTTGGCCTTGGAGGGATTCTGTGAATAAGATTGAATGTGGTATATTTGCAATGAGGCACACGGAGACATATGAAGACGGAGGGTAAGAGGATGGGGATGTGGCCTTCGAGGAAAAAGTAATTAATCTCATATTTCAAACCTTAGATCAATTTATTGCCATGCGATTGCGGTTGAATCTCATATTTCAAACCTTAGATCAATTTATTGCGGTTGATGAGTATAATGAAGAAAATGAGAAAAATTTGGATGAAGCGAAGAGGTTTCTGACGGGGAAGAAAGTTATATAGTCCTTTTTATGCTTGAGAAATTTGGAACATGAATATGCTGGACAATTATCCTTTTGTTTTCCTTTTTTTCATTTTTATGGAGAGATTTTGGGTTTTTTTAATGATGTTTTGCTTAGATCGGCAACATCAGCTCGTTTTGTATTTATTTTGACTTAAAAGGGCACTTTTTGCCTGGAAAAGCACTTTTTTATGACGTTTTTGACTAATGTTATTGGTGAATTGATGGCATGCCTATTTATTGTTTATTTGTTGCATCATTATTTATTTAATATCGCATAGGAATAAATAGAGTGTGAAGATCATTGATGTATATCTAGACGTATGATGTGTCTAACAATTTCATGCCTAAAATAGCATATATGTGCATCATACATGTTATATTTATACAATATAATATGTTGAACTATACATTGTAATGTATAGTTCTTTCCAAAAAAATTTATGACCTGTATAGATGGAATGTATAAATTTGATTTTACAAACAATATATATAAGTTGCATTAGATGCATAGATTAAGCTAAGAGTGTATGAATCGGCGTTTTTTTTCATTGTATGTTTAGATAAATTTTATTGCATTAATATACAAGTATTTGTGCATTTTGTATGCGAAAATGAGTATAGGCAATAAACTAATATATAACTTAATTGAATTATATGTATAGATAGACCGACCAAGATTATCGCATATTTACTAAAGGACAAATGCATGATTGGTTAAACAATCAAAATAATTAAGTTAGTGAATTTTTTATGTTAAAAATAAGCTTTATATACATCGCACATGCTGATTTTATATATAGTACTATCGATAAAGCTCGTGACATTTATTTTACATAGCAAAATAATATATAATAAATGAAACATGTATGCATAGATATCTTTGGATTCATGCATATATATTTTTTAAAGAACGGGATTCTGTAGGCATTGTCATTTTTGTACTAAAAATGCACCGTGTGTTGCAACTAATTCGCTTTGGAGTTGCTTCGCCAATCCCTATATCGCACCACAATAATATTAAATATTCATCAATTTAATATTATCTATGCATGTTAATAGCAATAAACATTCTTTCCGAGTATCATAATACTCCTACACATGCACGGTAGTAGTATTATTTATGCATTGAATGAACATTAAACATACACTGTTATCAATTAAACATGCATCATTTGTGTTAGTAGCATAATTAAACACGAACATATTCTATAATCATAATTAAGTATGCATCATATGAGCATTATATATACATCATTATAAATTATATATGTATATAATTGAAAAATGATTCGAAATATATCTTGGTTATTCATAATTTGGGTGTTCAATAATGATGTATGAGTTTTTTAGGTTTTTTTCCTATTTTATGAAGATTATATTTGATAGATGACGTGAATATGGGATTTGGATAGGTATTAATGCTTGTTTTAAGAAAGATATGATTGTGTGATAACCTCTTCCCTATTTTATAGCAATCACGCGACAGTTACTATGTTGATTAAATTTCTTATAGTCAATTATACCCTTTCTTGCCTTATTATCCAATTAATAATATTAATTTGAATGTTTTAATCCCAACCATGAATTGATTTATTATAATGGTCCAGATCAGTCCGACCATAGGAAATGGTCTCATAAGAACCAACCCCTATATATATGTATATATATATCCTAAAGGGTATATATATAAGTATATGTATATATATATCTCAATATATATATATTAAAATAAATCTTATTTATTTATTTCTCTTCAATTATCTAGTGGACTTCTACAATTAGGCCTACTAGATTATGGTATGGTATTGGACTTTAAAGTTCAATTAATTAATTCAACTAATTAATTAATTTAAATCCCAATTAATCAATCCAAATATTGATTAATTCATTATATTCCAATTATTTGGTCTCTAATCAAATTAGATTTAATTAGATAATCAAATTAATTAATTAAATATTTAATTCTACAAGTGAATTAAATTAAAACACAATTAATTAATCTATATTAACTAATTGCATCCAACCATTGGATTTTTCAATCTCAAAATGTCAACATCTAAAATTATGTGTGACCTTTATAGGTTCATGACTAACACTAGTAGTAGGCTTACAACTTTTGCAACTTTCAAATAATAATTACTTATTCTATTTATTAATCCAATTAATAAATATACTTGAAGTTAACTCTTTAATTTCAAGAACCTACAAATCATGGTAACACCTAGCAAGTAGCATGATTACCTAGTATTAGGTGAAATATCGAGTAAACCTATTTCAATTGCAATTGCATATATGTACGATCCTTTCGACAACTAATTTCCCAATTAAATCTTGGGCATAGGTTTATAAGTCGAACCCAAATTGATTTAATAACTGTGATTCCATTTCAAGTTCTTGAGATTCTTTTATGAATCAAATTCATCGTGTCTTGGCCAAGGTCTTTGAACCACAAACTATGAAAACACAGGAAATTGTCTTATTAAATGACAAGTGTCTAATTCTATGTTGGCCCCATACAAACCTCCATACATATCACTGCAATACCCAAAATACCTCTTTGTGATTGTCATTGTCAACCAAAAGATAAATCAAAGTATTGTAGGATATACACAAGGCATAGTCGTGGCTCAAGTACGAGGATTAATCATGTATTATTGCAATATGAAAATTCTTATTCGACAATCAAAGTTTCTATCTAAGAATTTTTATTGGGTCATGCCCAGTGAACTTGTTCCCTAACAAGCACCCAAATATGTGCATTTGTGTCTTAACACTGATGTTAATGGAATGCAACATCCTCGTCTCTTGAGCATGCACCATATGTACAAGTCTTACGGGGTTATTTAATGTCCTGTCTTGAAAAACCCATTGACTTGGAACAAATTTAAGATCAAAGCCTTAGAGGCATATTCCATGATTGCCATCAAATACGCGACCATGCCTCCTAGCTTAAATTGATCTAAGGACTTTATCATATGTGCAAATATGTGATAAATGTAAAAGAACATAAGATAAAGAAATGTCTTTATATTATTATAATTTCCAATAAAATTGTTTTTCAAGTAGAATAAAATCCAATCTAATTGGAACGTTGGGTATTCTACTCTAACAGTCTAATCTATTTAATTAGTGTGATATCAAACCCGTGAATTGAGTAATCGTCACATTTAAGGAAAAAACATGCAGTTTGACAACTCCATTAGATAAAGAAGGCATTAACAAAGGGTGGCGCTATTCACACCCCCAAAACCTATTAATACACTCCATTTCTTAATACACTCTCACCCACTTTTAAAAAATAACCGATTTAATTAATACACCCCAACCTTCCCTAATTTTCCCTTCCCCCAATTAAACCCCAATTCGTTTTTCCACAAAGCATAAACTTGCACAACACATACAACTAACACACACGACATTGCTGCTATGAAGAGAAGAAAAAAGAGAAAAAAATCCCGACAAAAAACACAACCAAAATATGGAGGAAGAGAGAAAAACAAATTGATTATAAAATATAAGCATGTACATTATCTATGCAAGTGTGCAGTTGGAGATAACTGATTTCCAAGGTGAATCATCATCAACACAGAAGACACACAATAATTATTTTTTATATTTCATGTATAACCATTTTCAACCAATCAAAAATTTCTTTCTGTTTAAATTTCATGAATAAACGTTACATGTAGTTAAATAACTTTTAATTTGCTCTATTCCTTTGTTATGCATATGATTAAGCACATATCCTAAAATGCATCAATTCCAAAAGTTTTATCAAAATAAGAATAATCGCTCTTAAACTTAAAAAAGTCCACAATTTCCAGATATCAGTTTTCTTATAAATAAGGACCAGAAACTACTAGAAAAATACAAAATTTTGACCATCAGAGACCAGAACTATGATCAACCTAATAACAAACACCAAAATATTAGATTAATTAAGATAGAGAAGATTCCCTACAAAAAATAAAGATAGAGAAGAAAACTAATTCCACTTTTCTCAAGAAATAATCGTACCCAGGATTTTGTTGTTATGCACGATAATTTGATATATGTTTGATATAATTTTATACTAAAATTTATTGTTTCGTGCTTTGAATTAACAAAAGAAATTTGGTGCAATTTTAAGATTTGTCAAATCGATGCGAAAATTTTGTCTTTTTATTTACAAAAAAAGAAAAGAAGTTGAATGTGTAAGCAGGAGCGGAACTAGGATTCGGGAGTAAGGGGGTCCAAAAAATGGAAGATCGAATATTTATTTTTTTATAATAAAATTCAGAATATATTATATATTTGCAGTAAATACAATGTCAATACTCATCATTAAGCATCCCAAAAATACATAAATAACAATCCAAAATTGACACAAATTTTCTTTCTTAAAAAAAAAGAGGGGGCCAAATGGAAATTATACCAAATTTTATCTATAAAAAATAAAAAAATAATATATTACCATCCCTGTGTGTAAGGGTGGGGAAGAAGATTATATGTTTTAAAAAATGAGTGTGTTTAGAGATCTATTGGTGGGTGTAATTAGATATTTGGTAAGGTAGTATGAGCATTTACTTTTTTCAGTTGTTGTCATTTTTGTATTTAAAGTGAAGGGGTGTATTGATAGGTTTTAAGGGTTTTAATAGCGTCACCCTTAACAAAATATCTTAAGACTTCATGTCACACATTCCCATTCCACTCCTTAGTCTATTGTATTGGATGAATGTCACGTGTACATGATGATGTCACAATTGTACACTTGTTATTCATCTAGTCAAGTGGAATAGATAGTAAAAAGGAATGTAGAATAGGAAGTCCGGCCTCTAAGAAAATGATCGAGTAGGTCTCATGTGATATTGTCGCATCATGCGACCGGAAAAAAGTGATACTTTTAATATTAACAAGTAATCATTTCACGAACATTCAAAACAACTGGTATGTTCAGACAAAATATTACATTTTCTATCTATATCTATATCTATATCTATATCTATATCTATATCTACATCTATACTATATTATTATTATTATTATTATTATTATTATAATTATGTTTCTTGAAACTTTTGATTGGACAAAGATATCCTTTTGAGATAGTGAAATTTAAGGGCAACTAAGTAATTTGATATTTATTTAGCTTCTATTTGTTCAATTATAAGACAAGTGACCTTTTTATATTCTACACTTTAAAAGTATTTATTCTTTCATCTCTAACTCTTAAAATATTTTAAATTTTAAAATAATATTAGTTTCATATTAAAGTAGATTTCGAGAACTTTCTAACCATATGTCATAAGCATATATAAGGACTTCACATGAGAAAATTTTAACCTTATAAAGTTCAACACTATGTAGAAATTAAGAATTTATGTTTTTATATTTTTGTTGTTTATATAATCTTTTTTATTTATTTATTGGATAAATGTTCATTATACCCAATTTATTTTTCAAAATCTAAAAAAAAATTTTTTAGTCATAACAGAAGAATACTTCAAATTTGTTATAAAATCAATTTAAAATTTAAATTAGGTTTCAAAATCTCCAACCATATGTTTTTAATAAATACACAAGTTTTTATAGAAGAAAATTTTAGTTATTATTTAAAGTTTAGTATGATGCAATTTGTATATTTCTTATATTCTTTTAAATTTTCTCAGTAATTAAATATATATGTTATAATTTATAAGAAGATGATCAGATTATAATAGACATGATAAGGATAAAAAATATTTTAGGTGGTTTTGATGCTAAATAAAAAGTAGAGAAAATACATAATTCCTCTATGGTCGGGAAACTATCCCTCAATTTGTAATATGAAATTTGGAAATTAAATTTATTGATTGTTTAAAGAAACTATATTGAAAACAACATAGTTTCTTATCTTATTTTTATTGCAATTTCATGCATATTTTATTTTAATTAGCCATATCAGTAAAATAAAAAGTACACAATAAACAAATAAGATTAACATGAAAACAATACGAATAAGAACCAAAACAAGTTTGTCGCGGCAAAAAAGTTACCTTTTGAATTTTAACTATATGTGTTAATATGACTTTTACTTAATTTTCTGACATGATAAGTTTTAGTTTCAAACTTATTATTTTTTTCGAATATATAAATTATTTTATATCCTATAAAGTAAAAGAACATGTGCAAAAAAATGTTAAAAATTATATATATATATATATATGTATATATAAAAGAAAACTTAGAAGACAAACTTAATAAAAAAATCCATATGTATTAAGTTGACATTTATGATAAAACTTGAATGTCGTTCGAAAATTACACCCTTAAAAACTTATAAGTTTAAAATATCATTATGATATATATATTTATAATAAAAATATGTACCAAAATAATTAATAAATTTAATAAAATAATGTGAAAGAGTGAAACATGAGCTAAAATTAGATTAAGTCCGAAGATCATATATGCTAGGCAAAAGAAAAAATAAATAAACTCATTTAATATGTAACAGTTTGACATTTGCTGAGAAAATAATAAATTACTTAAATTTTATATAATTCAAATATTACCATAACATTCATAAAAAGCTAAGTAAATTAAATAATTACAACAAATTAAAGTGAAATTAACAATAAAAAATATTAAAAAAATAAATGGTTATACTTGATATTAATGAGTTGAGACTACCAAAATAATTTTGGGCATTAATCTCACATATGTAGATAGTGTAGGATTAAACCAAATGAAACACTTTAGATTAAAAGTTGAAACATATTCTAAAGAAAAGTTAAATAACTTTCATATAATATGTATAATTTGATATTTCCGACAAAATATCAGTTCATGTACACCTTTAGGATTTATAAAGATTCAAGCACAAAAATAATTATTATAAAAATCGGTACAAATTATTCTAACTTTTACAAAAATGGAATATTATGAAAAAATTGAAACAATAATTAGAAATGGAAAGTCGTTGTCTGTATGTGACATTGTACTAAATAAATAATTAAAATAAACTAATTTAATATGAAATAGTTTGATATTTATGTCAAAGTTTAATATTTCTTAAATTGTAAGTTTATTTATGTATAAATTCTATTGTGTTAAACTATATAATATAATAAATTGGAGTAAGATGACCATGTTTAGTGCCAAGTAATATGAACTCTTCTGGGCATAAAGAGGAGTAAAAGATTAGTTAAGGATTTTTTTACAACTTGATATCTAATTTTTTGGCAACTATATTTTCTTATTTGATCAAAAATTGAATCACAATTTTAAATAGAAATCAAAGTACCATATACCATTTTCTCAATAAAGGCACTGAAAATGGATTGCAAATTATATTTTAAATTTACAGTTTCTTCAAACAAATATAGATTAGTTTTAGTATGTTAAGAATAATTACGATTTTCATAACTATACGTCTCACAAAATTTACAACTACGTAAGTTTTAATATAAACCAATTAAAATAGTCAAATTCAATTGCAAGTATAAACTCTAATAGTATAACATATCTTTCTAAAACCTTATGCAGTTAAAAAAACTATATTAGTTTTTAGTTTATTATATAACTTTTAAAAACTTAAAGTGTTTACAAAAATATTTTTTAAACATAAAATTTAATTAGTATTATATTTAGTAATACAAGCTTGACACATAAAAATCATTAATATGTTTTTCTTTCATACAACTATCTTTGGTTTTATTATTTATTAAGTGAAGATATTTTGTGTGAAATTAAATAGAGTTTCAAAACTCAAATTTTGACTTACCACTTTTCATAGATTTGTTTAATGCCTGATTCTCGATGAAAACAATGCATTAATTTTCTTATATATTAGGTTAAGGATTATTATTTTTAAGACAGTAGAAATAGAAGGACTTTGTTACTAGAATTAAGATAATATATGAAAAGTTTTTTCTTATATATATATATATATATATACATGTTATATTGTATTTTTTTATAGAATAAAAGAAGTAAGCACAAGACGTATAAGAATTTGATTAACCTTTTTTTATAGTTTTTGAATTGAATAACAATAACAAATAAAATGATGATATTATTTGGATTTTGGTACAAAAGTTAATCAATTGTTTTTATTAATGTGATAACTTACATGTGATTTATTAATCATTAGCTTATGAATTATAAGCTAAATTACTTGTTTGTTTATGTAAAATGCATCCAATGCTAAAAGAATTCAAAAATCAATTAAGTAAGAAGAAAAGTAATTCTAGCCATAAATTGTAATAAAAGATTGATGAATGTGATTGTTAGCTAATATAGAACTTATTTGTTGTTATACTAATTTTAATTTTTTTTTGTGAGATCGAGTTTTTTAAATGATTATTTAACAATTCAATCGATCTATAATTAAAGTAAATAAAAATATATATTAAATATACTTTGTAATATTTAAATAAATTAATATTTATTTTTTTCTAAATTATTTTTTAATATTTTCACATTAATCGATAAAATTATTAAATAATATAATTATTTTAGTAAAGTCATGTGGATCACGTGCGCCGCACGTGTTTTTTACCAGTACACTTAAAAGTATCAATTTTCTATTAGTTGCAAAGTACGACCGTCTCACTCAAGTTTTTGTCTAAAGGAATATAGTTCTCAGTCATGTCAAATGGCTAACAAATAACATGTTGGTCCAATTGTATGCTCATTCTCTGTCGAAAGAATTTTTCACGAAAACAAAAATCTCTAATTCGGTATGGTGAGGTGGGAACCACGCTAACAATCCAACATATTTTAGAATTTTCCCTACAAAAATGTCTTAATGTGAGCATAAATGTCACCAATTATTATGTTATATACATGTTTAAAATGGACAATGTTTTTATTTGTATATCATTTAAATTTTAATTATTGTCTTCAAATATGTGGAAGTGATTATAGGAGATGAAACACCATTTTGAAATAAAAGAATCTTTATGGAATCTAAGAGGTCTCAAATTTGATCAAACCCTTCCAAATTCATGGTGTTTCACATCCTTATATACACATTCGAGTAGGCACTTTAGGACCAGTGCAACCGACGGACTGCATTGGATGTCGAGGGTTACCTTGTGTAGCCTGCATTGAAAATTCAGTACAAGGTCTGGTCCATATGAAAGATAAATTTTAATTAAAATTTAAAAGGCTAATAATCTTATAGTCTTGGCCCAAAGAATTAAGAATCACATGGCCCAACTAAAGTAGATGAGTTGATGAATCATTGTCTTGTTTGTTATGTAGAGATATATATATATATTCCAGACTTGATAAAAAATAACTTTTTGAGAGCATTTTTCAAATGAATATTTGGATTTAAAAGTCTATTTTCTACAACAATAATAGTTGTTTGGTGTTAATTAATTTGAAATGGATTTTTGAATAAGTCACTTTTCCAAAAAGTCTATTCTAGATAAGTCAGAATTGGAGAGTGTAAAAACTCGCAGAGAATTGCATCAAAGCACGACCTTCAATTTTTGCCTTTTTATTATTGTAATATTTTTTATTTTCTATTTATTAAAATTTCCACCTGACAATTGTGTTGATGCTCGAATTCGTTCAACAAGGATTTAAATGCTTAAATGCTGGCTGGAAAATACAAAATATATAATAAAGTATTTTTCATTAAATAACCAAGCAGGAGTTTTGGTCACGCTCTAGCTTGGCAGAGTTTTAAATACAACGCTTTTTATATAAGGAATTTCTATTGTCTTTTTCCTCATAAATGAGGTATATTTATACTATTACATCAAATAAGATAACAATCATTATAGCTACATTTTGAGTGGGACACTTGTCTTACTCTTGTTGTGCATGAGTTGCATGATTGCCATGTGTCAAGTAGTGCTTGTTATTTTGCTAGGTGGCAGCGTTGCCTGCCACTGGGATTTCTGGTCGGTCAGCGTTGATATTTAGGATGGGAGCTTCTCTAACCTTGAAATGCCTTCTTAGTTGACCTCTGGTGGGTCTGACATTCTTTTCGGTAATGACAACATAGTCGGCCCATGTCAGTAGTCTTGAATTGCCACGTGTAAATGTTTATCCAGCTCTTCTCGGGTATCATCAAATTGCCTTGCTAAAACACAGAAATTTCTAACGGTACTGTCCGAAAATCTTGGCCATGCCCATGTATATATACAAACTCAACGAAAAACTACGAACACATTAGCATGTCTTGAATTGCCATGTGTGCATGTCTATCCAGCTCTGTTCGGGTATCATCAATGGCCCACAAGTTCAATACTGAGAAGGGGATACGCAGAGGCTGGGTGGAACTTGAAGAGAGAAGATTCAAGCAGAGTTGGAAGGAATGACAACTGTGTCACTGTCGTTAAGGCGGCATTTAATGCGAGTAATAATGTTTGACAAGTGCGGCCGATGGTTGGGCTGCAGGGACGCGGGAACCCAAGCGACGCGCCTGTTGATTAAAGCGAGGCATCCTTTGGAAACTATCGCCTATAAATAGGCACTTGGGGCATTTATTTTTCACTTTTACCACAAGTATTTTACATTCTTACAGAGAGAATTGACCAAGCAGGCGCTTTAGTTGGCAGCGAGCAAAACAACATTCTCAGTTTGTTTTAGGTAATTTTTCCTCTTTGCTCTTTTAATTATGTCTGATTCTGATAGCCAAAATCGGGAGTTCAACATAGACGTCCCAATCAAAGACCCATCTACTGATGTCGAAGTGTCCCAAGAGGGTGGCAGTGTGGTGGAGATTTCGGACTCAGACCAAGATTTTGAGCAAGAAAATCTGGGGGAAGACAAGGAAATTATGTCCCCTACCCCTTGGTTGCGATTCGCAGGGGAAGGATTTATGGGCCTCAAGAACTACCTAGAGGAAGGGGTGAGGTGCTAGGGCTGAGCAGGGGTGAGGCAAGGCAACCGGCTAAGTAGTAGAAGTGAAGGGCGAGGTGCGGGACCTCGACTTTAGGCCGAGCCACCGAGAGAACACAAGGTCCGGTCGGAGGCCTCAAACAAATACCACCAAATAAATACACCGACAATCGAGATGAATTCTATTCCTGGTGTGTTGCTTCAGTTAGAGTTGGATACCTACCATATACTGTTTGATGTTCTAGACATGGTGCAGTTCTGGTTGACCGAGCTCAACGAGGTGCCTGAACATCTGCCCGTGGGATGTACATCAATGTATTACCACAACCTTTACAATGGATTGAGGTTTCCCTTACCAAGATTGATCACCAAGTGGTTTCGGAGATGGAAGCTTCCACTAGCCCAGGTCCACCCGCTCTCTTGGGGAAGATTAATAGTGTTGGTCATCCTTTTTCACAAACATCGATTCCACATGCCTACATTCGATGAGATAAACTAGCTCTTCCTCTGGAAAGCCACACCGACCAGGTGTAAGGGGACACCATCTGGGTGGTACTACTTGGTGACTCAACCTAGGTACCCAGACAATGTTGTTGAAGGCCTTCCCGAGTCCTTGAAGGACTAGAAGGATAAATGGTTTTACATCGGTGGGGAGTGGATGAGCTCCGGGAGCAATGACGAGCAATTTCTTCCTCCCGTCCTTAACTTTACATAAAATATCCGTAAATTTCTTTCTCGATTCTTACTTTTTTCAAATAATTCTAATCACTCATTGTTTATTTCATGTGCATAGAACCGACCTTTCCAAGAGAGACTCTCCGAGGAGTTTCTGGTGAGATTGGACAAAATAAAGAAAGCATCGAAGACGAGCCAAAACATAAAGGCTTTGACCCTTGATGCCAACTTAACCATCGAAGGCTTGCGTCATCATTAGTCTGTTGCATCAAAGGCCAAACAGAGAACACATCACTAGGATCTAGATCAAAGGGCAATGACCGAGCCGAGAACAAAGACCCAAGCTCTAGAACAGAGGACAAAGACCTTTAGGAAGACGTCCAATCATACTTGTGTTGTGTATATAGTATTCATTCAGCAAGTTGTAATATTTTCATTGTTTTGATGCAGCTCCTCTTGCCGACATGGACGTAATGGGTTGCCTTAAAAATGTGAGGCAAATGGCTGGGGCCCAGCTAAAACAATGGCCAAGTAGAGGAAAGAGATCTAACAGGGGAAAAGAAAGGCGGGCCCTGAGATGGAGAGAACCATTAGGCTGAGTAAGGGGGTTGAGACCTGGGGACCGAGCCGATTACCAGGAAGGATCCTATCATTCCTCCTCCAACTGTATCAAATGTTCCTGAGAGGGCTTTCTCTGATGACTTGGGGCGGGAGGCTCACTTCGCCCGCCTAATGCTAGCTGATAAGAGCCCTGCGAGCAGATGGTTGGGCAGAGGCTGCACTGGTTCGTAGAGAATGCTAAGCGATACACCCCGACCGAGGAGCTGATAGCTGCCCTACTTGAGGCCGGACAAGCAACTAGAGATGTCCCAGCTCGGTCCTGGACCACGGGCATCAAATATTTCTGCCAAGATGCCAGCATGGAGGAAAAGATCCAATACTGCATGGGTCTCTTAGGTTGGATCATCGGAACCCTGTGGCATGCAGTGGGCGACGGGCTTGATCTGACCAGGCATCACAAGGATTTGCACGATGCCCATAGCCTCTGCACTGGTGTCCAAGAATCTTTGAAGTTGCAGGCCAAAAAGGCAGAGAAGAAGGCGACGGCTGCTAGTAAGGCTGAGCATGATGCCATCGTGGCCAAGGAGGTGGCTGAGAAAGCAGAAGAGGTCCTTTGTGATGAGGTGAAGATGTTGAAGGAGGTTATGGCGAAAGGGGAGGTGGAGTTCGCCAAGAAGTTGGAAGAGACTCGTCAGGAAGCTAGGAAGGCGGCCCTAAAGGCCTTCAAAGAATCTCCAGAATGTGGCTTCATGTTCACATATGCTTATGCGGCGAGCTTGGATGAACTTTTGGGTGAGCTTCAAAAGGGTAAGAGCGTTATCCAGTTCAATGATGACCTGAAGAAGGTCGAAGCCGAGATCGAGGAGCTGAGGCCACAATATCCTGATGATGTTGCCTCGTCAGAGAAGGAAGGGGACACCGACGCGGAGGAGGAAGGCGTTGAAGAAGTGGCCTCTAGTGGACAACCTCTAGACCAGCCTTCTGCTGCCGATCCGCCCCTTGCCCCTTAGGACATTTTTCTTTTCTGCTATTTTGTAATCAGCCTCAGGCCAAATAGTTGTAAATACTTTTGCTTTTAATGAGATTTTACTTTCAAGCACTTTTTATTTCATGTTTAATTGAACTTCTACTTTTTTAGTTATTTTTGTCATATGCTCGGTGCTAGGCCAAAATTCTTAGTTTTATGTTATTGATATTGGCTGAGATGAATGTAATGACAATTGTTCAAGTAATTTGCTCGGTGCTAGGCCAAGGTTGA
Organism: Rehmannia glutinosa; assembly: GCA_016081115.2. Classification (NCBI taxonomy): domain Eukaryota; kingdom Viridiplantae; phylum Streptophyta; class Magnoliopsida; order Lamiales; family Orobanchaceae; genus Rehmannia; species Rehmannia glutinosa. Next base: position 46,410,320 of record CM071932.1, read on the forward strand.
CAAGATGTAATAGTTGTAAGTAATATGCTCCAAGCCAGGCCGAGATTAATATGATATAATCAAGAAAAGACAAGTAACTTGCTTTGTGCTAGGCCAAGAAAACATGTTTTATTGATAATACTTTTTAAGTAAACTACATTCCAAGGGTGATTGAACATTTCTCCATATAAGTGTTCGAGCTCGTATGCCCCATTCTCAAAACTCTGCGATTCTATAGGGTCCTTCCTGTGTTGACTTTAGAGAATGAGGATCACCTCCGTGATCTTCTTCAAGACTAGATCGTCGACCAAATTTCCTCTCTCTCACTTTGGATTTGTAATATCGTTCACTTCTCTACTTGTACATTATATTTTTCATTTCGCATTGCATTTTCTCTCATCTAACAAATCCAAATTCGCTCGCATAGCAATTTCATTTGTATCCTCAGAAAACATTGGAACTCGGTAGGTTGGGGCACCAATCTCGACTGGGATGATCGCCTCGGCCCCATAAGCTATGGAAAATGGAGTTTCTCCTGTGGCTGATTGGTGTGTTGTCCTATAGGCCCAGAGTACACCGGGAAGCTCCTCGGGCCATTTTCTTTTGATTCCTCTAGTCAGGTCTTCATAGTATATTTAAGGATTTTGTTCACTGTTCGACCGAACCACTGGACTACGGATGATATGGAGTAGAGAAATGATTCTTGATGTGTAAATTTTCGCAAAAAGTTAAAAATTTTCTGTTATTGAACTATTTCCCATTGTCAGTCACTCTCGAGCATGGTAATCCAAATCGACAAACAATTAACTTCCAAACAAAATTGAAGATCTTCTTCTCAGTTATCTTTGCTAAAGGCTCCGCCTTGGCCCATTTTGTAAAATAGTCAACTGCCACTATGACATACTTCACGCCCTCTTTGCCAGTGGGAAAAGGTCTGATTAGGTCAATCCCCCACTTGGCAAATGGCCATAGACTGAAAACCAAGGTCAGCTGCTCCTTTGGCATTTTTCACATATTTTCACCAACAAGATGGCATCTTGTTTAAGTGAAGGCCAGTAATATCCTTGTCGAATTAGCTTATAGGCCAGTGATTGGCCCCCAACATGGTTCCCACAAATGCCTTCGTGGACTTCCCTAAAGGCGTACTCGGCTTCACTCTCAGACAAACATCAGAGCAATGGGACCAAATAGCCACACTTATACAGAATTCCAACTACAATCGTAAACCGGGCAGCCTGTGTTCTCAATGTTCTTACTTCTCTTTTGTTTTCAGGCTGGATACCGCGCTTAAAGTATTTAATGATTGGAGTCATCCAGGTCGGCTCAGGACTTTCATTGGCATTGATTTTAGCTGCATCTAAAGATGGAGAAGAGAGATGGGTAACTGTTATATTTTCGATTAGGTCGGTGCCCGCACTGGACGCGAGTCGAGCTAGGGCATCTGCTTGTATATTCTCACTTCTTGGAACATGGATAACCTCTGCTATGATTTGAGATAGTTTATTCTTAGCGAGCTCCAAGTATTGATATAACTTGGGCTCATTGGCTTCATATTCCCCATTGATCGATTCACGATGAGCTAAGAATCACCGTGAATGGTTAACGTTTTAAGGCCCATGGAGGTCGTCATTTCCAATCCTTCCAATAAGGTTTCGTGCTTTCGGCTTCATTGTTCATCGCGGGAACTGAAAGCACACAACCAAGCGAAGAACATATCATCGCAATTGATAAGTACAATCCCACCCTTGCTCGGTTTGCGGTTGGAGATCAATCGATATAAAGTCGCCAAGTGTGTTCTTCATTGACATCGAGTTGGATTCTTTGGTGTGAACTCGGCCATAAAATCAAGCTAAAGCTTGCCCCTTTATGGGTCATTCGGGCTCATATGATATTTCGAATTGACCGAGCTCAACTTCCCACTCAATCATTCTCGCTCGATGTGTTTGGTCGATGCATGACTTGTTTCAAGGGATAATACGTGAGAACTACGATGCAGTACTCCAGAAACTATGGTCTCAATTTCCAAGATGAGATCACAGTGCATAAGCTAGATTTTCCATCGGGGGGGGAGTATCTCAGTTCGGCATCATGTAAAGCTTGGCTGACATAAAATAGAGTGGGTACTGGATGGAATTGTCTAGTCGGATTAGGAGTGAGCTGACTGCATATTCTTAAATGGCCAAGTACAGATATAAAGTTTCACCTCAGCTTGGCTTTTGGAGGACCGGGATGGTCGATAGATATTGTTTTAGTGACTTAAAAGCTACATGTGTCTACTCGATCCATTCAAAGTTCTTATTTTTCTTAATGCTTTCGAAGAATGGTTTACATTTGTTGGTAGATCGAGATATAAAACGACTTAAGGCGACTAATCAACTTGTTAAACTTTGCACTTTTTTGACAGAGTTGGGGGGTTCGAGATCAATTATGGCTTTTTTCTTATCGGGGTTTGCTACTATTCCTCTTTGGTTGAGAATGTATCCTAAAAATTTCCCTGATCCTACCTCAAATGTACGTTTTTTTTATTTAACATCATGTTATACTCGCGCACTTACTTAAACATTTTATTCAAACCTGATATGTGATCGGATGCATACAAGAATTTCACTAGCATTTTGTCTACATAAACCTCCATAGTGTGGCCTATCAATTTTTCAAATATCTTATTTACTAACCTCTGATAGGTCGCCCTGGCGTTCTTGAGCCAAAACGGCATCATCTTATAATAGTACAGAAACCAAGTTGAATAGAAATAAGTGTTCTCCTCGTTATCTGGATGCATTGCGATCTGATTGTATCCTGAATATGCATCCATGAAGCTCATGAGCTCGTGACCTGAGGTGGCGTCCACCATATAGTCGATATATGGAAAGGGTAGTTGTCCTTTGGGTACACCTTGTTTATGTCGGTGAAGTTGATGTATAGATGCCACTGACCATTTCTTTTCTTAGCCAAAACCGGGTTGGCCACCTATCTTGGATATAATGTCTCCTGATGAACTGACCATCCGGGAGCTTACATCGACTGTTTCCACTTTCCAAGCGTCGCTTGTCTATCTGGTCCCAACTTTCTTCTCTTTTGCACCATCGGCCTGCAAGTGAGGTTGATGTGTAATCGATGATAAACATGTTTTGGATCAATCCCCGACATGTCGACATGTGACCAAGCAAATACATCCAGATTATTTTCCAAGAAGGTAATGAGCTCGTTTCTGAGTGGTTCCCAAAGATCATGGCCAATCTTAAGTTGGTGGCCCAGTTGCAGCTTCTCGACATCTACTATGTCTATTTGTTCGGTAGGCTCATCGTGCTTTTTATTCTTTCTCTATCTTTCCTTCTTGTGGATGAGCAAATATTCTTTAGGATCTTCCAATGGCTCCTTCCCGGGTCGCCTGTTTGGCTTAGGGTTTGTAGGAACTTCCTGGACATTTTCTATGTGCTTGTTCTGCTCGGGAACAGGACTTGGATTGCTTGATTCTCCTTGTTCAATGGCATTGATTTCAGTAGGGCGAATTTTGAGCAGACATTCTCGAGATTCCCGCTGATTCCCTTTGTGAACTCCTTCTCTATCCGGAGTAAGAAACTTAAGACAAAAGTGGTAGATATAAATAGTTGCTTTCAAGTGGTATAATATCGGCCGTCCAATGATAACATTGTACTCGGAGTCATTGTTGATTATTTTGAAAGTCGTTATGATCGTTCTTTTAGTCGCCCCCTGGCCAAACTAGATAGGCATGTTGACTTCACCAATTGGGATAATATTTTCTCCACCAAAGATCAAAATGTTATCATTGCACGGACGAACAAAAGAGTCATCCACGTTCATTATTTGGAAGGCCCTTATATAAATGACAGTTGCATAGCTTCCCGAGTCGACCAGGATTCGGTGGACTGGGATGCCTAGAATCGGGGATGTGATGACCAGAGGATCTGAATGGGGGTAGACGAGCTGGTCGGCATCTTGAACAGAAAATGTAAAATGGCCTGTTGGCAAACCATGCTTGACCTCGGCTACTCGAACACCTTGGACTGCATTGGAGGCTTCACTGATGTTGGCTTTTCATTTTCAAACTGATCGGTGGTCCTTCACCTAATTGGTGTTAATAAGTGTCATAATTTCCTGGTCGTGATGATCATTCATTGTAGGGACCCGACCTGGGTTATCCATTCTTTATGGCAGGTGATCGAGACCTACAAGTAGAGGTGGTGGGGATGACAGGTCGCGAATGTAGCGTTTGAGGCCTCCCCTTTCAATAATCCTGATTATTTCGCGAATGAGATCGCGACACTCATCTGTTTGGTAGGACCTGAGATAATAACAATATCTTGAATCATCGAGCTTGGACGGGTCAATTTTCAAATGCCGAGCAGGCGACAAGAGGTTGAGATCCCTGATTTCTTTGAAAATAATGGACTGGAGGGCTGTCAAAATGTTTTTCATGGCCTGGATTTCGGCCGAACTTCATGGAATAACTTATAACATGTGGCTGAGCTATCCGAAAAAGACTTGAAACCAGAACCAGACCCCAAGGTGGAGTCCTTTTTAAAAATTTTCTTGGGAGCTTGCTGTTTCTGGTCGGCAGTGGGGCCCGCCATTTCCTCCGAGGCACATATATGTTTTTTTCTCAAATCAAGAACTCCTGGAAGGTGTTGACTCCTTGTTCATGGATGGCCCAGCGAAAACCGAGATTGTGCAGACAGTCCCGAGATCGCGACCATAAGCATGGCATTATCTGATACAGGTTCTATCTCGCAAACTTGTTTATTGAATCTTGCAATATAGCTCTTGAGTGGTTCATATTTGTTTTGCTCAATATATAGCAACAAGAAAGTCTTTGGGGGCAGCTCGCACTCGAGAAGCCAAGAAGTGGATAGTGAATTTGGAGAGAGATCGTTCCAACAACGAATTGATTGCATGGTAGGGTGCGAAAGCAGCAGTGAGCTCGGTAACCTAAAGTCAAAGGAAATGCTCTGCAGAGAGTGCGGGCGTTCTTTGGGACCGTAAAAAGCTCGGTCAAGCAAGGTACTTATGAATATGAGTGGTCAAGTCGGTCTCACCATCACACACAGACCGATCTGGGGCTCTTTAAATTTGGAAGGGAGTGGAGTTACCAAATATGAGGAGCAAACGATGATACGATGTCGTGATCGGGGGTGATCGGTAGAGGAGCTCCTCCGCGCATCTTCAAACTCATTCAAACATCGTCTTAGATGCCATATTTCAGCCTCTCGTTTGTTTAGGGGACTGGGGTCCTGTGTTTGATTGTTTCTTGGGGGAATACAGTTTCATGGGTATTGAATCTTGGACTAAATTGATCGGGCATGCCTGGTTTGGATTAGATCCACCCCTATGCGACCAAAGACACCCAGCGAACGCGGGGGATCAGAGGTGATGATTCTTCTAATCGGCTGGCACCCCCAGCGTTGTCAGCTACTTTTCTCCATTCACGCCTAATATCTAGGCGTCTATTTTGGGAAATCGCCTATTGATTGTCTTGATTTTGTGGAGCTGGGGCCTGAACATTTTGCACGACATTGGCAGGGGGAACAGGAGCAAGAGCCTGAATTTGGGTTGGGGAGCCCCCAAAGCTTATGTTACCAGCTGAGCCATCATTTGTAGGAAGTCTGGATTGGTAAAAAGTTGTTGAATTGTTACTAACGTCGCGCCCCCAGCCTCGGTTGGGGGTGGGTTGATGCTATCCATGGATGGATCTTGTCTTTGAGAGTTTCTTGTGTTATCTTCTTGGCTCATGATGGAATTTCACGAAACACGGACTGGAAGTACTTAGCTGGAACTCTTGGAAATTGCAAGCGGACCAACAGGCCCTCATTCTAGCAAAGAATTTTGTTGATGCTCGAATTCGCTCAACCAGGATTTAAATGCCTAAATCCTGGCTGGAGAAATATATAATAAAGTGTTTTTTTATTAAATAACCGAGCAGGAGATTTGGTCGGTCTCTGGCTTGGCAGAGTTTTATATACAAGGCTTTTTATATAAGGATTTTCTGTTGTCTTTTTCCTCATAAATGAGTTCTATTTATATTATTACATCGAATAGGCTAGCAATCATTATAGCTACATTTTGAGTGGGATACTTGTCTTAGCTTCCTCTTGTTGTGCATGAGTCGCATGATTGTCATGTGTCAAATAGTGCTTTTTGAGTTGTCTTGCTGTTGTTTTGCCAGGTGGGAGAATTGTCTGCCACTGGGAATTTCGGGTCGGTCAGCGTTGACTTTCAGAATGGGGGCTTCTTTAGCCTTGAAATGCCTTCTTGGTTGACCTCTGGTCAGTTTGACATTCTTCTCGGTAATGACAACCTAGTCGGCAGTGGCGTATCTATGTGGAAATTTGGGGGTAGAGTTGTACACCCAAATTAAAAAAATCCAACTATAATTTTAGTAAAAAAAAATAATAATAAATCTGTACTCTTAATTTTACAAAAAGAATTAGAAAATCCAAATAAAACAATACAAATCTCCACAATAAAATTTCAAAACTTTCAAAAGATTGACTTAACAACTTGAATAAATAAATATTGGCAAAAGTCAAAAACTACAAAAATAAAAAAACAAAAAAAATAATAATATCAATAATGTTACCAGAACTATGTTTTGTCGTCTCTTGTTTCTTAATTACTCTAATTATTTCTTTTATATATGTGTATTAAATTTTCATATATGGTTACATAATGAGCTTTTAAAATTTTAAACGGTGTTTTGTTGTAGAACTTTAAATATTAAACAATATTTATATGCACATTTTAAAGTCCTGGATCCGCCACTGCTAGTCGGTCCATATCAGCAGTCTTGAATTACCACATGTAAATGTTTATCCAGCTCTGCTCGGGTATAATCAAATTGCCCTGTCGAAACAAAAAAAATTCTAGACGGTACTGTCCGAAAATCTTGGCTACGCTCATGTATATATACAAACTCGACGACAAACTATGAACACTTCATTTTGTAATTTCCTGCTCCATCATATTGTACGTGTAAGCAACAATGCAAACTACAGCCTCATGCAAAACTCCCGCCGTCCACCTGCCAAAACTTCCAAACCCATCTCCATTGAGAGCCACGTACTTATAACATGCAAACCCCTCTTCAATTCCTTTATATATATATATATATATATATATATATACCGCGCGCCTCTCACATTTATCAATTTCATCTTGTAAATTCCAGATTAATATTAAATATTAATGGCGAGGTTCACTGTGTGTATGGTCACTCTTGTTGTCCTCTTGGCCGCGGCGGCGGTCTCGGCCTACCATTCCGCCACCACCACCACAACGGTGGAGATTGTGGCCGATCGTGGGGAGTCGCGGAGGTGCCGGGAGCAAATAGAAAGGCAGAGACTGAGTTCTTGCAGGCAGTACCTGAGAGATAGCAGCCGATTTGAGTCGTCCATGCCGGAAAATGAGCGCGGCGGGTGGCGGGAGGCGTTTCCCCGGTGCTGTGATGAGCTTGAACAGATAAATGAGCAATGTAGGTGCGAAGCTGTAAAGCAGGTAACTTCTTTACATTAATTTTGCAAAAATTAATTGTATATTATATTGCAATAATTGATATTTAAATTTTTGGCATTTAAAAAATCACTTATGGATTGTATAGATAAAATTCTTGATTTTTGGATTATTTGTAGTCTTTTAGAGTATATATGAAAAATATATATAATATAGAGCTGTCATATTGATAAATATGAAAATACCAATGGAATAAGGAGTTGACACATGTCTCTAAATAATGAGATGATGACATGTGTCATATTTATTTATTTTTCTCATTTTAAATTAAGAAAGGTAATTAGTTATTTATTGGGATTTATTTGAACGCAGGTGGCGCAGCAACAACGACAAGCAGGAGGGCTGCAAGGAAGAGAGATGCGAGAGATGTTAAAGACTGCACAAAGTTTGCCTAGTTTGTGTCGTATCTCACCTCAATCCTGTCAAATTATAGGATGAGGTCCTGTGTTTTAATTAGATGTTGCTTACCGTACGTAACAAATTAAATAAAACCTGTCCTGTTTGCTTTCCAGGCTCAATAATCATCAGTCATCACTCGATCGTTTCCTCCTCCTTTGTACTTTAAGTTCTTTGTATTTCAGGTTTGAAATTTATCAAAAAAAAAACTATAATGAATAATGTATTTTTCAGTCTTCACAGCTGATCAACAAAAGCAGCTAACTGGTTTAAGTAATTAATATGTATCATTGTGAAAATATATCTTATTATAAGTACGAATGTCTTATCTCCTATGATATTTTAGATGGTACTTCAATACAACGGCGGATCAACCCCAGGGGTTGGCCTGTTGGTTGAGGGGTTGCAATTGCAACCCTGAGGTCACAGGTTCAACTACTGACTAACGCGGAGTTTTGGGGTTGGGTTTGCCCCTCCTCCCCCAGATATTAGGACCATCCCTGGGAAAGACGGATGTTTCATAGTCCGAAGGAAGTGTGGGGTTTGTGCCCCCAGCTGGTGTGGGGATACTCTGGGTCGACAAAAAAAAAATAAAAAAAATACAACGGCGGATCCAGGGGACAAGGGGGCCACCGCCCCCCCATTTTCCAAATTTTATTTTTCTTCCCTAAAAGTTTTTCAAATTATTTTTTAAAAGGAAAAATAAATGAATTATTTTACAATTGCCCCCAAAATTTTCCAAAAAATTTTTTCCCCTCCAAAATAATTTCCAAATTATTTTTTAAAAGATAAAATAAATAAATTAATTTATAATTTTCCCCCCAAAATTTTATAAAAACTTTAAATAGTTGACTTTTACTATATAAAAAGCCATAATTAATTATGGTTAGTATATGAATTTTTTTTTGCATAGTTTAAATTTATAAACTCAAATCCGTTTTTCGCCCCAAAGCCGAAAATCCTGCGTCCGGCTTCAATACATCATATAAATATTAAGTACACAATAATTGTAACATCTCATATTTTTCTAGTGAAATTTTTTTCGTGAATTGTAACACTGAACATGACAAAGCATGACAAAACATGACATACTAGTAATTGAAACACAAAACATGCACTACAAGAAATATGGTCTATACCAACACAAATTTAATGACGCTATCAAAAAGCGTCATTATAAATAAGTATTTAATGACGCTTTTTAAAAAGCATTATTAATTATACAAATTAGTGACACTTATTAGAAAGCGTTAGCATTTTAGTCAATTTAATGACACTTTTATTGAAGTGTCATTATTTCAATAAAATTATTGACTTTTTTTATAAGTGTCACGATAATTATAGAATTTACTTACGCTTTTTTTATTTGTGTCCTTAAAACAACAACGCTTAGTAAAAAGCGTCTTAAAATTGATGACACTTTCTAATTTAGTTACACATTTTTTTTAATTATCGCCAAACTTTTAAAATTTACTTACACTTTTATTATTTGTGTCACCAAAATGACGACACTTATTAAAAAGTGTCATAAAATTGATGACACTTCCTATTTTACTTACACATTTTTTTATTTGTCATAAAATTTTCAAAATCTACTTACACTTTTATTGTTCGTGTCATTAAAATAACGACGCTTATTAAAAAGCGACACAAAGCAAAAAAATTAGAATATCTATCCCACATTGAAAGATTAAAGTATTGAGAATAACTTTGAGAGTTAATAAATAGAAACCATGTGGTGTATAATTGAATAACAACAAGTAGATTCAAAATGAATCAAAAATACTATATTAAGTTTAAATTTTTTTAAAAATTAATTAATAAATAACTGATCTTTAATAAATTTTACAAAAGCTATAAATGTAAAAATCGTCATAATTGTAATGACACTAATTTTCAAAAGCATCCTGATTTTAAAGACGCTTAATAGCGTCCCTAAATTTAACAACGCTTTTAGCGTAAGCAAAATTTTATTTAAAATAATATTAAATTTTTATTAATTGTGACAGAAAATAGCGTCACCACATAATGACGCATTTGATAAAAGCGTCAGGAAATGTGATTTACCTACGCATACGTGACATGAAATTTAACAACGCAACTCATGACGCTTTCAAAAGCGTAGTTAATATACATTGTGACGCTAATAAGCGTCACTAAGAGAAAATTTTAGTGTCACTAAACACAGTTTTTTTTTTTTGTAGTGATGACGAAATATGATATGAACTTAGGGGTGACCAACGGGCCAATTAAGGGTTGGTGTTTTTCCAATCCTTTGAACCGCCGTTAGGGCCATTTATTTTTTCTCAAATTTCAATTTTATTATCTATGCATACATTATTATATTACCTAATCCAATATAATATTAGTCTAAATAAGATAATATTATAAATGGTACCTATTTCCACTGATAATAGGCAATTTTTTTAAATATAATCCTAGCTACGTGGTTACTTTATCCTATTTCCATTTAATTCTGACTACGTGGAGTTCTACTACAAATAGGTGTACTCGATCCACTTTATATGTACAATTACATGATTATGTTTTGTTCTCGTAGTATAATTTGATTAAATAGACGAGTCGTAGATCCATGTAAATTGATTCATCCGCTGCTAATGTTGATTCATATATATTATATGGCTTATTTGACTTGACATCAGTTCAATTTAATTTGAACGTCGTCTACACAAGAGAAATCTAAATCTCTCTCTTAAAGATCAAGGATCTTTTCTTTGTGCCATAAATATTGATTTTTTTCGTAGTTCTAGCAATCTAATTTTCCACTACTATAGAGGTTAAAAAAGTTATTTGGGCATCTATCGCTATATAACATGCGCAATTTGTTAGGTACATGTTTAAGATATTTTTTATCTGGATCCAAGTAAGTATTTATTATTTCTTTAATTCAATGAGATCGAAAATATGGCCACCAAGGCTAGTAATTATCTCCCACTAAATTAGAGATCACAATAAAATAAATACTCATCCATGAATAAAATGTGTAATGTCCATAAATGCGTGTCCATCACATATTGATAATAATAAAAAAATTGAGTTAACATTTGGTGCATCATGTAGATGTAAATCCAAGTGGATACGATAATCTAGGGGGTGAATAGATTATGCCCATTTTCTCGATTATACCCTCTTTTTCGAATGAAACAAGCAAAGACAAGAATGGAAGTGCGGGAAGTAAACAATACACGTCGATTTATAGAGGTTCAACCCACCTAGGGCCTAATCCTCTACCACCCCAGTATCTCCGGGATGGATTTCGAAAAGAAAAAGAATTTTATAAATAGTTACCAAAACTATTACAACATCACCATACAACACCTCTTTGAAGATTACCACAATCTCTCTTGAAGATTACAACAATCTTCCTTCAACGGCACCTTGTGAAGATTACCAAAATTTTCCGACTTGAAGAGCACCAAACTCTCGAACACCTCGAAGAGCACCAAACTCTTCTACAAGAAGATTACCACAATCTTCTTTCACCTATTAAGAGCACCACACTCTTAAGCACCTAAGATCACCCAAGTGTATTCTTACCACAAGAATACTGTTAAGTTGGTTTTATACCAATGTATTGAGTATTCTAAACTAGGAATTTGTATTGTTTTCGGGTATTTTTAGTGTCGTTTGAGTCGAATTCATGTAATTAGTTGTCGTTTGAGAGTCGGGACAGTCTTGGATGCCGAAATCGATTAAGAACGATGAAAACCGTGTTTGGACGGTGAAGATTGCATTTTAGAAGCGGAAAAACGAAAAATTATCGAGTAAGATCGAAAGCCGCAATGCGCTAAAAACCCAGCGCGCAGCGAGGGGTCAAAATCGTCTGTGAGCGAGGAGGAGTCTTTGCGGCGCAAATCAAAATCAAGGCAAAGAATCCAATCAATGTAGTGGCACGCAAATGCAATTTGAACGATGTTGATGGCTGCCCAGCGCCGAGCCTGGGGCTGTAGCGCCCAACCGTGTAGCAGATGACGATGACATGCGCGCTATACCCAGCGTTGTAGCGCGTGACGAGACAGAAGCAGCAGCGGACGGCCTCCAGGTAGCGCAGCAGTGCACGAGGATGAGCGCCGCATCGCGCGGTCCGGCTGAAACAGGGCTGAACGTGGGCCTTTCATGTTTTGGGCCTTTTTGACGGATTTTCGAGGGCTTCGACTTATAAATATACCACGGAGGCGTATGGGATAGGGATCAGACATTATTTTGAGCACAACGCAAGGCAGGAGACAGAGAGTTAGGGTTCGTGATGGCAATTGGAGGCACTTCTCGTCTGGACACAGAGAGAATTCCTTCTCTTTTCTTCTCAATTCTTTCTTTGTTTTTCTGTGTCAATTTTTTGAGATGTATAATTATTTCTTTACGAGTTTTTATACATCCACTATGAGCTAAACCTATTTTTCTAGGGGATTGATGTAACTTACGTTTGAACCTATGTTTTGATTTCCAGTTTATGAAATTCGCATGTTAATTAATCTATTTGTGCTATTTGATTAGATTGCATCTGAATTATCTAATCAATAGTTTAGATTGTTTGGCGAGTTTGATGTGACACTCGAGAGGGGTAATTGAACGTTTGGCCATAGAATAGCACAACCTAGGGTTTCATAGAATCGAGAGGTTTATGAATCTTTTGAAGCCTGTGATAGAATATTCATTGAGCGTATTAGGGTTTAATTTATGATTTTTATAGAGATATCGAAATCAGAAATTGGAACCTAGAATCACTTGGCACTCAAAGAGGAAGTGATAAACGGTAGGAATATTGTCTTATAGATTAATAACTTATGATTAATAAACTGGATTGAAAATATAGGGGATAACTAGATGAAATCAACCCTCTAGAATTCATATTTTAAGTGTTTGATTAATTGTCTGAACCAATTGTTTGCTTATTTTTAGTTTTCTTTTTAGTTTAAAAACAATTCATCTCTTTTCAATTTCTAGATAGAATTAAGCTATTCTAATTATAGTATTTAGTATAAAATTCGATAACAATCCCTGTGGAGATGATAACGCTACTTTCAAAACTATACTAAAACTTGATACCATACACTTGCGGTAAGAATTGCGTGATCAAGTTTTTGGCGCCGTTGTCGGAGATCGCTTTATCCTATTTTGAACTAATACTATTACCACGTAGTCTTAATCCTAATCTAGACTAGTGTAGGAATTATAATTTTATTTTTCTCAATTGACTTGTCTGTTTATGCGAGATTCTAAAGATATTAATTTGCTCCATTTTGATCCAGAGATTGAAAGGACACTTCGAGCAATCAGAGCAGCAAAGCGAGCAGAGAATCGAGCAATGGCAGAAGGCGGGGAAGATGAGAACACCGAAATTCGGGTCGTGAATGTGCCACCACAACCTGAGGCATCAGAAAGGGCAATACGAGATTACTTTCTGCCGACCGTGAACCAGAATTACTCCGGAATTGTGCGCCAGCCCATAAATGCGAATAATTTCGAATTGAAACCGGGCCTCATAAGCATGGTTCAGCAGAATCAGTTTGGGGGGAGTCCAGTGGATGATCCGAATACACATCTGGCCACATTCTTGGAAATTTGCGACACCATCAAGATGAATGGTGTGACTGATGAGGCCATTAGATTGAGGTTGTTCCTGTTTTCACTCCGGGATAAGGCTAGACAGTGGTTGCAGATGTTCGTCCCTGGGAGTATTAGGAGCTGGGATGATCTGACTCAAAAATTCTTAGCAAACTTCTTCCATCCCAGCAAGACACTCCAACTGAAAAGCGAGATAGCCCAATTCCAACAGATTGATTTTGAGCCGTTATACGAAGCTTGGGAGAGATTTAAAGATCCTGTTGAGATGCCCACATGGCTATGCAGTGGCAGGGTTCGATTTTTACAATGGGCTAAATGGGCATACGAGGACGATACTAGATGCAGCATCAGGAGGTACATTGATGGCTAAAACTCCGACTGAGGCCTTACTTCTACTTGAAGAAATGGCCACAAACATCTATCAATGGCCCTCCGAGAGGTCAGCGCCGAAGCCAGTTGTCGGTGTTCTTGAGCTTGATACAATGTCAGCTTTGGCAGCTCAAATCTCGAGTCTGACAAATCAATTAGGAATCATGAATACTGGCAGCACACCACAGCAAGCCACGATCCCACCCGCCGCCGTTCACGCAGCCGCCACTCACGAGGCCGAGCAAGTCAATTATGTGAATAATCGGTATTTTAATAATAGAGGTAATTCATTACCAACTCACTATCACCTGGGTCATCGCAATCATGAGAATCTCTCTTATAGCAACAATAGGAATGTATTGAACCCACCTTCGGGTTATCCCAACCCATCCAGTTCCAATGTATTTGGAGGTGAAAAAAAGCAGTCGCTAGAGGAGATGCTCGACTCATTCATCGGAGAGACAAGGAATCGGATGAACAGGAGTGATGCGTAGATTGATGGTCTGAATACTAAGATGAGCATAATGGATACCCATATTAGGTCGATCGAGACACAAATGGGTCAGTTGGCTACAACCATGAATTCATTGCAGCAGAAGGGAAAGTTCCCAAGTGATACAGAGGTTAATCCAAGAGAGCACTGCAATGCAGTTTACGTGAAAAAAGAAGCAAAAATTCAGCTTACCCCCGAAGAATCGCCTATTTATGTGAAACCAGTGGAATCCAAGAAAATGAAGTTGGAAGAGTTTGAGACTGTCTATTTGACAGAGGAATGTAGTGCAATAGTCCAAAGTAAACTACCCAGAAAATGAAGGATCCAGGGAGTTTTGCTATTCCTTGTACTATTGGAGGAGTTTTCTTTGAAAAGCCACATTGTGATCTTGGGTCCAGTGTGAATTTTATATCTCTCCATGATGTGACGAAGCTTGGGCTCGGGGAGGTAAAACCGTCTCATCACGTTGCAATTTGCTGATCGATCTATCGCCTATCCGTGGGGAATCCTTGAAGATGTGCTGGTAAGAACTGACAAACTTGTTTTTCTTGTGGATTTTGTAGTGTTGGACGTGAACGAGGACAAGAAAATACCTATAATCTTTGGGCGGCCGTTTTTAGCTACAACACGGGCTTTGATCGATGTAGAAATGGGGGAGCTAACTCTGCGGGTAAATTAGGAGAAAGTCGTATTCACCATCCATCCAACCAACAAGCTAAAATTTGAATCAAATGATGGTAAGCAGATGGTTGGGAATATAACTAAAGACATTGGAGGTTGGGAAATTTCTAAGGGCAATGTGGATAACATGCCTATTGGAGCCCCAACTTGAGGATAATCTGACAAGTCTGGCTGAAGACTGTAAACTTAGCGCTTCTTGGGAGGCAACCCAAGCCCTTTTTATTGCTTTAGTAGTATTAATATGATTTAGTAGTTGTTTTTGTTTTTTCTGAATTTTTGCATTCTTAGGAGTAGTAAGTTGCATCATACCCCACCCCTTTTATTTGTGTAACTCCCACATATCCCACTCCATCTTCACAAAGAAGCACTTTAATACCACACACACCATCTTCATATCCTCCACTCATTATTTGGTAAGTTTGCAACTTCCAAACCCCACCCCATGGTTTTCCCCCATCTTGTGATTTTTGGTGTGATTGGATTGTAGTAGTGCTAGGATAATTGTTGTTGATTTATGGATTGTGGATTGGTTGTATATGCTAGACTTAGGCTTGGTGTTGAATTTTGGGATTGAATTGAGTTATCCATTGCATTTACTATCTTTTCCCAAACTCATGCATATGAGGAGTTTGATTAAATGCCCCAATGACAATTTCACATTGTTGAGTGATATCTTGCATATCTAGGCTTATCTTTTTGACATGGCACTATATTTCCCACTTGGGTGCATTATGTACGTACTTTGATTTTCGATTTCTCACCCATAACCAAAGTCCTTGGTTCCACGAGTTTTGTTTTCTTGTTTACCTTGCTAGGTTACAAAGATGCGAAACCAAAGAAGGCCCGGGCCAAGGCGAAGGGGAAGAACAAGACCACACCTCGGAGGCATACAACACCCACAGCCTTGTGCGCTAGGATGCATTGTGAGCTTATACGATACACCTCATACACGTAGTAGCACCACATGACTTAAGGAGCCTTCACTCCTCGGCTACCAGGAAAGTCCTTTTTCCCACCTCTCCATTGGGCAATGTCGTTTTAAGTTTTGGGGGGTGTAGTCTGTTTTTTTTTTTTTTTTTCATCGAGTCGAGTCTTGAGTCAAAAAAAACGACTGAAAAAATAGTCCAGAGTCGAGTCGGGTCGTCTGTAAAATTGTGAAACTACATGACTAGGTGAATTTGTCGAATATGAGTTGAACGGTCAAAAATGCATATGTTTGAGTTGTGATCTACTCTTCTTTCCATTAATTCCATCTATGTGCTTAACTCTGTTGATTTATTTGGGGATGATTTATACGATTGAGTGTTTCTTTTATGATCCCACCGGATTCTAGAACTTGTCTAATCACTAGTCGAGGCGAAATCCTAGGCGAGGTAACATTAAGGAAGTAATTTAGGCCATCTTTGAACAAGCCAGAGCCTAAAATACTTACCTTTGTATTATATTTTCCCTAGTGTCCCCCTTTGAGCCTTATAAACCCGTTTCTTTGGTAACTAATCGAATACCCAGAGCCTAAATATAAAAATCCTAATTACCCATCACTCATACACACAATGTATAGAAAAATATTGAAGGTTGAGGAGGGTATGATGAGAAGGGTATGTATTTAATTGAATGAAGTTGCTGAGAAAAAGAAAATATGAAACCCCATGTATGCAAAAAGAATAAGTTTGGGGGTTGCGAAAAACAAATGTGAAAAAAAATGAGAAAAAATCAGTGGGATTGAAGGTTCATAAATATTGAGGATGTCAAAAAGTGAAGGGTAGTTGCTAATTGGTGGTTTGAAGTGACAATTGTGTGTTTGGGTGATTTGAGCCACTTAATCCTATATTTCCTACCTTACCCTAATCCCACATTACAAGCTTTGAAAATCCTATTGATCCTTGTGTTACATTAGCCTATATTAGTGGAGATTAGTGTGAAAGACAAGCCTATGGAGTCCGGTAAGCATCTCATCTCTATATTCAAAAAGTGGATCATTTTGAAAACACTTGATTGTGTGAATCTATCTGGATAATAAAAACGGGGTTGGCATAAACATTCCACCTTCATGATCACATTGTGAAAATACGTGCTTGATTGATAGTGAAACGAAATTTGACGAGTGAATTTGGTAATGAAGTTTTGCAGTTAGTCTGTTGAGTCAGTTGTCTTTATTTTTATTTCCTTCATGTTTGTTGGTTTTATAGAGTCTGTAATTGCTTGAGGACAAGCAAATGTCTATGTTTGGGGGTATTTGTTAAGTTGATTTTATACCAATGTATTGAGTATTCTAGACTAGGAATTTGCATTGTTTTCGGGTATTTTTAGTGTCGTTTGAGTCGAATTCAAGTAATTAGTTGTCGTTTGAGAGTCGGGACAGTCTTGGATGTCGAAATCGATTAAGGACGATGAAAAAAGTGTTTGGACGGTGAAGATTGTATTTTAGAAGCGGAAAAATGGAAAATTATCGAGTAAGATCGAGCGCCGCAGAGCCAAAACCCCCGCGCCGCACCGCGAGGGTCAACAATCGTCATGCGGAGCAGGGGAAGGGGGACGCTGCAGCGCCCAAGTCAAGGGTTGCAGTGCCCGATCGATGTAGCAGCATGAAAATGCCGGAAAACGATGTTCGATGTTCGCTGCCAGCCCCTGCAGCGCCCCTGCCAAGGGCTCCAGCGCCAACCACCGCGCCAGCGAATGACGATGACATGCGCGCTGCAGCAGCGCCATTCCCAGCCAGAGTAGCGACGACAACAACAAATGGCGAGGATGAGCGCAAATGCGCGATCACTGAAATAAATAGGGCTGAACGCGGGCCTTTCATTTTTTGGGCCTTTTTACGGATTTTGAGGGCTTCGACTTATAAATACACCACGGAGCGTTGAGACAAGGGTCGGACATTATTTTGAGCACAACGCAAGGCAAGAGACAGAGAGGGTTCGGGACGACAATTGGAGGCACTTCTCGTCCCGGACACGTAAAGAATTCCTTCTCTTTTCTTCTCAATTCTTTCTTTGTTTTTCTCATGTCAATTTTTGAGATGTATAATTATTTCTTTACGAGTTTTTATACATCCATTATGAGCTAAACCCATTTTTCTAGGGGATTGATGTAACTTACGTTTGAACCTATGTTTTGAGTTCCAATTTATGAAATTCGCATGTTAATTAATCTATTTGTGCTATTTGATTTGATTGCATCTAAATTATCAGATCAATATTTAGATTGTTTGGCGTGTTTGATTTGACACTCGAAAGAGGTAATTGAACGCCTGGACATAGAATAGCACAACCTAGGGTTTCATAGAATCGAAAGGTTTATGAATCTTTTGAAGCCTATGACAAAATATTCATTGAGCGTATTAGGGTTTAATTTATAATTTTTATAGAGATATCAAAATCAGAAATTGGAACCTAGAATCACTTGGCACTCAAGAGAGGAAGTGATAAACGGTAGGAATATTGGCTTATAGATTAATAACTTATGATTAATAAATTGGATTGAAAACATAGGGATAACTAGGTGAAATCAACCCTCTAGAATTCATATTTTAAGTGTTTGATTAATTGTCTGAACCAATTGTTTGCTTATTTTTAGTTTTCTTTTTAGTTTAAAAACAATTCATCTCTTTTCGATTTCTAGATAGAATTAAGTTATTCTAATTATAGTACTTAGTATAAAATTTGATAACAATCCATGTGGAGACGATAACCCTACTTTCAAAACTATACTAAAACTTGACACCGTACGCTTGCGGTAAGAATTACGCGACCAAATACTCACAAGGATATCTTGTGTTTGGATGATGAATTACAATCAAGATTACACTTTGAAAAATATTACAACTCGAAAGTGCAAGTGTATTCAAGAATCAAGCCTAGACCTCAAGATAAGAAAGTGAAAGACCTTAGGCTATTACAACAAGAATGCTGAAAATGAAGAACACAATATATGCTTGAGTATATCTCTTGCTATAGCGACTATCTCTCGCTATCATTTTGGCATTCTCGGCCTTGACTCTGTGTTCTCAATAGCTATGTGACTTAGAGTACTCGGCTCCTTAGTCGGCTATGAGTTTTGGCCTTTAGCCGATTGTTTTCCTCATTTAGAAGTGTGTGTGAGGATTTAATGTGCTCAAAGTCTTTCATCATTTTGCCTAATGAATCATAAAGATCGAGTGGGTGATGAAGTGTGTGTATCACAATCACTATCACTTGAATCGAATGAGATGAGTTAGAGTGCACCTCATCTTCTTGTCCGGTTGATCTTGTTCTTTACCCATAAGACAGGATCATGGCTTCTTCTTGAGAATCACTTGAGTAGTCGGCCACTACTCTCGAGTCTCCGCTTTTTAGACCTAGTTTGTCTCGGAGCTCGGCAAAGACAACATGGCTTTCTTATTTTCCCCGTCTTCTTTCTCTCAAGACTTTTCTTTCTTCTTCATTCCTATATTTATTGGTCGGTGGATAGGAACAATCAATCGCAAAATGTCCTGGTTGTCTGCAGGTTCCAACACGGGTTCTCGGCTCTCGATCGGCTCTTTTTTCGTCCTTGGGCTATCAGCTCTCTGATATTCAACCCTTTGATGCTCAGCTCTCTTGGGTGGCCTATCTTCCCTTAACTTAGAGGGAGCTGAATGTCTCATGGAGGTTTCACCCTTATTTCTTTTATAGTTCTTATTGAAGAACTTGTTGAATCTTTTAACCATTAGGGCAATCTCCTCATGGTCTATGGCTTCCTTTGGTTCATCTCTCTTTCCATCCTTGACTATCAGTGGAGTTGTCATGGGTACAGTTGTCTCCCCTTGATTTTTTCTTCTCAACTCAAACTCATAGGCTTTGAGGTCTGAGAATAGCTCATGATTGGATGTTTTTGAGAGGTCTATTGAATGTCTTAGAGCCATAGTCTTCATTTCCCATTCAGCTGGGAGGCTCCTCAAGATCTTCATACACATCTCCTTTTGTGTGTATTTCTTTCCAAGAGCTGAAAGCTCATTTGTGATCTCAGTGAATCTTGCATCCAGCTGATCCATAGATTCTCCTGCAAACATTTTGAAATTTTCAAATTTTTGAACAACAACAGATAATTTATCTTCTTTAATTTGCTCTGATCCTTCACAAATTAAAGTCAGCTTATTCCAGATTTCTTTTGATGTTTTGCAAGATTTGACTTTGTTGAACATTGCTTTGTCCAAAGTCTTGTAGATTATGTCCTTGGCCACATTGTCAAAGTTGTATCTTTTCCTGTCATCATTTGTCCACTCAGTCCTTGATTTTTCAACTATGGCTGGTCTTTCTTCAACAACAACTTCTTCTGCTTCAGCTGCAGCTGCTCTTCTTACAGCCGTGTTCACTTTCAATATTTGCAGTGGCCCATCCTCTATCACAAGCCACATTTTCATCCTGTAGAGCAGATAGATGAGCCTGCATACGAATTTTTCAATCATCAAATTCTTCAACAGTGAACATGGAAATACGTGTCAAATTTGCTTCTATGATAATAACTTTGCTAAAAATGAAAGATTTTTGAAAATGCAAGTGTTTGAAACCTTTTGAAAAGATAAAGATCTAGTTCAGTAACCAGTGCGGAAGGCTCAATGAACCAACCGCTCTGATACCACTTGTAGGTCCCAAGGGGTGTGAGTAAGGTTTAGAAGGGGGGTTGAATAAACCTTACCAACTTTTCGATTTTAGTCCTTTTAATAATATCACGAGTTAACTCAAACAGTTGTGTCCTTGAGGGACAACTAAGTTGGTTATTCAAATAGATTAGCCACTCAACAGACTCGAAGGAGCTGTTGATAGAATAACTCGGTTGTTTAACCTGAACTTTAACTTGGCTGTGTTGGTTTTATCAGCGGAAGACTTGACACCCTTTGAATTGTTTTAAACTTATTTTAACACTTGATTTTAGCACTTGGTTATTAATCAGTTGGATAGCAAATATAAATTTATCAGCAGATATAATGTAAGTATGCAGAAATGTAAATGTGCTGAAAAATAAATGACACAGTTGATTTTTATAGAGGTTCGAAGATGGGGTAATTCTTCTAATCCTCTCTTCTCCAACTCCTGGAGGAATCCACTATGTAAAAGATATGTTTACTAAGTGGTCAACAGTCTAGAGACAGCCTTGGTCACACAGCTGACTTCTCTTCCGACTCAGCTTCTTCACAGGGCAGCTGCCTTGCTACTTCAGCTCACTTTCTCAAGCTCTTGGATTTGATCACGAAGCCCTCCAATAACTTGATATTGGTTCGACCTTGAACCTTTCTACAATCCTCCTTGGAAATTAGACCCCTTTTGATTCTTCAAAAGTTTCCTCTTCAACAGATTTGAAGTTGTCTTTCCTTCACAGCTTGTGTTGGATCAATTTCCTTCGAGTTTCAGGCTTGAGGATTTGCTTGAATATACTTGAGAATATTGTAGGTTAATAGCTTGAATATTGCTTGCATGTTCGTGGTTCAGGTAACCTTTTCTCAATGAATTTCCTCAGCCTTTTATAGTGAACTTTTGAAATTTTGCCCGTTGAATAGATAGGCTGATTTCAAAAGTCACTTGTGTTCGTTGGCTTGTCTTTTCTTGGTCCTCAACCTTGAGATGTAGACCATTCCTCGTATTAAATGAATTTGCAGCTTTTCAGGTTCTGACACGAGGTGCGGTGCTTCCCACTGGTTTATTCCTTTTGCATGCTTCTGGGATGAGCACTTTAAGACCTGGCAGCATGGAGGTATTGTAAGTCCAAGCGGCTAAGATAATCTAGAGGGGGGGTGAATAGATTATCTCCATCTTTTCGATTTTACCCTTTTTTTCAAACCGAATGCTCAAAGACAATAGTAAAGGTGCGGAATATAAACAACACACGTCGATTTAAAGAGGTTCAACCCACATAGGGCCTAATCCTCTACCACCCCAGTATATCCGGGATGGATTTCAAAAAGAAAAAGAATTTTATTAATTACCAAAATTAATACAAACTCAACTTACAACACCTTGAAGAGCACCACACTCTTCTTCAACACCACTTTTGGAGATTAACACAATCTCCCTTTGAAGATCACCACAATCTTCCTTAAACAGCACCTTGTGAAGATTACCACAATCTTCAACCTTGAAGAATACCAAATTCTTCAACACCTCAATAAGAAGATCACCACAATCTTCTTGCACCTATCACCTAGATCATCCAAGTGTGTTCTTACCACAAGAACACTCACAAGGATATCTTGTGTTTGAATGATAACCAAAAATCAAGATTACAACTCAATAATGAATATTACAATTTGAGTGCAAAGTGTAATCAAGAATAGCCTAGACCTCAAAGATGTGAAGGTGATAAGCTAGGCAAATTTACAACAAGATTAATAACAATGAAGAACAAATATTTGCTTGAAATGTATCTTGTTGTGTTGTGTCTCAATTGTAGTATTGGTTGCTCCAAAACTTCCTCTATTTATAGGAGATGATTGATCAAGCATAGGCTCCTCTTGGGGATTGAAAATCTACAGAAAAATACAATTAAAATCAAGAATATAGTCTGTTAGAAATCAATCCCACATTTTAAGGAAATATGTCTGTCAAACGGTCATATTTTTTTGTCAAAGCAGGCGGACCGGTCGCACGAAAAATAGAGTTTGAAATGAACATGTCAACAATTAACACGGGCGACCGGCCGGCGTAGGGTTCGACCGATCGTCCCCCATCTCAACCGGTCCCCCTCATAGGTTTGAAAAGAAAAAATCGCTCTGTTTCAACCAAGAACTTGCAGTACAGGTCGCACCCTGGCGGCCGGTCGACCGCATGATTTTTCTTCCGTCTCATTTTCTCGTTTCAAAAAATCATCTTGGTAATGCGGGTTGCCCAATAGGGCCACCGGTCAATCAAGAGACGTAAATGTTGTCCAATTTTTGTCGAAAATAAAACCCAAGAAATACTCCAAAAATTTAGTAAAAACATTTTAAACCAATCGGAAGTATTTAGACAACATTTAGAAACCTTGTTTTGAAGTAAAAACATATAACATAAAATCATTAGAAGTGTTGTCCAATTTTATCTAAAGTAAAACTTGAAGAAATACTCCGAATAATATTAAAACCATTTTAAATTATTTAGGAGTATTTGGACAACATTAAAAATATTATTTTGGTGTAAAAATAAAATCATCAAAATTAAGATAAAAACATGTATCAAACAATCTCCCCCTTTTTGATGATTACAAACCAAAATAATTTTTACACAAAATAGAAGAACAATTTTAGAAATGATTTTCCGGTAAAAACATTTAACCGTTTGGAAGCAACCAAAATTTCCAAAATATAAAAGCAACCAAGTAGGAAAGTAAATATATTTAGTAAAAAGCACAAGCTCCCCCTATCAACAAGCACATCAAGAATAATGTAAAAGCAATTATTCATAAGCTAAAAGCTTAGCTTTTACATATTGTTCAAGAGCTTATAAGCTCCCCCTGTCGCAAAACATCATTAGACAAGTATAGACAAGTATATAAGTCCATCAAGCAACAATTGGACTAAAAAGGATCACAACTTATGGCTTTTATGAGCCAATAGCTTATAGCTTTTATAACAAACTTTTTTGAGCTAATGAGCCATTTTCCTGTTTCTCCCCCTTTGGAATCATCAAAAAGAATGTTAGGATGATAAAAACATCATTCAAGTTTATCAAAGTGCGCCAACAATACGTTTTATCAACCATGAAAGAATTAAGCTTAGAGTCCAAAAAAATGGGAGAAATGTATCATAAGAAATTCAAAAACTCATTTGTTAGCCAAAAACATGATCTCAAAAAGATTTTAAGACTTTTGGAAGCAAGAGACTCATGTCGAAGTTGAAATTTTCATAGTGACATTTCATCAAACACTTTGTGGGCTTGAAAATTAAAAGAAGTTGTATATAGCATTTGTAAATGATCCAAGCCAAAAAATTTCATATCATCACCAAAAGCAATTTTTAACATATATCCAACAAATAATAGACATAAACAAGGTAAATTCTCAAGGGTTCAACCCAATTGAGATAATATAGCCAAAAAGATCAAGGCATTACAAATGCCATCAAAAAATAAAAGAGCCATCAAGTAATACAAGTCATGCCTCAAACAATACATATAAGACATTACAAATGCCCCAAAATATCCATCTAAGCAAAATGATCAAAGCATCTCAAATGCATTTAAGCAAAAATTAAAAAGAAGCACTTTTACCATCAAGTACTTCATACCAACATCAAACAATGCTAAATTAGAGTATTTTTACCATCAAATACTCCATCAATATCATGATCATCCACAAGTCATTATCAACTTGCAATTTTAACCCTTTCAAGAAAAACAAGCAAATCTCATTAGTACGAAAGAGTTTTACAAAACGTTCATAGAAATACAAAGCAACATGATGGAAAATGCTAGAAAGTAAAGGGGTGGGGACATCATTCTTCGTCCGAAGAGAAGCAAGATCCGGGAATAAAGTCTTTGATGAATTTCTTCAATTTGCCGATTGTTTTTTGCATTTTGGAGGTCTTTTGCTCCAAAGCCTCATACCTCGCCTCATGAAAGGCCCTTAAATCATCAAACTAGATTTGGGTGTACCTCCTAGGCGGTTGAGCACCGGTATTACCCTCCAGATTGCTCGGTTCGCCTTCTTCCGCCAATCTCGCGGCCTCGGCATCATCAAAGAAGTCGTTTGGATCGGGGGAATCTTGACCTCTTCCTCTAGCCATTTTAGTTGGTCGGATGTCCATATTCTTGCGCATAGTGACCATTTGGGAGATGTTATCAATGTCAAAGTCATTTTGAAATACCTCCGAGTTACACTCCGACGAAGGTAGTCCCGATTGTATAAGAAGTTTACAAATCCAGTTTCCCATAACCAACTTCTTATTACCTTGAGTGATGGACTCGATTAGACATTGAATAAGTATGGCACCAAAGTTAAGCGGTTCCCTCCTAGCAATCTTATAAGTCAAAAAATAATCCATGTTGCTAGGCATTTTACCCGCCTTTCCACAAATACAGTAGGCGACAATAACAGATAGAATACGGTGCTCAAGTGTCATCGCCAACAGAGAATATTTTGGCCAAACTCCTAAATATGTCTTAACTTCTTTCATAGACACCCCCAACATTTCATCATTCCAAGTACCACAAGAGAAATAGTCTCAACCACCTTCTCTAACATGTAAAAGCCGACAAATATCATTTGGAGTCCATCTAAAATGACGATCCCTTACGAACGAATTAACGACAATTGGTTTCCTTTGATCATCATATTGCACCCACATATTAGCATAAAAGAGTTGGATAATATCATCATCATATAAGACATAAGCATGCTCCCATAAAAACATCTAACCTTGCTCCTCAAAGAATCCTCTAATAGTAGGATATTCATTTGTAAATGAATTAAAACGACACATTTTAGTCCGAGCAATCGATTTTCCTCCCATTCCCGAATCTTCATAGTACCATTCCGCATATTTATTGATGAAATTAAGAACATTATTGGAATGAGGAGCTTGAGTAATAAAAGATTTCTTACTTTTCGCCCAACGGCAATTTTGGAGCGAAATTGTTCCGCGGAGCTCGGTAATTTGGGCCCGAGAGAGTATGGGATTTTGAACGTCATCACCTTCTTGAGCCACATTTCTCTGGGTAGCTCGAATATCCCTTTGTTCAGCTTCTTCTTGCCGATTTCTTGAAGAACCCTCTCCGCCCCTTCTACGCTTGGAGATGGGATTTCGACCGGTAGAATTTCTTGGAGGAGCCATATATGTAAGATTCTTGCAAAAATGAGAAGATTAGCAACAAGAATCGTGAAAAATGATGAAGAATTGAAGAACTTATGAAAAAAGGGGTGATTTTCGCTGTTTAAGGGTTTGGAGAATTTTGTGCGTCTGTTTCGAAAGTGAAGAGCAGAACGTTTTTAACTTGGAAAATTGCCCTGGCGGCCGGTCGAGTGGGGTGCGACCGGTCAATGGGCGGGCCGACATGGCCGCCCTTTGCCTTGACCGTCCCAAAGGTAATTTTTCATTCTCCAGTTTTTCAAAAATTCGATTTTTCTCCCCAAAAGTTTTTAAAACTTTGCAAATAGATAATTTTGAACCAAGTCCAACAAATACGAGTTTCGGAAAATATATATTCGAGAAAATTGAGACTTGACGAGTAGTGCCCTTTTAAAAAAAAATTTGCAAAATCATTTAGGGGCACTTAAGGTGCATAAGCATGATATCGAGTTCTAATGAAAATACGAGTGAACATACCTCGATGGTTTAAGAAACTTGGTGACGAAATAGCCAATGAATATGAGATATATATCATACACAATTCTTAAACGAAATTTGCACAATAGCACAAGTGTAGGCAAGTAATAGGAGATATCAAGAAAAAATGCTTATGCTATAAAAATACATAAGAGATAATAAACCACATAAGTCTAATTTAATGCACAAGAGTTTTTAGAAATATCATGCAAGGTCTTCTTTAAAACATTTTGAAACTCACAAATATATTGAAGACTTAAAATAATGAAAACTCATTTGCAATACAGGCACAAATAAAAACATGCATACTAACTAAATAAAATGCATATTTAAAATGGAGAGATACGGTTTACCAATTACGCCATTTCCATGGATTGTGTCGTTCCCATTGTTGATGATATCTTCCCCTTGAGAAGTCACTTTGTTGATGATGACTTCTTTGATTACTCTATTTCCAAGGTTTGTTGCCTTCCCATTGTTGAAGGTCTCTTCTTCTTTGAAAATCATCTTGTAGATGATGTCTTTGCCATTTCCAAGGATTATGTTCTTCCCATTTTTGATTATATCCTCTTCTTGGAAGTTTGCTTTGTTGAAAATATTTTCTTCTTTGATCAAATGAATTGATCATTTGATGTCTTCTTGGCGGTATGAATTTTCTTCGATCATTATTTCGTCGGGTACCTAATATGACATTATTTTGTGGTACCCTCAAGTGTTTGGGTCCTTTAGGATTAGCTTTGAGACTTTTAGGTCTCCAATAATGATTAGAGCTATTTCTAGCCCGACAAGTATTAGCCGTATGACCCTTTTTACCGCAATAAAAACAAGTAATAATTCTAGGAGCATAATGACCAATATGCATAGTGACTTGATCCTTTTTCATATGATTAACAACATTAGGCTTATGATCAAGTTCACTATTCAAATTATCACAACCATTATTATTTACAATATTAGGCAATTCATTGGTACTCAAGTTGGATTTAGATAAATCCTTTTTCATGCAATTAATATCCTCAACAAGAGTACTATTTTGTTTCTCAAGGTTTCTAACCTTGTCAATTGTGGTGGTGTGAGCACATGATAGTGATTCATAAGAAGTAAATAAGCTATCCTTTTCATTTTTCAAAGCATTGAAGATCATCAAAATCATTTTGCAAATTACTATAATCATTTTGAATAACAATATCATAAGAAGTAGAGGGTTTAAGACATACCTCGTTTTCTTCTTTGATGCCCATAAAACAATATTCAACTTCTTCATAGTTGGAAGTTGTAAGAGGCTTGTTCCTTAGATTTGAACTTGTATTCCTTCGAGAAGTAGATGCTTTTGTTTGACTCCTTTCATTTGCAAATACTCCATAGATGGCTTCTAATTTTTGCCATACTTCATGTGCCGATCGAATTTCTACAATATGTTCATATTCTAAATTAGTAAATGAACAATACAAAATATTTAAAGCTTTACCGTTTAAGAAGATGATTTTCTTCTCTTCATCATTGAGCTCTTTGAATCCTTTGGAGGTGTGTGGTGTGTCTTTCATCGGAATGGATTCTCCATTTATGACGATGTTCCAAATATCGAACCCGCAACCTTGTAAATATCATTCCATTCTTTCTTTCCAAAAATAAAATTTTTGGAATCAAATAAAGGTGGCTTGGTGGTGGAGGTGCCGGTAAGATGAGCTTCGTTTCGTAGCCGACGATCGTTTCTCTTCACTCGCGATGTGAAACGAGCTTGCCAAAGAGTTTGGCTTTGATACCACTTGTAAGTCAGCGACTCGATAATCTAGAGGGGGGAATAGATTATCTCCATCTTTTCGATTTTACCCTCTTTTTCAAACCGAATGCTCAAAGACAATAATAAAGGTACGGAATGTAAACAACACACGTCGATTTAAAGAGGTTCAACCCACCTAGGGCCTAATCCTCTACCACCCCAGTATATCCGGGATGGATTTCAAAAAGAAAAAGAATTTTATTAATTACCAAAATTAATACAAACTCAACTTACAACACCTTGAAGAGCACCACACTCTTCTTCAACACCACTTTTGGAGATTACCACAATCTCCCTTTGAAGATCACCACAATCTTCCTTCAACGGCACCTTGTGAAGATTACCACAATCTTCAACCTTGAAGAATACCAAATTCTTCAACACCTCAATAAGAAGATCACCACAATCTTCTTGCACCTATCACCTAGATCATCCAAGTGTGTTCTTACCACAAGAACACTCACAAGGATATCTTGTGTTTGAATGATAACCAAAAATCAAGATTACAACTCAATAATGAATATTACAATTTGAGTGCAAAGTGTAATCAAGAATAGCCTAGACCTCAAAGATGTGAAAGTGATAAGCTAGGCAAATTTACAACAAGAATAATAACAATGAAGAACAAATATTTGCTTGAAATGTATCTTGTTGTGTTGTATCTCAATTGTAGTATTGGTTGCTCCAAAACTTCCTCTATTTATAGGAGATGATTGATCAAGCATAGGCTCCTCTTAGGGATTGAAAATCTACAGAAAAATACAATTAAAATCAAGAATATAGCTGTTAGAAATCAATCCCACATTTTAAGGAAATATGTCTGATGTCAAACAGTCATATTTTTGCTGTCAAAGCACAGGGCGACCGGTCGCACAGAAATAGAGTTTGAAATGAACATGTCAACAATTAACACGGGGCGACCGGTCGACGTAGGGTTCGACCTGCATGATTTTTCTTACGTCTCATTTTCTGTTTCAAAAAATCATCTTCAGGTACAGGTTGCCCAATAGGGCAACCGGTCGATCAAGAGACAGAAATGTTGTCCAATTTTTGTCGAAAATAAAACCCAAGAAATACTCCTAAAATTTAGTAAAAACATTTTAAACCAATCGAAAGTATTTAGACAACATTTAGAAACCTTGTTTTGAAGTAAAAACATATAAACATAAAATCATTAGAAGTGTTGTCCAATTTTATCTAAAGTAAAACTTGAAGAAATACTCTGAAAAATATTAAAACCATTTTAAATCATTTAGGAGTATTTGGACAACAATTAAAAATATTGTTTTGGTGTAAAAATAAAATCATCAAAATTAAGATAAAAACATGTATCAAACAGGTATTACTATATTAAGTAAAGTTCTTGACTTCTGTGCAACGGATTTATCTCAGTTAACTCTTCTTGGCTGTTGTCTTTTTCCCAGGTGACTTGAGTCTGCTCCAATCATTGGATGACTCATCTGTCACTTCAACTTGAGACTTGGCTTCTTGAATTGACTTGACTGACTCTTAACACAGCTGCTTTACAGTTGATACACCTTCAGTCGAGTTCTTGACTTCTCTTCTTAGCCATACTCAAATTGTCTCGCAATGAGTCTTCACTTGATCTTGATTGACTTCTTGTATTTCCAGGCCTAGCTGACTTGACTCAGTTTTCCCAATCCTATCTATTACAAAGTAAATCACAAGGAAAATGGGGTACCAACTTTCTAGTTTAAGGTTTACATGGCATCCATCAAAATCTACAAAATAAAATTCCCAACAGTTGGTTACGTAATGACTTAATATAACTCTCCTCACTTGTTCCTTTCTTGTTCGGTCGCGCACCTTTTTCCTTGTATGAAAGAAGAGACGTAAGATGAGAACTATGAGGAAGTGATTCAAATGAGTCGAGTCAAATATATATGAGTAGGTGAAATTGGGTGCAATAGAGTGCATTCATATTTAAGAAGTCCAATTTGGATGAAGTTTATTTAGGAAACCTCTCCTATTAAGACTCTAACTAAGATAGGAGATTAAGATATATATTGATATCTCTTCCTATAATATTAGACCAATCAAATTATTGTCTCCCACACTATAGAAAATAATTTCTCTCCTAAAATTTCTCTCTGTTGTTTCCTTCTTGGAGTATCACCAAAAATCTTCAAGAGTATAAGGTATGAACAACAAAGTAAATAATTCTAGTAGTTATTTCCTCTAGCGAGAAAGACAGTTCATAATCATGTTACTAGTTTGCACGTGATTTAGCCAATCTACGGGATTTGTTCTTTGTTCACAATTCAATCAAAGAAGGCTTGTAGACGAACTCAATCCTGGATCAAATGGTGACTTGTAGATGGGCTTAATTTTGGCTACGTGAATCGACCGTTCCACTGAAAATAATAAATGTTCAATAGCATTAAGAGCTAAGACTCAGGACTTCACCAAACACTTGTCTCTGAAAAAAGCACAATAGAATCAAGTTGGCTGTAGCACAAGAAGCACCAGAATTTCAAAACTATTAACAAACTTGCAAGAAGTAATGTCCACTTTTAATGTCATCAGATAGGCGTACGAACTTCAAGTAGTTATTAATTTACAATGAGAACGAGTAATCCTGATAGCATCTGTATTTGTTTCAAAATGATAAGAAAAATAATCAATTCATATAATTTTAAAATAATAATATTAGAAAAAATATTGTATAGATTTGATGATGACAAATAGGTTAGTACAATAGAGGATTAGTCTCCTATTTTCTTTTCATTGAATATATGTCAAGAATTACATTTATATTGTTGAATCTCGAAAAAGAATAACATATTGAGGGAAATAGCAATTGAGTTCAAATTGAGGTGGAAAGTCTTCAAGCTCGCAGCACACTTCTTCCCTTCACATGGATAATGGCCCTTTAATTTTAAGCACCTAGTTCATTTTAATAACACATTGACTTTTGAAGAAATGGGCAAAAATAAAATAAAAAAACCCATCGAATTGTAGACGTGAAGACATGGGCAAAAGGAATCCTCCAAGAAATTTCACCATGAAATAACTATATAATTTATTGAGTCAAAATATCAAAATAAATCTAAATTACGATGCCACAAAATTAAGAAAAGGGTGTTTCACACCATTATCACTATCAAGAACATGATAAAGGGACCACCACTTCACCAACTTGGCCAAAACTACTATTATTTTTGTGCTTTCAAGAAAAAAGCTATAATCTTGACCAAATAAAACTATCATAAAAATAAAAGTAAGGGACATTATGCAATTTCCTTAGAGAAATTGTGTGTTTCTGAGTTGACCCAATACCAAACTGCCCAAATAAAACTTCAACTAGTCGCTAGGCTTCCACCAATTTAATATCTCAATATCCACAACAAATCCATTAAATCTCTTTCAAAATTTTCAGACCACAAAGAAGAAAAAACCATGGACAGAGAACAAGAGGAAATCCAATTTCTTGGATTCTTTGGCATACTAAAAGAGTCATGCAACATAGTTTCATCATGGAAAAAATCTTCATCCAAATTTCACTATCCTTCATCATTCCACTTTCATTCATATACTTAGCCCACATACAAATCTCACAGCTCATCTTCTCAAAAATCATGTTCAACGAATTCATGCTTGACAGAACTCCAGAGGGCACCCGTTCCTACGACAAAATCTCCAACGTGTTATCGTCCGAATGGACGGCGTTTTTCTTATTCAAAATCGGATACCTCATTTTCTTCATCATTCTCTCCCTTCTTTCGACGTCTGCAGTCGTTTACACGATCGCCTGCATTTACACGGCGAAAGAAGTGACGTTAAAGAAAGTTCTAAGTGTGGTCCCAAAGGTTTGGAAAAGGCTTATGGTGACATTCATATGGAACTTCATCATTATTTTTGCGTACAATATTCTTTCACTATTAGTCTTGATTTTGGGGGCCGTTATGTTTGCATATGTACCATTTGTGGGAACACTTTTTCTAGTACTTTTTGTGGTTGTGTACTTGATTGGATTTTTTTATATCACCATAATTTGGAATTTAGCTACTGTCGTTTATGTGTTGGAAGAAAGTTATGGCCTAAATGCAATGGCTAAGAGCCAGGGTTTGATCAAGGGCAATATGGGAATTTCAGTTGCGGTTTTCATTGTGGTAGGTTTATGCTTCTTTGGGATTCAGCTGATGTTTGAATTTTTCGTGGTGATTTCGGATGATGGACAGGGGATTGGAAACAGGATTGGATATGGGATTATATGTCTTGTTTTGCTGACGATTTCAATGTTATTTGGTCTCGTCACGCAGACAATTATATACTTTGTGTGCAAGTCGTATCACCACGAAAACATTGATAAGTCTTGTTTGGCAGATCATCTTGGGGGTTATCTTGGTGAGTATGTTCCTCTCAAGTCTAAGGATGTTCAGCTTGAGCAGTTTGAAGTTTGATGAGTTAGTTAGATTTTAATTAATTAATACTGAACCCTTTCGTTTTCATCATCATATATGAAAAAATATTTGACTAGTGTTTGGTGAGATGTATCTTGTATAATTATCTGGCACATAATGGATATATGACGGGTTAGCTATAGTTTCCACATTTCTGCTGTTGGTTCTCTGTATTTTGCTTTATGTGTGCTTCATTTTCTGTGTTCTTTCTTGCTGTACATTGGAGGGAAATAGAGGTGTCATCTAGTATGTTTTTTGAAAATTTTAGGGTAGGTTATCAGAATCAAATTAAACGAATTTGTGATGATATATGATTTGGAGTTTGATTTGTGTAAAGATATTGGTCGGTGACCACAAATGCAACATATCGCTACTAAAACAGTTCACTTACAGTTAGCGATAAAATTCAGCATTATCTCATCTGAATTCACCTTTAATCTTTTTGCGTTTTTTATATATAAAAGTAAATTATTTTCCCGTAATACAATCTATGAATCATCAGTAAAATTTCGACACAATCACTAGTGGAGGTAAGGGGGCCATACTGGCCCAGCCCTTCCTTTTCGGTTTGAAATAGGGATGGTAATGGGGCGGGTCAGGACGGGTCAGCCAGGACCCAGACCCACACCCTGACTAGAATGGGACAGGGCGACTCGTTCTGTCCTGTTTTAGATTAAATTAAATAAAAAAATGAAAAAAATATATATTTATGAAATATTATTTACAAAATTTATTATATCAATTTATAAATATTTGATATAATATATGAATATATAAAAATTATATTATAATATATAGTATATATGCAAAATATATATTAAAATATATTTTAAAAATAAAATTTCTAGGGCGGGCGGGGTGTGACGGGTCGAAATTGTCATCCCTAGTTTGAAAAATTAATATTATTCAGAAATAAAAAAAAATATAAGTTAGAATTTATATAAGTTTTTATTTTAGTTTTCTATCTGGTCTACTCCATTTTTGTGTATCGGCTCACCGCCCCATCCCAATATTGTGTGTTGGCTTCCGTCATTGGACACAATCATCACGTCGACTTTTTTTTTTCATGAGAAGAAACTTACAAGATCGAGTTAAAAATGGTAGTAACCTTACAAGATCATAAACCTATAGAGATTTACTACAAAAAATTTAAACCTTAACATATCCAAATGATCTGCATAATCAGATCACGAAGAGGCAGGACAAAATACGTATCAAAGAAATTGATCTCTCTTCTATTACATTATCGTCAGGTAATGGCTATTATGAATCTTCTGAACAAAATATTACATATTGGACAAACTTATTTACTGAAAATAAAGTTAAA
Source organism: Rehmannia glutinosa (assembly GCA_016081115.2). Lineage (NCBI taxonomy): Eukaryota > Viridiplantae > Streptophyta > Magnoliopsida > Lamiales > Orobanchaceae > Rehmannia > Rehmannia glutinosa. The sequence goes on from CM071932.1 coordinate 46,444,133, forward strand.
TATTAGGGACAAATAAAAGTCACTTATTGGAGACAAATAAAAGACACTTATTGGAGATAAAATTTATTCTTGAAGAGGGACTAAAAACATTAAAAATTACTTCTCTTATCCTCCTATGATGAGAGATAATAAGAGAAGAAAAAGATGAAGAAGATATAGAAGCATAAACATAAACGGCTAAGGCTTGAGAGAATAAAGAAAACTTTTGAAATTACGAAAAAAAAATATTGAAATTGAAATTACATCAACGTTTTTTTATGTAATCTCATAAATTTATTACCGGCGACATCGATATATGTGTGTGTATGTAAATATATATATATATATATATATATATATATATATATGTATGTAAATATGTATATATGTAGACAGGGACGAAGGCACTCATGGCCCAAGGGGGGCACTAGGCCCCCCTCAAATTTTGAAAAATAATAGGGGTATTTTGGTCCTGTCACTTTTTAATTTTAAAATAAATAAATAAAACAGAAAAATAGAAAAAAATCTTAAATTATCTTGCATTCTTCTTTTTCTCGCTTTCATTTGTTATTCTTGAAAAGCACGAGTTTCGGTCATTTTGCCTATTTTTAAAAAATTTGTACATTTTTAAGCTCCGCCATAATTTTAACTTGAATTTTTGCATTATTCTCTTGTGTCTCTATTTGTTCCTTTTGGAATTTTGTTATTTATTTTTTAATATTAAAATATATTTGAATTAATACAATGACTAAATCAAAATTTCAACTTATTTTAAATTTGATGTATTGTTTTTAACTTTTACATGTGCTAAAGGACAAATTGTCCACTTATGTTTCGTAAAAATGAAAAATAGTCATATTTTTTGAAAATATATTTTTTAGTCATTTTGACACGGTTATACCCTTCTTGTATTCTCTGATGAGGTACGTGGTTATATTTTAGAAAATTGATGCGGTATATTTTTCGGTATCAGGTCATGGACTGGTCTCTGGAAAGGAAAAAAAGACAGTGAAAATTTGAACTCAAAAATGGCTAAGAAAACATGATTAAAACTATTTTTATTATGGAGAAGTAACCAAAAATCCGACAGACTCTTTTATATTAATTTTAGTTGGGTCTCCCTACTAGAGATTTCTGGCTTCGTCACTGTATGTAAAAGAATATATAGACATAATCATTGAAAGTTGTGTTGTACTGTTGTGTCTACAGTTTTTTAATGAAAATGTGTGTTTTGTGTTCAAATTGTATTGTTGTCTTGCCATTGTGTCGGTTTATACGCATAATAAAATCAATTTCTTCTTTTTTCATAAGGAAATAAGAAAAAGATTTATATATAAAAATTGTTTATTATACCCATATACAATAAAGCACTCAAGTTATCCCTTATAGGTTGGCCTAGTGAGTATGGTGGATTGGTCAAGCCTGTCGCACCGGACTTGCCTATTGTTGTTTATCTGGATGGCCTAATTTCCAGGTTATTATGTCGAACTCAAGGTAAGCCAATGTAGTTTACTTGATTGTCATGGTTTACATACAAGTTATTGCGTGAAAACATGTGCGGTTTAATTACTTGGTTGTTCTAGGATATTGTGTCAAGTCCGAATAATTACCGTACCTAAAAAATAGTGGTTGAGAGTAGGGGTGGAAAAAGAAGCGAATTATTTTATTCAATTCGATATTCGAATTTGTATATTGACATTCGAATTCAAAAAATTAGAATACGAATCCAAATAAGAATATTTATTTTGGTTCGCATATTAGGCGAATACGAATATGAATATCATTATATTCGATTCGAGTATTATCATTATATTCGATTCGAGTATTCGAAAGAATATTCGAATAATATTATATATAATTATATTTATATTTATACCATTCACTTATATGTAATCTTTACACATATAAATATATAATTATTATATAGATTATTCATATATAATAAACCATATATTCACTTATAAAAATCCAAACTAATAAGTCCAAATATAGTTATATTCTTGTAGTATATTCTTGATGGACTCGACAGACGATAATAGACTTTTTGTCTGTTCATCTATTTTGTGATTAATATATTACTGATGTATATTCGAATTAATTCGTATGTATTCGAATATATTTCTAAATAAGAATAAGAATCAGTTTTTATAATCGAAAATAAAAAATACGAATAAGAATATTCTCTAATTGACCCAAATATGAATATAATATCTTGATATTCAACTCGATTCAATTCGTTTACACCCTAGCTGAGAGTTCCATGTTATTAAAAAATAAAAAATAAAAACACTCGAGTCAAACTAAATATGGCGATGTCAAAGGAAAAGATTAAGGCTGCGATTGGATGTGAGCGAAAATCCATTTTTGTTCCGCTGGATAATTTTTTTTGACCAAACATGCGATTGTTTATGAAAATTTTCAGAAAATATATTATTCTCATTTTTATTTTTTCTCACTTTTTCTTTCATCAATCACATCTACACATTTTTTCACAAAAAACTAATCATTATTACACATTATCCCACAATTTTCACTATTCATTTACTCACATATTTCTAACTAGCAATCACATCCAATCATTATTTTACTATTTTCACATCAAATCAACTTTCATCATTACTTTTTCATCTTACATCCAATCACACTCTCAAAATTCATCTTTGTTCTCCCAAATATTTTTTCACTACTATTCTCTAGCAAAATGAAAATTTTCAAAATAAAAGTATATCCAATCGCACCCTAAAAATCCAACCTAGTGGAACTCTGTTTAGTTAGATAGGGGCCTCCGACAATAACATTTAACCATGTAAGAACAGGGCCTCCTCATCCAACTCGAGGGAAAATTTATGGTGATCCTATTACAAGGGCGAACCTATTACTCCCAAAAGTAAAATAAAGTATAGCACCATCAAAACAACTCTTAGTTTCTGTTTCTATAAATTATAAAATTGATTACTTCTTTTTGTAGAAAGAAAGGGAAAAAAGTTGATATATATAATTCTTTATATACATATATAAGAAATTGGATCAAATGAGAACCAATTCCCGGGGTAAGTTCGTAGAGACAAATCTCAACTGTTGGAAAGTAAGATTTAATAGCTGAGATTTAATCCTTGATTTTAGGTAGAGCTGTCGAAACCAGCCCATTAGGCCCGAAATACCAGCCTAGTCACCCGAACGGCTCGATGCATTTTACATGTATTTTCAAATCATGGGCCGGACCTAGGTTCCAAAAATGATGACCCAATGGAATTTGTCCAGTCGGCCCGGCCCGGCCCAATTTTTCTCTTTGGCCCGGTAGGTCGGCCCGGCCCATTTGACACCTCTAATTTTAGGTGGTGATATATTAATTTATTGATTTTATGAGTGTCTTATAATTTCGCATTGTTTTAGATAAGTTAGGAATCTATAATCTCTCTACACACTATATGTTTGACAGATTGTGTTTCCATTGTAGCTACAAGAAGAAAAAATTTCGGAATTGAACTCAAAATCGGCAAGTTGAAGATTTTTCTTCTTTTTCCTAATTTGGGACCTATGTTGCAAAATAGGAAGAATGTTCCAAACAAGCAAAATTATATACTAAATATGCATTAACATATCAAAACAAATCCTTTAGTATATCAAACAAGAGGGAATTAAGAAAAGCGGGATGAATGTTCTAAATAAGCATTAATTATATAGTAAATATCAGAGCTGTCAAATGAGTTGGATCAGTGCTAGCCTGCCGGGCCAAAAAGAAAATTGGGCCTTGTCTGGCAGACCAAAATTCCATGGGGCTGCTATTTTAGATGCCCAAGCCCGGATCAGCCCATGAAAGCACATATAAAAGTTGGGCCGACCAGGCTGGCCCGGCATTTCGAGCCTAATGCGCCGGGCCAAATTGGCTCGACTCTTTTTGGGCTTACAATATCATAGTCTGGCTCGTCTGTATCATTGGGTCGGTCGGGCCAACCCACCAAACCGAGCTAGTTTTTACATCTCCGATAAATATGCATTTAAATATCTAATATGTAATTCAAATATGCATAAGTGTATCATACCTATGCATACATTTCTTTTTAAATATCAAAGCACTCAAAAGTATACTAAATATGCATCAAATCACAAATTGCATTAAGTGTTAATGAGCCTTTGGCAGTTGTATTGTGTATGTTCAACAGAAACTTCAATTCCGTCCATTCGTTTGGTTGTTGCATGAAATCAGTTTTTCTTTGTTGCAGTTTCTCTTTTTTGATGCTTAATGAAATCGAGGGATGCGAATAATCTTTACTTGCAAAATCGAATATGTCTTCAGATAATTAATTTTGCAATATTTGGCATATATTTTGTTTTTGTGCGTGTCCATAAAACAACCACAAAAGAATCCACCAAAATTTCAAAAAAATTCGGCAGCCATTCAATTACCCGGTAAACCAAGCACACTACTATTAATATTCACTTTGATCTAGTCTAGAAGCGAAAGTTGTCATGTGACCGGAATATTATTAAGGGCCTTACGAGGGCGACCTACAATATGAAGACACTTTAAAACAGAGTAAATCCATTTTGAGAGTTATTTATGCATCCATGATCAAGTAAAGCTGCCTCCAGAATTAATGAATGTAACCTGATAATGGCCACGGTGGAAGAGGGATGAGCATCATTAAACAACATCTTATTGCGATAATACCAAATAATCCAGGTACAAGAAATAAAAACGATTTTCCAAAGAATAGAAATTTGCTCACTAAGTTTCGTATATGTTGGTCCCAAAAGTAGCAGAGAAAAGTCTAGAAGTTTGAATAGACTTTTAATTTTCTCGATTTGAAAAACAATTAAGTATAATTATCTGAGATATACGGCTGAGTGAGAACACTTTGTTGTTTTATATCTTGTGAAAGCTTAGCTTTCTGCTCTTGATAACATAACATGTGAATGGAGATTGTTGTGATATGTGTAAGTATTTGTTGTAGATAAATAAAGAGTAAGTAAGAAGTTTAGAGTAACTTTAAGACCAAGCAAAGGAAGAACTATTATAGAAAATTATAGTGTTATCGGGAATGACACAATCTCTCACTAATCCTCTATTCCCTATATCAAAAGGTAAAATTCACTAAATGCTTAGGTTACAATTCTATTGATCAATCCTACTAGCATATGCACACTCTGCTGCTACTCATCACAACTTCTTCTCAAACTCCACTTAAGGATGATTCTGCTGCTTGGATAGACTTATTCACTAGCGTCTTCTCATGACAGTTACAGTCTTTGAACGGATATATGTTTGCCAAAAACTTGATCGCACATCTTTGCAAGTGTACAATATAGTTTATAAAATAATGGCAAGTAAGGTCGTATTCCTCAGGGATTGAATACGGAATACTTAGGCTATAATAACATCGTATTCCAATTTTATTGAAGCGACCAAAAATCACAAATTTTATAAATCCTAAACTAACAAATAAAATAAAAGATGTAAATTTGTAAAAACCTGAACTCCACAAGTCTTTTCAACAAATACGAAAGCAGCCCTAGGCACATAATCTCAACATGCTTCTTAAATATTAAATCCAATCAATGTTTAACAAAACCAATTCATGTGTTTCTATGGATTCAATTCCTAAACTAGTTTATTCCCCTCTCGGGTGGCGCATAAACAGTAGATTAATAATAATTGAGGTCTTCAGATGCATCACAACTATTATTAACTCCAAACAGATCTTTGAATTGAATGACTCCCCACAAACAGATGTAGTCTCCTGATACATTACCCAGTTTATGTCTGAATTCGGTTTTCATCTTGTTAGAACTCACCTACTGGATTATGGACTAACAAGTATGACATGCAAATTACTGATCAGATAATCTACAAGAATTAAACACACGAATTCATATAATAGAATACATATATCAATTAAAAAAAATCAATTTGATTTAACATGAATCCACAGTTTTGATTATGCCCTAGGATCAGAAATTAAGATTAGCCCAGCATATTTGATAACCATAGACAAATTTGAAATCAAATAGTTTGACATCGTTTAAGTACAAAAAAGAGATCTAAACTAAGAAAGAAAAACCCTTCTTGTCAGGATGGATCCTCCTTCCAAGCCTTCGAAACTCTTGTGCTTCCGTTGATGTGAAAGGCCTTGTGGTGCTCTTTGTAACTTAGCCCTCCTCTCTCAGAAGACCTTTGATTTGTGTAACCCTGTGCGTTTTGATGTGTTGTGTGTTGTATGGATGATATCAGATTTTCTAATTTCGTGCAAGCCTTGGTCCCTTTATATAGGTGTTGTGAGAGATCACTTGTAGAGTTCTGACGGGAAAAGGACAACAAAAATAGAGAAAAACAAACCACACGACCCGTGTTGCATTCACATGGTCTGACCATGTTCGATGATATTGTCTCTATTTTTCACTCAAACACTTCACATGATCGTGTCATCTTTACATGATCCGGTCGTGTAACATGTCTGTGAAAATCAAGTCGCACGAACATGTAGAAAATCACATGGTTAACTCACACGGTCGTGTGAGCTTCACACAGTCTGACCATGTGAGTGGTTCTTGTCAATTTTCTTTGTTTCTTCGATCTTCTATTCGCACTCTTCGATCTTGTCCGGGCCTTCCAACTGATATCTTTCCGTTTAAGCTCTGTTTCTTGTAAAACGTTATAAGAATACGCAGTATCATGTCCTTATAAGAAAACCAAGTAAAATACACTAAATATGCGTGCAAATGCATCAACTATATATCATTTTAAGCCCTTAAATGACTGTATATTTTTACACATATCAATATCTTCACTGATTCTTCTCAACACATCTAATGCAATCCACGTCTCTCTCAACCTTTTTATCCTACTTGTATTCTTGATTCCTAAAAGTCTTATATATTTGTATATTACTTTGATAAGCTTCTGAGAACTTCAGTTCAGCACATATTCAAATTTGGATTTACTTCAGCTCAATTTAGATAGTTGGATATATTTGTTGATCATGCACGCATCATCTCTTTTGTCCTCTTTTCTTCAAACTATTGAGTTCCTATTTATAGACTTCAAATTTTCTCATTGAGAGATGGAGAAAAATGAACGTTGATATTACATACGCTAACATGGCCACTAACTTTTGTATTCGTCTTTTTTCGGAACGTTTTGTGGGAATATGTTATGATCCTCATACGTCATGTGTCTTCTGAGCAACGATTATTTTCTGTCTTTAAATAATATCCTAGTTCTTTGATGTTAGTGCTAATTAGCTGATCGTAAAAATATTTTCACTAGACCGCAAGTGTATGGTGTAGCTTATAGATAATGGTGAGCAAGGTCTTATTCCACAGGAATTGATACGAAGCACATAAACTATAGTAAATTTAGCACTCCAATTTTATTGAAGCTATGAAAAACAAGAATTGTATCTAATTACTCCTAAAATTATTAAACTAAAGAAAATTGTCTAAGTATTATAAATCACCAAACTTCACAAGATTCAAATAATCACGAAAAGCAATCATAGGACTATGATCTTAACATGCTTCATCAATATTAATTCTAATTAATGTTTTACCAAAACCAGTTTCTATGTATCTATGGGTTTAATTCCTAAGGTAGTTTATTCCCTCTCCCGAAGTGAACAAACCATAGATTAATAAGAATTGCTAGTATCCCTACTCAACAATTAATATCAACTCCCAAAACCATATAGAATTAAAGTAAACCCTCAAAAAGCCGTTTATGTTACGAATCCATTTATCTAGTGTTAGATCTCATCTTCCGAATTATGAACTAATAAATAAAACATGCAAATTATTAGTCAGATAATCTACAAGAAATTAGCACACAAATTCATAAATAGATCACACGAAACCAATTAAGAAGAAACAATTAAATTGAAATTAACACGAATCTAGAGTTTTGATCATGTCCTGGAATCAAGAGAATTAGCCTAAAGACAAATATGAAAATAAAGATTTAAACATGGAATTAAGAATAGAACAAAAGCTCTAGACTATGAGGATGAAATCCTCTTGAGTAGATGGATCTGTCTTCACAATCTCGAATCTTGAGGAGATATCATTCACTTTAGGAAATGTTGAATTTAGATCAGGTAATGAAGCTGAACCTATTGGTCGGGCTTGGTGGTTTTGCAAAGCATATCATTGTTTTCTTCAGCCGCCAATAAGCATGAAATAAATTGATAATATGTAGTAAAACCCTTTTGTCGATATTACTGATGGAGTATGACATTGGATGCATGAAAAGTGGAGTAAGTTTTCTCCAACATATCTTCATAGTTTCTCCACATAATCGTAACTTGGATACAATTCTAAATATGTTCAAATTATATTCACTGATAGTTTTGAAATCGTGCAGCCTCAATTGCAGAGTTCTAAAGGATTTTTACTGTAAGATATTGATTCTTTAGACTTTCATGAAGATGATGCCTAAAGATGATCATAGTTATCCTACTGGGATAACTTATTTTATTCTTTTACTACATCAACTAAGCCGTTTTCGGCTAAATGTAGTTCGACATCTAGAACCCAAGATAAGTAGCTTTGACCAGAGATATTCAACGGGGTGAAATCCAATTTGTTTAATTTTACCATTGTCATTCTATATGAGAACATAGATACATATCTGTTAATATAAAGTATGAATAATACACCAGGTCAATTATTAATCAAATTATGTTACGGTTAACAAACCACATAATATCATAATTACGATAATGATAAAATAAATAATGTATAAAACATTGAGTTAAATGCATATCCCTCTTTTCTTTAATCCTCTTAATTTATATTAAAGAAGAATAAATTTACACTAGAATATACCATGAAGGCAACAAATAAATAAATAAAAAAAAATCTTAACCTTAAAAATTTAATTAAGAAATCAAACAATGTAAAGATGACAATTTACTTTTACGAAATTGTGTCAGAATATAAAATTATATGTGGACAGTTACAACAACTACTGCATTTTCATGTAGTCTTGATCACATGGACAATAAAATACTAAATAATGTGCACCAAGTAAAAAAAAATATTTCTAAACACAATACACTATATATCAAACTCTAACTGAAAATAATTGCATGCATGGTATTAAAACTCAACCTATTATAAATTAAAAGCACAGTTTATAATGCATGCAAACAGAGTAAAATTCAAAATAATATAGTAGCAAACAAATAACAAGCAACTACAGTAATACTACTAAACTTAAGTAGTGAATGAAATTATGTATTTGCATTGCTTAAATTTCCAAAAACAAGTAGAGCTTTGTCATGTGATATAATATAATAGAACTTATACTACTTGATACGTAGAATAAATGAGTGTGTTGTAGGAAGAGTACCAATATGAAATAAGGAGAGAGTAATAGAGATAATAAAATGATCTTGTATTTTATTCATCACTTACATTCACTATTTAGAGATAATTATATTTTACCCCCTAACTATACGCGTTTTTGGAGTTTACCACCTAAACTTTTTCGAGTTGCATTTTACCCCCTGAACTCCATGATTTTTTGCAAGGTGGCATATATTGGCCACCGCCGGCGGAATATTCCGTAACATGAGGGCAAAATCATCATTGTCTCAAATTTGTTACATTTTGCCACGTGAACTATATTTGACTTTGCACTTAACCTCTCCTAAACTTTGCATTATTTCACTTTGTCACATAAATTTAAAAAAAAAAATTAAAAAGTTATATATTTACACATGTATTTTATTTCTTTTTATTTCTAATTCTTTATCCACAAAAAATAAATAAGTTAAATATATTATCAACAAAATTACACTAAATTCTTCATTTTAAACTTTCTTTTAAAATTATAGTTTATTTTCTTTTTACTAAGTTAATTTTTACATTATAATTAAAAATATAAACTATCCTTTTCATTTTCTAGTTGAATAGAATTATAAATATTCACCAAAGTCAATTTGAACATAATATGATGCATTTAACTTTCTTTTATAAGTAAAATTATTAAAAGATAAAAGTATTACAAATTTAATGAATTTGATCATTTTTACATTTAAGTACTGTATAAAATTTGTAATAAAGTAAATTTATTATCAATGATATTGTTTTATAATGTATTACATTTAAATTTTTGAAGAAATATTCCTTTTGTCAATTTAATTTTTAATTTTATAATTAAAAATTATGAAAATTAATTTACTTAAATCTTATACACTACTTAAATGTAAAAATAATCAAATTTATTAAATTTGTAATACTTGTATCTTCTAGTAATTTTGTGTTTATATAAAAAAAAACCTAATATGCTCTCTTCTCTCTCCTCTTTTGTGATCGTCGCCGGCCAATTCATTTGATCCGTCCGGCCATCTCCTCCGCCATGATCATCTTAGGAATCCTTTCATAGACTTACGTCCAATTTTGTTCCTTATGCCTCACGTACACATCAGCAATCTTCAAATTTGCTTCCCTCCAATATGGTATGCACGTTGCAAGGTTCAGGCGTTGTTTCGGTCTATTAGTCCAGGTTCCATGGCTACGACAACGAGCACCCTTTCTCATCGGGATAAGCTTTCACGTACCGGTTCGTCCTCATCCGATTCATATGGTAATCATGGATTACCCCTATCTTTGAATTTCATCCTCTATGTTAGTCGATTCTATATATCCCAAAGTAATTGTTCATGGATTATCTTTCCACATCGGCATCTTTGGAACCCCGAGGTCTTTTCTCCATCCATAGCATGTTAGTCGACCCACCACCGACCTTGTCCAATGACAACATTAAATGGGTCGTTTATCCCTTATTGACTTCTGCTATTCAACGGTCTCTTTATCCCCATGTGATGCCTCCTTCTATGGCTAATCATGTCTCCTCGTATGGGGGGCTGGAAATTAAGGGGCAGAATGGCCTATGGGATGGTGGTTCAGGAAATCCTTTAGATGTGGTCCAGTCCCTAGAAGATCAAAGTGCTCGACGTGGTGTGCTCCCAACGTCCATTGCTAATTCCTATCAATCTGCGAACCCCCAATATTAGGCTCATAATGGGTCAAATATCAATCCCCAATCGGCTACTACTTTTGCGAATATGGTTTCTGGTAATTTCTCTGACATTGGTTCCTCCCCTCAGGTTCCAGGTAACCCTATATCTTTTGCTAAAATTATTTCTTGTAAATCTAACCATATTCATGATCATGAACCAATTAAAAAAGGTGAATACTATTCTGTGGTTATGGATGAAAATTTTTACCAACAGCATATTGCAAAATTTAATTTTTCTTTGATTGGTCGTGTCTTGCTTGGAAAGGGTAATAAGCTTTGGCCCATAATGCCCCTGCACAAGAGGATTTCAGATTTATGGGGAATAAAAATGATTGTAACTTATTTCTATTGGGAAAAGTTTATTTCTGTGTTAAATTTTCCAATGCCCATGATCACTCTCGGGCTCAAGCCCGTGTGTCTTGGTCTATTAATCCTGGTTCTATTCGTCTGTCTCCTTGGGTGCCAGATTTTAACCCTTACAAGGTTAATTCTTCTATAGCCAACATCTGGGTTAGAATTTTTGAATTGAGTCTTGAGTATTGGGAACCAAACTTTATTATGGGACTTGCTAGGGCCATTGGAGCGCCGGTACAAATTGATGAGAAGTCCTTGAATGGCTCACTTGGACATTTCGTCCGGGTTTTGGTGGGCGTGGATCTTGCAAAGCCTCTTTAGGAAAACATTATGGTTGAATGTATGGGTCATTGCTCTTTAGTTCCATTGGTTATGAAAAACTCCTAGAGTTTTGCGAGACTTATGGCATTACGGGTATAGGTCCCAAGGGGTGTGGTGTAACGTTTAGAGGGGGTTAAATAAACCTTACCAAATTTTCACTTTTTAGTCCTTTTAAAATATTCAACAAAGTTGACTCAAATCAGCTAAGTCCTTGGGGGACAGCTAGGTTGGCTTACTTCAGCAAAGTTACCCACTCAACAGACTCGACTGAGTTGTCGATAGTATAACTTAGTTGCATCAGCTAACACTTAACTTTTTAGTTGATTTGGTTTTATACAGCGGAAGACTTAACACCATTTGTTAATTTTAAGCATGTTTTTAACACTTGTTTATAGCAATGTTATTATCAGCTGAGTTGGCAATTTAACTTATCAGTAGTTATAAAAGTATGCAAGAAAGTAAAGTGCTTAAAGTAAATGACACAAGCAAATTTTATAGTGGTTCGAGGATGGGGTAATTCCTTTAATCCACTCTTATCCAACTCTTGGAGGAATCCACTAAGTAACAGATCAGGTTACAAAGTAGTTCTTCAGTCTAGAGACAGCCTTGATCACACAGCTGGCTTCTCCTGCGACTCAGCTTCTTCACAAGACAGTTGCCTTGCTACTTCAGCTCCCTTCAAATCCTTGGAATTGATCACACATCCTTCCAACGAGCTCGAAACCTCTGGTTCGATCTTGAACCTTACTACAACTCCTTCAAACTTGGAGATTAGACCTCTTTTGTTCTTTAAAACCTTTCCTCTTCAACTCGTTGAAGTATTCTTTCCTTCACAACATGTGTTGGATCGAGTTCCTTCGAGTTTTAGGCTTGAGGAATTTCTTGATAAGCTTTGAGAATATTTGCAGGTTTTGCTTGCTTGAAAATTGCTTGTAAGATTGGTCTATTTTTTTCTCAAATGCTTCATAAGCCTTTTATAGTGCTCATTTAAAAATTTGCCCGTTGAAGAGATATGAGGCTATTTTCAAATGACATTTTCTTGTTCGTTGGATTGTCTTTTCTCATCCTGCAGCATTGTGATGTTGACCATTTCTCGTATTAAATGACTCTGCAGCTTTTCAGGGCCTGACACAACCTTGAGTGTTTCCCATTGGTTTATTCTTTTTGCACATTTCTGGGCCAAACACTTTAAGAAAGGGCAGCTTAGACTTTTTACTATATCGAGTAATATTCTTGACTTACGTCCAATGTATTAATGTCTGTCGACTTGACTAATGTCTTTACCCCTTTGACTTAAGTCTGCTTCATCCTTTAAGGAAAGACTCAATTGTCAGTTCAACTGGTAGACTTGGCTCATTACTGACTTGACTAACACTTCCATGTTCTTTACACAGTTATCCCTCAGCTGGATCTCTTTCAGTCGAGTTTGTGCCTTCCATCTTGACCACACTCAGCTGACACACAACTGGTCTTCACTCTAGTCTTCATTTGACTTCTTGCATTCTTCGACATACCTGACTTCACTCAGCTCATGCAGTCCTACCTATTACAAAGTAGGAATATAAGGAAAATGGGGTGTCAAATTGCTATTTTAAGTTTTACATGTTATCATCAAAATCTTGACAATAAATTTCCTAACAATTTCCCCCTTTTGAATGATGCCAAAACTTAAAAGAAAATTACATCTAACACAAGCTGTGTAGTAACAGAGAATGTATGCTTTGAATATGTCAATTTTATTGATCATAGCATTCTTGTCCTTTACAAAGATGTTTTTCAAAATGTATTTTATACACTTTGTATCAGAGTTTATACATACATTGAATTATAACATGTATCAGAGTAAAGTTACAAAGGTATCAGAGCATTATTACAGAGTACTTACAGTTGTGTAGTACAAATAAGTAAGATACATGAAGGGATTACAGTCGTCTTCAACGCCTTGGCTGCTTCTTTCTTCTCTCTTCGTCTTCAGCTCTCCTCCTATCTTCCTCTACTCTTCTCTTTTTCTTCTCTTCTTTCTCATTCTTCTTCTTCTCATAGGCACGCCTTGCAGCAGGGTCATCCCTATGCTGCCTTTCTTTCCATTCGCGATTTACCCTCTCATTTTCTGCTTCTTGTCTCCTCACAGCTTTTTCATTCTTGCGCATCACTTCTAAATTGGCAAAATGACCGTACCCAGCCCAGTAATTTAATCCATTCTTCTGTGGATTGATATGCTTTATGTCATGTGGTCTTGGTTGTGGTTGAGTGCTTCTGCCTCTTCCACTGCTTCCAGACCTTTCCCTTCCTCTTCTTGACTCAGCTCCTCCTGCGGGAGTGTCTTTGTCTGGTGCTTTTCGGTGAGTGATTTGGAACTCTGCTGCCTATTAGCTGATTTACATAAATCAAGGCCCTTCTTCCAGTACAAGTCCCACGCCTATGGTAGAGTCAAGTTCTTGAAGTACCCTTCTGCGTCTAGAGTTTGAAATTCCTCTAGTGATCTGGGCTCAGATCCAGCATCGGGCATTGCAATTTCTCTCAGGGGTTTAACTGCTGGGGAATCTTTTAATAATCCTACTGAGGGGCCATCGTATCTTGTCCTTATATCCTTGCTACGCTCAGTAGGCTTCTCAGCCACCTTCTCAAACTCAGCTTCGATGGCTCTTCTTGATTCTTTGATAGCCAACTCAGCTTTCTCTTCTAGAGTCATCTCTTTAGGTAGTTTGCTGAGGAGTGAGGCTGTTACTTCTCCTTGCTGAGGAGTTTTGGCAAACATAATTTTCAAAGGGGGGTTTTTCGCAAAACTTCTTTCCCCTTAGTTGTATCTCCTTTCTTATCCTCCTTATAACTCCCTTGCCCTTCCTTTAATTCCCTCATAGCTTCATCTTCCCCCTTTTTGGCATCATCACCAAAAGGTAGGGGTAGACCAGGGAACATTCCACTGAGGATGAAATCTAGTTGGCTATTGGTTGAATCATGCTTATCATGCGACTCGGAGTAGGCTATTCGGAATTCAGACATCATAACCTTCGACTCAGCTGACATCAACTTCATTTCTGTTTGGAGAACACGAATCTGCTGACTCATGTTGGTCTCCAATCTGGAAATTTCGTTCTTGTATTGCAGCTTGAGTAACTCCATGTCCGACTTATGAGATTCCTCTATCCTTACCATGTAATCCCTTTGCCTCTGCTAGAACTTGAGATTATCAGATCTCCGGACCGATGCTCGGCGAATAGAGACTTGCGATGCAGACTTGCTCTCTTCTTATAGCCAATGTTTGTCCAACCCATTCTTGGATTCTCAATACAATTCCGCGAATATCTCCAGTGATGTTGGCATCACGGTTATCTAGCCTTTGGTCTAATGATGCAAAGCCATGCTCCATTTTCTCAATCTCAGCACAAATGGCTTTAAACGCCTTTCGGAAGTCGGCTGTTGAAGCTGACTCATCCTCTGGCCAAACTGCTAAACGATAATTCTATATCAAAGCCCTTGGTGATGAACCCCTTATAGCTGATTGTCTGATTGATAGTGCTTCTCTAGCTGTGTCAGGTTTTTGTGTTTTTGTTTTTTTCTTTGTTGGTTGTTTCACTTAGTTTTGTTCAAGTGTCTGAAACTTTTCATTGTCCTGGAGTAGTCATGTCAATGTCTTGCATTCTGCCACATTATAGGAGCACATCATCTTAATGCCCTTTTTGCTTAAAAACTATCAACTCAAAAGAACTTTTTGAATAATATCAATTTTTTTCTTTAAGATTTGTATTAGTGATGTTGTGATGCTAGCTTTAATCCAACTTGAAAATGTCTGTTCTTAAATGGGCTTTGTACTATTGTTGTGGTTATTTTAGTTGTTTTTTAGTCATATAGCCAATTTTATGCATCATTGGATTGACCAACATTCTTTAGCATATGTTGCTAGCATTCGGGTTTCAAAAGCTTGTAGTAGCTTTTTTGCATTTCTATATTTTTTTTCTTATAATTGAAATGTAACTTGAACATTAAGAAGGATGTCATGCTTAGCTTTTTAAAGAAAGAAGAGTAAAACTTGATCCAGTGGTTCTAGTTATCTTGTGCGTTTGCTCGTCCAGTTTTTGTTTGATTTTTTATTGATGTTCTGGTGGCTTAAAACGTAATGTGTAGGTCCACTCCAAACTAGAAATTGACCAATTGAAGAAGCGGTCCCATAAATTGGAATCGAAGCCTTCCTCTTCCAGTGATCATTAGTGTAGAGGATTGTGAATCCTCATCTGAGGAATCTATATTAATTGTTGTATTAGCTGGAGTTCCGCGTTCTTCTGGTGGGACGTGGACAGTATACTTGGCTTGTTCTCTAGCGGATTCGGCTTCTAGGGGTGGTAATTGGGCTTCAAATAGGAAAATGTTCTCAAACAGATCATCTGGATAAATAGGGATTCCCGCAGGTCCAACTTGTGGAGCCTTTCCCTTCTCTTTTCGAATTGCTTCAGCTCGACTTCCCTCAGCTTAAGCAGTATGATTGTGCAACTGGACAGTATAATTGAGCAACTGTGTTAGACTGCTGAGCTGATTGAGTTTCAGCTTGAGCAGCTGTGTGAGTCTGCTCAGCTGACTGGCCCTCAGTTGTCTTAACAGCTTCCTCGGTATCAGTAGGGGCTTTCTTGTGAGTTGTCTATTCCTCGGTTGACTTATCAGTTTCATCGGAGTGTGATGGAGCCACTGGGGGTGGCCCATCAACCAATATAAATTTCATCAGTGCAGCTTTATCACTAGCTTCATTCCTAGGGGCTTGAGTATCCTCATATGTGTCCTTGTTAGATTCATCAATGGGGTGCACTCAGCTTCATTTTTGGATTCCATAAATTCAATGTCAACATGCTCCTAGGAATCACGAAGAGCATTGATTTCTTCTTCTTCATCAGTTGCCTCCACTTGAGGAATTTGCTCATTAGCAGCTTCTTTACCCAATGAAGTCTCAACCTCCTTTGGGCCTTCTACACCCTCAGCAGTCTCAACCACTTGAGGGCCTCCTACATCCCTGTGTGCAGTCTCAACCGCATCAGGGTCTTGGATAATTCTCCTTTCAGCAGACTCAGCTGCCTTAGGGTCTTCGATGGCATTCGTTGGAGTCTCAACTCCTAGGATTGCACTTTCAGGACGAGGAGTCTCAATTCCCATGGTCTCCATTCCATCCTTTGCCTTAGCCGCTGCTTGGCGGCGTCATCGACCTTTCAATACGAGATGAGGTTTCGATTGAGAGATCTCAACCATCCGAGCTTCATCAACTTCACTCTGATGTTCCGTTTGTTTCTCACCTTCACCTCATTTCTCCATTTGTTGGTCTCCCACAACATCCTTCGACCTGGCTGTGGTGGTGAGAGCTTCTCCCTCAGCTGGCGCACCAACTAAGTTAAGAGTAGTGGGGTTGCTCTGCACCTGAGACTCGGCTGTTGTTCTCTCTGAGTGATCAGCCGCACCTTCTACAGGAGTTGGCTTGGCTAGGATGCCCGCTTCATCTCCTTCCCTAGCTTCATCGCCAATCTTCTGAGAGTCATTTCCGAATGCACGGGGGATGTGGTGGCAGCAATATCAACAACTATGTTTTGCGCCACATCCATAAGGTTAGATCTAGGAGAGAGTTGAGAAGACTCTCCTGGACCCTCTTGAAGTTGTTGTTTGTGCATGGCGTTAGATTCTTTGATGGCCTATTGGAATTCAGCTTTCGCTGCTCCTACAGCAGGGTCGATCTCCTCTATGTCGCTGCTGTCAGTTGATTCCATTTCATGCTCAGGACCACCAGTAAACATACACATCTTTGACTTTTCAATGGCCTTGGCCTTCTCTAAAGCCTTTTCTTTTTTGTCTTCTTTCATATCACGAAGAACAATCATACAGAAATTTGGATCAAGGGCGGAGCGTAGAGATATGTTCCTTAGGAAGCTTAAGAGCTTCTCTTCTTCTTCTATGAACTCTGGGTGCTCAAATTATTGTCTAGAGTAACTCAGCTTCTAATTTCTCCATTCTCTCAATCTAAGCTGAATATCATGATATACAGGAGATATCATAATAGCATCATCGTCATCTTCTTCCTCCTGAATGGTGGCAAGTGGAGCATGCTCCTCCTCAGGTTCATTGGCATCCGTATGAGGGGATTGGACAGCTCCTTCCTCATGAAGCTTAGATGTCTCAGCTCCTTGTACTTCCACAGTTGGGTCTTCTACAGTCTGTTGATTTACATCAGCAGTCTTCTCGGCGTCCATGGTGGCTGCATCTCCACCATCGTTTTCTTTCGACTGCTCCTCTTGAGTTTCAGCAGTCTCTTTCTCAGGCTTCTCGGGCTGAGTGGCAAACTCAGCTTTCTCAAGTTCAGACTTTTTAAACAGTCTTTTTCTCTTTGTCTTGACAAGAGGAATGACATCCTCATTAGCTTCTTCTTCGGTGGCTTCTGGCTCCACCATCTTTATATTTTTCGCAGCAGCTGGCTTGCGAGGCACAACTGTGTTTTCTTCTTCACGACTGGAGAAGGTTTAGATGTGTCCTTCTCGGTCTCATTCTTTGGGCGGTGCATCTGATTTGGGCTCTTTGGGGCGGTGTTTTTGATTAATTGCTAGGGCGGAAAGGTCTTTTTGGCTTGGGGCATGTGCTTTTGATTAAATTCTTTGGGGCAGGAGCTTTCTTTGACTTGGCTATAGGGACAGGTGTTGGCTTAGCTGCAGCAGCTCTCTTGTTTTGGATAAGCTTAGGAGAGAGAGCTGGAGAGGTTGCAGCTGTGTCTTCAGGAATGGGGTCACCGATTTACCTCACTAGTGTCGATTTTTTGCATGTGCTTGCCTCTCGAGCGCCAACAAGTTTGCCTTGAACATCTTTTTGTTTACATGGAATGGCTTTCCATGTCGCAGGGCAATCCCTTTCACTTCCATGAGGTGGCCAATCACCAGGCCATATCCCAATGAGCATCTAAACGTCCCATCCTCCTTGATGGTCTTGTTGATCACATTCTGGCAAATTTGAATGAAGGCAAACTCAGCCCAGTTGATCTTCTTTTCTTCCGTAATTGATGTCATCACCGCCAGCTTAGTTTGAGACAACTGGTTAAAGCTGTCGAACTTCATGTCGACACACTTGGACACAATGTCCATCAGTTTGTGATAATCATCTTTTATCACATCCTTCTTGGTTATATAGACAGCCTTCGCAGCTGACTCAGGCTTGGCAATTTCCTTCCAAGCAGCAGCTAGGTTCGTGTCTTTCTCCACAATCTCCTTAAGCCCTTCAGTAGGCAGCTTACAGTGTTCAGCAAGGTCAGCAGCAGTGATCTTGATCTCCTTGCTGTGGACAGATAAGCGAATCTCATCATCATGAACTTCAACGTTGACATAAAACATGGCAACTTGCTCCAAATACGTGTGAGAAAACTCCATAGTGAGAAAATCCTTCAGACCGGATTTCTCGAGTTTCTCAGCAATCTTCTTCACCAGGGCCTTATCAGCACCCTGTTTCAGCATCCCCTGGAAGTCGACGGTCAATCCTGTGTGGATCTTCTCGGACATCTTAACATAGTCATACGTGGCTTCAATATTTATAGAAAATAACCGGTGAATAACACGAAAAATCTTGATTTTGAAAGTAGGCTTTGCACTTGCATAGAGAGAAAATTTCCTTTGCTTGTTGAAGACGAGAGAGTTTTGTGAGGAGAGAGAAAACTGGTTTTGGCTTAAATTGGACTTGAAAGGACGGTTTCTGGAATTTGAAAACTTTGATCAAAAATCGACGGTCAGGATTTAACCTTTGAAACCACATTAATTTTCCCACATTAAATGCATCATCATTTTTATCCAGTTATAGGCTAAACGTGTAGCTTTTGTTCTGACATTATAATTACGTTGATGTAATCCTTAAAAATATTCCCGCTCATAGAAAATGACTTCGTTTGTCACTTAGATCATAAATAACTCAGCTATCATCCAAAAGTGACCTAACTCTGCTTCTCTCTTCAAGTTAGATCACTCAACTGTCAGCTAACTCGATACAGCTGATTTCCCGTCTTGGCTGTTTCACTTGGCTGAAATGTGAAGCTTGCTTGTTTTTCTTTCTCTCTTCTTTATCTCTCATTGGATTGAGTCTCTTAGTGTCCTAACTCACTCAATTAACCCTAGCTCATTCTTAATCTCTTCAAATCTCGATTCACATAGAGGCTTAGTGAATATGTCAGTTAACTGCTTATCAGTTGAGATGTATTCCAAGGTGGTGTCTTTCTTTTCAACATGATCTCTTATAAAATGATATCTGACATCAATGTGCTTCGTTCTTGAGTGCAACACTGGATTTTGAGTGATTGCAATAGCACTAGTATTATTACACATAATTGGAATTTCTCTTTCTTCTATATTATAGTTTGTCAGATGTTGTCTCATCTAGAGAACTTGGGCACAACAGCTGCCCGCATCTATGTACTCTGCTTCAGCTGTGGATGTAGCTATTGAATTTCGTTTCTTGCTGAACCAAGAAACTAATCTATTTACAAGCATTTGACAAGTACCTGATGTACTCTTCTTGTCCACTCTACATCCAGCATAGTCTGAGTCTGAGTAACCTACAAGCTTGAATCCTCCTTCCTTTGGATACAATAAGCCAACTTCTTGGCATCCCTTCAAATACCTTAGGATTCTCTTAGCTATAATCATGTGAATCTCTTTTGGTGCATATTAAAATCTAGCACATACACCTCCGTCAACGGTGATGTCTGGCATGTTTGCTGTTAAATAGAGCAAAGATCCAATGAGGGCTCTATATCTAGTTTGATCAACAGCTTTGCCATCTGCATCCGTGTCCATCTTGATGATGTGTTCATAGGAATCTTCACTGATGACTTCTCTTTCATGTCAAATTTTTTCATTAAATCTCTGGTATACTTGGTTTGACTTATGAAGGTTCCATCATTCATTTGCTTAACTTGAAGTCCTAAGAAGAAAGTCAGCTCTCCCATCATTCTCATTTCAAATTTGCCTTGCATGAGGTTTGAGAACTTATCACACAGCTCTTTGTTTGTGGATCCAAAAATGATGTCATCCACATATATTTGAATAAGCAATATACTCTCTCCATCTTGAATTCTGAAGAGTGTTCTGTCAACTTTTCCTTTGGTAAATCCATTGTCTATTAGAAACTGAGACAATGTGTCATACCATGCTCTTGGTGCTTGTTTCAATCAATACAGTTCATTCTTGAGCTTGTAGACCTTATCTCCAATAGTTTTCTGCTCAAAACCTGGAGGTTGTTCAACATAGACTTCTTCCTCTAACTGTCCATTCAGAAATGCACTCTTCACATCCATTTGATATACAGTGAAGTTCTTGTGTGCAGCATAAGCAAGAAACATACTTATTGCTTCCAATCTAGCAACAGGAGCAAAGGTTTCATCAAAATATATACCTTCCTCTTGGCAATACCCTTTCGCTACCAATCTTGCTTTATATCTGACAACAGATCCTTCCTCATTCATCTTGTTTCTGAATACCCACTTAGTGCCAATGACATTTTGATGAGTATGCCTTTGAACTAATTCTCATACTTTGTTTCTTTCAAACTGATTCAGCTCTTCTTGCATAGCTTGAATCCAATGTGTGTCTTCCAAGGCTTGAGACACATCTTTAGGCTCTATTTGGGAAATAAAACAAGTGAACATAGCTTCATGTTGGGCTCTGGATCTGGTTCTTATGCCATCTCTGACATCTCCAATGATTAACTCAGGTGGATGGTCTCTCAGCCATCTCACATCTGGTTGGAGTAAGTCCGCTGGATTCAGCCGTCTTGCAGCTAAGTTGTCTAGAACAGCATCTTCATCATCATTCAGCTGCAGACCTTCCAGCTTTCTTTGAGATTCAGCTATCTCATCATCTTCAGGGTTGAGTGCTCTCATATCTGCATCAATATAGGGACTCTTCTGCATAGTTGGTTGATTCTGCTTCTCAGCTAACTCATCAATGTCTTCTCCATTTACATTTGGCTCATCAAACACCACATGGATTGAATATTTTGTGACCATAGTCCTCTTGTTTAGCACTCCGTAGGCTTTACTCTTAGCTGAGTAACCCAAAACGATACATTCATCAGCTTTAGCATCATAAGCCTTCAAATTATCCTTGCCATTGTTGTGGATGAAGCACTTACATCAAAATATCTTAAAATATCCAACATTTGGCTTTCTCCCTGTCCAAATCTCATAGGGAGTCTTGGTTAATTGCCTATTTATCATGCATATATTCCGAGTATAGCATGTTGTATTTATGGCTTGATCCAAAAATCTCTTAGGCAATCCAAATTGACTAATATTGTCCTTGCGACTTCCTTGAGAGTTTTGTTCCTTCTTTCACTACTCCATTCTCTTTGTGGAGTCATTGCGGTGATAACTCATGAGCAATACCATTTTCAACACAATCTTGAGTTATAATCCCATTGACAAACTCAATTCCTCGATCGACCTTATCTTTATAATGGTTTGACTCATTTCATTTTGAACTCTTCTTATCAAATTTGAGGTAATTTCTGCAGTGTTTCTTTCTTTTTACACATGAAAATTGTCCATGTATATCTTGAATAATCATCCACCACTACTAAAGTATATTTCTTTCCACGGATGCTAGCTGGCTCAACAGGACCAAATAAATCCATATGCAATAGATGTAATATCCTTGTTGAAGAAGGACTTGGCTTATCCTTGAAAGATGATTTGATTTGCTTTCCCATCTGACATGCATCACATATGCTCTTTTTCTTATATACTGGGTCAGGTGATCCTTCCACAATATGACTCCTTGCAAGCTTGTTGGTTATCTTGAAATTCAGGTGACTTAGTTTCTTGTGCCACAGCCAACTGGATTCGGATGTACTCTTTGCTAGCAGACATGTGCTTGGTGTAGCAGTAGACCAATCCACTACATACATGTTCTTCTACCTTTTTCCTTGCAGCACTATCTCATTTGATTCAGCATCCTTGATCTAGCATACTCCCATGTTGAATCCCACATTGTAACCTTTGTCACAGAGTTGGCTGATGCTTAGCAGATTGAAGTTGAGACCTTCAACATATGCAACATCTGTGATCTCCAGTCCATTCTTCTTTATGGATCATGTGCCTTTGATTTCCCCTGGAGCTTCATTTCCTCTAAATATGACTTTTGCACCTTTGATCTCCCTGAATTTTGAAAGATTTGTTTTATTTCATGTCATATGTCTTGAACAACCACTGTCCATGTACCAGGTTCCTTGAACTCAACTGTTCTTTAAACCTGCAAATAAGGAAATATATTTTTAGGTACCCATACTTGCCTGGGTCCTGGGGGGTTAGTGCTATAAGATGCTCCAACCAACCTATAGCCAGATGATCTCACTCTAAGAGATTGTCATCTATCAGTTCCATAATAATAATACACATTAGCAAATTGCTTGGGGGTTTTAGGATCATACAGCTGTCTATTTTGTCTGTATGCCTGTGTGTTTGTTTGAGCATTTGCTTTCCTGGGGTAATAGGGAAATTTTTGGGTGTTGTGTGCGGGTGCATGTGTGTGTTGATAATAGCTCTTTTTCCTTGGGAAACCTTTCTTTGAGGTTGAGGTCTTTGCCATTTTGCCTTGTATCCCATAGGTCTTTGCTGATATTTCACATGGTTATTTCAATCAGCTTGGTTAGGATAGTTTCTACTATTCCCATCATATGTATTTCTTTGGTGAAATCTCTGGGGCTTTTGGTAGCTCTGTTTAGCTTTCATAGAGTATTTTATGTTGGGAGTCTGCGATGGACTTTTCTAAATTTCTTTTAAAATTTGTCCTCTCAAAGATACACTAATGGCTTCTTTCCTTTTCCCCTTATATCCAAGGCCAGTATGATTTTGATTGTGTTTTGGTGTGGATGTTGGTGCAACATATGGTGTTTTGGGCTTTTGGATTCCCTCACTGCTTGAGGATCCTTTTTCCAAATCACTCTGGAGTTTGACTATGCACAAAGGAATTGAATCATATGCTTGTCTTATCTCCACACTTTTTTTTGACTCATTATAAGTTCATCCAATGATTTGGATGCTTTTGTAAATGAGGCAATCACATTTTAAGATCTTTTTCTCTCTTTTCAGTAGCAGCTAACTCTGCTAAGATCTTGGCATTTTCAGCCTTCAGCTTAGTGTTCTCATCAGCTATGTGACTTAGAGTACTCAGCTCTTTAGTCAGCTGTGAGTTTTGGCTTTTAAGCTGGTTGTTTTCCTCATTTAGATGTGTGTGTGAGGTTTTAATGTGCTCAAAATCTTTCATCATTTTGCCCATTGAATCATAAAGATTTGTGGGTGATGAAGTGTGTGTATCACAGTCACTATCACTTGAATCTGAATCAGATGAGTTAGATTGTACCTCATCTTCTTGATTTTGTTCTTTGGCCATGAGGCAGGTCAAAGCATCTTCGTCAATATCACTTGAGTAGTCAGTTTCACTGCTATCCAAGTCTGCTGGCTCTTTACAATTGGCTGGTTCAGCAGTCTCTGCAGCTAACATGGCTTTCTTCTTTTCTTGTCTTCTTTCCCTGAAGATTCTTCTTTCTTTCTCATTTCTGTATTTGTTGACTGGTGGATAGGAATAGTCAACAGCAAAGTTTCCTGTTTGTCTGCAATTCCAACAAAAGTTTTCAGCTCTCTGATCAGCTCTCTCGGCTCTCTGATTATCAGCTCTCTGACAGTCAGCTCTTTGATGTTCAACTCTCTTGGGTGGCATGTCCTTCCTTGCTTTGGAAGGTGCTAAATGTCTCCTGGAGGTCTCACCCTTATTTCTTTTGTAGTTCTTGTTAAAGAACTTGTTGAATCTCTTTACCATAAGAGAAATTTCCTCGTGGTCGATGGTCTCCTTTGGCTCAGCTTTCTTTCTTCACTGGCCATTAATGCAGTTGTCTTGGGCACAGCTGTCTCCTCCTGCTCTTTTCTTCTCAGCTCAAACTCATAGGTTTTGAGATCTGAGAACGGCTCATGATTTGATGTTTTTGAGAGGTCCATAGAGTGTCTCAGGGCCATGACCTTCATTTCCCATTCAGCTGGGAGGGCTCTTAGAATATTCATGCACATCTCCTTTTGAGTGTACTCTTTCCCAAGAGTTGAAAGCTCATTTGTGATCTCTATGAATCTGGCGTCCAGCTGATCCAGACTTTCACCTGCAAGCATTTTAAAATTTTCAAATTTTTGAACATCAACTGTTAGTTTGTTGTCCTTGATCTGTTCAGACCCTTCACAAATCAGGTTTAGCTTATCCCAGATTTCTTTGGCTGATTTGCATGACTTCACTTTATTGAACATGGCCTTGTCGAATGTCTTATAGAGAATATCCTTAGAAACATTGTCCAGGTTGTATCTCTTTATGTCTTTATTTGTCCATTCACAGCGAAGTTTTTCAACCATGGATGGTCTAGGCTCTGCTAGCTGCAGCATCCTCTCCTTCATCTTGAGGTGCTCTTCTTACAACAAGGTTAACTATGAAGATTTGTAGTGGCCCATCCTCTATCACAAGCCATATTTCATCGTGTAAGGTTGATAGGTGAGCCTGTATGCGAATCTTCCAGTCATCAAACTCTTCCACAGTAAACATAGGAATACGAGTTAGATTGGCTTCCATGATAATAACTTTACTTTGAGATGAAAGACTTTGAAAACACAAGTGTTAAACCTTTTGAAAAATATTGAGATCTAGTTCTTGTAACCAGTCGAGAAGGCTCAATGAACCAACCGCTCTGATACCACTTGTAGGTCCCAAGTGGTGTGGTGTAAGGTTTAGAAGGGGGGTTGAATAAACCTTACCAAATTTTCACTTTTTAGTCCTCGTAAAATATTCAACAGTGTTGACTCAAATCAGCTAAGTCCTTGGGGGACAACTAGATTGGCTTAGTTCAGCAAAGTTACCCACTCAATAGACTCGATTGATCTATTGATAGTATAACTTGGTTGCGTCAGCTAACACTTAACTTTTTAATTGATTTGGCTTTATACAACGGAAGACTTAACACCCTCTGTTAATTTTAAGCACGTTTTTAACACTTGTTTATAGCAATGTTATTATCAGCTGGGTTGACAATTTAACTTATCAGGAGTTATAAAGTATGCAAGAAAGTAAAGTGCTGAAAGTAAATGACACAAGCAAATTTTATAGTGGTTCGAGGATAGGGTAATTCCTTTAATCCACTCTTCTCCAACTCTTGGAGGAATCCACTAAGTAACAGATCAGGTTACAAAGTAGTTCTTCAGCTCCCTTCAAACCCTTGGAATTGATCACACAACCTTCCAACGAGCTCGAAACCTCTGGTTCGATCTTGAACCTTACTACAACTCCTTCAAACTTGGAGAGTAGACCCCTTTTGTTCTTTAAAATTTTTCCTCTTCAACTGGTTGAAGTATTCTTTCCTTCACAGCGTGTGTTGGATCGAGTTCCTTCGAGTTTTAGGCTTGAGGAATTTCTTGATAAGCTTTGAGAATATTTGCAGATTTTGCTTACTTGAAAATTGCTTGTAAGATCGGTCTATATTTTTTCTCAAATGCTTCATCAGCCTTTTATAGTGCTCATTTGAAAATTTGCCCATTGAAGAGATAGGCTATTTTCAAATGACACTTTCTTGTTCGTTGGCTTGTCTTTTCTCGACTTGCAGCATTGTGATGTTGACCCTTTCTCGTATTAAATGACTCTGCAGCTTTTTAGGGCCTGACACAAGCTTCAGTATTTCCCATTGGTTTATTCCTTTTGCACATTTCTGGGCCAAACTGATGGCTCGGAAGCTACTCCTAAAAATGGCCTAGGCAAATGCACCTATCGTTTATAGCAAAGCTAAGCGAGTATCGAGTGTCATTCCCACGAGGACTATGATTACTAGTAATTACCATCTTTTTATTATCTAGCCTACAAATTCGCCAAATAGTTTGTTGCAAAAATAAAAATATACGAAAACAAAAAAAAAGTGGACGAGGCAACTAAGAACACGAAGGATATTAGATACATTCGGATTGGAAGATGATGGATATAAATGTACTTGAATATGAATCCCTCTAGAACGTCTTTGTGATTTTACCAAAGTGAATACAACCATAACCCTATAGTTTTAACCATCCCTTAACATATTTTCACACTTCATGGACCGTAGGCATTCCTAAATTAAGTTAAACCCTTTCTCAAGGCGAAAAACTCCTAATCTCAAGTTGATTAACTGAAATCTCTTTCTAGTTAAAGCCCCCAAGATTGCATTAACGATTTGTGAATTCCCATATTAGGTTTGACCCTAATCCGGAAGATTTATGTCGTCCTATATCTAGGATTGCATGCAACTCCTTTCACTTATGTTGGTTCTATTTCACCATGAATCTCTCGATTTCCCGGTGAAAAATAAACTTCGAATCAATATTGTGCATATACCAATTCAAATAAATAAGCATAACATAAGTGACTCGCATAAAAGCATAAGAAAATATATTAAAACATTCAAACCAACAAACACAAATAAGTTCTAGGGTTCATCACATTCAAACACTAGTGATTTAACTCATGATGAATTTGAGAATGAAAACAATAATTAAACAAGAAGTTTCTTTCGAAATCAACATGAATACTTGAAGTTAAAACTTTCAAAACCAACATAAGACTCCCCTGTTGGAAGTATGATGATGAAGTGGTGGAGTTCATCTTCTTCTCCGAGCGATCTTCAATCCTTGTGCCTTAGCGCCTCTCCATGGTGATCCAAGCCTTCTAACTCTCTTCCTCACCACAATATGTGTTTCTCCTCTCCAAAATATGAACTTTCATCTCTAAAATCTGATTATGTATATCAATGAATTAATTCTTCAACCCACACTCTTGGCTTTTATAGACATTATTTTGGAGAAAGTATTCCTTAATAATGTTATCTTTTGATAGTTTAATGCTCAACTTTATGAGTTGGGTTGTTAAGATCATTATTTCCATGTGATCATGTGGGAAAGAAAGGAATTAGTGCAACAAAATGAGGTGTAAATGTGCTCAAAAGTTGTCAAAAAGGTTGGTAGATGACTTTTTAACAAATTCCACCAGAAATTGATGCTGGAAAGTGATCCGAACACGCCCATGTCGCCCAAAATGGTCAGGCCATGCTATTTAATTGTGCAGGAAGTCAGGATAACATGGTCGTGCTTCCCAACATGGCCAGGCCGTGTCTCTGGATACGACCGTGTTGGGGAACACGGCCTGGCCATGTCGGAGGCTGTTTTGTGTAATTTTTTCAAGTTTTTCGCTCCCGGCGGAACACGGTCGTGTTGCCCAACACACCCTGCCCGTGTTGGACCAAAAAGGCCCCGAAATGATGCGTTTGACTTAGGATTTCGAGCGTTTTTGCATCCTTAAACCCCCTGGTATGTTTTGACATGAATCCATGGTCCAAAATTCACCAAAATTAGCCCCGAATGGTCAATCTACACCAATAAAAGCACCTCATAGTAGTATGAACAATATACAATCAAAAAATAATGAAACTAACAACAAAATAACTCAATTTTTACTCAAATATACACATAAAACATGCATAAAAAGACCCTTATCACAAACACTTTAAGACAGAGCAGCTTGGAATTATTAATATATCGAGTAATATTCTTGACTTCCGTCCAACGGATTAATGTCAGTCGACTTGACTGCTGCTTTTACCCCCTTGACTTGAGTCTGCTTCATCCTTTAAGGAAAGACTCAACTGTCAGTTCAACTAGTAGACTTGGCTCTTTACTGACTTGACTGACACTTCCACATTCTTTTCACAGTTGTCCCTCTGCTGGATCTCCTTCAGTCGTGTCTTCCATCTTGACCACACCAAGCTGACACAAAGTTGGGTCTTCACTCTAGTCTTCAGTTGACTTCTTGCATTCTTCGATATAGTTGACTTCACTCAGCTCATGCAGTCTATCTATTACAAAGTAGGAATACAAGGAAAATGGGGTGCCAACTTGCTATTCTAAGTTTTACATGGTATCATCAAAATCTTAACAATAAATTTCCTAACAATTGGACACTCCGCTGGGTCTTGTCGTCGTTTTGGAAATAATAACATTATGAAAGATACAGCTAGGCGTCCCACATCTCAGCGCGGGTGATCTCAGGTTCACAAAGTTTATCACCCGGTTCACACTTCCAAGGAAAAAGGCAAGGTTGTTGATAACTCAATAGATTATAAGGTCTTGCTTATGCGTCTTGGTTCTCCTTCTTGTGCCATTATGGTCTCTTTCTGGATAATGCTTTTGCTGCTTTAGATTTGGAGGATACTACTAATCATACTTCTGAGGATACAACTCCCCCTTTGATTAATCGTAACATCATTCCCAATCCCCACGCCTCCCAGAGGGATAATATACCCATTTTCTCAGATATTCGGAAAACAACCTCAGACCGTACAATATATATCATCTCAACAGACCTATTCATACTTTGTGTAAGGTTATATGGGATAGATCTTTGGACTCAACTAAATAGTGTTTGCTTCAGTCTGTCACGCAAGGGACCAACCTGTTATTCATAATTTGTTGATTTATGGTGATTCGATGGTCCTGCTAATTTAAATATCGCTGCTCAAAATGTTCGGCTAATTATGCAGATGATGAGACTTATTCTGTGGCTTTTGATGCGCTAATTAATTTCGTGCACCCATCGCGGATTTCTCCACCTTCATAATCTCCATGAATTGTCTCTTCTGGAACATCCGGGGCATTGGGAACATTACTTCTCGCAATGTTCTTAAGGCCTTATGTCAAAAACATAGGCCTTCTTTATTAGCTATTTCAGGCGTATGTAAAAAGCCATGCGTAACTTTATTTGGACTGGGGATATTCAGTTGAAGGGTTCGGTGGTCGTTAATTGGGCACGTTGTTGTATGCCTTGTAATGAAAGGGGCATTGGTGTACAATCCATTTGTACTGCTAATTAGACTTTTCGCATGAAACTTAGTTGGAAGGTATTGACCTCTGGCTTGCCGGTTTTCACTTTGCTAAGTCGGTGCTACCTTTTCTCTGATGGGACTATTCATCGCACCTTATTGCCATCCTCTAAATGGGCTGGGATAAGGCATTTAGTGGATGATTATTTGGATAACTCTCGGTACATCCCTGGCTTCAATTTCTGAGGTATTATTTTGGACTGATAATTGGCTGGGATACACTATTGCTGATAAAATTGGGATTCCCCAAGAGTACAAAAATCATTTTCAAATTCATATCTCTGATTATTTCTATGACAACGCTTGGCATTTCACGGTCTCACTTGTGGAAGCTTACCTGGATATTTGTCCGAGATATTGTTCGAGATCCTATTGTCCCACTCTTGGTGGATAAACGTGTTTGGGTTCATTCCTTAGATGGAGATATTTCCAAGGCCGCATATGCTCACTTACGACCGTCTGGGCCGTCGGTTAAATGGGGTTCTTGGATCTAGTCACCTTCTATCCCGGAGAGGCGTTCCATTGTTGTTTGGAGAGCTATCTTAAATTGTCTGGTAGTTTTAGATTTACGGCGACATCGTGGATTTATCGGTCCTTCCTTCTGTTGTCTTTGTCATACTCATTCTGAATCCATTGATCATCTATTTGTTTCTTGTGCTTTTGCAGGGGCTCTTTGGCAATGGATTTTCCATTCTTTTGATGTTACTTATCTGCATGCTCACAGTTTTAACGAATTTCTGGTTTATTTGATGACTTTTCGATTCAATGATCAGATCATTTTTTTATGGCGGGCTTTGGTAATCTCTTGTATTTGGCTCATTTGGTATATTCAGAACGAAGTAATTTTTAGTGACAAGACATGGACAGTTGACGTTGCGATTATTCAACTTTGAGTGATTATTGTTGAGTCCTCGACTTTGGATAAGGGTTGCATGCATAATGATCAAGCTGATATTTTTCGGCTTAGGTGTCTTCACGTCCCAGGCCGTCCCAGGAAAGCTCCGAACATTATTCAGGATGATTGGCATCCACCCCTCCCCGGCTGGACTAAGGTGAATACGGATGGAAGTGCTCTAGGTGCGCCGGGTTGTATTACGGCTAGTATTTTTCGCAATTATAGAGGTTTCATTCGTGGTTGTTTTATGGAGAGTTGCGGTATTGGTCATGCGTTCGAGGCATAATTAATGGCAACAATGGTGGAGATTCATTTTGTGTTTCTCAAATGCTGGCATCGTCTTTGGTGGGAATCGGATTCGACTTATGTGGTCGACCTCTTCCACAGACGGCCCAACTCTATTCCTTGGTGCTATTTAAGTCGATGGCGTTATACACTTCACTTGGCTTCTCAAATGGAGTTGGTTGTTTCCCACATCTTTCGGGAAGGCAACATGGTGGCAGATTTTCTCAGCAATATGGAGCATCCGGCGACGTGGCGGGGCACTCCCCCTACGCCCATTACTTCACTTCTTATGGAGGACTATGTTGGACGTCCAAATTACAGATTTGTTATATAGTTCTTCCGTTTGTTGTATGTTCTTATGGGCGTTTTTATGGATTTATGGAGGTACTCTTTTTCCTACCAAGGGTTTTCCCCACAAGGGTGGGTTTTACCTTGGTAGGTTTTAAGAGGCCCCAAACATTTGCAACCTGGTCGGCTTGTGACCATGACTCTTTTTTATTTTTCATATAATTTTCGATCTAGTTAAAAAATCTTCTAGTAATTTTACTTACAAAAGAAAGTTAAATGCATCGTATTATGTTCAAAATGACTTTGGTGAAAATTTATAATTTTATTCACCTAGAAAATGAAAAGGATAGTTTATATTTTTAATTGTAATATAAAAACTAACACAATAAAAGGAAAATAAACTAAGGTTTTACAAGAAAGTTTAAAATGAAGAATTTATAGTATAATTTTATTGATAACATACTTAACCAAAGTAATTATTTATTTTTTGTGGATAAAAAAATAGAAAAGAAGATATAAAATAAATGTATAAATATATGATTTTTTTTTAAAAAATTATGTAGCAAAGTGATATAATGCAAAGTTTATGGGGATAAAGTGCAAGTCAAACAAAGTTGAGGTGGCAAAATGTAATAATTTCTTTAAAAATTTGAGATAATGACGATTTTGCACTCACGTGCAAGGCACGTGCCGGAATATTCTAGTAATAGTCCGCCGGTGGTGGCCAATGTATGGCATTGTACAAAAATCATGGAGTTCAGGGAGTAAAGTGCGACTCGGGAAAGTTTAGGTGGTGACCTCGAAAAACGCATATAGTTTGGAGGGTAAAATATAATTATCTCCACTATTTATAATACAACAAAGTTCATAATTTAAGTGAGCAACTAAAACCCAAATGTAAATTCTACAAGAAACTTACAGTTAGGATGGCAATGTGGTGGGTGTTCACCAAAAATTATTTGGATCTTACAACTGCAAGTGTACAATCTAGTTAATAGGATAATAGCAAACAAGGTCGTATTCCTCAGGGATTGACTACAAAATACTTCGGCTATAATAACATTGCATTCCAATTTTATTGAAGCGACCGAATATCAAATTTTTATCAAAATCAAAAACTAAAGAAAAATAAATAAATTTGCGAACCTCACAAGTATTTTCAACAACCACGGAAGCAACCTTAGTCACATAATCTCAACATGTTTCTTCAATATTAAATCCAATTAATGTTTAACAAAACCAATTCATGCAATTCTATGGGTTCAATTCCTAAGTTAGTCTATTCCCCCTCCCGAGCGGCGCATAAATAGTA
The DNA here is from genome assembly GCA_016081115.2 of Rehmannia glutinosa. Classification (NCBI taxonomy): domain Eukaryota; kingdom Viridiplantae; phylum Streptophyta; class Magnoliopsida; order Lamiales; family Orobanchaceae; genus Rehmannia; species Rehmannia glutinosa. Next base: position 46,476,509 of record CM071932.1, read on the forward strand.
GATTAATAATAATTGTAGGTCTCCCGACTCGATACAACTATTATTAACTCCCAAAAGATCTATGAATTGAATTACTCCCCACAAACAGTTGTAGATCTCCCGACTCGATACACCCTGTTGGGAAATTATTTTTAGATTTTGATGAATGCCATGTAAAACTTAGAATAGAAAGTTGGCACCCCATTTTTGTTGTAAATTTCATTGTAATAGATAGGGCTGGTCGAGCCGAGAGTTAAGTCGGCTATGCCTGAACATGCAAGAAGACAACTGGAGACTAGAAGGAAAACTCCACTGCGAGGCAGCTGAGTGTGGCAAAGAAAAGAAGACAGAACTCGATCAAGGTGCAACGAGATGCGGTGAGTGAAGTATCGATCAAGTCAACTTAAGATAGCCAAGTCTCAAGTTGAAGAAGTGACAAGAGTCATCCAATGATTGGAAGTGACTCAAGTCACCTGGGAAGTCAAGGAAATGCGGTCAAGTCGAGATAATCGAAAAAGATTCGTTGCCGCGAAGTCAAGAGAATTACTTAAACAAGTAATACTTCCATATTGCCTTTCTTAAAGTGCTCGAGTCCCGAGAAGCGTGCAAAAGGAATAAACCAATGGGAAGCACTCGCACTGTGTGTCGAACTCGAAAAGTTGAAGAATCATTCATACGAGGAAATGTCAATTCCAAGGATCGCAACAGACAAGCCAACGACCACAAGTGTCTTTTGAAATTTAGCCTATCTCTTCAACGGGCAAATTTTCAAAAGAACACTATAAACTACCGAGGAATCAATTTGAGAAAAGGTTACCTTGGTTAATTTTGTTACCTGGAACTTTCAAGCTATCATTCAAATCAGAACCTGAAATATTCTCAAATCATTCAAGTTCAATCCTCAAGCCTACATTACGAAGGAAATCAATCCAACACTCACCGTGAAGGAAAGAGACGACTTCAATCGGTTGAAGAGGAAACATTTGAAGAATCAAGGGTCTACATTCCACGGAGGATTGTAGAAAGGTTCAAGGTCGAACCAGTCTCAAGTTTTTGGAAGGCTTCGTGATCAAATCCAAGAAACTTGAGCAAGTGGGCTGTAGTAGCAAGGCGGTGCCCCTGTGAAGAAAGGTCGAGTCATACGAGAAGCCACCAGTGTGTGACCAAGGCATCTCGATCGAGTCCCAAAGGATCAAGTCGGTTGTGTGATCAAGACTTGCATCTGGATCATTAACCACTCGTATATTGATCAATACTTAGTGGATTCCTCCGGGGTTGGAGAAGAGAGGAGTAGAAGAATTACCCCATCTTCGAACCTCTATAAAAACTTATTGTGTCATTTACATTTCAGCACTTTAATTTCTGCACATCATCTCAATATCTGCTGATAAATTTGCTATCCAACTGATAATCAACAAAGTGCTAAAACCAAGTATTAAAACAAACTTAAACCATATTCAAGGGTGTTAAGCCTTCCGCTGAAAATATATCACAGTCAAGTTAAATCTTTAGTCAAAACAGTTGAGTTACTCTATCAACAGCTCAGTTGAGTCTGATGAGTGACTAACCCTGCTGATTAACTAACTTAGATGTCCATCAAGGACTCAGCTGTGAAGTATTAACTCTGAAAGTTTTAAAAAGACTAAATTTTAAAAGTCCGTAAGGTTTATTCAACCCCCCCTTCTAAACCTTACACTCACACCCCTTGGGACCTACAGGTGGTATCAGAGCGGTTGGTTCATTGAGCCTTCCGCACTGGTTACTGAACTAGATTGCCAAATTTTTCAAAGCCTGCTTTAGCACTTGATCTTTTAAAACTCTTTTATTCAGCAAAGTTATTATCATGGAAGCAAATTTGATACGCATCCCTATGTTCACAATTGAGGAATTTGATGATTGGAAAATTCGTATGCAGGCTCATCTATCAGCATTACACGATGAAATGTGGATAGTAATAGAAGATGGGCCACTCCAAATCTTGAAAGTAAACACAGCTGCAAGGAGAGCTGCAGCTGAAGGACAAGAGGATGTTGTTCCCAGACCAGCTATGGTTGAAAAGCCAAGAGTTGAATGGACAAATGATGACAGAAAAAGATATAACCTGGACAACATGGCCAAGGACATTCTTTACAAAACCTTGGACAAAGCCATGATCAACAAAGTCAAATCATGCAAAACGGCAAAAGAAATGCGGACAAGCTAACCTTGATTTGTGAAGGCTCAGAGCAAATCAAGGAAAATAAACTATCTGTTGTTGTACAAAATTTTGAAAACTTTAAAATGCTTGCAGGAGAAACCTTGGATCAGCTGGATGCTCGGTTCACAGAAATTACCAATGAGCTATCTGCACTTGGAAAAGAATATACATAGAAGGAAATGTGTATGAAGATTCTAAGAAGTCTCCCAACTGAGTGGGATATGAAAGTCATGGCCATGAGACACTCCATGGACCTATCAAAGACATCCAACCATGAGCTATTCTCAGATCTCAAAGCCTACGAATTTGAGCTGAGAAGAAGAGACCAAGAGGAAACAGTTGTGCCCAAAACAGCTGCTTTAATAGTTAAGGATGGTAAAAGAGCTTAGGTCAAAGAAGTCATTGACCAAGAGGAGATCGCACTGATGGTTAAAAGGTTTAACAAGTTCTTCAATAAGAATTACAAAAGAAGTAAAGGCGAATCCTCCAGAAGACACTCAGCTCCCTCCAAGTCAAGGAAGATAGACCACCCAAGAGAGCAGAGCATCAAAAAGTTGAATATCAAAGAGCCGACAATCCAGGATGGAAAGAATCGATCAAAAGGTTGAAAATCTATCTTTGAACCTAGTAAACCAGGTCACTATGCCATTGATTGCCCATATCATGTAGTCAACAAATACAGAATGAAGAGGAAAGAAAAATCTTGAGAGAAAGAAGACAAGAAAAGAGAAAGGCAATGTTGGGCTGCAGAGATCACTGAGAGGCAATCAAGTCAAAAGACACAAAGAGACTCGGAGAGTAGTGAAGCCGACTACTTAAGTGACTCAAGAGGAAGCCTTGATCCGTCTAATGGCCAAAGAACAAAACCAATCGACCAAGAAGATGAGGTACACTCTAACTCATCTCACTCGGACACTAGTGATAGTGATCGTGACACACACCTCATCACCCACGACCGTATGATTCATTAGGAAAAATGATGAAAGACTTTGAACACATTAAATCCTCACACACACTACTAAATGAGGAGAACAGCCTACTCAAGAGCCAAAACTCACAGCTGACTAAGGAGCTGAGCACTCTAAGTTACATAGCCGATGAGAATAAAAGTCTAAAGGCCGAAAAAATGCTAAGTTAATAGCGAGAGATAGCGCTATAGAAAAGAGGGAGAATGACCTCAAAAATGTGATTGCCTCATTCACTAAGGCATCTAAATCCTTGGATGATCTTATTATGAGTCAAAGAGAATGTGGAGACAAAACAGGCTTAGGATTTAATTCCTCTGTGCTATGTCAAGCTCCAAAAGTGACTTTGGAAAAAGGATCTTCAAGTAATGAAGTATCTCAAAAATCCAAAACTCCAAATGGTGCGCACACATTTATTCCAAAGCACAATCACAAGCAAACCGGCCTTGGTTATAAAGGGAAAGGAAAACGACCCGATTGAGTGTCTTTGAGAGGACAAACGAGAAGAAATCCAAATGAGTTCCTCGGCAAACTCCAAACAGAAATACTCTATAAAGAAGAAACAGAGCTACCAAAAGCCCCGAAGTTCTATAAAAGGAACACATATGATGGGAATGGTAGAAAGTACCCAAGCCAAGTGATTGGAATAATGTGAACTATCGGCAAAAGACCTATGGAATATAAGCTGAAAGTGGCAAAGGCCTAGAACTCGGCAAAGGCCATTCCAAAGGCACAAGAGCTATCATCGCACTCATATGCACCCAAGCACTACACTCGGAGATATCACGACTACCCAAAGAAGGCAATTGCTAGAACACATGCACAGCATACGAGAAAAAAGAGACAGATTGTATGAACCTAGAACCCCAAGCAATTTGCTAAAATTAATTATGATTATGGCAATCGATAGATGGCAACCTCTTAGAGTCAAATCATTTGGCTATAGGTTGGTTGGATCATCTTACAATACTAACCCCTCAGACCCGCACAAATATGGGTACCTAAAACCTAATTTCCTTGATTGCGGGTTCAAGGAGCGGTGAAAAGCGAAGGAACCTGGTACATGGATAGTGGTCATTCCGGACATATGACAGAAACAAGAAAAATCTATCAAAACTCAAGGAGGTTAGAGGTGCAAAAGTCATATTTGGAGGAAATGAAGCTCCAGGAGAAATAAGAGGCATTGGATCCATCAAGAAAAATGGATTAGAGATTACAGATGTTGCATATGTTGAAGGCCTCAATTTCAACTTACTAAGCATAAGTCAACTATGTGACAAGGGCTATAATGTTGGATTCAATATGGGAGTGTGCCAAATCAAAAACACTGAATCTAATGAAGTAGTGTTGCAAGGATGCAGACAAAAGAACATGTATGTGGTAGATTGGTCAACAGCAACACCAAGCACTTGTTTGCTAGCAAATAGCACAGCTGAATCAAGTTGGCTGTGGCACAAGAAGATGAGCCACCTGAACTTCAAAACAATTAACAAGCTTGCAAGGAGCAACCTTGTGGAAGGACTTCCAGACTCAGTATACAAGAAGGAGAGTGTATGTGATGCATGCCAGATGGGAAAACAGATCAAATCATCATTCAAAGAAGACATGCCCATCTTCAACAAGAATATTGCACCTGCTACATATGGATCTATTTGGTCCAGTTGAACCAGCCAGCATAAGTGGGAAGAAAAACACCTTGGTGGTAGTAGATGACTACTCAAGATACACATGGACAATATTCATGTGTAAAAAGAAAGAAACTCTGCAGAAACTACCACAGCTGATGAAGAGAATCCAAAATGAGAAGAGTCAAACCATTATCAAAATAAGATCCGACGAGGAACCGAGTTTGTCAATGGTACAATAACTCGATTTGTGTTGAAAATGGTATTGGTCATGAATTATCAAAGACAAGTACTCCACAAAGAAAATGGAGTTGCGAAAGAAGAAACGAATCTGTCAAAAAGCGGCAAGGACCATGTTAGGCAAGCGGGCTGCTAAAAGATTTTGGGCTAAAGCAATAAACACAAAGATGTTATACTCAAAATAGATGCATGATAAACAAACAGCTGACAAAGACTCCCTATGAGATTTGGATAGGGAGAAAGCCAAATGTTGCATATTTTAGAATATTTGGATGCAAATGCTTTATCCACAACAATGGTAAAGACAACTTAAAGGCTTTTGATGCTAAAGTTGATGAAGGTATCTTTTTGGGATACTCAGCTGAAAGCAAAGCCTACAGAGTGCTCAATAAGAGGACAATGGTTACAGAAGAATCCATCCATGTGGTGTTTGATGAGCCTAATGTAAATGGAGAAAACATTGAAGAGTCAACTAATAAGTTGAATCAGCCTACCATACAGAAGAGTCCCTATGTTGAAGCTGAAGCTGGAATTATAAATCCAGATGAAGATGAGATAGCTGAGTCTCAAAGACAACTGGAAAATCTGCACTAAGTGACGATGAGAAAGCTGATCAAAATAGCAGACATTGCAAGACGGTTTGAATCCAAATAACTTACTCCAACTTTGATGTAAGATGGTGAGAGACCATCCACCAGAACTAATCATTGGAGATGTAAGAGAATGTGTAAAAACCAGATCCAGAACTCAACAGGAAGCTATGTTTACTTGTTTCATCTCACAAATAGAGCCAAAAGATGTGTCACAAGCTTTGGATGACACACATTGGATTCAAGCCATGCAAGAAGAGCTGAATCAGTTTGAAAGGAACAAAGTGTGGGAATTGGTTCAAAGACCTACCCATCAAAATGTAATTGGCACTAAATGGGTGTTCAGAAACAAGATGAATGAGGAAGGTTCTGTGGTAAGAAACAAAGCAAGATTGGTAGCCAAATGGTATTGTCATGAAGAAGGGATAGATTTTGATGAAACATTTGCCCCTGTGGCAAGATTGGAAGCCATAAGGATGTTTCTTGCCTATGCAGCTCACAAGAACTTCATTGTATATCTAATGGATGTGAAAAGCGCATTTCTCAACGGTTTATTAGAGGAAGAAGTGTATGTTGAACAACCTCCAGAATTTGAGCAGAAGACTCTTGGAGATAAGGTATACAAACTCAAGAAAGTTTTATATGGATTGAAACAGGCACCCAGAGCATGGTATGATACATTATCACAATTCTTAACTGAAAACGGATTTACAAAAGGCAAAGTGCATAGAACACTCTTCAGAATTCGAGATGGGAAGAGTATACTGCTTGTTCAAATATATGTGGATGACATCATCTTTGGATCCACAAACAAAGAGCTGTGTGATAAATTCTCAAATCTTATGCAAAGTAAATTTGAAATGAGCATGATGGGAGAGCTGACATTCTTCCTTGGACTCCAAGTGAAACAGCTGAAGGATGGAACCTTCATAAGTCAGACAAAATACACCAGAGATTTAATGAAGAAATTTGGCATGGAAGAGAAGTCTTCGTGAAAATACCAATGAATACATCGATTAAAATGGATATGGATGCGGATGGCAAGCACTGTGGATCAAACAAGATCTGAGCACTTATTAGATCAACTTTGCTTATATCTCACGAAAGCAAGCCAGGACATCACCTTTGTTGTAGGTGTATGTGCAAGATTTCAATCTGCTCCAAAAGAAAGCCACATGATCTGCAGCCAAGAGAATCTTGAGATATTTGAAAGGAAGCCAAGAAGTTGGCTCATGGTATCCAAAGGAAGGTGGATTCAAGCTAATTGGGTATTCGACTACGACTATCTTTGGATGTAAAGTTGACGGGAAGAGTACCTCGTGCACATGTCAAATGCTTGGAAATAGGCTAATTTCCTGGTTTAACAAGAAGCAAAATTCAATAGCCACCTCCACACCAAGAATAATACATAGTGCGGGCATTTGTTGTGCCCAAGTCTTATGGATGAGACAAAGAAATGAGAGACTATGAAGTTGAAGAAAAGGAAATTCCAATTATGTGTGATAACACAAGTGCAATTGCAATCACTCAAAATCATGTGTTGCACTCAAGAACGAAGCACATTGATGTCAGATATCACTCCATAAGAGATCATGTAGAAAGGAAGGACATCACCTTGGAATATATCTCAACAGATAAGCAGTTAGCTGATATATTCACAAAACCATTATATGAATCAAGATTTGAAGAACTCAAACATGAATTAGGGTTAATTGAGCTGAGCTGACACTCAGAAGACTCAAAGAAAAGAGATGAAACATGAAAAGATGAAAAAGGGCTGAACTCTTGAATCAGCTAAGTGAATCAGCCATATCGGAGAATCAGCTGCATCAAGTTAGCTGACAACTGAGTGCTTATGTGCAAAGGAGAGAAGAGTTAAATCAGCTAAGGAATAAGTTGAGTCATTTATGAACTAAGTGACAAAAACGCAGTCGTTTTTACTAAGCGGGAATGTTTTTAAGAATGACGTCAGCATAATTATGGCGTGTACAGTCAAAAGCTGCACACAAAGCTTACGATTGGATATAAATGTTGTCACATTAAATACGAGAAATTAAATGTTAATCAGCATGCAAAATCTAAGCCGTTGATCTTGATCAAATTTCAAAAACCACCCGCACGTCCTTTCATAACCCATACATATACCGTTTTGTCCAACTTTCTCTCACTTTACCAAAACTGTTCATCTCTCTCTCGAAGGCAAAGAAAGAAATTTTCTCTCAAAACCCTACAAATCCTCAAAGTTCATCTACCAAGTTACGTTCGGTAAAACATCGAGAAATGGCATCCACTCATGATTTTGTCAAGTTGGGAATGCAAATCCACACTGGGTCTACTGTGGATTTCGACGGCATGCTCAAACAGGGGTCTGACGACACCCTTGTGAAGAAGATAGCAGAGAAGCTGGAAAAGTCTGGGCTGAAACCGTTTTTGACGATGGAGTTTCCGATGACCTACGTGGAAGAGGTCGCACAGTTCTACGTGAACGCTGAAGTTCACGATGAGGGCATCAAGTCCTCTGTTCACGGAAAAGCTTTCACCATCACTTCCAAGGATTTGGCGAAACACTCGCTGCTTAGTTCTTGGGTAGAAGGAGTGCCGGAAATTTATGAAGCTGATGTTAACCTGGCTGCTGCTTGGAAGGAAGTAGCCAAGCCCGACTGTGCTGCGAAGGTTGTCTACACAGCTGAGAAGAAGCTGTTGAAGGAAAACTAACACAAGCTGGTGGATATTGTTGCCAAGTGCATCGATATCAAATTTGGAAGCTATAATCAGCTGTCCAAAACGAAGCTGATCGTGATGGCTGCGATCATAGAAGAAAAGAAGGTGAACTGGGCTGAGTTTGTATACAGCAGACTCTGCCAGAATATTGGGAATAGATCCTTCAAGGAGGATGGTACGTTTGGAGGATCCCTGGGGTACGGCCTGGTGATTGGCCGGATGATGGAAGTGAAAGGAGTCCCTCTTCGACATGGAAAGGCGTTCCATGTCAACAAGAAAATGTTCCGGTCTAACCTCTCCAGAGCACAAAAGAGAGTATACGCCAAGAGAGCTGATACAAGTGAGGGGGAATCAGCTGGCCCTGAAGAAATAGTTGTCTCCTCCTCTCCCCAAAAGAAGGTTGCCCCTGCAGCTACAAAGAAGACTGTTGCCCCTGCAGCAAAGAAAAAGAAAACAAAAGAAGCACCTGCCCCTACAGCTGCAGCGGAGAAGGAACCTCAAATACCTTCTTCGGTTGTCAAGAAAAGGAGGACTGATAAGCCGAGACAGCCAGCTCCTCAAAAAAAGACAACAGCACCGGCCCCCGCCGCCCAGGACTCAGAAGAAACCATATCCGAGCCAGAAATTCCTTTGGTAAAGACTAAAAGAAGAAGAATTTTCAAGCATTCTGAGCTTGAGAAACCGGCTGAGTAAGCCACTCAGCTGAAATAGATACCGGAGACTGCTGGAGAAGTAGAGTCTCCAGAAATTGTAGATGAAACAGCCAAGTCTTCTGAAACCGATCAGCCGAGGCAAACTGAAGACACAGTTGTAGTCCAAACAGCTGAGACACAAAAGACAGCTGAGAAAGCAAACTCTCCTGTTGACAGGATTGTATCCCCTCCTCCCGCAATGAGACGCTGCGAGGGTGTGGAGCACCAAAGTTTGCTACCTTCAATCCCTGAGCACGAGGGACAGCAGGGAGAAGATGACAAAGATGATGATGATGTGATGATTCTATCCCCACCATATCCAGACATTCAAAATCGTCTGCGAGAATGGAGGAAGTGGAAGCTAAGTCGATCCAAGGAACAGTTCCAAAGACCGAAATTTATTGAAGAAGAAGATGAACTGTTGAACATTCTTGGATTGACCAATGTGGTCCAAGCACTAGATGAAGAAAATTGCTTAGATATCCTGCAGATCTTCAAAGACAAGGAGAAGCAGAGACTGGCAGAGGAAGCTGAGGCACGTGAAAAGGCCAGTATTTGTCCCTTTACTGGAACCACTGAGCATACACATCCTTATCTTGACATTCTCTCTGGGGAGTGATGAGGATCTGGACCTGCCATCTTTGCTACGAGAAGAATTGGAGATGCAAAGAAGCCATGCGGAATCTAGGATCCTACATGAGCAACGATTATTGGAAGGACCAGGAGTCTTCCACATCACAATTGGAGATTGATCGATGGAAGTGGTGCGATATTACCACGATTGTTCTGCCACCACTTCCCCGACTCACTCGACCGTAAGAAGGTGTTAAGGAATCGGCGATGAAACCGGGATTGTGGGGACCCCGGTCGAGCCAACCCCTAATGAAGGTGTCTTACCACCCGCCCCAACTGAATACTCAAAGGGAATAGCCGAGTCCGGAGATGAGTGACCCCATTCCAAGTCACTCACCGGTGGTGTGCCGAGGGGAAACTCCTCCACCGCAACAAGGTCGGAGGATGTTGCGGTGACTCCTAACGAATCTTGGAGGCAAAGTGGAGAAGGAATAACAACAATACACAAAGCAAGTTGTCACGATGAGGCTCGAGGCGCTTAAAACTATCTCGGTTGAAGTGCCAATCGCTCTGCAGCCAATGAAGCCGCTGATGCATGAGGCGAGGCACGAGGAAGGAGCGCCCGGGAGTTAACACTGGGCAATGAAAGTGCAATCCATGGAGTTGAGACTCCAATGGATGCCACCTCGAAAGACCCCAAGACACCGACACCGTCGAAGGGGATCGTCCCAGCCTCGCCGCAGTTGAGACTGCAGGAGGTAATGAAGGCCAACGGGAGGTTGAGACTTCCCGGGTAAAGAGATCAAGCCTGAAACATCCCTCCTACTATCATTGATCCATCCGAAAAGGAGATAAGTGCTCTTCACGATTCCCAAGACAACCCCGATGTAACCTTTCTCGGGATCCGAAGGTGAAGACGGTTTAGTCATCATCCTCATCGATCCAAAAGACTCACCGAGGATGTTCTCCCAAGCACGAGTAAGTCTGACCTTAAGGCTACTCGCCAAACCTTTAATTTTGATGATGAGCCACCCTTGGAAATCTCATCGTCATCCGATGACACTTCTGATATGGCCGAGGACCAGTCAACTCATGTGGAAAAACCAGCTGAGACCGACGAAGCTGTTAAGACAACTGAGGCTCAGCAAGCTAGGTCAACTTCACAGCAGACCACAGCTAAAACAGAGTCAACTGCACAGGCTCCCCAAGTTGCAGCAGGATCGACTCCACCAGGAACTTCACGAGCACCAGTTGTCATTGAGCAGATTCCAGTTGCTCGTGATGATCCATTTAAAGAATCATTTCCCTTCTCTCTGGAAGTACCTGATCTTTCTGAAGAATCAGCTAGAGATCAAGAACGCTTCCATAAACCTGATTCTATTATTCCAACAGACACCATCGTCCCCGCAGATTTTGACTTTGACGCTGCTTGGCCGCCAGCTGAGACAGACGTGACAGCTAAGGTTCGAGAAGTTTTCAAGGCCATATTTGCATAGATAGAGAAGATGGAGAGGCACCAGGCCTCACTGGACATGAGGCTGGATAACCGAGACACAAATTTTACTGCCGATCTGCGAGGAATAATTGTCAGGATCCGGGAATGGTGGCAACAATAGCAAATAATGCGCGTAGAACAAGCTCGATATTTCAGGACATTGTTCAACAAATTACTAGTCTGACGGGCTGAGAATGCTGATATGAAGACAAGAATGCAAGAGTACATCGATCGGATGCATGAATCTCACAACACAGAGATACAGCTGCTGCGTGAATTTCATAAGAAGGAGCTTCTGCGGGTAGAAGAGAACATGGATAGGAATTTCAGCCTCCTCATGGCTGAAATGAAAACTGTGATTGAATCAACGCCACTCGCTCAGTGCAGTGCGGCATACTCTGCGGCCGATTGACATAACTCCGTTATCGGCCGCTAGACTTTATACTTGCCACTTGTTCCCGGGGTTCCTCTCTCCTTTGATGATTCCAAAAAGGGGAAGAGGAATACCTAAAGCGTTGAAAGGATCCTCAAGGTTTGAAAAGGAGGACACAAGCTGTGAAGGGGAAGATCACTAAAAAAACTAAGAAAAGAGAAGAAGGGAAAGTTAGTTGAGGAGGAAGGCTCGAAAGATGTGACCTTGATGATTGCTAAAAACCCCCAACAAGGTCTTGTCACGATATCATCAAAAACTCCCATGACTCGCCACTCCAACACTCTGCGCACCCATGGCTCAAAAGAGAAAGATAGTTGAAGCGGGGATGAAGGAAGTGGAAGGAAAGATGGATGCCCGAGTTATGGATATTCGAAACAACATGGAGGCATTCCAACAGAGACAGAGACACCTATGCCATTTCGGATGTCGGAACCGAGCCAAGATCGTTGATGAATTCAAGACGCTCGCATCCGAAGGTTACTTCAATATGTCCATGGCTCAAGCCTGGGATTTGTCTTGGGAAAAAGGCCTCAAGCTATGTGAAGAAGGCCGACGAGCAAAGAGACTACTAGCAATCCTCTGCTGGTCACTCTGCTAGTCACTCACTGGGAAAAAGAAGGCCCCAAGATAATACACGCCCGTATGAGGCGGAAGAAGAAGAAGCGATGGTGGAGGAAGAGGTTTCGGACCTAGACCTCTGCCCAAAAACATTGAGTATATAGATCCGGCAAGAAATGAGGGATCTATTGGGTTGATTCGACGAAGTAGCCAACCTGCAAGTGGCTAAGAACAATGTTGAGTATGTGAAGAGGATTGAAGAAGAAAATAAAATACAAACTCAGCAGTGGGAGGAAAGACAAAAAAGAAAAAGAAGAGATGAAACGCGAAAAGGCTTATGAGAAAAAAGAAGCGGTGAAGATGAGAAAAAAAAAGAAAAAGGTCGAAAGATGACAGAGTCAAGAAAAGGAAAGAAGGAGGCGTGCGAAGGAGATGAAGTGTTGTTGTCCACCCTTCATGTATTTTACTATGTAAAAACATCTTTATGTAAGTCTTACAGTATATCGAATAAAATTGTACAATTTCTATACTTGCGTAGATATAGAATAGCATGGTTACCTTAAGTACTGTTTAAGCTCTGATACACTTTGTAAACAGCTGTGTAAAGAACAAGAATGTTATGATCAATAAAAGATTGATTCTATACATACATTCTGTGATTCTACATTGTCCATGCGTATCTTTCTTTAATTATTGTATGAATGTTTTAAGTTTTGGCATCATCAAAAAGGGAAATTGTTGGGAAATTATTTTTAGATTTTGATGAATGCCATGTAAAACTTAGAATAGAAAGTTGGCACCCCATTTTTGTTGTAAATTGCATTGTAATAGATAGGGCTGGTCGAGCTGAGTTAAGTCAGCTATGCATGAACATGCAAGAAGACAACTGGAGACTAGAAGGAAGACTCCATCTGCGGGCGGTGAGTGTGGCAAAGAAAAGAAGACAGAACTCGGAAGGTGCAAACAGATGCGGTGAGTGAAGTATCGATCAAGTCAACTTAAGATAGCCAAGTCTCAAGTTGAAGTGACAGAAGAGTCATCCAATGATTGGAAGCTGACTCGAAGTCACCTGGGGAAGTCAAGGAAATGCAGTCAAGTCGAGATAACTGAAAAAGATTCGTTGCACAGAAGTCAAGAGAATTACTTAAACAAGTAATACTTCCATACTGCCTTTCTTAAAGTGCTCAGTCCCAGAAGCGTGCAAAAGGAATAAACCAATGGGAAGCACTGCACCTGTGTCATAACTCTGAAAAGCTGAAGAATCATTCATACGAGGAACTGTCAATTCCAAGGACTGCAACAAGACAAGCCAATGACCACAAGTGTCTTTTGAAATTTAGCCTATCTCTTCAACGGGCAAATTTTCAAAAGAACACTATAAAAGGCTGAGGAATCAATTTGAGAAAAGGTTACCTTGGTTAATTTTGTTACCTGGAACTTTCAAGCTATCATTCAAACTGTAACCTGAAATATTCTCAAATCATTCAAGTTCAATCCTCAAGCCTAAATTACGAAGGAAATCAATACAACACTCACCTGTGAAGGAAAGACGACTTCAATCAGTTGAAGAGGAAACATTTGAAGAATCAAGGGTATACATTCCACGGAGGATTGTAGAAAGGTTCAAGGTCGAACCCGGTCTCAAGTTTTTGGAAGGCTTCGTGATCAAATCCAAGAAGCTTGAGCAAGTGGGTCTGTAGTAGCAAGCGCAAAATACCCTGTGAAGAAGAAAGTGAGTCATACGAGAAGCCACCAGTGTGACCAAGGCATCTCCGGACTAAGTCCGAAACGATCAAGTCACCGTGTGTGATCAAGACTTGCATCCGGATTGTTAACCATTCTCAGTATATTGATCAATACTTAGTGGATTCCTCCAGGAGTTGGAGAAGAGAGGAGTAGAAGAATTACCCCATCTTGAACCTCTATAAAAACTTATTGTGTCATTTACCTTTCAAAGACTTTAATTTCTCGCACATTATCTCAATATTTGTTTGATAAATTTGCTATCCAACCGATAATCAACAAAGTGCTAAAACCAAGTATTAAAACAAACTTAAACCATATTCAAGGGTGTTAAGTCTTCCAATAAAACATATCACGATCAAGTTAAGTCTTTAGTCAAAACAATTTCGGTTACTCTATCAACAAACTTCGATCAGTCGATGAGTGACTAACTCTGGCGATTAACTAACTTAGTTGTCCATCAAGGACTCAGCTGTGAAGTATTAACTCTGAAAGTTTTAAAAAGACTAAATTTTAAAAGTTCGTAAGGTTTATTCAACCCCCCCTTTTAAACCTTACACTCACACCCCTTGGGACCTACACACCCATTTATGTCTGAATTTGATTTTCATCTTTGTTAGAACTCCTCTTCCGAATTTCGCACTAACAAATATAACATGCAAATTATTGGCCAAATAATAAACAATTAATAATAAGAACTCGAATTCATAAAATAGAACACATGAATTAATTAAGAAACCAATTAATCAGGATTCAACATGAATCCACAGTTTTGATTATACCCTAAGATCTGAAAGATTAGCTAAACATTGATAAGAAATTCATATACAAACTTGAAGTCAATATTGTGACATCGTTTAAGCACAGACAAGATATCAAAACTAAGAAAGAAAACCCCTTCTTGTCAAGATGGATCTTCCTTCCAAGCCTTCGAAGCTCTTGTGCTTCAATAGATATGAAAGGCCTTGTGGTGCTCTTCATAACCTAGCCCTCCTCTCTCAGAAGATCTTTGATCTTGTGTTCCTGTGTATTTTGATGTGTTGTGTGGTGTATGAATGTATTTATTTTCGTGCAGCCCTTGGGTCCTTTATATAGGTGCTTGGAGATATCACTTGTAGAGTTTGAATGGGAAAAGGACACAAAAATCCGCCACAGCCCGTCGCACAGCCCGTGTGGCTTTCACACAGGCACTCCACACGATCATGTGGCCCTCACACGATCCGGCCGTACGGCTCTGGTTTCGTCCTTTGTTTTCTCCCAACTTCACACGGACATGTCTTCTTTACACGGGCAGGTCACACGGCCGTGTGGTCCCACACGGTCCGACTGTGTGACTAGTTTTTGTCTGGTTTTTTCGTCTTTTCGATCTTCTCTTTACACTCGTCAGTTATATCCGGGCCTTCCAACTAACATTTCTTCAATTAAGCTCTGTTTCCTGTAAAAATTACAAGAATGTGCAGTACCATGCCCTTCTAAGGAAGCCAAGTAAAAACACACTAAATACACATGTAAATGTAACAATTATATACCATTTTACGCCCCTAAATGCACGTAAATTTTACATGTATCAAAATCCCCCAAACTTAAAGCATTGCTCGTCCTCGAGTAAATTAAGAAAAATAATATCAAGGGGTACAAAGAACACACAAGAACACTACAAACACTTAATCTCATTTGACTTCATATTCAAGTAAACCATGCAATTCATTATCAAGAAGTCATCATTCATAAGTTTGGCAAAATTAATACTCCCTCGGATACTTGACATCGCGACTCGCAAGTAGTAGTATATCACTCAACTCTTAAAGTGTATGGTAAGTGTTTACGCTCAAAATCAATTCAGTGAAAGTAAAACTACCATAGGCTTGCAAATCATCATAACATCTCTACCACTTTTGTGTGCACAATTTAAGAATAAAAAAGGACTTTCATTTGGTTGTAATATATGCTCTTTGGTAAGGGTAGGGAAAATTTGGATTAAGTGACTTGACTTGAGCAAATAGAATTTAAGCACACAGACTTGCAATTCACCAACTCAATTTTATCATAAAACTCATTCTTTCAAGATATTTTGTTTTCCAACTCAACTCCACCCTTTTTTTCTCCTTTTTTATTCTTAGGCCTTTTCGCCTTTTTTTTCTTTTATTCTTTAGCCTGAAGCTTTCAATTCCTCAAAATTTTCAGATTTATTCTTTTCCTTTCTCTCATTTGCTCGATTTTTTTTCTTTTTTTTCTAGAGATTTTTTTCTTGTTCGAGCTTCATTCTTCTTTCATTCACCTAGATAATGCTCATCCCTCATTCTTTTGCCAACTTTCTCTCTTTTTCAAATTTTTCACCACCTCTCCCTCAAACTTGTTCATTTTCTATAAGCTCAAGAAATTTCAGGGATAAAATCTTTTTTTTCAATTTTAAAGATCATAATGTGGCTAACAATAAAAAGTTTTGGCTCAAAATTGGCTAACTAGGGAATCATGAGTTCATAGGTAAGCTTTTTAGGCTAAGTAAACTAAACAAAGATGGCCTAAAATCATTTTCAATAATTGCACACACACATGGCTTCAATGAAGATACCAGAGCAAGTTCTAGAGTTCTATCAATCATGAATGACACACTCAAGAAAAAAAAAAGATGCATAAGATAAAAGCGGTTAAAGGCACAACAGCTCACAGGCTTATTTTTCGCAACATGCTCAAATACCCAATTTTCTTAACTATTGCCAAACAAATAAATGGCATCTCCTCAACTACTCATCGCATTATTCACATAAATATGTCATCTCATAAAATTAAATGCTCATAGTAAAAATCACACGGAAGTTATGTACTCTTTCGAAAATCATGATTAAAAACACACACAAAAGCAATTAAACGTGCTAAAGCGATAAACGTGCTAAAAAAATAAAATCAAAATAAAAAATTTAAAAAAAATCGAAAAATTTTAATGCAATTTTTTGTGCTCTATATGCAATCCTAAATGCAATGCAAAATGCAACAGTACTAAATTACGCATTCTTGACAACCCCCTCCAAACTTAAAATATGCTTCGTCCCGAACATATGAGGAAATTATCAAAAGTAAAGAGGAATGTGTAATAAGTACTTACATGGATCACTATGATGGTGGAGGTGGAGGGTAGTGGCCTTGTGAAATATGCCACTGATCCATACGAGACATCATCTCGTACATGTACTGCTGTTGTTGGGTGATAGTTTCGAACCGTTGTAAGTACTCTGTGTGGAGTTTCGAACCGTTGTAAGTACTCTGTGTGGTACTCATCAACTGTAGTCGATAATTGATATGTATCATCTACCAACTTTTCCACATCGGCTTCCACCCGTTCTAGCCTATCACTCATGCTCCATATGGCCGATTACCCCTTGTCTAGAGGATTACGGCGCATTCCTCATAGGTTCATCTTGCTCTTCTTGAGCAGCAGCCCCCTGTTCATCTCTCATTAACCAATTACCCCTATTTCTTATAGACGTAGCTTCTGGTTTAGGGAGCCTTACTTTTGTTCTATCCGCCTGATTTAGCTAGTAATTACGCCCATCGAATTGAATCATTTTCATGGCAGATAAAAACTATTTAGATCTTACAACCGCAAGTGTACAGTGTAGTTTATAGGATAATGGCAAGAAAGGTCGTATTCCTCAGAGATTAACTACGAAACACTTAGGCTATAATAACATCGCATTCCAATTTTATTGAAGCGACCGAATATCAAAATTTTATCAAAATTGAAAACTAAAGAAAAATAAATAGATTTGCAAACCCCACAAGTATTTTCAACAACCACGGAAGCAATCTTAGGCACATAATCTCAACATGTTTCTTCAATATTAAATACAATTAATGTTTAACAAAATTAATTCATGCAATTCTATGGGTTCAATTCCTAAGTTAGTTTGTTCCACTCCCGGGCGGCGCATAAACAATAGATTAATAATAATCGTAGGTCTCCCGACTCGATACAACTATTATTAACTCCCGGAAGATCTATGAATTGAATGACTCCCCAAAAATAGTTGTAGGTCTCCCGACTCGATACACCCGTTTATGTCTGAATTCGATTTCCGTCTTTGTTAGAACCCCTCTTTCGAATTTCGCACTAACAAATATAACATGCAAATTATTGGCCAAATAATAAGCAATTAAGAATAAGCACTCGAATTCATAAAATAGAACACATGAATTAATTAAGAAAACATTTAATCAAGATTTAACATGAATCCATAGTTTTGATTATGCCCTAATATCCGAAAGATTAGCCAAATATTGATAATAAATTCATAGACAAACTTGAAGTCAACATTGTGACATCGTTTATGAACAGACAAGAGATCTAAAGTAAGAAAGAAAACTCCTTCTTGTCAGGATGGATCTTCCTTTCAAGCCTTCGAAGCTCTTGTGCTTCCGTAGATGTGAAAGGTCTTGTGGTTTTCTTCGTAACCTAGCCCTCCTCTCTCAGAACACCTTTGATCTTGTGTTCCTGTGTATTTTGATGTGTTGTATGGTGTATGAATGTATTTATTCTCGTGCAGCCCTTGGGTCCCTCATATAGGTACTTGGAGAGATCACTTATAGAGTTTGAATGGGAAAAGGACACAAAAATCCGCCACAACCCGTCGCACGCCCCATGTGGCTTTCACACGGGCACTCCACACGGCCATGTGGCCCTCACACGGTCTGGCCGTGCGGCTCTAGTTTCGTCCCCTGTTTTCTCCCAATTTCACACGGACATGTCTTCTTCGCACGGGCAGGTCTCACGGCTGTGTGGTCCCACATGGTCCGACCGTGTGACTAGTTTTTGTCCGGTCTAAACCCGGTCAAACGTGTCCCAGGATGTGTTTCAGACCCATTTTGAAAGAACCCAGTGGGTCCAGGGCGGGTAACGAGTCCATAAGGACCTGCCCCAAATATGTTTAACTTATTAATTTTTTTAGTTTAGCTGTCTCTCAATAACTCCACTCTTGAGTTGCGTAAATGCTCTAGGTCTTCCAATTATTCTGAAAGTTTTCATCCGTCTTTTCCATCCTACAAGCCCCAACTATCTATTACTGTAACGTACCTCCGACCACTCAGGCTGCGATTGGATGTGATCGAGAATTCATTTTCGTTCCGCTGGAGAATTTTTTTACCAAACATGCGATTGTTTATGAAAATTTTCAGAAAATATATTATTATCTCACTTTCACTTTTTCTCACTTTTTCTTTCACCAATCACATCTACATATTTTTCCACAAAAAACTAATCATTATTACACATTATCCATAAATTTCACTATTCATTCACTCACACATTTTTAACTATCAATCACATCCAATCATTATTTTACTATTTTCACATCAAATCAACTTTCATCATTACTTTTTCATTTCACATCCAATCACTCTCAAAATTCATCTTTTTTCTCCCAAAATTTTTTTCACTACTATTCTTTAGCGAAATGGAAATTTTCAAAATGAAAGTATATCCAATCGCACCCTCAGCCTCCCTCCATCACTGTTCTGCACCAAAACGTAAGCATCTGAAAATTTAAACTTTGTCATTCTTCAATTTTTTTTTATTTAAACTCCAAGGCTGCAAGTGTCTGGAGTAATTTTTTTTCTAAATACTCCATGGTCTGTTTGTAGATTGATAGAAGAATTGGAAAAAAAAAAAAAAATTGGCTTTCTAATGGGGGCGCCACTCAAGTTTCGAAGATATTCAATTTAATATAAAATATAATAAAAGACATTTTGATTAGCAAGAAGGGGTCACTGAAGCAAAGAATTTAATCACTAATTAAATTCGACTGTCAGCTAAATTCATTGGCATGGCAGGTCCGGCAGGTTGAACCTGCCAGGTCGCAAGTCTAATGCGGGGGCGGGTCAAAATTGGTGCGGTCCTGGGTTTTGTATTTCTTTACGGGACGGGTCGCGGGTTTGGTCAGACCCAACATCCACTTTAATATACTCGTAACCAATAACAATACCAACTTTTAATTATTTTTAATATATATCTATTTTTTAAAATATATATTATTCAACTCGATTTCTATTTTAAACGTCATCTACTCATCTTAAGAAATCGGGTTGAGAATTTTCATTGGATATGCCCAGACATGTAAAAGCCCAATCTATCTTTACAATTGAGCTGAATTGGGTTTTAAATCTGGATACATATATTTTTTAAGGTTGAGTTGAATTGGGTTTAAATCTGGATACTTATTTGTTTTCCGACTTTCTTCCGCGTTTAGCCCGACCCGTGTTTAGTTTTGATTTGAGCATCAATGGAGGAAATTTAGCTCAAAAAAGAGAAAACAAAAGACTCCAAGTAATTGTTCTGTCATCAGCATCAGACACACAATAGACTATCAATTATAAGTGTAAAAGGTAATATCTGTTCCGTCTATCGGTCTATGTTCTTGTTCGTGGAATCGCGTAAGAATTTGTTATCTTTAGGTTTGTACGAGATGTGTTCGAATAAATGTGCCTAAGAAAAAGTAGCTTGTTTTAGATTGCCAAATTGTGTATGAGTTGATGCCTTTATGGGTTATGGAGAATACCTGTTCTCCATGTGTATAATAACAGTAAGTTTCTTTCGTTTATATGGCTAAGTTGAAGTTTTGGTATTTAGCTCTGCAGCCATGGATGAAGAAATGTCTAATTCACTACGGCGGATGTCAACACGAACTCGTAAGGTTGCACCGAAAATGGCGGCAGCCCTTGCCAGCAGTGATAATCGGACTCAGGTCTGTTGTTTCCTCTTCTTACTGGCTCAGTGCTAATTTTTCTGTGGGTTTTCTTCGTAATTTTATTTGGAGCTTGGCGTCGTCTGAGCATAAGATTATTTTGGCAGGCAATGCTTGCTCGTCTTGAAGCTTTGGAAAATGATAATGCTGGATTGGAGACAGTGCAAGTTGACGAGGATGATGAAGCCTCCCTTGACGATGATGATCAAGGTCAATCAATCACCTTGTAGTTAACTTTTTGCTGATTAAAGTGAAGTATTCCAATAAATGCAAATTGCACACGTTCATGGGACAAACCCCTAATTGGAAGTCATTTTCTGTCTAGTATCTTGAGTAAAGATTTGTTTGATCTATCACATCATTTATCATTCTTCAGCGCATACTTCAATAAAACATTTAAACTAAACTTGGGAGAGAATGAATTTGGCAAGTGAAATGAAAACACAAGACAACAACTCTTAATTCTTGGTAATTAGGTTTGCTTTAGCATATGAAACTTAGTATGTTTTTTCGAAATTACTGGTCATTTTACTGATGACAAACAATGCCGGATAAACAATTTCTGAAATTTTGTGGCTTGGGTAAATATATATTTTTTGTATGTATTATTTGTGTTAATTTTTTGTTGTTGATCTTATATTAGCATTTTTTTGTTGCACTGTCTTTTGTTTCAGCATTTTAGACTATTGCTGTTATGAGTAACTTTTGAAGTAGTGCTAATCATTGTATGTATTAACTGAATAAACTTGTGTGTTACACAATTAGTTTTAGTCTTTCTTTATATTTGACACGTTTTACTGGCATTGCTTCCACTCCTCATTCCCTTCCCTCTTTTATCATGAAACTCCTAAGTTTAATATATTCTATTTACATTGCACGGTTACCTGATGTGGATTTTGGATAAGTTCACATGCATCTAGTGAAAGCAGACTAGACTGACTTCCACTTCCATATTTCAGTAATCATTCGCTTTTAGTCATAGTGTAAGTGCATAGTTGGATATCACTCATGAATGGGGATCTCCAGGTCAATCTTTCCATGACGAGCCACCTATGAGAAACTTGTACCTAAAATCTTTGTTTTGATCAAAATAACTCCTACTTGGGTTCAAAATCCTGTTGCATGCATGCTGGATGAGAAACTGTCCAGGTAAAAAAACTTTTGCTGTGTTAAGAGCGTCCAAGTGAAAGACATATAAAAATGTATATTGTGTCAAGTCCTATTGAATAACATAATTATACACATCGTTAGAGACTTGGAGGTATGGACGTTCATAAACATCTCATGTATATCTGCATTTCAGCATTTATTTCAGGTATTTCCTGCAGTTATGTTCGAGATTTGGTCTATCTCTAGTACTTATTATAGTAGAAGGGGGAAATAAAAGTTTCTTAGTGGTGAAATGGTTTTACTTGAATGCCTATTTCGTTCTGAAAAAAACTGCAATTGAATTCTTCGATTTCCAGTTCTCAATTTCCGCTCAATTCTGTTTACTATTTCCTTGAGCTGTTGCACCTCATAATTTTCTCGTTTGATCATTTTCCGCGGTAATTGTTCTATATATCCTCGCCTTAACTGATTAATTGATCATATAATGTACTTTAATTATGCAGCATATCAGAAGAAGCAAAACAAGAGCACAAAACGGAAAACACGTCAAGCTAAAGCACTTGAAAATGCCAAGAAGGCACCAAGAACATTCCTCGAGCTCTTGCAAGAGGTAAGGCCTAAGAACACTGGAGGCTCTTTTTCTGCTTCTAAGATGTATCAAAAATTAGTTTCTGCATGCATATGGATTCCAATTAAATGGCTCTTTTTGAAATCAGGCTAACTTGGAATCATTGCCTCCTCATGTTCCCACATACTTGAGAGCAGCTGTGGGGCCTCCAAGTTCCACTGCCCGTCGCCATTTCTGCACAGTTTGTGGGTTTTCTGCAAACTATACGTGTGTGCAGTGCGGGATGCGGTTCTGTTCAATTCGATGCCAGAATATCCATAATGATACTCGTTGTTTGAAATTTGTTGCTTGATTTGGGTGTGTCTTTAAGTTTTACAAACCTGTATTAAGTGCTTTGTTAGAGCTTTTATATGAGAAAGTCACCTCAGATTTCTCTGTCAGGCCTAGGGGGGCAGAATCCCAGTTTCTGTTTTATCATTCAATTTGTATGAAAAAAGGAACCTGGGAGTAAATGATATAATTTAAATTCAATTTGAATACTTTAGTTATTATAAAGTACTACTAATATATGCTAAATGTATAACATAGAATTTTTATTATCAGACTTTATCTTGAAATTGGTTGCTTTTAGCCCATGAACTCATTTGCTTCACATAGCTCAGGCCCAGTAAAAATTAGATGATCCCAGCATGTAATCAATCATGGTGAAGGATTACTGATCCGACTGATTTGGGCTGATCCACTGTCCAACACATTTTAACGACCAATTTTTTTATTATATAAAAAATTAAAATGACCTTCACTATAAGTAGATTAATGATTATGGATAAACTGGTAAAAAAAAACCAATGAATTGTGTTGGTATTAGGCAAGTCCAGCGAAAACAACTTAATCTAAGGGTAAATCAAACTTTGCCCTCTTATACTATACTTGATTATCACTTTACCCCCTTGTACTCTCAATTGTATCACTTTACCCCCTTATACTCTTAATTAGTATCATTTTACCCCCTTATGCTTTTAAAATATTATTTTATGCTCATATACTCAAAAAATGTTCATTTTATCCTTACCTATTAGTTTTATTAAAATAACAAATTTATTTTAGAAGTATTTAATATTAATAAACTTGTATTTATATGCTAAATAATTTTTCACAACTTGATTAATTAATGCTTAATATTAAATATAGTATATTTTATATTTAGTTGCTAATTATTTAACTTTAGTATAGTCCCTATTATATTAATATGTAATAGACTATTTCTATTAGTTAATACATTTATACTTTAATTTATTATTAATCATAACCTTAGAATCAAATAATATATATATATAACAAATATATTAAATGTGTGAAATATTATTAGTAATTTTTATATTATTGATTCAATAATCATACTAAAAACTATGTTGAATAGAAAAAAATAGAGAAAATTACACAAAATACCCTGATTTTTGAGAAAAGGACAAAAATACCACCCTCATTCCAAATATGCCCCACCCGGTCATAAACATGACAAATATACCCATTCTTACCTCTCCAGTTTTTCACTCGTTAGGTCTCAGATTTCAATTCCACCTGCTCATTATTCTCCCAAACGAAGATCATATTTCCATCACGTCTTCGATTCTTCTTCTCCCGAACGATACCCTAGCGGTCAATTGCAGCGGAGGGAGAAAACAGGTGGGAAAGGCATGAAAGGAGTCATAATTAACTTAATTAGTTTCTGACACAGTATATAATACTCCACATGGCGGCGACGCCACCTCAAAGGCGTCTCAACCCACGGTGGCGGCTGCTGATTTTGTGGTTTGTTTTCGCCTTCGGTTTGATGGGTACTGCTCGATCTCAAAATAGAACTATTAATGCCACCACCGATCCGTCTGAAGGTGCACGCCTTTTTCCCCCTTTCATTTTCGATTTCACAATTTTCTCTATTTTGAAAACAGAGGATGGTTTAATTTGGTGTACCCCTAAAAAAATTGTACGGTGATTACCGAGTCCTTCTATGATCTGAACGGTCTAGGAATTTAGCCTCAAAAATGGAAAGTGTGAAAAATCTTATTATCATATCCATTTTTTTTTTGTTATGAATTATGAAGTTGTTTTGATGATTTTTATTGTAATTAAATATCACTCAATTGTAAAGTCCATGATTTCGGAATGTACAAATTAACGAGCGGGGTGAGGCTCGCAACCTTGTTTGATGAAATGTCGAGCGAAGACTCAGAGGTTAAACCCAATTTGCTGTGTTCTTTTATTATTTTGTGAATTGAAGTTTTTCGTTTGTTTCGATGTTGTTTCGAAGTTGTTTCTTTTATGTTTCTTTTGTTCTTTTATGTATTTTCCATTTATTTGTTCTTTTTTATTGTTTTTGATTTGTTGTATTATCTATCTGACTGTGTATCTTTTTTTATTTCTTTTGTAGTGAATGTGTGATTTTTTGTTGCTTGTTATGCCAAGCACTTTATTGTTGGGAAGGTTGTGGACGTTGAAGCGTTCGAGATAGAGAAAGAACAAGCAAGGCTCAGTCATCTGCTTCACAATCATGCTAAGTTGAAGCTGCAAAATGATGATGACGATGACAACGACGTTGAGTTTCTACCTCCATTTCCTAATGATTTTAGAGAATTGTTGTTATGTAAATCTTAATGATGGTGTAATCAGTTGAAACATGTAAGAAACATAAATGAAACATGTAAGAAACAATTGTGAAACAGGGGATCATGTGATAAAAGTTTGTAGTAAATTGCTTTTAAATTTGGAGAAATAGTGTAGTTTTTCCCCATATACTCTTCAGTTTTTTTTTGTCATCCTTGTAAATGTTGATCTTTGCTTCATTTCGATGTCTGCATGCCTAATCTTGAACTAAAGATCTCACGTACTCTAGCAAAATTGTTACTAGTAGGTCTTTCCCCGCTACAGTTGATGCATTCAATAATTCTACGATGTTGGAAGTCAATACAAAGTATTTTTTGGTCTGATAGTGGAGTCGTGTCCATTTCTGAAAGCCGATGATGGACAAGTAAGCTCAAATTTTCTGAATTGGATTTGTTGTTCCAAGATTTCGTTTAGGGTGTTGAATGTGCAGTCCATTGGAATCAGTATTCTTGTTATTTCAAAGTTGGTACACTCTCTATTTTCTTCCCATTGTCCATTTTGGTATACCACAGCTGAGATTTTCTCCATGCAACTGTGGAATTCAATGAAAAGTTGGCTAAGTGAAACATATAAGAAACCTAAATGAAACAAGTATGAAACAGCAAAGAAACAAGAAACATGTTTGAAACAACAAAGAAACCAACGCAAAAAAATCAGCGGAAATGGGTATTTTTTGTCAAAAATCAGCGGGAAATGGATATTGTGCAGGGATTGGGTATGGAAAATGGGGTATTCATGTCCTTTTCCCAAAAAAATAGTCATTTTAGTGATTAATTTTTTGAATACAAAATATTATTTCACTATATAAAACATAATTTTTAGATTTATTGATAAAAACAATATAGGAATATATTAGTTTGCATAAAATAACCTACAATATATTATTTAATAGGAACTATATTAATTTTAATAAATAGCAAATAAGTTTTCCAAAAACATATATATATATATATATGTATTTGATGCCATGGTTAAATTAAAATAATAGTAGGGATAATTAAGTCATTTAATAAATGAATTGAAGGATTAAATGCTATTTTAATTGTATAAGGAGGTAAAGTGATACAAATTGGTAGTACAATGGGGTAAAGTGATACAATTGAAAATATAAGAGGGTTAAATAATATTCAATGAGAGTATAGAGAGGTAAAGTGAGATTTACCCTTAATTTAATCCCATTGATACCACATAACCCATTTTCAAAACCAAACAAGTTAATATAATTGGCCAAATTAACCCAATGATTAATCAAGTCTAATCACGGGTGCAACCAAATGAAGACTTCATTGGATAATATAATTACTATCGATATATGTCAAGTATATGAATTATACATATATATATTGATAATCTTTATTGTAAGAAATGAATACCAACATATAAAATCTGGACTCGTGAAATTCCCCATGGTCTCAATGTCACGGACTAGGCCTTTCGGCCCCCACGCAATGCCGTGCAGCGCCCCCAATCACTTGAGGCTAGTCTATTCATCGGGACAATCAATGACTTCTCGTTGCCTTCAGAATGCAGCTCCAACATCGGATTAGTTTGGGCAATATCAAATTTAAAACTAGCGATAAGCTCCTGAAATTTAATCGGGTTGATCTGCTTGAACATTTGAAGAATGGTCATGCACGAATCCACCCACATAAATAATCATTTTCTAACACAAGCCACCAATAGTTGGAATGAAAGACGCCCAATATCAAGGCGTGACATTTTTCGTCCAAGTTACAAAAATATATCAGCCCCTGCACCTACACAAACGCAAGGGGAATATTTTATTAAAAAACAAAATGAAACGAAAAAAAGCTTCAACTAAGAAGACTGACAGGTAGAGAAGAGAGTAGAGTGTGTAGGGAGATGAGTGCATCAATTGGGCATAGTAGCACCCCATTGACGCGAGGAGTCTTACTGCATATAAATGCCACAAAACCAGCCCATTCCAAACCACACTTCCCATTTCTATTCTCCGTCTCCTACTCTATCCCCAACTACTTGCGAGCATCAAGGAGAGGAGCAGTTGCATCAATGTCTTACGACAAACAACTAGCCGCTGCCAAGAAAGCTGCATCTCTCGCTGCTCGCTTATGTCAGGTCAATTACATCAAGTTTTTTTCCCTCCTTTACTCCCGTTTCCGCCAATTTTAGGTCAATACTTGTCTGTTGTAAATCAGTGGTTTCTGTAAAAAAAAAAAATTGTTTATATGAAATCTTGGTGAATTTCATGGAATGCTCAGATGTGGAAAAATTATTTTTGATGAACTTAAGTAATAACCTGATGAACAGACAGCCTCTTTTGTATCTTTGAGGAATAACCGAGTGTAAAAGAAATGTAAATTGGTTGGTGGATTGCGGATTGGGATTTGTTTGTTTCATTGAAATCTGCATGTGGTTAGCTGAATAACTGTGGTTTTTGAGCATTTGATTTCCACTTTTTCGTTGGTATATCAGTCTATCTGGCTCTCGTATTGAACATGAGAAAAATAACGTTAAGTAAGCTGATTTCTATGAAATTTTAAGAGGGTATGGAAGAGAAGAATAAGAAGCAGGACCATGAGTTAACACGAATTTTAATTCCACAAGAAAATATTCCCCGACTTAGATCTATTTGTGGATGCGATTCAAAGAAGTAAAATTGGTGAGCACATATAGGGTAAAAAAGTCCAGACATTGGAAGTCAAGGTTGGAAACTGGTTGTTTGCAGCAGTACTCTGTTTTTGTTGATAAATAGTGAGAGCTATATAATAGCATTAAAATACTTTCCATTCCAATTTCCTCAATTCATTTCAGAGATTATGGTGGAATCAGTGTAGAATTTTGTCAAAGCTTGCACCTGAATGAGCCTGCTACTTTCTGCTGTACATTTATGTTACTAATATATGTTTTTCTGCTTCACTCAACAGAAGGTTCAGACGGCTTTGTTGCAATCTGATGTCCATTCAAAATCTGATAAAAGTCCTGTCACAGTGGCTGATTATGGTATGTTATTGCATGTTAAATGAGTTCATCTAGCCTATTGTTGTTGCACTATTTTGACAGATATCGAGTTTCGTGGTAATGCAGTTTTCTTATGGTATGTTATTGCCATTTAAGCAAACATAGAGAGAACCAATGATGGTCTCTTGTAGTTAAGATAACTAACCTACTTTATGCTGATCATTTGCATATTTTTTTGTCTGGCCTATGAATGTCAAAGCATCCCACCTGAGACGATGTGAAATGGGCTGGCATGTAATCCTTCTGTTGTGGGATTCTCTTTTCCTTCCCTAGCTCTCTCTTTGATACATGTGAGTTTTGTAGTATCTTAAGCGAAAATCAGTCGGAAACATTTAAGTGGGTTGTTTTCGGTTAAATTCCAAGACCTCATAGCACTTTGTAGTATGGACGTCAATGAAACAACCATGTTGCATTGTTCTATAACAAGGCTGAGGGTCAATTGTCATTAAAATTTTTATAGCATTGTTTATTTTGAAGAAAAATCAGTTGTAGCGTGCTCTATGCGTCTGCCTAAACTACATCGGAAACTGAAGCATTGCTAGTTCGTTTGTATGATTTTTAATCATTTTTTGCTTGTATGTTGTCATGCATTTAATATATCAGAATTTGAATTTAAATTGAACTTGTATTTATTCTGCAGGTTCACAAGCCCTTGTTAGCTTTATTTTGGAGAAAGAGTTGCCATCAATTCCATTTTCATTAGTAGCTGAAGAGGTATTCATAAAACTCGCTGGTTTCAACTGGTGGTTGTAAAAATTTATATTTGTCAGCTTATGGTTCTGTTTATGTGGTCTACTGAAGCTTCCCTTTTCATTTTCATTTTATCGATTAGCCTCTCTTTTTTTCCTCTTGATCTCTCTCTATTTCTTTTCCCCCTTTCTTGAGTAAATTTTTCAATCCCTTTGTGTCACTAAAGGTGGTTATCGTGTGTTGTTTTCTGTTTGAGCGGGCAATAAGATTGTTTAAGTATTTTAGGACTCCGAAGACCTTCGTAAAGAAGAATCTAGAGAAACACTGCATCGCATAACGGAACTCGTGAATGAGACACTTGCTAGTCATGGAATGGGTGATATATCACCTCTGTCTGATGAAGATGTGCTTATAGCCATTGACAAAGGAAAATCTGAAGGGGGTCCTCATGGTCTGCATTGGGTTTTGGATCCGATTGATGGAACCAAAGGGTAAGTATGTAGGTCAGACCTGGCGATTGGTACTTGATCCATGGATGCAATACTATTTTCTGTTGCTATGTGAATCCCTCCACAAATGGATTGTGAAAATTTGGACCTTCATTTATTTCACGCCTGTTGTCTTACTCTTCCATATAAATTGGACATCCTATTATTATAGATATGAACCTGGAGCAGGCTATTCCAGTTAATACGACATATAAACAACATTCAAAAGCCTCGAGTTCTCTTGGAACATCGATTCCCATATGATTCTTTAAATTGGGGGAACTGTCTGGGACAAAGAAAAATTAATGTTTAGGTGAATTAGTAATATTAATAACACAGGTTTTATGAAGTGTCTTTGCTTAATCTCATTTGTCCATTGTTTTCTAACAATAGCCATACTCTCAAATCTCAATGCTTACAAATTTCATTGATAACTTCAGCTTTTTTAACCATACACTGTTGTTTCGATCTTTTTTATATTGCCCAAAGAAAAATACATCTCTAACCGAAATTCCTCAGATATGTACCTAATGATAGTATGATATGTCAACCATGTAATACCTTGAAACCATGGTGTACCATTCTTCCTATTACTAATGCTTCAAGAATTTTATAGTTCCCCTAGTTTATGTTTGCCAACATACCTGGATTTGCTTTGCCACATTCTTGAATCACTCTTGAAATATTATGAACATGCATGAGCTTGTTTTTAAATATCTCGGAAACAAGATAACTGGAGTCATTGGGTCAGAGTGACATTTGAAGGTTAAAAGTTAGTGGGAAAATGTTGTTGAGAGAACCTACAAATGAGAGGGAATTTGAACTATCTCCTCTTCCTGAACTTTGGATTTGAGAATCTGCATTTATATTGTATAATACAAATCTTACAAGCCATAGTACTGACTACCGTTGCTTGGATTTGCAGCTTTTTAAGAGGAGATCAATATGCTACTGCATTAGCATTGTTAGATGAAGGAAAAGTTGTACTGGGAGTGTT
Source organism: Rehmannia glutinosa (assembly GCA_016081115.2). Classification (NCBI taxonomy): domain Eukaryota; kingdom Viridiplantae; phylum Streptophyta; class Magnoliopsida; order Lamiales; family Orobanchaceae; genus Rehmannia; species Rehmannia glutinosa. The sequence continues at coordinate 46,506,571 of CM071932.1, forward strand.
AGCCTGTCCAAATCTTCCCTTAGCATCTATCGCCAGACGCGATCAGAGCATTTCCGAAGATAAAGCTGGTTGTCTATTTTTCGCCCAAGTTGATGCTGGAACATACATGCAAAGTTTAGATGGCTCCCCGCCAACAAAGGTCAGAATTTCTTTAACCTTGATTCCGAAATACCTTTTTTCTGATACCTACACTTTTCTATGGCCTTTCCAGGTACATGTTAGTGCTATTGAAAATCCTGAAGAAGCATCCTTCTTTGAATCTTTTGAAGCTGCACATTCGTTGCATGACTTATCTAGCTTGATCGCAAAGGTACTATGTTTATTTTGAGATATGCACGTGCCACTATGTGAACACTCTTAACTTTGTTTTCCTTGACAGAAACTTGGTGTTAAAGCGCCACCTGTTAGGATCGATAGCCAAGCGAAGTATGGTGCTTTGTCTAGAGGAGATGGAGCAATATATCTACGGTTCCCTCACAAAGGTTACCGAGAAAAGATATGGGATCATGCAGCTGGATACATGGTTGTTGCAGGTGGGTAGATTACTCTTATTATTTGAAACATTATTCTGAGCACTGTTTCTATGGTTGCACGCTTTGTTTTTATGCAGTAACTATTGATTTTCAAACGAATATGTTCATATCAAGGTAATTGGAGCTTTCAACTAAAATTAAGTTCATCAGTAAATAAGACCATGTAGAATAAGCAAATTGTATGCTCACCCATTTCCAACGTATCTGGTGGTTTGTTACATTTTTATAATGTTGATTTTGTATTTTAATGCTCGTGCATGTCATCCGATAATTTTAATTTGCCCCCAAACAATGAGTGTTTTTGTACATTGCCCACTTAACTTTGAATTGTTCCACTTTACCCTCTGAACTTTGAAAATTGTTGCACTTAGCCTATATTTCCCAATTTACCCATCATTGTTAGTGGATTGTCTGTAGCTATTACATCTCAAACAATTTTGAGGAAAAATTAATAAACCCCCCAAACTATATGCGCTTTTCTACATTGCCCCCTAAACTAATTTTTTTTCTACTTAACCCCCTGAACTATATGAAAATTTCTACGGTCCCATCTCTCTTCCCCGCCGGCGGAATATTTCGGTCAGATTCGCTGACGGGTGGAAGAGATAGGACCGTAGAATTTTTCGTGTAGTTCAGGGGGTTAAGTAGAAAAAAAAATAGTTTAGGGGGTAATGGGAAAATCATGCATAGTTAGGGAGTACATTAAAATTTCCTCTAGTAGTTAAATCAACTTTAAAATTTCATTTAATTCTTCCTCAATTCTTAGATTTACTAGCTTACCAGGTTCGACTTTTCCCCATGTGCACATCAAATTGTAAATGCTTGAATTATGTGTGCCCATAAATATGTGTGTATGCTTATATAATATGTTATAATTTCATTGATTTTGTCAAAATGGTGTTTCAATTTGTTGGATTCTTGCTTAGGGATGGCCCGACCCGACGCAGGGCACGGGCGGGTCAGGTCGGCCCCTCCTATCCCACATTAAATAAATTTAAATAGAAAAAATGAATAATTTTTTTTATTTTTAATATGCTTATAAAATATTTTTTACAAAATTATTAAATATATTAAAAACCATAGGTGGGGCGGGGCGGGTACCCCCTGTGGTGGAAGTGATACCCAGACACGCCCCGTCGGGGGTCATGGGGCGGGGCGACCCAAACGGGTCAGGGGGCAGGGCAGGTACTCGCGGGTCGTGTCGAAATTGTCATCCCTATTCTTGATCATTTTATTGCTTATGCATCAAATAAAGACAGTCATATAGTGGAGATGAATGTCATTTCTATATTTGATTGGGTTTTCAAAGCTTGTATTCTTTATTTTGCTTTAAAGAAATGTTTATTTTAGTGTCTAAATATTTTTCAGAGTCAGAGTAATTCATTTGGAAATCATGCATAATAACTTGTGAAATTATAAAACTATGATTTAATTTAATACTTTATTTGTATACAAATGCACAATAAGTATAAATATAAAAATCTATGAAAATTTTAATGTACCCCCGAACTATGTACAATTTTTGAAACCATCCCCTAAACTATTTTCTTCTATTTAACCCCCTAAACTACATAAATTTTTCTACGGTGCCCTCTTCTTCTCCCCACCAACGGAATATTCCCATCAGATCCGCCGGCGGGGAGGATGGGATAGGATCGTAGAAATTTTTGTGTAGTTGAGGGGGTTAAGTAGAAAAAAAATTAGTTTAGGGGGCAATGTAGAAAATCGCGTATAGTTTGGGGGTTTATTAATTTTTCCTCAACAATTTTTTGGATCAATTTTCTCTCAAAATCTCATCATCTTTAGTCAATATATAAATAACATTTAATCATCAATCTAGTATATGATGTCATATATCGAAAAATAAAATAACCATAAAGGTCAAGGGGTAAAATTGGAAATTATAGGCTAAGTGCAACAATTTGCGAAGTTCAGATGGTAAAGTAGAACAATTCAAAGTTAAGTAGGCAAAGTAGAAAAACTAGCATAATTTGGAGGGCAAATTAAAATTACCTCCATTATTTATTGCATCCTAATTTCCTTGTAGTCAATACGACGTGCAAAATTTGCTATGCTTGTGTCTTTTGCAGAAGGAGATTATTTCACGAGAGTGGAAGCCAGTGTTCCCATTCAGTTGCATAAAAATTAGCGATTTGAAGTTGGCAATATTTTTGCATGCACGGAATATGCTTACGAGCACTCTGAATCATAATGACTGGGAGAATGTGGGGTTACGCGGTGTAACTTGGTTACTAATGAATGTATTATGAAGGTGTGACTATTGGACCTTTGTAAACAACTAAGGGGTAGAATGTTCTACGAGATCTTCGGTAAATGATAATTATGCATGTTAAAGGATGATTTGATCTTAAGTGGAGGATATAAATATATAAAGTAGTCCAGAAAGATTAGATTTTATGCAAGTGTTGTCATTACTTTTGAGGTTTAGAATGTAGTTAGTCTTCAATTCGGAGAGACAAAATATGGTCACCAGAAACAAATTTGATTATATGCAATTAACAGTAAAAAATAATAATTTGTTGACTAGATTTGGATAACAAAAATGTTCGAAAAAAAGATTTGCTTGTGTTTAACAATATGTTTGAACTTTTCTGACACCATGTTTGATTTTGCAGAAGCTGGAGGTGTTGTCACAGATGCTGCTGGAAATCCTCTGGACTTCTCTAAGGGTAGATATCTTGATCTTGACACAGGAATAATTGTGACGAATCAGAAATTGATGCCTGCTCTCTTGAAGGCTGTTCAAGAGTCCATTAAGGAGAAATCTTCGTCTTTGTGACGAACAGACACAAGCATATATCAATAAGTGACGATGGGCTGGGTTTTAACAGATGTAGCAATGGGGCAGATTTGTTGTTCGCTTGGTTTCATTTTATTCATGCTCTTTCTTATTGCAGTAACAAAAGAAATTCTGGAAAATGATGCACCATGTTTGAGACCTTTTCTTAATAAATGAACCAACCCAGTCTTTCTTGATCCTTTTCTTAATACTGTGTACGCCTTGTATTTTTAGTTTTGCCCAAACAGTATTGATGCCTAAATTGTTTCTTCAAGTTTCCATGCAATGTTTGACATTTCTCTCTGCGGTGCAGCAGCAGTGAAGTTTATTTAGTTAAATTGCAAACTGTACAAAGGCTGTTTGGCAGCAGTTTAGATGTCCTATATCTATTTTCTGTTCCATAAGGTATTCCAATATAAGCGACAACAAAGTACATTCATTTAATTGAAATGTCAAGATAGAACAGAGAATATAGCAGAATTTGATCGAGTTTGACATGGTCGTTGGTGAGAAGGCTCCCGAGGGGACCACACAATTTATTTTTTCACACGACCTCGTTTTTGTTCTTAAAATTTGAGTCCTTTTATAATGCATTATTAATAGCAACACGAAAACATATTAATTTATTATTCCGTTTTCGCAAAAACTTTTCTGAGACAGTGTGAGAACGTGAGACCGTATAACGGTGATACTTTTGATGTAAAAACTGATACTTGTCTAAATACACACCGTCTTACGGTGATACTTATAGTGTATTTAGACAAGTATCACTTTTTACACTAAAAGTATCACCATCTTACGGTCTCACAGTGTCACACCGTCTCACAAAAGATATGCTCTTCTGTTTTTCCCTTTACTAGATTAGGTTAATATTATCGTTCCTTGAGAATGGTACTGAAAAACAATTAAACCATTCGATATCAGACTTATAGATCATTAAAAATTTGTTTGAACTCGGTTCATTAGGATACAAACCAAACTTGAACACATGTTTCCATTAAGTATGATATATAGCTTGGCTAAAATCCGACCGGGTTAGTAATTAAACAATAAATAATGTAAAAAAAACATCAAATTACTTGAACCCGATTTGTGTTCGACTTGATCATTCATGCTCTATACAATTAATAATCAAACACAATTTTGAAACTTGATAAAAATTCAGACAAACTTAAACAACTTATGTTCGACTCTATTCGATTTGATTACACATGTATCAAAATAAGCGAGTTTTGTTAAACACACCATAATTGCCAATAGCCATTCATTCTGTTGTAAATGATCGAAACGATTTCGTCAACATAGCACGGACGTATCTGAAATTCCTAGGACCAAATGCATTGTAAATTCGTTAGCAAATAAAAAGAGTAAACAGGACCGTAATCCCGTTGGAATATGCTGGAAAATGCTGGAGAAACAATAAATCTTACTAAGAATTATCAAGGAATGCATCAATAAATGCAGTAATTGGACACTAATGATTAAAGAATATCACCTCAAGTTCAAATATGATAATAACTGGGTAGTAATCTAAAACAGAAAATGGGGATAGTCCTGTGGATGCCGTTCAACCGTCTTTCTAAGTGATTTCTCTTGGTCACAGAGGTTGGAAGGTGGAACGTCATATACGTCCGTGAAAATTTCTTTTAAACTCGGTTTTTCGACCGTCTCTGCAACTTGAATTGCATGCAATACCTGCCGCATCCAAGACGATTACATTTTATAAAGCATATCGGTATAACTCAAAGCGGCTTCTTGATCGTTAGTACAAAACTGGTGTACATGACCTCAACACAATAGGCACTTGCATTATAAATGTCAAAAAAATATCAAGACCCGATGAGGGTGGAAAAATTTCAGAAATTTATCAGCAGGATGTGACCTAATTCGATTCATGACTTAAATATGATAATGTAAATCTTTTTTATTCCTCTCTAGTAGGAAGACTTTTCTGTGGAAATCAATTCCAAAATGTGCGCATATTCTAATGTTTAAGTCGTAATCAGCATTGTTTGTTCCCCGTTAAAGATTTAAGAGTGATCTTACTAGATTAATCTGTTAAAAAATTAGGGATGATTACAAAAACAACCCTTGCGGTTTGGGTTCATTCCAAAAAAAACAAAACCAGATGTTTTTGAAAATTACAAAAGACCACTTGAAATTTGATTTTGTATTACACTTTACCCCCTTCAAAAGCAAAAACATTTCTAACACCCCCTTACATTTGTAAAAGTGTTACAATTACCCCTTTATATTTATTATTTAACACATAATCAAACCTCAAGGTCTTTTTTTGTAATTTTCAAACATCTCTGGGTTTTTTTTGTAATTAACCCAAACCTGAAGAGTAGTTTTTGTAATTATCCCAAAAAATTACTGGACGGCCAATGTAAACAACTAATAGGAATAATTACAAATACTCTCCTTGAGGTTTAGCAATTAAAAAAAAATCCAGTTATCTTTCAAAATTACAAATACCCAATTGCCATATGTTTCTGTTTTACAAAATGCACCTATTGAGGGGGTAAATTGTAAAACAAATACAAACCTCAAAGGGGTATTTGCAATACCTCAATGGGACATTTGCAATTTTAAGAGATAACTCAGTTTTTTTTTGGTAACTAGGCTAAATCTTTGGGGTAGTTTTTGTAATTTACCCTAACTATAAAGCACGAAAGAAGTTTTTGGCTTGACAACGCGAGAAGTCATACTATTCAATTTGAATCTAGCTCAAGTAAATTTTACCTCCCGACGAGCATGGTCCCGGAGCTCAATCTCCGACGGAGTAGTCCACCAACCTTGTCCTTCAAGCCATTTCCTAAACCTAGCCACCGGATCTTGCGTTGCTCTCCACCATTCTATCTCTTCAATTGGACGATATTTGGAAGAGTCGTCCGATGTGGAGTGGTGTCCTGCTCTGTATGTGAGGGCCTGTAGACAAAAACGGTCAACTCTGACGAACGCAAAAAATGCAATAAAATCCAGCTCCAAAAATACAACAAATGATAAGATAAGGGATAATTACAAAAACACCCCTGAGATTTGGGCTAATTACAAAAAAAACCTCTTGTTTGATTCTGTCTTAAATTTAAGAGGGTAACTGTAATATTGTTATAAATGCCGGGGGATTTTTGAGATTTTTTTTGCTTATGAAGGGGGAAAAATGTAAGACAGATCAAACCTCAAGGGAGCCTTTGCAATTTTCAAAAACCTCTGGGTTTTTTAGTAATTAGCCCGAACCTTGGTGGGGTTTTGTAATTATCCCTAAAAATAACTCTGTGCCACCTCAATTAGAACAGGTCTACATTCAGAAATTGCCATTTTGCGTGCCACGTGGACAGCAGTAAACACGGCGAGGGCGTCATTACCATCAACGCGGATACTACGAACTCCGTACGCCTGACCTCTAACAACAATACCGTCACCTGTCCAGGAATTGAAAGAATTCAGTGGGAGACCAAAAACGAGATATGGCAATTATGTTCGTAGGCATTTATAGAAAATATACTTCGAAACTGATCACTAACTGGGGTGCTGATGGCCCATCCATTGTTTCGGCAAAAAAGTATGACCGGTGCCTCCATTACAGCAGCGAAATTTAACCCAGCATGAAAATCTCCCTAAAAAGTTATTATCATCATAACAAGCAATATTACCATCCGATCTTGAAATTCTTTATAAGCCTCAACTTTTGAAGTGTAGTCACAACAATAACACAAATGCAGTCAGTTTTTTCCTTAAAAAGAAGAAAGAGAAAGAAAGAAAGAAAAGATCAGAAATTACAGTGGTGACATGCTGACAACATATATGAGCTGTATATTTACCGTACTAGTGCCTCCATCTCCAAAATAAGTAATTGTGCACGCCTCTCTTCCATCCATCTTTAGAGAATAAGCAGCACCAACAGCATGTGGAATTTGAGTACTGAGGGATAGTAACCACCACAATGATTCATAGGACAAAATCGAAAATAATTTGTACTAAACATTAATAGGGATAATTGCAAAAAGATCCTGAGGTTTGGGCTAATTACAGAAAAATCCAGAGATGTCTCAAAATTACAAAAAGCTCCCTCAGGTTTGATTTTGGCATAAATTTAATGAGGTAACTATAATATCTCGATCAATATCAGGGGGGTTTTGAAATGTTTTTGCTTATGAAGAGGGAGAATGTAAGATGAAATCAAACCTCAAGGGGTTTTTTGCAATTTTCAAAAACCTCCCCGATCCTCAGGGGGAGTTTTGTAATTATTCCAACATTTATATTTAAAGATATAGTTTCTTACGCAACCGTTGAAGCAATTGTGATATAATTGTGCTTGTTGGATCCGTAGTGGGCAGGCATCTGCCTGCCTTTTCCATTGTCACCTTTGTTTCCAAAACACTGGTTTGCAAAGTCTTGAAGGGTAAATCCCCTCCAAAGTAGAACTCCAGCCTCCCTATACTGCAAAGTCCATCACTATCTCCACATTGCACACAAGCAGCAGAAGGGTTAATTACAAAAAATACTCTTGAGTTTCAATCTAATTAAAATAAAACCCAACTATCTTTTAAAATTACAAATACCCCATCGATATTGTTCCTATTTTACAAATTGCACCCTATTGAGGGGGGTATTTGTTACGCAAACTCAAGGAGGTGTTTGTAATGCCTTGAGGAGATACTTGTAATTTTGAAATATAACTGGATTTTTTTGTGATTAGGCTAAACCTCAAGGGTAGTTTTTGTAATTTACTCAACGCAGAAGCAACAGTAAAAGCTGAATGTTTAAGGGGTACGCTAGAGATAGATGGTCCATCCAGTATAGTATAATTTTGAATAGCTCTCTCTGTCTCTTTCCGAGTATGAGCATGTTCCCTCTTCCTCAAGTATATATTTAAAAAAGTGACATATATATAGGTTACTTGGGATGATTATTAACCTGAGGAAAGACAAGATCATCCATGCCGAGTGCAGCAGCAGATCCAATATTTATGGCTTCTTCTCCAATCGCCGTGACATAAAAAGATATTCTTCCCTGTCTCTGGGCATCGTAGAAGATGGTGTCCATTGTTTGAAGTGTAACCATGTCTTTGTACATCTTTACAGCAATGTCCTTGTCTATCTGATACATTTATAATCAGCAAAAGAAATATTTCGCAACTGCATTTGGTTGCAATAAGGTTAAGTGGAAGCAATTTTTGTTAACAGTAGACCTGTACAAAGTTGCTGCTTACTGGCTGCCCACTGTCATCAAGAACTCGGTAGCAATGAATCCTCTCCTCTGGAGTGTCGGACAGGAATTTCAATTCTGGGGTGAATTTAACTATTCCCCCAGGGAAATTCATTACCTAATAAAATAACAAATTATACCGTTTACTACTTAAATAGAATTGTTTGTAAAAATATATGTATGTAAAAGATTTATCATGTGATAAAGGAATGAAAGTGACTACAAGTCTACGGGTTCTTCCACCCATTCGGGCTTCTACAAAAGACTTGATTTTCTTTTTCCCCCGATAAATGGAACAGACAAGACTTGAAGCCTTTTTACTTATGGACCCAAAAAAAAAAGCATATCTCAGCATTGCCTAAAGATAATGGAAAATTCTTAAGCACACAATGCAACAGTAACCATGAAATACCAGTTTAATATTACCAGTTTTTTAGGATTTAAAATTGGATCTGATTCAAGAATGTAGGAAGTTAACGATGCAATATGAAAAAACAAATTCCACAAGCATAGACCAACCCCTGTGCTCGCAAAGTATAAATAGAAATAGAACAACCCAAAATGGTAATTTTCCCATGATCTCTGCCCACCATATTTCTACTGCATATTCAACCACAAAACTTGCTATCCAACTATCTTTACAACACAATGAAGAACAGATCATTTGACTGGTCTTTTATCCATTACAACCTACACAGCAATACAAGTAACTATAAACTGTTCCATTATCCAGAAATCTCAGTGAATCTTTGAAAGCTTTAAGTCAATGATCCATTGTCGTGGAATCTCATGTTCAAATATTCATCAATTCTTATCTCAGTAAAGGTTTAAGGCAAAACCATGCGTGAGAGGGTCGTGCCACCAAAAAATAATTATACTTTTAAATGTAAAAGTAAGAGTTTTAGGATAAAAAGTAAATATTTGTTTGAACGTATTGGTAAAAAGTAACATAAAAGTAATCATTGTTTATACAAAGTTTAAATTTTTACCCTAAAATTTTACTTGTTACACGTAAAAGTATCAATTTTTTTCGTCGTACGACCGTCATAGGAGACCTACTCAAGATTTAATTGATAATCATAAAGTAAATTAGCAAAAATGAAAAAAAAAAAAAAAGTACATTTGTAAGCAAAATTACAATAAATTACGGCACGAATAAAACAAAGATGATCAAGTTCGAAAAGTAGCAAAGCTTAAAATAGGTGTCAGCATATAAAGAAAAATTAAAAAAAACGGGGAAACAATAGAAGAAGAGTACCTGAGGATCACCACCATTGTGAAGAGAACCCAATTGTTTATCAGCTTTAAAAGACTCAAAACGGCGAGATAAATAGGGCTGCTTTTGGTAAAAACAACAACTCCAAGATCTGAGGTTGATCATTCCCAGATAACCCATTTTTTGTTTCAAATACTTTGAAAAGTGAAGAGCCATTGGATTTCAGGAAGACGAAAGAGAGTGTTATTCTCAGAGAGAGGAGAAGATAATTAACTACACGCCAAATTGTCGAGAGTTTGAAGATTTTTGGTATTCAAAATATGTCTAAGAAAAATACAAAACGCTTGTCAAAAAATGATGGATTCTTTAAACATAGTAATTGTTTGTAATGAGTGGATTTGCTTGCCACGAGAAGATTACGTGAACAACTTTCAAATCTCAAATCAATTTAAGGGTTGGGAATCGGGTAGCAGTCGTAGTCTAGACAAAGGCTTGGGTTAGACCATCAAATAGTTTTTTTCTTTAAATGGATCCAACTCGACCCAAGTTTTTTTGTAATTTCATGCATCGGTGAAATTTTTGTAATATTTTGAGGTCCCATAGGATTTCCGGAGCAGTTGCATTTTTATAATATTAAGGGTCTTTAAAAATATTAGTCTTCCCCATGAAAAGTATTTTTTTTTTTTGGGAGATCCCCATGAAAAGTATTAATAGTACATCTAAAAAGTATTAGTAATCCCTTTGAACCATTTTTTTAGTAGCCCTCATTAAAAGTTATGATTTTTTGCCTCAAAAGTATTAGTAGTCCACATGTATTAATTGTCCCCTTGAAAAGTATTAGACAGTGACGAAATATTAGGCAACTCTCAAAAGTTTAATTTTTTCTCTTGTAAAATACTAGTAATCCCCTGGAAAAGTATTAGCAACTCTTTGAGCAATTTTTTTGGTAATCCTCATGAAAAGATTGGTTTTTTCCCGCAAAAGAATTAATATTCCCCCTAAAGCGTATTAATAATCTTATTGAAAAGTATTAGTTTTTTGATTAAAGGTATTTTAGTATTTCTCCTGAAAAAATAGTATTAGTAGTCCTCCCAAAAAGTATTAGTATCCCTCCTAAAAAGTATTAGCAGCGATCAGCAGATGTTGTTGATGTGGTGTTAGTGGTTGTGCAAGGCAATAGGCGGATAGACCGCGGACCCGATATTTGGATCCGTCTAACAAATTAGATCAATTAGACGGTCTGACCGGAGACTAACCCCTTAGTCTAAGGGTTAATTAGGGATGGCAATCTCTGATATGAAACGATAACACGACACGAACCTGACCCGAAATTACTGAGAAAAATCCGAACACGAGAAATCCAAACCCGAACACAACTTACATGAATCTGACATGAAATTACCAATTTGTCTAAAAATATAATATCGTAAATTTTATTTATTTTTTTATGTATTTTGAGCATAACACGAAATTGACCTGAAGCTAAACACGAACACGACTCGATAACCCAAATTCCCACCTTTAAGATTAATTACAAAAGAATTTCAATTATCTTTTAAAATTATAAATATCTCGTAATATTTGTTTTTAACTTATAAAATTACACCTTTAAGAGGCCTCAAGAGGGGTATTTGTTAGGCAAATATAAACCCCAATGAGATATTTTTGTAAATTTTGGAAAGATAAATGTTTTTTTTTTTTTTGGTAATTAGGCTAAATCTCAAGATAGTTTTTGTTATCGTCTCTTTAAGCCTCATTTGAGATTATTGACAAGGTTGGATTTGGTTAATAATCAGTTGGATTCCCTTGATTTGGATATGGATTGTGCCCCATGATAATTTTCTAATCCGAGAAAAAATATTGCACTTGTATGATAAAGTGTCACACCCTAGTATTAGTTATCCTGTTGTTCTATCTCAAATTAGAGCAAATGTGATTTCTTATATTTGCCCCTAATTTTCAGATAGACGATTACCATAACACCATTATGAGTCTCACAGAAAATATAATTGAATGGGTATTTTGGTCACTATAATATTTATCACTCTCAATCACAAATCCCAAACAAAGTAGTAGCATCTAATTAAAAATATTTATATAATACAATCCAACATCTCAATCCCTAGCGTCGTACGTTGTCCTTAATTTTTGATCATCGTCTCTGGCATTCCCATGGACGCCGTGGATGCCGCACTTCCTAAAATTTCTTCTGCCACGGGTTGTCATATTCCGAATTTCCAATCTCATGTTACATATTCTTCGCCCTCGACTCAATCGCACACACTTTTGGATGTTGGATGCCATGGAGTTTTTCCGGCAAACTTGTCAGTGCTCCCCGTCTCTCCGGCCATGGTGTTGCGAGATTCCAAGAATTCATTCTACCCTTGCCCACGTTTCTACATATTCTGCAATTACGGTTTTGGATAAAATTCCACCTGGTTCATTGCCTTCTTCCTCCATGCATACCTAATAACGTTTTGGTCATGGAGTTCCAGCTCGACGAGATTTCTCGACTCACGTACAGATGGGATTTCCACAACAGTTGGCTCCCGCTGTTGTTCATCTATCTTTGTCTCCGACAATGTCCAATTCTCCGTCCTTTGCTAGTATAGTGCACGGTAATTCTCCTCCTGCTTCTGAACACATTAAAAAGGGTGATTACTTTTTTGTATTAGTTGACGAAAACATGTATCAGCAAAGGGTTTCAGAATTTTCTTATTCCCTTATTGGTCAGATAATGCTTAGTAAGGGTTCCAAACCACTAAGCTATGGCAAATACAATATGATTGGAAATTAATTCCTTTAGGGAAAGGGTGTTTTTGCATTAAGTTTTCCCATGCATCGGATCGTATACGGGCTGTTGGGTGTTCTTGTTGGCATATTAATCTGGGTACAATTCGTTTATCACTGTGGGTTCTGGTTTGCATGTTTTTGTGTGTGTTTTGTGTGATGATTTATACATATTTTTGGTGTATTTTATTTGTATTGCATGTTTTAGTATTACATTGGGTTATTTTGTTGATTTTCTAGGATTTGGTGGAAAAAAGCAAGTTTTGGAGTAAGAAACGTCAAAAAGTCATTTCGCACAACTGCGGTATGTTTTCGTATTTGGAACATAATATTTTCATCCAAAGTTCAATTGACCGGGTTCTTATGCCATTAGAATGCTACGAGAGAGTTCTACAATGTCTATTTCTGGTACTAAAGACAAATGAAGACGTTTAGATGGGTTAAAATCATGTGAAAGTGGAAATAATGTGTTGAAAGTTTGGAAATGACACGTCTTAGTATTTTAACCATAACTCTCTCTATAAAATTGATATTGAGATCATTTAAGTGGCTATGGAAAACTAAGAGATAGAGTTACAATTCATAAGAGACATCGAGAGCAACTTCCGATATTTCGAGGGTGCGCGGTCACGCACCACGGCTGGCAGCAGCAAAACGGTGTCTTGGGCGCAAGAGTGCGCACGCGCGCGGCACCGTGCGTGGACATGCACCGTGACTTGCAGAACACGAAATTTTCGATTTTTTTGCGTTTTTTTGGCTCTTCCACCTTGTATATGACTCTAGACTATAAATAAGACTTGGGGAGCCCATATTTTTGAACACCTTTACTTCTTAGCACTTTTACACCCTAGTTTTTGTTATTTTCTCTTCCATCCAAAAGATTGCTTGTTTTTCCACCGGAGATATTTTGCGGCTAGATCAAAGCGTAATCTTTCTCCATCTTCTTTATCTGATTTTTAATTTCTTGGTGATTGTTGTTATTACATGATCATATTTATAATTGATCTCTTCCTCTCAATTGAATTGGTGAATTCATCTACAAGCATGAACTAATTTCCTTGTTCTAGGATTAGGATGATTTGATTCAAACAAACAAGCATGAGTATTGACTAATTGATTTGCTTTCCCGAATAAATTGCTTTACTTGATGATTAATTGTTTGATCAACTTTTGATTATTTTGAGGGAATGATTGAGATCGAGAGAAGATACTATTCCTGGACTAAATTTATTCAGGGGTTAGATATTAATTGTAAATGTATTATCTAACTTAGCTTAATGAAAATAGCAAATTATGTGGAGATAGCCCTAATCTGTGAATACGAGAGTTATCATATCTAGGCCTAGTTTTTACCTGTTTATTATATTTGTTAATCACGTGATCAATTAGTTGATATTCTGCTTGTAAGTCTGATGAGATGATTCCGAAATCCTAGACTTTCATTCATATCGTTTTTCTTCAGGTTTAATTGTGTTGAGTTTTAATTTGTCATTTTACTTGTTTTTCTTAGTTAATTAAAAATCGCAAATTTGGTTAAAGTGTTTAGGATTTATTTTCTGTTTGTTGTGATACATAATAGTTATTTGCCAGCTAAGTCTTCCTTGGGAGACGACTTGTGGTTAACTAGCTACCCTACAATTGATCTCGTTCTCTGATGTGTGTAAAATATACGTGCATTTTGGGGCTTAAAATGATAGATATTTGATGCATTTGCATGCATATTTAGTATGTTTTTACTTGGTTTCCTTAAAAGGGTATGATACTGCGTATTCTTGTAATTTTTATAGGAAACGGAGCTTAAAACGAAGAAATATCAGTTGGAATGCCCGACTAAGATTGACGAATGCAAAGAGAAGATCAAAACAACGAAGAAAATGGACAAAAACACTCACCACCTGCCCGTGTAGGATCACACAACCATGTGGGAAAGGCTTTGCACAAGACCACACGGCCGTGTGGGACTCTGTCATGACGCGTTTTTCAGAGTTTTCTTCCCGTTCCAACTCTACAAGTGATCTCTCCAAGCATCTATAAGAGGGACCAAAGGCTTGCATGAAAATATATCACTTCATACAGAGAAAACACATCAAATTACGCAGGAACGCAAGAATCGAAGATCTTCTAAGCGAAGAAGGCTAGGTCGCGAAGAATACCACAAGGCTTTCGCATCTACGGGAGCACAAGAGCTTCGAAGGCTTAGGAGGGGAATCCATCCTGTCACGAAAGGGTTTTCTTTCTATGTCTAAGATCTCTTGTCTGTGCTTAAACGATGTCATAATGTTGATTCGAATTTGTCAATGAGTTTGTAATAAATGTTTGGCATATCTTTCAGATCTTAGGGGCATAATCGAAACTGTGGATTCGTGTTAAATATGATTATTTGTTTTCTTAATTAATTCATGCTTTCTATTTTATAAATTCGAGTGCTTATTTATAATTGCTTTTTATTTGACCAATAATTTGCATGTCATACTTGTTAGTCCAGAATCCGGGAGGTGAGTTCTAACGAGATGAAAATAAAATTCAGACATAACAGGGTAATGTATCGGGAGACTACTTCTGTTTGTGGGGAGTATTTCAATTCAAAGATCCTTTGGGAGTTAATAATAGTTGTGATGGATTGGGAGACCTCAATTATTATTAATATATTGTTTATGCGCCACCCGGTAGGGTGAATAAACTAGTTTAGGAATTGAACCCATAGAATTGCATGAATTAATTTTTAAAACTTTAATTGCATTTAATATTGAAGAAACATGTTAAGATTATGTGCCTAAGAATGCTCCTGTAGTTGTTGAAAATACTTGTGAGGTTCGCAAATTTATTTATTTGTCCTTTTAATTTTCGATTTTTGTTATTAAACTCAATATTCGGTCGCTTCAATAAAATTGGAATGCGATGTTATTATAACCTAAGTGTTTCGAATATCAATCCTTGAGGAATACGACCTTGCTTGCCATTATTTTATAAACTACACTGTACACTTGCAGTTGTATGATCCAAATATTTTTGGCGAACAAGTTTTTGGCACCGTTGCCGGGGATTGGTTAGATTCTACTTATATATAGTAATAAGTAGGGATGGCAATGGGTAGGATTTGGATAGGATTCTATATCCTCCATCCCCATACCCATTTATTATATTCATACCCATACCCATACCCATACCCATCGGTATTCGCCATACCCATCCCCATACCCATCGGAGGATCGGGTATTCATACCCTACCCATACCCTCTTACCACTTAGAATTGTATTTTTTTCAAATTTAAGTTATTTCTTTTTTAAAGAGAAATTTGAGTTATTTAAATAAAAATATAGATATTTACTAAATTCTTAAGGAAACAATAAGGAAAAAAGAATACGAGATAAGAATTAGCTTAACTATATATTATAAAAATATAGCAAAATATTAAAAAGGATTAAACAAAAGTGTTAGTGGGTTAGTAGATTTTGGTTGAGACCATTTTCTTTAAATATAAATAAATAGAGTTGTATAAATTAAAAATTATATGTAAAATATTATAAATAAATATATATGTAGATATATTATACATATAATATTATTATTTAATCGGTATCGGGTAGGGTATGGGTAGGATGTACCTAGACCCACCTCCATACCATACCCTGAAATACCCATACCCACGCACTCCCATTTATTTAATTGGGTACAAAACTACCCTCCACACCCTCCTCCGTTAGGGTCGGGTATCGGATCCTCCGTCGGGTTCGGAGGAAATTGCCATCCATAGTAATAAGTAGTTCAATCTTAATTGAAGCATTTTTTTATTTTTTCAAAATTTTCGAAAATATTTTAAATTAATTTTATTTTATTTTATTTTATTTTTGTTCGGTTCTAACATTGTTTTTGTTAAGTGCATATACTAGATGATCACGCGTTCCAAATCGACCCAGCCAATACCCATTGATTTGGAAATCGAAAAGACAACAAAGCAACTAAGGAAAAGAGCCAAAGCAATGGCGGATGGGACAAATCCAAACGCAGTGGAGAATAGAAACAATGAGGAGCGCCCACCAGGGGCTGGCGTCCAGGACCAAATTGTGGAAAGGCCCGCGAGAAGGGCAGTTAGGGATTACTACCAGCCAGAGGTAAGTCAAACTTATGGGGGTGTGGCCCGTCTGCCAATCAATGCAAATATTTTTGAACTAAAACCAGCATTGATTCAGATTGTGTCACAAAACCAGTTTGGGGGTAAAGCCGTTGAGGATCCAAACGCGCATCTGGCGCACTTTTTAAAAATTTGCGATATTGTTAAAATGAATGGTGTTTATGAGGATATCATTCGATGCCGCCTTTTCGCATTCTCTTTACGCGATAAGGCTAAGGGATGGTTATGCTCTCTAACACCACCAACCACAAATTGGGTAGAACTAAGTCAACGGTTTCTAGCCAAAAACTTTCCCCCGGGTAAAACTCTGCAACTGAAATCTGAGATCGCCCAGTTTAGGCAATTAGATGCTGAGCCACTATATGAAGCATGGGATAGATTCAGGGAATTGCTAAGAAAATGCCCTCAACACGGATATCCCGACTACCAACAAGGCTAGTACTTCTATAATGGTTTGAGTGGTAACACAAGAACAATTATAGATGCTGCATCTAGGGGTGCACTACTAGGGAAATATTTTTCGGAGGTACTAGACTTGTTAGAGGAGATAGCGAACAATAGTTACCAATGGCCATCCGAAAGTTTCGAGGATACACGTATCGCGGAAATTCAGGATGAGGATATGATCGCCATACTCACAGAAAAAATATCCATGCTAAGTATGAAACTGGATGTGATGCGAAAGCAACATCAAGAGAGGTAGTAGTGGTTGTGGAGGAAGCAAATTTTGTAGGACATCAAGGCTATAACAACTACAGAAATAATCAGACACAACCTTACTATAATCCGGGGCTGCCAAAGGAACAAAAAACATCTCTAGAAGAGATGCTAGCTTCATTCATCGGAGAAACTCGAGCTTGACTAAACCAGGATGAAGCCAAGATAGACAGAATCGAGGATCATGTAACTCAATTAAATACTAACATGAATGATAGATTGAAATATTTGGAAAAACAGGTGGGACAGATTGCTACATCAATACATAGCCAACACCAAAAAGGCAAATTCCCGAAAGATACAAGGACAGATCCGGGAGAACAATGTCAATCCATTCTTCTGAGGATTGGAACAAGTTATGAAGGTCCAAAGATGCCAATTGATCACGAAATAGAAGCAATCGAGGAGCATGACATGGCAGAGGAGGTGGCGCCACCTCCTCTGGAAAAAAAAAAGGTAAAATCTGCTCCAACTATTGTAAGAACTGAGGTACCTATCCCTTTCCCGAAAAGGTTTCAGAAAAAGAAATTAGATGATCAATTTCTAAAATTTTTGGAAATTATTAAGAACATTCAAATCAATATACCTTTTGCGGATGCACTAGAACAAATGGCAAAGGAGTATAGTGCAATTATTTTAAGGAAGTTACCTCAAAAGCGCAAGGATCCCGGGAGTTTCACGACTCCATGCGTAATAGGGGGAACAACCTTTAATAAAGCACTATGCGACTTAGGTGCATCAATATTTTGAAAACTGGGATTAGGCGAAGTGAAGCCTACGACAATTACGCTACAATTAGCAGATCGCTCGGTAACATATTCGAGAGGGGTGATTGAAGACGTGTTAGTAAAGGTAGACAAATTCATCTTTCCAGCAGAATTCATTGTGTTCGAGATGGAAGAAGACCGAGAGGTTCCATTAATTCTGGGAAGACCATTATTAGCCACAGGTAGAGCACTAATCGATGTGCAAAAAGGTGAATTAACATTGCTAGTAAATGATGAACACATATTATTTTCGATTAACAAAGCTATGCAATTTTATGAAAACGTCAAACATTGCAACATGATTGATGTGTTAACCCCATGCATGGAAGCTGAGTTTGAACAGGTTGTGATGAAAAACGCATTGGAACATTACTAACAATGAGGTTATCGATTTTTGCTTGCCTTAGATTTAGCGGAAGAGAAAATTCCAGAAAATGGCGTTCTGAACAACCCACAGGCCCGTGTGGGAGCACCACGACCCGGCCGTGCGATGCACACCTCTAGACGCACAACCATGTGGAGCAACACGGTCAGGCCGTGCGGTACGCTGCATTCGAAGACCTCAAGTCACACGGCCATGTGACACAACACGACCGGACCGTGCGACCAAGGGACGACTTCTCACACGTCTATGTGATCTCACACCGCCAGCCCGTGCGATCAGTCTCTGACGTCCCAATTCCACACGGCCGTGTGGTTTCACCCAACCCGACCGTGCGACAAGTGTTTTTCATTGAAAATTCGAAAAATGATCTCCCGGGCTCTCCAGAACTTAAACCTCTTCCGGACCATCTCAAATATGCATTCTTAAGCGACAACGAAACCTATCCGGTAATAGTTTCTTCTTCCCTTACTGAAAATCAATTGAAAAAACTACTGTGTGTCTTAAGGGAACATAAAACTGCGATTGGATGGTCTATTTCTGATTTAAAAGGTATAAGCCCTTTGATTTGCATGCATAAGATAAGAATGGAAGATGATTGTAAACCTTCTGTGCAACATCAATGAAGACTTAACCCAATTATGCAGGAGGTTGTCAAGAAAGAAGTACTTAAATGGTTAGATAGTGGAATAATTTTTGCTATATCCGACAAAGAATAAAGTCCAAGACAAAGTCGTACCAAAAAAGGGAGGAATGACGATAGTAAAAAGTGAAAATAATGAAATCTTAGCTACTCGAGTTGTTACAGGTTGGTGTATTTGCATTAATTATAGAAAGCTAAATGCAGCAACTCGTAAAGATCACTTTCCCCTCCCCTTTATGGATCAATTGCTAGATCGCCTTGCAGGTTATGAATACTATTATTTCCTGGAGGGGTACTCGGGGTATAATCAGATTGTGATTGGTCCAGAGGACCAAGAAAAGACAACATTTACATGTCCTTATGGTGTGTTCGCATTTCGGAGATTACCATTTGGGCTATGTAATGCACCTGCACATTTCAAAGATGTATGATGGCGATATTCCATGGAATGATTGAAAACATAATGGAAGTCTTCATGGATGACTTCTCAGTTTTTGGTAGTTTGTTTGATCATTGCTTGCATAATCTAACCCTTGTTTTGCAGAGATGCGAGGAGACGAACTTAGTATTAAACTGGGAAAAATGCCATTTTATGGTAAGAGATGGCATTCTACTCGGTCATCGTGTTTCTTCCGCAGGTTTGGAAGTCGACCGAGCAAATGTGGTGGCAATTGAGAAACTTCCACCTCCAAAGAACGAGAAAGCATTAAGGAGCTTTTTGGAACATGCAGGTTTTTATAGACATTTATTCGGGATTTTTTAAAAATAACTAAACCCCTTTCCCACTTACTTGAAAAAGATGTACCTTTATCTTTCACCCCGATTATCTGCAGGCATTTGAAACACTGAAGAAGGCTCTGGTAACTGCACCAATTTTGATCACACCAGATTGGAGTCAACCTTTCGAGATAATGTGCAACGCAAGCGACTATGCAGTAGGGGCCGCTCTGGGACAAAAAACGCGAAAAGTTATTTCGTGTTATTTACTATGCAAGTCGAACATTGGATCCGGCACAACAAAATTACACCACAACTGAAAAAGAATTGATGGTAGTGGTGTTTGCATTTGACAAGATTCGAGCATACTTGATTGAGACAAAGATAATAGTCTATACGGACTACGCTTGCAGTCAAATACCTACTCGCAAAGAAAGTTGCCAAACCTAGGCTAATTCGATGGATACTCTTGCTACAAGAGTTTGATATCGAAATTAGGGATCGAAAAGGATGTGAGAATATGGTAGATGATCATTGTTCGACCGTTAAACACCTACCAAAGTCTAACAATCCTCTCAAGAGAACGAGATCAATTGTAGGGTAGCAAGTTGACCACAAGTCGTCTCTCAAGTAAGACTTAGCCGGCAAATAATTATTATGCAACACAATTGACAGAAAATAAATCCTAAACACTCTAACCAGATTTGTTGGTTTTAAATAAACTAAAAGAAAACAATTAAAAAGATGAATTAAAATTAAGCACGATTAAACTTGGAGAAAAAGATATGGAAGAAAGTCTAGGATTATGGATTCATATCATCAAACTTGCAAGCAGAATATAAATTAATTGATCATGCGGTTAACAAATATAACAAAATTGTAAAGACTAGGTCTAGATCTGATAATTTTCGTATTCACAGATTAGGGCTATCCCAACATAATTTGCTATTTTCATTAAACCTAGGGTTACATAATACATCTCTGATTCATATCTAACCCCCTGAATAAATTTAGTCCAGGAATAATATCTTCTCTCGATCTCAATTACTCCCCCAAAACAATCAAAAGTTGATCAGACAATCAATTATCAAATAAAGCAATTCATTCTGGAAAGCAAATCAATTAATCAATATTCATGTTTATTTGTTTGAATCAAATCATCATAATCCTAGAACAAGGAAATTAGTTCATGCTTGGGGATGAAATCATAATCTCAATTGAAGGGAAGAAAACAATCATAAACATAATCATGCAACAACAATAATCACCCAACAATTGAAATCAGACAAAAGAGATGAAGAAATCTTACTCTTTGATTAAAAAGCAAAAATAACTTCAGGGGGAAGAACCCAAACAATCCCAATGTTGAAAAGCAAGAAAAATACCAAAAACTAAAGTCTAGAAGTGCTATGAATGAATGCGTTGTATGAAATGATGTATCGATGGATGAATTTTCGTGCATAGCCTTGGGTCCCTTTTATAGATGCTTGGAGAGATCACTTGCAGAGTTTGAGTAGGAAAATGAGACTAATTCAGCCCCAGTTACGTAACACGCCCGTGTAATCCCACACGGCCGGGTCGTGAGATCGGAGTTTGATCTCGGCATCTTCATGAAAGTTATAGATATTTCTCTTAGCTTTCCATATCCACTTGAATCATCTCAATATCAATTGTTTAGAGGAAGGTATGGTCAAAATACTAAACTCTGCCAGTCTGGAAATTGTTAGCGCGTTTTGACGGTTTTGAAGGAAATTTCCTTTTGTTTGACCTTCCATGCTTCTCTCCTTCATATTTTTGCTCGTACATTGGCACTTGACCTATACTTTGGAACGTGATATCTCTTTTTATCCAATTTAGCTCCATTTTCTGCAAAATTCACAATAGTACGTAGTATCACGCCCAACAAGGGAAACCAAGCAAAACACACTGAATATGCGTGCAAATGCATCAAATATATATCATTTTAAACCCTCAAATGCACGTATATTTTACACTCATCAAAATCCCCCAAACTTAAAGCATTGCTCGTCCTCGAGCAAATTTTGAAAAAATAATATAAGGGGTAAAAACGAACGAACACTCAAAAACACTATGAACATTAAATAGCACTCGACTCCATACTCATGGAAACCATGTAATTCATTATCAAGAAGTCATTATTCATATCTCGGCATAGTCAATACTCTCTTGGGTACTCGACATCGCAACTCACAAGTAGGTAGTGTATCACTCGACTCTCAAAAGTGTATGGATAGTATTTACGCTCAAATTCAATTCAGTGAATGTAGAACTACCATAGGTTTGCAAATCGTCTAACATCTCGACCACTTTTGTGTGCACAATCTAAGAATCAAAAAGGACTTTTCATTTGGTTGTAATGTAGGCTCTTTGGTTAGGGTAGGAAAATTTGGATTAAGTGATTTGACTTGAGCAAATAGAATTTAAGCATACAAACTTGCAATTCACTAACCCAATTTCAACATAATATCAGTTTTCTTTTTCAACTCAGTTCCACCCTTATTTCTCCTTTTTTCATTCTTTGGCCTTTTTTGACTTTATTCTTTTTCTTTCGCCTCAAGCTCTCATTTTTCATAATTTTCATAATTTTTTTTTGCTTTGCTCGATTTTCTCTTTTTTTTTACTTTGCTCGATTTTCTCTATTCTTCCTTTTTTTTGGTCGAGCTTCATGTATTTTTTTCATTTACCCAGATACTGCTCATCCCTATCTCTTTTGCCAACTTCTCTTTTTCATAAATTTTCACCACATCTGCCCCAAACTTATTCATTTTCTATAAGCTCAAGAAATTTTAGGGATAAAAACATGTAAATTTTAAAGATCAATGTGGCTCAAAATTGGCTAACTAGGGAATCATGAGTTCATAGGTAGGCTTTTTAGGCTTAGTAGGCTAAACAAAGATGGCCTTAGATCATTTTCAAAAATTGCACACACACATGGATTCAATGAAGATACCAGAGCAAGTTCTAGAGTTCTATCAATCATGAATGACACACTCAAGAAAAAGAAAAAAAGTCTGCATAATATAAAGCAGTTTAAGGTACAAAAGCTCACATGCTTATTTTTCGCAACATGCTCAAATACCCAATTTTCTTAACACATGTCAAGCAAATGATTAACTTTTCTCCCAAGAATTTATTACGTTATTCCCCAAGTAAGTTATCCCATGCCATAAAATATTCATAGTACAATCATAGGGAGCTGGGCATAAAAACTGAATTAAAACCACACACAAAAGCAATTAAACGTGCTAAAGCGGTAAACATGCTAAAACAAAAAAAAAAAAAATAAACAGAAAAATCCAGTTTTTTTTTCCGAAAATTAACAATGCAAGTGCTTCTACATGCAGTCCTAAATGCAATGCAAAATGCAACAGTACTAGATTACGCATTCTTGACAACCCCCCAAACTTAAAATATGCTTCATCCCGAACATATGAGGAAATTATCAAAAGAAAGAGGAATGCGTAATAAATACTTACATGGATAGTTCCAATGAAGCTGGGAGCTCGTCCGTCAATTCGGAAACTGAAGGAGTAGATCGTACGGTCGGGTCGCGTGCGTCCACATGCCCGTGTGCGTTTTTTTTTTTTAGATTTTTTTTTCATTTTTTTTTTCATTTTTTTTTTTAATTTTTTTATATATTTTTTTTTGTTTTTTTTTTCCATTTTTTTTTTAAATTTTATTTAATAACTATTATGCTTACAGAAGAAGAAAAAGAAAACTCAAACAAACCATTAGATACGGTTAGTCGAGAAAATAAGAAAAATAAAAAAATGGGAAAAATTTGGGTTGCCTCCCAATAAGAGCTTATTTAGCGTCAGTAGCTTGACGATATCAGCTAAATATAAATCATGGCGGGTCATCGAGCAAGACCTTTTTTACTACCTTGGAATTTTTATCCGGTTGAATTTCATTATGTTCTTGCCACAAGATATCTTTAACAGCAGAATCGACAAAGTCAACAATAGAATTATCAGGCAAAGCACAATCAGGACCATGAGCTATATCAAAATTGAAAACGTTACAGTTTTTCCCAAGACATTCATGCTTAGTTTTCTATTTTTGACTTCTATCATAGTATTAGTGGCGGCCATGAACGGTCTACCCAACAAAATGGTATGATTCTTAATATTACCTTTATTCTTCCCCATATCCAAGACAACAAAATCAATGAGAATTTTAAGACCACCTACTTGGACGTAAATATCTTCAACAATACCTTTAGGATATCTAAGTGACCCATCAACAAGTTGCAAACATAGTCTGGTGGACCTCCATTTCCCTAAATTTAATTGTTTAAATATAGAGTAAGACATAAGGTTAATCCCAGCTCCTAGATTGAGTATACCTGCGATATTCTTACCATTCCCAAAAGCAATATTAATGAGGAAACTACCTGGATCTTGTTGCCTTGGGAGTGGATTTGGGGATGGATTAGGAGATTTGTAAGCATTGTCAGTTTTGTGTAAGGACGATCCCTTACTTGACTCCTCATTCGTGCTTTCTTCACTTGCATCATCCTTCTTTTCAATTTTAGCAATACCAATTTCAAGATCAATGACGGCTTGAGCTTGCGCTGGTTGACGAGGCAACGAGTCCTTTTTGACAAGATGTTGAGCTATTTCACCAACTTGCGTAGCCAATTGGCTGACTTGAGTCGCAATTCGCTTAAGAGAGGCCTCCAAGGATTCAAACCGTCTGTTATTCCACTCTTGTGTTTGCTGACTAACTTGAATAAAAGAATTCAAGCTCTCTTCCAATGTGGGTCATGGTGGTTTCTCTTGACTAGTCGCCATACCTGGTGCTTGTATAAACAATACTAGAAAAACAGATCAAACGCACCTGACGAATAAACCTAAACTAGAAACAAACAAAAAGAATCCTAATCTAGAAACACGGCAAAAAAACACAATAATTATTACGCCTAAAGCCTTCCCTAACGGCGCCAAAATTTTGTTCGACCGTTAAACACCTATCAAAGTTTAGCAATCCTCGCACGAGAACGAGATCAATTGTAGGATAGCAAGTTGACCACAAGTCGTCTCTCAAGGAAGACTTAGCCGGCAAATAATTATTATGCAACACAATTGACAGAAAATAAATCCTAAACACTCTAACCAAATTTGTTGGTTTTAAATAAACTAACAGATAACAATTAAAAAGATGAATTAAAACTAAGCACAATTAAACTTGGAGAAAAAGATATGGAAGAAAGTCTAGGATTATGGATTCATCTCATCAAACTTGCAAACAGAATATCAATTAATTGATCATGCGGTTAACAAATATAACAAACATGTAAAGACTAGGTCTAGATCTGATAACTTTCGTATTCACAGATTAGGGCTATCCCAACATAATTTGCTATTTTCATTAAACCTAGGGTCAGATAATACATCTCTGATTCATATCTAACCCCCTGAATAAATTTAGTCCAGGAATAATATCTTCTCTCGATCTCAATTACTCCCCCAAAACAATCAAAAGTTGATAAGACAATCAATTATCAAATAAATCAATTCATTCAGGAAAGCAAATCAATTAATCAATATTCATGTTTGTTTGTTTGAATCAAATCATCATAATCCTAGAACAAGGAAATTAGTTCATGCTTGGGGATGAAATCATAATCTCAATTGAAGGGAAGAAAATAATCATAAACATAATCATGCAACAATAATAATCACCCAATAATTGAAATCAGACAAAAGAGATGAAGAAATCTTACTCTTTGATTAAAAAGCAAAAATAACTTCAGGGGGAAGAACCCAAGCAATCCCAATGTTGAAAAGCAAGAAAAATACCAAAAACTAAAGTCTAGAAATGCTATGAATGAATGTGTTGTATGGAATGATGTGTTGATGGATGAATTTTCGTGTATAGCCTTGGGTCCCTTTTATAGATGCATTGAGAGATCACTTGCAGAGTTTGAGTAGGAAAAGGAGACCAATTCAGCCCCAGTTACGTCGCATGCCCGTGTAATCCCACACGGCCGGGTCGTGAGATCGGAGTTTGATCTCGGGGTCTTCATGAAAGTTATAGATCTTTCTCTTAGATTTCCATAGCCACTTGAATCACCTCAATATCAATTGTTTAGAGGAAGTTATGGCCAAAATACTAAACTCTGCCAGTGCTGAAAACTGTTAGCGCGTTTTGACGGTTTTGAAGGAAATTTCCTTTTGTTTGACTTTCCATGCTTCTCTCCTTCATATTTTTGCTCGTACATTAGCACTTGACCTATACTTTGGAACGTGATATCTCTTTTTTATCCAATTTAGCTCCATTTTCTGCAAAATTCACAAGAGTACGCAGTATCACGCCCAACAAGGGAAACCAAGCAAAACACACTGAATATGCATGCAAATGCATCAAATATATATCATTTTAAACCCTCAAATGCACGTATATTTTACACTCATCAATCATCTCTCACGACTTGAGCAAACAACTAATGACAACACAAAGGGCACAACAATCAAGGAAACATTTTCGGATGAATTAATCTTGATGGCCGAAACAACCATCCCCTGGTACGCTGATATTGTAAATTATTTAGTAAGCGGGGTTTTACCACCAGATATCACATATCATGCTAACAAGAAATTTCTTCATGATGTGAGATATTTTCTATGGGACGAACCTCTATTATTTAAAAGATGTGCAGGTTGAGTTATTAGGAGATGTGTAACTCAAGAAGAATGGCAAGCATTCTGGAGCAATGCCATTCATCACCATGTGGGGGCCACTTTGGACCAACACGCACTGCGGCTAAGTTATTACAGTCCAGTTTCTTTTGGCCTTCTATTTTTAAAGATTTCTATAAGTTTGTTTTGCAGTGCGATAGGTGTCAACGTATGGGAAACATTTCAAGAAGACATGAATACCATTAAATAATATCATAGAGGTGGAATTGTTTGATGTTTGGGGCATAGATTTCATGGGACCTTTTCCAGTCTCAAATGGGTACATGTATATCTTCCTTGCAGTAGACTATGTACTCAAATGGGTGGAAGCAATCCTTACTAAGACAAATGATGCCAGGGTTGTGCAAATTTTTTTTATAAAAGAACATTTTTACAAGATTTGGCACTCCACGAGCCCTTATTAGTGATGGAGGATCTCACTTATGTAATAAACTATTTAACAACATGATGGCAAAATATGGAATAAAACATAGAGTAGCTGTTGCCTATCACCCCCAATCAAATGGGCAAGCCGAAATTTTGAATAGGGAGATTAAGCAAATATTGGAAAAACCGGTTAGCATAAATCGAAACGATAGGGCTTTGAAACTCGATGATGCTCTATATCGTACGGCATATAAAACACTTTTGGATATGTCCCCATATCGATTAGTTTTTGGGAAATCATGCCACCTTCCAGTAGAATTAGAACATAAAGCATTTTGGGCAGTGAAAAAGCTTAACTTTGACATGACTGCAGTAGACGAAAAGAGAAAACTACAAATAAGCGAACTAAAAGAATTCCGTCAAGATGCATACGAAAACGCCCAAATATATAAAGATCGCACAAAGAGATGGCATGATAAGAAAATTTTAAGACGAGAATTTTTGCCCGGGCAAGTGGTATTGTTATATAATTCGAGATTACGATTATTTTCGGGTAAGCTGAAATCAAGATGGTCAGGTCCATTTGTCATCAAAAAGGTATTTCACCAGGAGGAGCCATTGAGTTACTAGCAAAGGATGGTCGAGCTTTCATAGTAAATGGACAAAGAATCAAACATTACTATGAACAAGACATGCAACATGAAATTTCGACCATTGACTTGATCGACACATAAAGACAATCAGGAGTCCAGCTGAAGACATAAAACTTAGTGCTTGTTGGGAGGCAACCCAATACAGTGATCCATGTAAGTACTTATTACGCATTCTTCTTTCTTTTGATAATTTCCTCATATGTTCGGGACGAAGTATATTTTAAGTTTGGGGGTGTGTCAAGAATGCGTATTTTAGTACTTTCTTGCATTTTGCATTGCATTTAGGATTGCATGTAGAGCACTTTGCATTAATATTTTCTAAAAAAATAATCGATTTTTAGTTTATTTTTTAGATATTTAGTTTATTTTGTATTAGCACGTTTACCGCTTTAACACGTTTAATTGCTTTTGTGTGTGATTTTAGTTAAGTTTTTAAATGCCCAGCTCCCGTATGATTTTACTATGAGCATTTTATAGAATGAGATAACATACATCTGGGAATAATGTGATGAATTGTTGGGAATATGTCAATTTTTGCTTAGCATTAATTGAGAAAATTGGGTATTTGAGCATGTTGCGAAAAATAAGCCTGTGAGCTTTAGTGCCTTAAACTGTTTTATCTTATGCAACTTATTTTTTCTTGTGTGTGTCATTCATGAATGATAGAACTCTAGAACTTGCTCTGGTATCTTCATTGAAGCCGTGTGTGCAATTTTTGAAAATGATCTAAGGCCATCTTTGTTTAGCCTACATTGCCTAAAAAGCCTACTTATGAACTCATGATTCCATAGTTAGCCAATTTTTGAGCCAAAACTTTTATTCTAAGCCACAATGATCTTTAAAATTTAAATATGATTTTATCCCTAAATTTCTTGAGCTTATAGAAAATGAACAAGTTTGGGTGAGAAGTGGTGAAAATTTATGAAAAAAAATAGAGGAAGTTGGCAAAAGAAAGAGGGATGATCAGTGTCTGGGTAAGTGAAGAAAAAAAATAAAGCTCGAAAAAAAAATTCTCTAAAAAAGAAGAGAAAAATCGAGCAAAGCAAAAGAAAAATTCTGAAAATTGTGAAAAAAATGAGAGCCTGAGGCTAAAGAAAAAGAAAAGAAGGCAAAACGGCCTAAGTATGAAAAAAGAGAAATAAGGGTGGAATTGAAACATGAAATAAGTATAATATGAAATTGGGTTGGTGAATTGCAAGTCTACATGCTTAAAGTCTATTTGCTCAAGTCAAGTCACTTAATCTAAATTTCCCTACCCTTACCAAAGAGCCTACATTACAACCTAATAAAAGTCCTTTTTGATTCTTAAGTTGTGCACACAAAAGTGATAGAGATGTTTGACGATTTGCAAGCCTATGGTAGTTCTACATTCACTGAATTGAATTTGAGCGTAAACACTACCCATACACTTTGAGAGTAGAGTGATACACTATTTACTTGTGAGTCGCGATGTCAAGTACGAGTATTAATTATGCCGAGTTTATGAATGATGATTTCGTGATGATGAATTACATGGTTTCCTTGAGTATGGAGTCAAATACTATTTAATATTCATATTGTTCTTGGGTGTTCATTTTTACCCCTTATATTGTTTTTCTTAATTTGCTCGAGGACGAGCAATGCTTTAAGTTTGGGGAATTTTGATGTGTGTAAAATATACGTGCATTTTGGGGCTTAAAATGATAGTTATTTGATGCATTTGCACGCATATTTAGTATGTTTTTACTTGGTTTCCTTAAAAGGGCATGATACTGCGTATTCTTGTAATTTTTAGAGGAAATGGAGCTTAAAACGAAGAAATATCAGTAGGAATGCCCGGGTAAGATTGACGAATGCGAAGAGAAGATCAAAACGACGAAGAAAATGGACAAAAATACTTCACACGGCCGTGTGGAAATGCCGGTGTGAAACTACACAACCGTGTGAAGTTGGGCAAAATAGGGGACGGAACCAGGGCCACACGGCCGGACCATGTGATCCCACATGGCCGTGTGGGAAAGGGTAGGGAACTGCACCACCTACCCATGTAGGATCACACAACCGTGTGGGAAAGTCTTGCAAAAGACCACATGGCCGTGTGGTGCCACACGACCAGGTCGTGTGGGACTCTGTCATGACGTATTTTTCAGAGTTTTCTTCCCGTTCCAACTCTACAAGTGATCTCTTCAAGCATATATAAAAGGGACCCAAGGCTTGCACGAAAATATATCACTTTATACATGGAGAAAACACATCAAATTACGCAGGAACACAAGAATCAAAGATCTTCTGAGCGAAGAAGGCTAGGTTGCGAAGAACACCACAAAGCTTTCGCATCTGCGGGAGCACAAGAGCTTCAAAGGCTTAGGAGGGGAATCCATACTGACACGAAGGGGTTTTCTTTCTATATCTAAGATCTCTTGTCTGTGCTTAAACGATGTCATAATGTTGATTCGAATTTGTCTATGAGTTTGTAATCAATGTTTGGTATATCTTTTAGATCTTAGGGGCATAATCGATGTAACACCCGAGCCTCTCACTACTCACCTGGCCAATATGGTTCATAAATTACATGCTTATACGCTAGTTGCATAATATTGGCACCTGCATAATTTATTTACATTTTGGAATTCTCATATGTAACATATGTTAATATTAGAGGTGCGAGATTCACTTGGTGACACGGAGTAAATTAAATTGATAAGAAGAATTTATATGGTGTTTAATACAGAGCTAGATAACGAGCTCCGGTTACTAACACACCTATATGAGGAAAATAGTGAAAATATGATTATGAATTATTTATGTGTTGTTCATATATATATATATATATGATTACAAATATATATATATAACATATATATGCTAATTATATATATAAATAACTTATATATACACGTATATATCATATCTATTTTGACAACTAATCAGATGCCAAGTTAAAAATGTAACATACATATATATATATATATATATATATATATATTTGGTTCAAATGAGACCACCCTCCCTAGGTGAGACAGTGTGGACTCATCTTACCCATTGATCTAAAAAAATGAAGGGATGTGATTAATTCAGTTTTTTAATTATTTTCTAATTTTCACTGATTTTAAGGGTAAGATTGTAATTTTGTAATTCAAATTAGTGGTCCCAGCGGATTTTATGGGCTGAAATTGACACTGCCGGATTTTGTGGCGGAATTTAAGGAACATGTTTTCTTTCCAAATATTTTTATTTTACAACATAGTTAGGGTTCTTCTACTGCATAATTAGACATCAAATAATGCATATTTAGTTATTTTGTCGGCACTGTTTTACGAAAACAAGACATAATTGAATATAACATACTGCATATGTAGTTATACTACACTACATAAATAGGTTCAATATAATGTATATTTAGTTATGAAAATGGGATGTTGCTTTTGGAAATTATAAAAATGGGATGTTACATAATGTACTGCATATTTAGTTATTCCACAATGCATAGATAGTTTTTAGATAATACATAGTTAGTTGATTTTGTTGCATAGTTTATGATGTCTTGCATAGTTGGATATACTGTACTACATATTAGTTTTTTTACACTGCATAGATAGTTTTCAGATAATGCATATTTAGTTGAGTTTTGTTGCATATTTAGTTTTCAAACTCACTGTTCGTTATTTCTCTGTAATATTGCACCGATTTTTCTTGTTTTTTATCCGTAATTTTTCGAGTTCTTCACAGCTTTCTTTATTTGCGTTAATGGAGGAATGGAGAGAATGAGAGAGAGAGAGAGAGAGAGAGAGAGAGAGAGAGAGAGAGAGAGAGAGAGAGAGAGAGAGAGAGAGAGAGAGAGAGAGAGAGAGACGTGAGATTGGGAAAATTGGGAGATGTATGAGAGAGAAAGAGATTTGATTACATTTTTGTAACTAACTTGTTATGTTATTTTACCCTACTACCCTTATATTGATTAAATTAATATTTTAATATATTTGTTATCCATTAAATCATACCCATTGATTAATAGTGGGGGATGATTGAGATTAGTCAATTGTGTCTCACCTAGAGACATGATCTCACTTGATCCTCCCCCTATATATATATATATATATATATATAATATTTTAACTATGTGACTCATACTAACTTGGCCGACCATGTAGTAGTTGATTAATAATCTAACTTGATTGTGTAAGCTTGGATAAATATAGAATATATAATTGATATATGTGTGTGCACGTGTGCACTAAATAAACAAGGAAATAAATTATTTTGCTTACTCATTTTTCTTTGGATAAGCACATATATATATATATATATATATATATATTAATCCATATTAATCCTATTAACCATTAAACCGACTTAGAACTTTAAGAAATAAAAAGGTATACACTTTTATAACTCAACAACACACACACGCCACAAAGAAGAGAAGAGGAAGGAACAGAGACGGCCAACATTCTCCACGATTAAAAATTGGTAATCAGCTTCACCCTTCTCAATCTTTGATGAATTAATTTGTGTTTCCAAAGAGATAATTTGAATATGGAATTAAGAGAAACTATTTATGAGTAAAGTATTTAATTTCTCACCCACATACATGTACACAATAATGGCTAGGATGTGAAGAAATTGGTGGGTGTGTGATTAAGGAACTACATCTTTATAATTAAAGAATGATAAGGATTAAAATAGATAATGATATTAACACTAAATGCGTAACCAATAGGATGACAAAAATCTAGATAACAAGATGTATGTTAAATATATTTCAATTTGATATATGCAGGTTATATCATATATGGATAGTTTATAGTATATCTTAGATGAGAATGAACTAATTAGGAGTTTCAGTTAAGTTTAATGGTGTTTAAATATCTATCTACTTAATGCAAGGCTGAATATATATCAATTAAGTGACATTAAATATATAAAGTGAAAATTTAAGTACATAGCAATTTTGATTAGGTTTAATCATAATAATAAAGTTTGATTGTCAACTAATTATTTAAGTTCTAATAGTCTTCATAAGATTCATTATATTAAATTTACTAATTTAGGAATGAAATTGATACCCTATGTTCTTGACAGATTGTTGTACCCCTAGGTCAAAGGGTTATTGTAGCATATCTATAAGTGAGGCGAAACTCAGGGCAAGGTACGTGAAAATCCATCTGCAACTACACCTGTCTTATTGATACTAAATGCGATTCTTGTATCTCGATGGATGCATTATGGAACCTTGATGTTCATATGTTGCTTGGTGGATATTGGAGTGTGATGATTATTGTTTCATTGAGCATGTCATTCATTGGCATTTGCACGTGCATGCAAACATATGAGCATTGTTGAGATGAGGCATGCACGACACGGTAATTTTCTTTGAAAAGAAAAGATTTTGGTTGGCCACTGCTAGTGCACCGAGGCATGCTTTTATGATATATTTTAGGGTGTAGTGGGTGTTACTCCTCGGAGGATCATAGGGGTTGACAGGGGGTGTGCCTCAGATGGTCACGAGGGGACGGACCACTTGATTGTATCCTTATTGATACGTCAAGGGGAAGACTCCTGGGGGATCATTGGGGAAGACAGGGGGTGGACCTCAGGTGGTCCCGGGAGATGGCCCTAGGTGGTGTCAATATGATTATGGCCATGCGATTATTGATATTGTGTTGAGCTCTTTCCGGTGCATAGCAGGTGGGTCAAGGGCCCTATGTAAAGCAATGATTATAAATAATATATTTCAATGCATTTTGTGCACTTCTGGTAAAATATCTTAGAATGCATTTGCATTTGTATTACATTGTTCATTAAGCATGCATGATTTTCGCTTACTGGGCATTAGCTCACGTAGTTCATGCATTGTAGGTGAGTCTGGTGATGCTGTTGGATTTCATGGGCTTACTGGACATGGTGCAGGAGCTTCCACAGGTTATTGAGGAGAGTGTACATGGATGATGACCTGTTGGGCTATGTTGATGGGTCACCTTTCTTTTTGGTCTTGTATTATATTTTGGTTTAGGAATGTACCCTCTTTTGAAAACTCTGATGTAAATATGTACATGCAAATAGCTGGGTGATGTGGGTTATAAATTTTGTCACATGGATGTCTGTTGTATTTGATAACAGGGTTTGTTACCTCTTTTACTTGTGGATATGGTTTGTCATTTTCTTATAAGAAAAGTGATCTTGCTTGTTCGTTGTTAAAATGTCACAGGTAAAACAAAAAAATGTACATGTATATAGGGTTTACGTTTTCAAGTTTCCCTTTTTATATTACTTAGTAATGTAATAGTAGGGGTGGGCGTGACAAAGTGGTATCAGAGCCCACATATAGGTTATGTAGACTGTCCATGTACACGAACTCAGAACTCGTGGAGCTTAAGCATGCCAGTAAGTTTTACCCTATTGTCTGGTGCATTTTATGTTTCATGAATTATATTGGCCATGTGTTATTAGGCTTCCTCTAAGACAGTGTTCCAACTATGGTGAGAACTAGAGATGAAAGTAGTATTGGTGGGGATACAAACCAAGGAGGGGAGACACCTATACAAACTGGTTATCGAGATAATATCGTTAATAGACTTACAAAACTCGTCCAACGACAATATGAACAAATACAACAACTCATCCATTAAAAGGATATAGCTGGAGAACAAAGAGTGGAAATGAAAAGACCACGCCAAAGTATAGATCAAGTCGAGATAGTGAGGGAAAGGTTTCGAAAGCAAAATCCACCAAACTTTGACGATGCACCAGATCCCACAACAACTGAAGATTAGTTGCACACTCTAGAGAGTATGTTCCACTACAACAGGGTTCCAAAAGAAGATAGTTTTTCAAGTTCAGCAATAGAAATCCAACTTTCAACCACGTAAAAGACAACAACAATGGGAACAAATTAAGCGTCAAAGAGCTTATCAAAGTAAGGCATCTATAACACTACTTTTTTACCCTAGGTTTAAG
The DNA here is from genome assembly GCA_016081115.2 of Rehmannia glutinosa. Classification (NCBI taxonomy): domain Eukaryota; kingdom Viridiplantae; phylum Streptophyta; class Magnoliopsida; order Lamiales; family Orobanchaceae; genus Rehmannia; species Rehmannia glutinosa. Next base: position 46,541,154 of record CM071932.1, read on the forward strand.
ACTTAACATACTAGGAGTTTGCATGATAGATACCAGGAGATGTTTTACGTGTGGGATATTAGGGACATTTTTTTAACATGTGCCTAAATAGTCCAAATCCTATAGGACAAAAACATGTACAAGCCAAAGCATTTACTATCACCAGAGCAGACGCAGCGGCAAACCCATCACTGGTTATAGGTAAACCTCTTAGCTTTGACAACCCAACATTTGCATTATTTGATTCGGAAGCTACTCATTAATTTGAACCCACTGAGTATGTGAGGAGACTGGACATGACACCTGATATAGTTGAAGTATGTTACAAGGTAATAATACCTTCGGGAGATTCCAAGAAAACTAATCAAATTTTGAGAACTTGTGCTATTCCAATTGAAAATAGAGAACTTTATGCGGATCTAATTATGTTAGCCATGAACGACTATGATTTCATTTTGGGTATTGATTGGTTGTTGAAGTATGGTGCTACAATTGATTGTTAGACAAAGATAGTGACATTTCAACCCTTGGGAGAATATCCATTTACCTTCGCTGGAATCACGACCCGCTTAAGATTTCCAACGATATTAGCACTAAAGGCACGACGTTTACTAGATGCTGGCTGTGAAGGAATTGAAGACACAATTCCAGGAATTGCTAGATAAAGGCTTCATTAGACCTAGCATTTCGCCATGGGGTGCGTCAGTCCTGTTCGTACGGAAGAAGGATGGTACAATGAGATTATGTATTGACTACCGAGAACTAAACAAGGTTACAATCAAGAATAAATACCCGCTACCTCGAATCGACAATTTGTTTGATCAACTTCAAGGTGCGGAGATATTTTTGAAGATTGACCTACAATTAGGATACCTTCAATTGAAAATAAAAGAAGATGATATACCCAAGACAACCTTCAACACGAGGTATGAACACTATGAATTTCTGGGGATACCATTTGGGTTAACGAATGCCCCAGCCGCTTTCATGGACTTGATGAATCGGGTGTTTAGAGATTTTCTAGGTAAATTTGTTATTGTGTTTATCGATGATATCTTGATCTACTCTAGAACAACAAAAGGAGCACGATGAACACTTAAGAATAGTGTAAGAGGTCCTGAAAGCAAAAGAATTATAAGCCAAACTTAAGAAATGTAAATTCTAGCTAGATCGAGTAGTATTTTTAGGACATGTCGTATCTGGAGCAGGAATATCAGTTGATCTAAGTAAAGTCAAGGCTATTAATAATTGGCCACAACGTACAAATGCTTCAGAGGTACGTAGTTTCTGGGTTTAGATAGCTACTATCACTGATTTGTGGAAGGACTCTCTAGGATTGGTATGCCTTCAACACAACTAACCTGAAAGAGTGTCTCATTCAAATGGACAGAGGCATGCGAACAAAGCTTTCAAGAACTTAAAAAGAGATTGACTTCAAGACTCTCTCAATCCCATTAGGTACTGGAGGTCTTGTAGTTTATAGTGACGCGTCGAAGAATGGTCTAGGATGCGTATTGATGCAAAATGGTAAGGTGATTGCATATGCGTCTAGACAAGTGAAGGACTATGAAAAGAACTACCCTACACATGATTTAGGGCTTGTTGTAGTTGTATTTGCTCTTAAGATATGGAGACATTACCTATACGGGGAACACTGTGAGATCTACACGGAACACAAGTGTTTAAAGTAATTCTTCATACAGAAGGAATTAAATATGAGACAACGACGGTGGTTAGAATTAGTGAAAGACTGCGATTGTGTAATCAATTATCACCCGCTAAAGCCAATGTTGTAACAGATGCGTTGAGCCGGAAATCAACACAAATCAATGCAATTGCGATTCAAATTCCAAAGGTAGAGTTAGTGGATCTTCAGAAAATGAACGTAGAGGTTGTATCATTAGTGTCCATTGAAACTAAGTTAGCAGCGTTAACACTCTGACCTACGCTACTTGATAGAATTCAACAGGAACAACAAGGTGATTACTACTATGCCAAAATGAAGAAAGATATTGCCTTTGGAGTGTCTTCTAATTTCAAAATATCTTAGAATAGAGTACTGCGATTTAAAGAACGATTATACGTGCCCAACAGGGATGATCTCTGAGAGAATATTCTAGCAGAAGCGCATTTAACGCCATATTCTGTAGATCCAGGAGCTACCAAAATGTACAGAGATTTGAAGATGCATTACTGGTGGCCAGGTATGAAAGGGAATATTGCGCAATACGCGGAACCATGTTTAATATGTCAACAAATAAAGGCAAAACACAAAAGGCCAGCAGGAACGTTGCAACCTCTGCCTATACCAGAATGGAAATGGGAAAGAATCACCATGCATTTTGTGACAGGGTTGCCTAAAACTGTCAAGGGACATGATGCTATTTGGGTGATCATAGATAGATTAACCAAATCCGGTCATTTTATTCCTATTTCTTCAACTTATTCCTTAGACCGATATGCACAACTTTATATACAGGAAGTGGTTAGACTTCACGGTGTACCACTATCTATTGTTTCAGATAGGGACTCTAGGTTCTTATCTACTTTTTGGAGGAGTCTATAGAAGGCACTAGGAACACGATTGTCATTCAGTACTGCTTATCACCTTCAGACCGATGGACAATCAGAACGAACGATACAAACTTTAGGAGAAATGCTTAGAACGTGTGTTCTGGATTTTCAAGGACAATGGAGTAAATATCTACCTTTGATAGAATTTTCATACAACAACAGCTACCAAGCCACAATCGGGATGGTTACATATGAAGCACTATACGGTAGAAAATGCAGATCACCAGTTCATTGGGACAAGGTTGGCGAAAGAAAGCTTTTAGGCCCATACATGGTGCGAGAAATAACAGAGGTTGTGACACAAATTCGACAAAGGATGGGAACTGCTCAGAGTCGACAAAAAAGTTACTCAGATCAAAGAAGAAGAAGGTTAGAATTTTCTGTAGGAGATCAAGTGTTTCTTAAGGTGGCACCGATGAAAGGAGTAATGCGATTTGGAAAGAAAGGAAAACTTAGTCCTAGATACATTGGTCCATTTCATATGTGGAAAGAATTGGTGATGTTGCTTATAGACTCGACTTGCCCGCGTCAATGGCTCAAGTACGCAATGGCTTTCATGTATCCATATTGAGAAAATACATTTCAAACCCATCTCATATTTTGAAGAATGAGCCAATAGAGTTAAAAGTAGACTTGAGCTACGAAGAGATACCTGTGGAGATACTGTTACGAGAACTAAAGAAACTCAGGAATAAGAAAATCCCATTAGTTAAAGTGCTTTAGAGTAATCAATCTATAGAAGAAGCTACATGGGAAAGACAAGACGAGATGAGAGCTAAGTATCCTGATCTATTTCGGTAAGTAAAATTTCGGGGACAAAATTTTTATAAGGAGGGGAGAATGTAACACCCGAGCCTCTCACTACTCACCTGGCCAATATGGTTCATAAATTACATGCTTATACGCTAGTTGCATAATATTGGCACCTGTATAATTTATTTGCATTTTGGAATTCTCATATGTAACATATGTTAACATTAGAGGTGCGAGATTCACTTGGTGACACGGGGTAAATTAAATTGATAAGAAGAATTTATATGGTGTTTAATACAGAGCTAGATAACGAGCTCTGGTTACTAACACGCCTATATGAGGAAAATAGTGAAAATATGATTATGAATTATTTATGTGTTGTTCATATATATATATATGATTACAAATATATATAACATATATATGCTAATTATATATATAAATAACTTATATATACACGTATATATCATATCTATTGTGACTACTAATCAGATGCCAAGTTAAAAATTTAACATACATATATAGGGGGAGGGTTCTATAGAACCCCCCTATTATATGAGTACATAGGACCAGATCCAAGCCACAAATATATTGATTTCAATGGCTGAGATTAAACCTGACTAATATTGATAAATTATGGGATATAGTCAATGTGAGGGTAAATCAGTCCATATAATAATAGTTGTGTTAGCTAAATCTAGTAAATCCCACTAAAATAGGATGAGTTACCATCAAATTTGCAATCACAATCCACCAAATCTGTTATTGAAAAAATCGTCCAGGCCATATCACCTTCTCCACCGTGTTCTGCAACTGAAATCTTCCCCCATATTACACAAAACTCGACATTTGCAGAGTTCAAGCAAGAAAAAAGAAATGGATGACACCTATGAAGAATGCTTCAACTCTAATGAAGAACAAGGTAACACTTTGTCTTGCCTTCCAAATTGTTTACATTGTCCATTTTTTTACTGAATCCATTTAAAATTTGATTCGTAAATTTTCCTAAATCAATCATTCGATCAATCATTTCATTTTTTTGTAATTGTTACCCAGAAATATGCTTATGCGTGTCTATAATATTGCTTATGTGTGCCAAATAATATGCTTATAAATATGAACATACTTGGTAGTCCGAAAAAATCAATTCTTCATCCCATTTTTTTTTGTATGTTTACCCAGTGAGTTGCTTATTCGTGATCATAATTATGCTTTTGCGTGCCTACAAATGTGCTTATAAGTATCAACATACTTTCGAATGCAAAAAATTCAATTCCTCATCCACGTTTTTTTTTCATATTTACCCAGAAAGTTGCTTGTTCCTATCATAATGTTGCTTATTGATGAATACGAATATGCTTATAATTATGAACATGCTGAAGCATGAAATTCAATTCTTCATCCCCCACGATTTTCTTTTGAAAAAATATGTGTTGTGATCGAAAATGCATTTTATATGTGCTTAAATACTTGTTGTCATGAATAAAAACATGTTGCTTACATTTTTTCGGTGTTATAAACTATCAGGTTAATTGATCATTATTTTTTCATCATATGTAGTTTGTATCTATTGAAATTATTTGATTACGACCTCATTTGTTCTGACCAAGTACTTTGCTTATATATAACTATACAATTGCTTATAATGATTTACTATTATGCTAATTTGTTTTCAAAATCTTGCTTTATTATTTTTTGTTGAAACAGTTGTAATTGCAAGTGTTCCGCATCAGCGGATTGAAATAACAACGTATTCATCTCCGAATTGTATACCGGAATGTTTTGTAGTGTTGCCACCAACGCAGGCAAAAAATAAGGAAAGCGACAGCCGAGTCAAGAGCCGACTTCAGAGTCAAAAGGAGAAAGCAATCAAGGTCGGGCAGAAATTGAAGAGACGTTGTGGGAAATGTGGAGAAATAGGTTTGCACAATAACAGGACGTGCGACAAGTAGAATTCACTATTTTTGTCGTTATTTTTGAACTGCATGTTTGATACTGCTTATTAAAACATTCGATACTGCTTATTTATCCATATTTTACCGCTTAATGTTTATGTTTATTGCGAAACGTTTGAATACTGCCTGTTTAATTATTATAACCTTGCACTTTGCTTATTTGTTACTGCTGTAATGCTCAAAAGAGAAAAATGAACATAATCGATATTGCTAATAGTATAAAATACCATGAAGGTACATGCTTACAAGTCCATTGACTTCTACTTACAAAGCATTTGAATCCTGCCTACAAAACGTTTGAATACTGCTAAAAATATAAGATACTTGAAATGATAAAATATTTGAAATAGTGCTTACAAGTCACCAGACTTCTGCTTACAAAGCATTTGAATTCTGCTTACAAAACATTTGAATACTGCTAAAAGTATAAGATACTTGAAAAGATAAATCGTTTGAATAATGCTTACAAGACAATTGATTTTTGCTTACAAAGAACTCGAACATTGCTTAAAAAAATTTGAAATAATGCTAGAAACATTATAAGATACCATGAAGGTGAATGCTTATAATAGAGTTGAATTATGCTTACAGACTAAATGAATATTGCTTACATAAGCAACTGAATTATGTTTTGAAGAAAATATAACCACCATGAACTACAAAGTACTTCAAAAAGCAAACAAATTTACAGTGTCTGTAAAACACTCCAGTAACCAAGACTTTCATCAAAAAAGTACAAAGCAACAAAATGTTTCAGATTGATTCTATTTCATTTTGGCAAACTCCTTCACCCGTCCCAAGACCGCTTCCCTCTGCTCATTCATTGCGTCCAAACAAATTGCAGTTGTATACTTTCTACGCATTCATCAATAGTTGCGCATCGTCGTTTTTTCGGAGCCCGCTATCATCTAGCACTTTTTTCCCTTTGTCCTTCTCCACCTTTTTCTTATTCGCCTCTGCAGGGACATCGATAGTTGCCGCCTTCCTCTTCTTGCTCACTTTAGCTACTGTTGTGTTACTCTTCTTGCTTTCTTTAGCCATTTCCAAAAGAAACACTAACAAAAATAAGGTGGCAAATAGTCATTTAACTGAGTCATTTATTAACAGAAAAAAACAAAATAAGCATACTGTATGAAATAAGTAAGCATGATATAGAATGTGCAAGCGTAATTGTCAACACCAATAAGCAGTACACAACATCAAACAGGCAAACCCCCAGACTTAGAAACAAAAGTGGGAAATGTTAATTACTTTTTGTATGAAAGCATTATATAAAACATCCATAAGCATAATATACAACATAAAGAAGCAAAGTTATCAGCAACAAAATTAATTTTAAAATCCCATTAGAGCCATCAACCAGACTTCGTTTTTTCAGATAATAAAGACAGTTAAAAACAAAAATACAACAAATCCTAACCATTTCGTACATACTTGAATATATATAACCATAGTACAAAACATAGATAAGCAATATTTTTGCCTCATTAAATCAGTCAACCAACACTTGTGAAAAGCCAAATATGACCATGATTATTGACAACAAATACTAATTTCCACCCTTTCCCCATTTTGACAATAAATACTAAAATATATTTAAGCATAATTCATAACAATCATAAGCATATTTATCAACAACAATATGCAATGTTAAAAACATATCCAGCAATAACAAAAATCCTACATAAAAATGCAATAATAATATAAAAAAAAAGACGGAAGAAAAAGAGAAAACAATATTGCCCTACCTACAATGTGGGTGAATGCACGGTTGAAATTTTGCTACTTCCTTAAATAATACTCGTCGTTCCAGTTTCCGGGTCAAAAATGCGGTTTTCCAAAATCGCCCTACCTACGGTTCTAGTGTACTTCACAGATTTGGAGGTTTTTTCAGCGAAAACGAAGGGTTCCAAAATCGCTTCTTCTAGGAAAAATCCACAATGCTTGAGTGATGTAAACGGGGTTTGCTCAACTTTGAGTATGATTTTTGGCCGACGCGGGAGATTGATTTTCGATCGAAGGGTTGGGGTTTTTCACAATTCCTGATATTTCACAAAGGATGGCTCCTAAAAATGAAAAAAAACTCCTAACGAAAGGGTGAAGTTGGAGACGTCTTGATTAGAGAAGACCAGTTGAAGAAATGGGGATGGTTATTTCTCACGTTAACAAAGGTTTTCGGCGGTTTGCAGAGATGACACTTAGGGGAGAAACTCCTTTGATAATATGACTCTTCATTTACCAAAGATTAGAAGATATGCAGGATCTTAGATTACACACGTCCCTCAAACTGTTCCTAATTTTTAACCCACTACCAAAAATAATTTCCCTCCCAAAAATTGATCTTAATTAAAATTACCAAAACGTCCTTTTTTATTAAGTTATATATTAAATAATGGTAAAATCTGATTAATCTCAACTGTTTAAAAATTAAATCAATTACTCAGATTTAGTCTCGTGTACTCACCTAAGTTATGTGGACTCACATGATCCAAATCCTACATATATATATATATATAATATTTAACTATGCGACTCATACTAACTTGGCCGACCATGTAGTAGTTGATTAATAATCTAACTTGATTGTGTAAGCTTGGATAAATATAGAATATATAATTGATATATGTGTGTGCACGTGTGCACTAAATAAACAAGGAAATAAACTATTTTGCTTACTCATTTTTCTTTGGATAAGCACATATATATATATTAATCCTATTAACCATTAAACCGACTTAGAACTTTAAGAAATAAAAAGGTATACACTTTTATAACTCAACAACACACACATGCCACAAAGAAGAAAAGAGGAAGGAACTGATACAACCAACATTCTCCATGATTAAAAATTGGTAATCAGCTTCACCCTTTTCAATCTTTGATGAATTAATTGGTGTTTCCAAAGAGATAATTTGAATATGAAATTAAGAGAAACTATTTATGAGTAAAGTATTTAATTCTCACCCACATACATGTACACAATAATGGCTAGGATGTGAAGAAATTGGTGGGTGTGTGATTAAGGAACTACATCTTTATAATTAAAGAATGATAAGGATTAAAATAGATAATGATATTAACACTAAATGCGTAACCAATAGGGTGACAAAAATCTTGATAACAAGATGTATGTTAAATATATTTCAATTTGATATATGCAGGTTATAGCATATATGGATAGTTTATAGTATATCTTAGATGAGAATGAACTAATTAGGAGTTTCAGTTAAGTTTAATGGTGTTTAAATATCTATGTACTTAATGCAAGGCTGAATATATATCAATTAAGTGACATTAAATATATAAAGTGAACATTTAAGTACATAGCAATTTCGATTAGGTTTAATCATAATAATAAAGTTTGATTGTCAACTAATTATTTAAGTTCTAATAGTCTTCATAAGATTCGTTATATTAAATTTACTAATTTAGGAATGAAATTGCTACCCTATGTTCTTGACAGATTGTTGTACACCTAGGTCAAAGGGTTATTGTAGCATATCTATAAGTGAGGCGAAACTCAGGGCAAGGTAAGTGAAAATTCATCTGCAACTACAATGCATGAACATAGTATTTCCTGTCTTATTGATACTAAATGCGATTCTTGTATCTCGATGGATGCATTATGAAAACCTTGATGTTCATATGTTGCTTGGTGGATATTGGAGTGTGATGATTATTATTTCATTGAGCATGCCATTCATTGGCATTTGCACGTGCATGCAAACATATGAGCATTGTTGAGATGAGGCATGCACGACACGATAATTTTCTCTGAAAAGAAAAGATTTTGGTTGGCCACTGCTAGTGCACCGAGGCATGCGAGGCATGCTTTTATGATATATTTTAGGGTGCATTGGGTGTTACTCCTCGTAGGATCATAGGGGTTGACAGGGGGTGTGCCTCAGATGGTCACGAGGGGGCGGACCACTTGATTGTATCCTTATTGACACGTCAGGGGGAAGACTCCTGGGGGATCATTGGGGAAGACAGGGGGTGGACCTCAGGTGGTCCCGGGAGATGGCCCTAGGCGGTGTCAATATGATTATGGCCATGCGATTATTGATATTGTGTTGAGCTCTTTCCGGTGCATAGCAGGTGGGTCAAGGGCCCTATGTAAAGCAATGATTATAAATAATATATTTCAATGCATTTTGTGCACTTCTGGTAAAATATCTTAGAATGCATTTGCATTTGTATTACATTGTTAATTAAGCATGCATGATTTTCGCTTACTGGGCATTAGCTCACGTAGTTCATGCATTGTAGGCGAGTCTGGTGATGCTGTTGGATTTCATGGGCTTACTGGACATGCTGCAGGAGCTTCCACAGGTTATTGAGGATAATGTACATGGATGACGACCTGTTGGGCTATGTTGATGGGTTACCTTTCTTTTTGGTTTTGTATTATATTTTGGTTTAGGGTTGTACCCTCTTTTCAAAACTCTGATGTAAATATGTACATGCAAATAACTGGGTGATGTGGGTTATAAATTTTGTCACATGGATGTCTGTTGTATTTGATAGTAGGGTTTGTTACCTCTTTTACTTGTGGATATGGTTTGTCATTTTCTTATAAGTAAAGTGATCTTGCTTGTTCGTTGTTAAAATGTCACAGGTAAAACAAAAAAATGTACATGTATATAGGGTTTACGTGTTCAAGTTTCCCTTTTTATATTATTTAGTAATGTAATAGTAGGGGTGGGCGTGACAATCGAAACTGTGAATTCATGTTAAATATGATTATTTATTTTCTTAATTAATTCATGCTTTCTATTTTATGAATTCGAGTGCTTATTTATAATTGTTTTTTATTTGGCAATTAATTTTCATGTCATACTTGTTAGTCCAGAATCCGGGAGGTGAGTTCTAACGAGACGAAAATTGAATTCAGACATAAACAAGGTAATGTATCGGAGACTACTTGTTTGTGGGGAGTATTTCAATTCAAAGATCTTTTGGGAGTTAATAGTAGTTGTGATGGATCGGGAGACCTTAATTATTATTAATCTACTATTTATGCGCCACCCGGGAGGGGGAATAAACTAGTTTAGGAATTAAACCCATAGAATTGCATGAGCTGGTTTTTAAAACTTTAATTGCATTTAATATTGAAGAAACATGTTGAGATTATGTTCCTAAGGTTGCTCCTGTAGTTGTGGAAAATACTTGTGAGGTTTGCAAATTTATTTATTTGTCCTTTTAATTTTTCATTTTTGTTATTAAACTCAATATTCATCGCTTCAATAAAATTGGAATGCGATGTTATTATAGCCTAAGTGTTTCGAATATCAATCCTTGAGGAATACGACCTTGCTTGCCATTATTCTATAAACTACACTGTACACTTGCAGTTGTATGATCCAAATATTTTTGGCGAACATTCTCTTGCGAGGATTGTTAGACTTTTATAGGTGTTTAGCGGTCGAACAAGTTCATGATTTTAATCAGTATAAGATTAAATTCCTCCAAAACAAGCATTTGGCTCCGCATTTTCGAACTAAGTATTGAGTATTGGCATCCAAGTATTATTATGAGAATTGCTAAGGTCGTGGCACTCCTATTCACAAATAAGAAATCATTGAACGAATCACTTGGGTATTTTCTGCGGGCTCTTGTGGATATTAATCTTGCTCAACCTCTCCAAATTATGTTATGGTGGAACGTGTGGGTCACTGCTGCTTTGTTTCGTTGAGTTATGAAAAATTACCAGAGTTTTGTTCGAATTGTAAGATTAAGCTTGCTTCATGCCGTCGCAATTTGTTTTATATCCCATCCCAAAATAAGTCTGGTCGTGAGCACTCCTCCCAGAGGGGTAGGTCCCAGGTTAGACAGGCATTTCGTCCCATGCGAGAATCAGAGTCTGCTGATAAGGGTAAAGCCAGCCTTAATTCCACTATTGAGCCTGTGTTGGAGACTAATTCCAATTTTTATGTTGGTTCTTCCTCCCATTCCATGGTTTGGACTCCTATTGATGTTCCTCAAGACAATTCTTTTTGATATCTTAGCTAATGATATTAATAATGAGACTTTTAAATTTTCTGCTATGGTCCAACCGCCAGTAGTTCAGATGAACAATGACGGATTTATGGTCGTCCACAAAAAATCAGTTATTAATGGTAAAAATATCAGCCCTTCACATCCTCAACAAAACATCTCTACTCGTGATCCATTTGATGCTCTACATGAAAAAGATTGTAGTCTGAAACTTATTTCAGAGAAGTCCATTTGGTGGGGGTTTTCCCCTCCCTCATTTAATTAAAAAAAACAATCCAATCCTCATAAATTTATCTAATCACATCAACAAACGCAAATGAGGCCTTAATTTGGGTAATCGATAATATTTTAATCTGAATATTAATTTTTCAATTGTTGCACTATAAATTTGATCCAACTTTGTTATTACACAAATCTACTTGTTGGATTTGCATCCAGTAAAATATAGAATATGTGTGAAAATTCATTTGAGGTGGATTGTTTGGTACAAAAGTCCATTTACGTCAGGATTGGTGGCGTAGGGACCTGCATTAATATGAGGATTGAATATCTCTTAGGCTCCATTTGGATTGATAGATTTGGACCTAAGGATTTCAAATCCATAATAACAAATCCATTGAGTTTGTTTGGATGAAATCATTATATGAAGGATTTCAATCCTTGGAAGTTATTTTTTGGAGTCATTTTGGAAGATTTCAAATCCTTCTTATTTGTAGTCATTTAAAATCCTTCCCCAAAATCCTCTCCCCAAATTCAAATCCTCCCATCCAAATGCAACCTTAGTGATTCCATAATTGAGTGACTTAAAGGCGCACGCATTGATGATTCCAGGGATAACTGAATGGGACTTTGAATTGGTCGAATTGATATTCAATCAAAGAGATGTTAATAAGATATCCGAAATTCCTATTATCCATAGTACTTTTGCAGAGGATATCAAAGTTTGGCACTTTACAAAGGATGACTAATATGCTGTAAAATCTTATTACTATGTGGCTAACAAATTTATTTTGGAAGAACAATATGATCATTCAAACAAAAACAATCAAATAATTGGAGTCTGAAGATCCTACCATAACTTAAACACCTTTTATGACGAGTCTAATGAGGATGTCTCATGAATAAGAATAATTTGCAAAGAAAAGTTATACCCATTCCATTATTTTGTTCTAAATGATGAACCCCATCCCTGAGGTCTTTCACTGCCCCGCCCCTAGAGCTTCATGGAGGAGGTGAATCGCAAAATATGCCTCAAGGAGTCAGTGTCCTGAGCTGCTTTAGACCGAGTCACCAAACAAAAAATCCTCATCCAACCTATTACCAGGGGTATTCGAACCTCCACGCTGCGGGTGTCAGCGAAGCGGACATCACATCACCCATGTCCTTTACTAGTTGAGCTATGCCCAGGGGGCTTCCATTATCTTGTTCTAGTTACACGGTAGGGGTGTAAAATAGTTGGCATACATTTATTTACTAACCTTTTGTAGAGTCTTGACGGATTGAAGCTAACTTACATACCGAAGTTGAATTTTGTACACGACATGCCAATGCGTTTGATGAATGGCTTTTCTTGATGCTTTATAAACTGGAGCCACAGGAGCAAGAGTTTGGTTATATGGATAAAATCGCGATGACAATAGCTAATATCTATCAAAAATGGCATAAACCTCCACCATCTTTGTTAAATACAGTTGTTGTTGGGAGACCTCATAAAACTGTTGGGAAATTCATTTTATAGATTTTGATGAATGCCATGTAAAACTTAAACTAGAAAGTTGGCACCCCATTTTTCTTGTAATTTGCATTGTAATAGATAGGGCTGGAAAAGTTGAGTCAAGTCAGCTACGCTTGGAAATACAAGAAGTCAACTGAAGACTGAAGTGAAGATTCCGCTGTGGAGCAGCTGAGTATGGCCAAGATTGAAGATTAAGAACTCGACTGAAGATGTATCAACTGAGGAATAGCTGTGTGAAGAATTAGTCAAGTCAACTCAAGAAGCCAAGTCTCAAGTTGAAAGTGACAGATGAGTCATCCAATGATTGGAAGTCGACTCAAATCACCTGGGGTATATAAAAGACTGCAGTCAAGTCAAGACAACTGAATAAGATCCGTTGATGAAAGTCAAGAATGTTACCCAGAATGGTAACAAGTTAAAGTTGTCAGAGATAAAGTGCTAGTTCCAGTTGTGTGCAAAAGGAACAAACCAATGGGAAGCACTGCAACAAGTGTCGAAACGCCGCAACACCGCAAGACATTAAATCCGAGGAAATGTCAACATCAAGGACTGCAACAAGACAAGCCAACGAACACAAGTGACTTTTGAAAATTAGCCTAATCTCTTCAACGGGCGATTTTTGAAAGTTCACTATAAAAGGCTGAGGAAATTCATTGAGAAAAGGTACCTTGCACACCTGAGAAATCAAGCATTATTCAAGCTATTAACCTGCAAATACTCTCAAGAATATTCAAGCAAATCCTCAAGCCTGAAAATCGAAGGAAATTGATCCAACACAAGTTGTGAAGGAAAGACAACTTCAAATCTGTTGAAGAGGAAACTTTTGAAGGGGTCTACTTTCCAAGGAGGATTGTAGGAAGGTTCAAGGTCGAACCAGTAGGTGTATGTGCAAGATTTCAATCTGCACCAAAAGAGAGCCACATGACTACATTTAAGAGAATTCTAAGATATTTGAAGGGATGCAAGGAAGTTGGCTTATGGTATCCAATGGAAGGTGGATTCAAGCTTATTGGTTATTCAGACTCTGACTATGCTGGATGTAGAGTTGACAGGAAAAGTACTTCAGGTACATGTCAAATGCTTGGAAACGGATTGGTTTCCTGGTTTAGCAAGAAGCAAAACTCAATAGCCACATCCACAGCTGAAGCAGAGTGCATAGTTGCGGGCAGTTGTTGTGCCCAAGTCTTATGGATGAGACAACAACTGAGAGATTATGAGATTGAAGAAAAAGAAATTCAATTATGTGTGATAACACAAGTGCTATTGGAATCACTCAAAATCCCGTGTTGCATTCAAGAACAAAGCACATTGATGTCAGATATCATTTTATAAGGATCATGTTGAAAAGAAAGACATCACTTTGGAATATATCTCAACTGATAAGCAGTTAGCTGACATATTCACTAAGTCTCTATGTGAATCAAGATTTGAAGAGCTTAAGCATGAGCTAGGATTAATTGAGCTGAGTTAACACTCAGAAGACTCAATCAGCAGAGATGGAAGATGAGAAGATGAAAATTGAACAAGTTTCACAGCTATGTCGAAAAGTCAGCTGTATTGAGTTAGCTGACAGTTGAGTCAATTAATGAAAGGAGAGAAGCAGAGTTAAGTCATATTTGATATAAGCTGAGTCATTTATGAGCTAAGTGACAAAAACGCAGTCATTTTTAATGAGCGAGAATGTTTTTAAGGATGACATCAGCGTAATAAAGACGGGTATAGTAAAAAGCTGCACAATAAGCATATGATTGGATATAAATGCTGCCGCATTAAATGCGAGGAATTAAATGCGGTTTGACGTGCTAAATTTGAACCGTTGATCTCGATCAAAATTTCAAAATCTGAAGACATGTCCTTTCATAACCCTTATATATTCATTTTCCAACTTTCTTTCTCTCATACGGAAACTGTTCATCTTCAAGCAAAAAAGAAAGCAAGCCATTTCTCTCTCGAAAACCCTAAGTGTCCTCAAGCAAGTTCGTCAAGTTTTAATCGGTGAAAATCTCTGAAAATGGCACCGAAGTTTGATTTCGTTAAACTCTCTAAGCAAATCCACTCAGGATCGTCAGTGGATTTTGAAGGTATGGTGAAGTAGGGTTCTGATGAAACCCTAGTAAAGAAGATAGCTGAGATGCTAGAAAAGTCAGGTCTTAAGGCATTTCTGACCATGGAGTACTCTCATACCTACCTAAAAGAGGTGGCGCAGTTCTATGTCAACGCGGAGGTGTAGGACGAAGGGATCAAGTCTTCTATCCACCGTAAGGACATAATGATAAATGCTAAGGACCTTGCGGAGCACTGCTTGTTGCCATCGGAAGGCATGAAGGAGATTAATGAAGCTGATGTTGATTTGGCTGCTGCGTGGAAAGAAGTAGCCAAACCAGAGTGCGCTGCTAAGGTAGTCTACACAGCTGATAAGAAGCTGCTGAAGGACGACTATCATAAGTTGATGGATGTCGTCTCCAAGTGTGTAGACATGAAGTTTGGAAGCTTTAATCACCGTTTAAAGACAAAGTTGATCGTCATGGTCGCGATCATGCGAGGCAAGAAAGTAAATCAATTTGAGTTCGTATACGATGAGACTCACTGAATGAATGTAATGAATAAGACGTTCAAGGATGAAGGATCCTTTGGAGGATCTCTTGGATATGGCCTCGTGATTGGCCATTTGATGGAAGTGAAGGGTATTCCCCTTCGACATGGAAAATCCTTCCATATCAACATCCCTCTCTGGAGCCCAGAAGGGAGCCCATGCAAATAAAGCAGAAACCAGTGAGGGGAAATCAGCTGAACCCGAGGACACAACTGCTACCCCTCCTCTTAAGAAGAAAGCTTCCCCTGCAGTTGCGAAGAAGAAAGTTGCCCCTGCAGCTAAGAAAAAGGATGCACCTGCCCCTGCATCCGAGTCTCCTGCCCATGCAGCCGAGTCGCCTGCCCCTGCAGCCGAGGGAGAGGAGGAACACCATACTCCTTCTCCTGCTCTCAAAAAGAAGAAGCGCACTGCCAAGCCAAGGAAGGCAGCTGCGAAAGCCATCACCTTCCAGGAACCAGAGAATGTAGAAGAAGAGGTTCCCTTGCTACCCAATAGAAGAAGACTGGTTAGGCAGTCTGAATTGGAGAAGACAGCTGAATCTACCACTCAGCTGGAGAAAGCATCTGAGACTGCTGAAAACTCAGGAAGTGTAGTCTCCTCAAGTAATTGATGAATCTGACAAGTCTGTTGAAGGTGATCAGCAGAGGTCTTCTGAAGACCCAGCTGTGAAGAAGACAGCTGAGGATAGTGAAGCAGCTGAGACAACTGAACATCCCGTCGAAATGGTTGTCTCTCCGCCTGTTACTGATGCTGCTGAAGGAGAGGAGCAACAGAGTATCTTGCCTTCAATCCCTGAAAAGGAAGGTCAAGAAGAAGATGATGACGGTGATATTATCATGTACTCTCCAGTATATCCAGACATTCAGCGCCATCTTAGAGCATGGCGAGCATGGAAGCTAGATCACTCAAGGGCGCAGTTTGCTCGCCCTGAGTACATTGAGGAAGAGGAGGAATTGCTGCGATTTCTTGGAGTCAATACTGTGATTCAGGCCCTGGATGAAGACAACTGCATGGATATTCTCCACATCTTCAAGGAGAAGGAAAAAGCCAAAACAACCGAGGAAGCACAAGCTCTTGAGAAGGCAAAGATGTGCACGTTCACTGGAACTCACGAGCATACTCATGAAAATATAGTTGAGTACACAGACAATGACGAGGATATGGATCCCATTGCTGCAGTAGATAAGTCAGAAATGCAACAGGCTCTGAGGGAATCCAGACTAATGCATGAGCAACAACTCTTTGAAGGACCAGGAGAGTCGTCTCAATCTCTCCTGTAGATTGACCCTTTGGAAGTGGTGCAACAGATTGCCACAGACATTGTTGCAGCCACGTCCCCGGTACTTTTGGAGGATGGATCCAAGGGCATTGGCAATGAAACTGGAACTTTGGGCACTCAAGTTGAGCCAAACCCTGAAGAAGGTGTTTTACCACCTACCCCAGCGGCTGAGCATTCAAAAGAAAAAGCCGCGAGTCAGGAGCAGAGTGACCCCATCATCAGTCACTTAGATGGTGTGTCAGCTGAGGGGAAAACTCTCTCCACTGCAGCAGGGTCGGAGGATGCTGCAGAAGACTCCAACTTGAAGCAAGGAGGTGAAGTGGAAACTGAGAAAGAACCACAACAGATTGATATTGACGAAGCTCGGATAGTTGAGTCTATCCCAACTGAAATGTCAGCAACTTTGAAGGCTGATGACACTGTTCTTACAGTCGATGCATAGGATGGAGATGCCCCGGGAGTTCACACTCTGGGTAGTGAAAGTGCAATCCTAGGGGTTGAGACTCATATGGATGCCATGGTCCAAGACCCTAAGACAACTGCGACTATCGAAGGGAATATTGAAGGCCTCGCTGCAGTTGACACTGCTGGAGGTAGTAAAGGCCCAAGGGAGGTTGAGACTTCCCTGGGTAAAACTCAAGAAACTCAGAACATTCCTCTCGTTCAAAGCGCTGAAGTTGAGAAGGAAATTAGCGCACTTCATGACTCCCAGGAGAATCTCGACATATCATTCTTGGGGTCTGAAGATGAAGCTGAGTCCACCCCCGTTGCAGATCAAAGGGGCCCAACTGAGGATGTTCTCAAAGCCACGAGTCAGCTAAGTGATAAAGTTGCTCGTCAAAAATTCAATTTCGATGATGAGCCAAGCCCCCAAGTCTCATCATCATCTGATGACGCTGATGACGCAGCAGAGGAACAGTTATTCACTTAGAAAAATCCACTAAGACCGAAGACGCTGTTAAGATAGGCGAGGCTCGATCACCGGCAAAATCTCTCAATCGCCCCAATCGAGACACGATCCATCGTGCGCTTCCACACATCCGCAACAGTAACGACTACACCAGCTCCTTCACAGACTCCCACAGCTGCGACCACTATCGACGAAGCTATCGCAGTTGAGGCACGAAGAGCTGAATCACCACAGGCACAACCCTCACAAACTATCCCATATGTGAGTGATGATGCCTTTCCAAAGGTATTCCCTTTTACGCCGATCCTACCAGACTTGGAGAAAGAGTCTGCTGCTGAACAACGAAGATTCATCGTGAGAGAAGATCCAATGATCCCTACTGACATAATTGTTCCAGCCGAGTTCAACTTTGCTGAAGAGTGGCCTGCAGCTGAATCAAGTGAAACAGCTGAATTTCGTGAAATCTTCAAGAAGATCTGTGAAAAGATTGAGAAAATCGAAAGACATCAGGCCTCGCTCGACTTAAGACTGGACAACAAATATGCTACCCTCACAACAAATTTGAGAGGGATAGTGGTGCGGATCCGAGAATGGTCTCAACAACCATCTTCCATGCGAATCGAGCATGTTCATTATTTCAAAGCACTATATGGCAGAATGCTTGTTTGGATGGCTGACAACGCTATCTGAAGCAAAGGATGCAGGCGTATATTGAAAAGTTGCATGCATCTCACAAAACAGAAATGGAGCTATTGCAAGAATTCCAGAGAAAAGAAATTCTGCATTTAGAGAACTCAATGAATGATAAATGCAACCTTCTCATGGCTGAAATGAAGTTGGTGGTAGCTGAGTCCAAGGCTACTCGCTCAGAATTTCGAACAGCTTATGCAGCAGCAGACTCCAAACAGACTTTTGCACTCAGAAGACTCGACTTTATGCTCGCATGCATGTTCCCTGGGGTCCTTCTTTCCTTTGATGATGCCAAAAAGGGGGAAGAGGAATCCCTAAGGAGTTTAAAAGAAGAAAAATTGAAAGAATCTGCAGCTGAGAAGATGGCAGCTGAGAAGAAGGGAAAAGCAGTTGAGGGGGAACATTCAAAGTATTTGACATTAATGATTGTTGAAACCCCTCACCAAGTTCAAGTCACAACCTCTATCTTGAGCAAACTCCCCATAACCTTACCCATTGGGAACTCTGTTGTGCCAATGTCGGAGAAAAGGTGAATCATTAAAGAAGGGATGGTGGAGTTCGATAAGAAAATGGATGCCCGCTTTGAAGATGTGTTGAAACAATTCGGCGGCATTCCGGCAGGAAAGGATCAAGATGCTATTCCTGACAACGGATCCGAGCCAAGATCAGTTGAGGAATTCAAGATGCTCGAATCCAAAGGCTATTTTCAAGGGATGTCACTAGTCCAAGCCTGGGATTTGTACTGGGAGAAGGGTCTTACATTGTCCGAAGAAGCTGATAAGAAGCAGACTACCAGCAGCCATTCAGCTGGTAAGTAGAAGACTCCCGTGAAGTACACACCCAGAGGAGGAGGAAGAAGTGGTGGAGGAAGAGGTTCTCGACCTCGTCCAAGACCCAAGAATATCGAATATGTAGATCCCAGAATGAAGGGGGGATCTACTGGACTGGGTATGATGAAGTGGCAAACCTGGAAGTGGCAAGGAAGAATGCTGAGGCCGTAAAAAGACAAGAAGAGGAAAATGAAAGACAAACTCAGCTATGGCTCCAAAGGAAGCGGAAGGATGATGCTGCAAAGAGAGCCTATGAGAAGAAGAAGAAAGCTGAGGAGGAAGAAAGAAAAAGGAAAAGAGCTGATGACTTTGACAGAGATGAAGAGGAAAGAAGGAGGCAGCGAAGGCGATGAAGTGTTGCTGCGAACCCTTCATGTACTTTACTTATGTAAATATATTCATGTAAGTCATCTGTATACTTAGTGAAGTGTTCTGTAATTTTTCACTTTGTATTTATTCTAGTATCCTAGCATAGATGTCTGTATTTTGCTTTGATATAGAATGCTCTGATACCAAATATAAACAGTTGTGTAAAGGACAAGAATGCTATGATCAATAAAACGATCTATTCTACGCATACATTCTTTGTTACTGCATTGTCTGTATGTTTCTTTGATGTTTATATTTTGTTGAATGTTTTTAAGTTTTGGCATCACCAAAAAGGGGGAAATTGTTGAGAAATTTATTTTATAGATTTTGATGAATGCCATGTAAAACTTAAATTAGAAAGTTGACACCCACTTTTTCTTGTAATTTGCATTGTAATAGATAGAGCTGGAAAAGTTGAGTCAAGTCAGCTACGCCTGGAAATACAAGAAGTCAACTGAAGACTGAAGTGAAGATTCCGCTGTGGAACAGCTGAGTATGGCCAAGATTGAAGATTAAGAACTCGACTGAAGATGTATCAACTGAGGAATAGTGTGTGAAGAATTAGTCAAGTCAACTCAAGAAGCCAAGTCTCAAGTTGAAAGTGACAGATGAGTCATCCAATGATTGGAAGTCGACTCAAGTCACCTGGGGTATATAAAAGACTGCAGTCAAGTCAAGACAACTGAATGAGATCCGTTGATGAAAGTCAAGAATGTTACCTAGAATGGTAACAAGTTAAAGTTGTCAGAGATAAAGTGCTAGTTCCAGTTGTGTGCAAAAGGAACAAACCAATGGGAAGCACTGCAACAAGTGTCAGAAACGCTGCAACACTGCAAGACATTAAATCCGAGGAAATGTCAACATCAAGGACTGCAACAAGACAAGCCAACGAACACAAGTGACTTTTGAAAATCAGCCTATCTCTTCAACGGGCAGATTTTTGAAAGTTCACTATAAAAGGCTGAGGAAATTCATTGAGAAAAGGTACCTTGCACACCTGAGAAATCAAGCATTATTCAAGCTATTAACCTGCAAATACTCTCAAGAATATTCAAGCAAATCCTCAAGCCTGAAAATCGAAGGAAATTGATCCAACACAAGTTGTGAAGGAAAGACAACTTCAAATATGTTGAAGAGGAAACTTTTGAAGAATCAAAAGGGGTCTACATTCCAAGGAGGATTGTAGGAAGGTTCAAGGTCGAACCAGTATCAAGTTATTGGAGGGCTTCGTGATCAAATCCAAGAGCTTGAGAAAGTGAGTCAAGTAGTGCGCGCGGTTGCCCTGTGAAGAAGCTGAGTCGGAAGAGAAGCCAGCTGTGTGACCAATGTTGTCTCTAGACTGTTGACCACTTTGTAGACAGATCTTTTATATAGTGGATTCCTCCAGGAGTTGGAGAAGAGAGGATTAGAAGAATTACCCCATCTTCGAACCTCTATAAAAATCAACTGTGTCATTTAATTTTCAGCACATTTACTTGTCTGCATACTTACATTATATCTGCTGATAAACTTATTTGCTATCCAACTGATTAATAACCAAGTCCTAAAATCAAGTGTTAAAACAAGTTTAAAACAAATCAAATGATGTTAAGTCTTCCGCTGATAAAACCAACACAGCCAAGTTAAGGTTCAGGTTAAACAACTGAGTTATTCTATCAACAGCTCTATCGAGTTTGTTGAGTGGCTAACTCTGCTGAATAACCAACTTAGATGTCCCTCAAGGACTCAACTATTTGTGTTAACTCTGTAATATTCTAAAAGGACTAAAATCGAAAAGTTGGTAAGGTTTATTCAACCCCTCCCTTCTAAACCTTACTCACACCCCTTGGGACCTATAAAAACACTTTGTCAAAGGAGGTGCCAACCTTTGCCAAACTTATTGGCAATTTGGCACCGCCCAATTGCAATTTCAATGAAGCCAACTCGATGTAGAAATTTGGCAAGCAAGATTTCTCTATAAATACGAGATATGAGAGCGTAAGAGAAATTATGGCAAGCAGATGATTGCTTGGCCATCCAACCGGGTTTGAGAGGAAAAATGAGTGTACACATCTGGGGATATCAATTTTAGTTATTTAAATTGTGATAGATACAGGGAAGCACTCGGGTATTTTTCTCTTTGATAATAAAAAGGAGTTGGGAAGAGTGTTCTTTGATAGCTAGTAAAGTGGTTGTACGAGAGTCTTATTTTCTTTGATTTGGTCCATAAACTCAGTGGTGTATTTTCTTGTACCAGAAAAATCTTCATTAGTAAAGAATGAAAACTCTTGTGGACGTAAGCGGTTTTGTCGAACCACGTAAAACCTCTGTGTGCATTTTATATTCTGTCGGTATCATTTATTTTTTTTGTCATCATCTTGTTGGTGTGATTTGTTGGATATTCCAAATAAATCAAATCTCAGATTACAACACGCCTCTGCTGTGCCCAACAAGTGGTATCAGAGCTATTTAGCCACTTGGTAACTCGGGAAAGGTAGGAAATTGAGATTTGATTTTTGCGGATGGACACTAGCGTCAGTAGAAAATCCATTCAAGGTACAATAATTTGATGGCAAAAGGAATTTCACTCTTTAGCAATGAAGGATGAAAGATCTCCTAGTTCAACAGGGCCTGACATTGGCGTTGAAGGGAAAGGAAGGAAAATTGACATATATGAAAGATGCACAGTGGGCAAATATGGATCAATTGCGGAAAGTTGATGTCAAGGTTGAGGAAGAATATAAAGCCTTTTTATTTCTTACATCTATCCTTAATTCATATGATAATCTGGTGACGACATTGCTATACGGGAAAGACACAATGAGCTTGGAGCATATATAAAAGCATCATTGTTGTCCCATAAAAAAAGGCAAACCAGGAGGAGGGACATGAATCTGCTTTGGTTGCTTGGGGCATGAATCAGAACGGGAAGAAATCTGGTGGTGGATCTATGACCATCGCATGTCTGATTCAAGGACCATGGAAAGGGTATTGTATGATATCTTTGTCACAAGAAAGGTCACGTTAAAAGAAACTTTCCTTGGAGAAAGAAGGATGATGATGGTGACGGTGGCGGTGGCGATACAGTGATAGCTACGGAAAATGGAGATATTCTCAATGTCTTCACGAGGATTAATACTTCGTCTCGAGATTGATGGGTTTTAGATTCAGGATGCTTAATGCATGTGTATTCTAGTAGGGATTATTTTGATACATTTCAATTGCGGAGGGCAGGAATTTTGTCATCAGGGTATGGTTCTACTTGTAAAATCATGGGATTTGGAGTGGTGAAAATCAAAATGAGTGATGGAGTAGATCGTACATTGGGTGTGTGGCATATACCCCAAAGATGCGGAGGAATCTAATTCCCTTGAGCCAAGTGGATTCCTATAGCTGCGAGTATTCAGTTGGAGGTGGAGTCCTGAAAGTCACACGTGGTGGAAGGGTCCTAAGGATGGGAGAGAGTATCAGGATTTATATAGTCTAGAGACCTCAAAGGATTATTGGAAGTGGTAGCATGTCGGAAGGCTTCCAAGGAGCATACGGGAGTGAGGGAAATCCTGTTGGGTGAGAGGATATTGAGGTCGTCCTTCTCGGCAATCAACTAGTAGTGTTGGCTGGACTACACGTGTGTATTGACCAATTAAATCATGTGGAGTTAGGACCTTACTGATTCGACGTGTGCAGAGGATTGAAGGCCAATGGTGTTTTTTGGTTTGCGGGTAATGGTGTTTTATGTGAAGGTGAAGATTGTTGGGAAACCCCACAAAATAATTTGTCAAAGGAGGTGTCAACCTTTGCCAAACTTATTGACAATTTGGCACCGATCCAATTGCAATTTCAGTGAAGCCAACTAGCTCTAGAAATTTGGCAAGCCAGATTTTTCTATAAATAGAGATATGAGAGCATAAGAGAAATTATGGCAAGCAGATGATTGTTTGGCCATCCAATCGGGTATGAGAGGAAAAATGAGTGTAGACATCTGGGGAGATCAATTTGAGTGATTCAAATTGTGATAGATACAAGGAAACACTCAGGGTATTTTTCTCTTGGATAATACAGAGGGGTTGGGGAGAGTGTTCTTTGATAGCTAATAAAATAGTTGTACGAGAGTATTATTTTTCTTGGATTTGGTCCATAAAACTTAAGTGGTGTATTTTTCTTATACCAGAAAATTCTTTATTAGTAAAGAATGAAAATTCTCGTGGGCATATGCGAGTTTTGTCGAACCACGTAAATCTCTGTGTGCATTTTATATTCTAAAGGTGTCATTTATTTTTTTATCATCATCTTGTTGGTGTGATTTGTCGGAAATTCTGGATAAATTAAATTTCGGATCATGACACGCCTCAGCTGCACCTAACAGTTGTGATGCAATATTTTATGTTATGAGAAAGGGGGTTAGACTGGATGTTGAGGTAGGGATGGTAATTTTGACCGGGCCTGCGGGTACCGCCCTGGCCCGCCCCGTTTGGGTCACCCGCCCCGTGACCCGGGGCGGGGCGGGTCTGGGTATCACTTCCGCCCGTGGGTACCCGCCCCGCCCTACCTAATATTTTTATTTTTAAAACATATTTTAATATACATTTTGTATATATAATATATATTATAATATAATTTTTGTGTATTCTTATACTATATCTAATATTTATAAATTAATAATAATAAATTTTGTATATAATATTTTTCTTATACTATATGTTTTGACCTGCCGCGCCCCGTTCTAGGCATGGGGCGGGTCTGGGTCCTGGCCGACCCACCCCGCTCCGCCCCATTGCCATCCCTATGTTGAGGAATGATATAGAGACTTTGTTGCACGTTGTTCCATTATATTAACAGGATGTCTTGAAGTGAAGGAATGAGAAGCTATTGGGCTGCAAGAAAGAATGACATGGGTTTTCTCCCTTTGGCTTTCAAAAAGTTATCTTCGAGGTTGATGCTTAGAATGTCTCCGATGTTGTTACATCAACAAAAATAAACATTTCAGAATCTAGAACCATTATCGAGCAATGCAAGCTAGAAAATTCCTCGTGTGGAACCAAACTGTAAAGTTCGATTTTTTACAAGGCAAGCAAATGAATTTGCCCATGTGCTATAGCTGCAGCATCTCATTTTCATGCTAGCCTTTTTGTTTGAAATGCTATTTGGATTTTATTTGTCTTTCTTCCATTAACATTTGCAACGAGATTCATCAATCTTAATAAAATGTTCTTTGCTTTCTCTAGGGAAAAAAAAACATTTACAGAAAATTAATGTGTTGGGTCTGCCTCAATTCAAGCAAATATTCCCCCTCTAGCATGGAATGGACCTAGAAGCTGTCAAAATGTATTCCGACTGTTCTATGATGCAGCGGTTCGAGAAGCATTCATTGCATTGGGGGCCTGGATTTTGGACCAGAATCATTATGTTCATATGGCTTTTGCAGTTCGACGTCAGGATTCTTTCTCATCTACTATAGAAAAAGGCCGAAAGCTCTCTTCCTCTATCATGGTCTTCGTTTCGTCGTGGAGAATTGAAAAGACTTACGTTGATGCCTCAAATATCTTACAAGGAATTACTGTTGGAAATTTTGGTTTTAATAAAGTGGGTGTCGACCCGACTTTGACCAATTTTTCGGTGGCTAAATATTTAATTCTGGAGGAATTAAATTATATATTATTAATCTACGTTCCGAGTAGATGTTCGTAGTATTTTTTATTTCTCAAAACCGAATTTCAGTGAGTGAGAAATTAATACACGAAGGTAGCCACATAAATGGGCATTATGTAAAAATTATTTAAAGGGAGATGAAAGGCATATGCCTTATCCCACATGGAATACAAATCATAGTTTATCTTAGTTTATTTTCTAGAAGGTGTTATTTGTTGTATAAACTATAACACAAGTGGATGATCACAAGTGGGCCACACGCGCGCGCGCGCCCGCCCCGGCCTCGGCCTCGGCCTGGGACTGGGCCGGGGTGGCCCGACCCTATTGAGCCCGGGTCCGGGTCCACTAAAGTTTTGTCACTCGAAAATGGGCTTGGCCCAGATTCGAGTGACTGAGCTGGATTGTTGAAGCCCAATGAATCTGACATTGTAGTTGTCCGGTTTATTTGTTGGAGTTAGTAACTCCTACAGTAGTGATCATCTGAAAAGAGCCCACTACTTGTCTGTTATGGAGTAGTGGGGTGTAACATCTGGGATGTTACAATTGGATTAATGCCCACTACCTTTTTATCTCCTGCAGGTGTTGGTTGTCTATAAAATCATTGCTGTGCATTGCAGATTTTATACAGAAATTTCATAGCATTTCATACACCTCCAAAAGCTATTTTCTGCATTCTACACATAAAGTCCAGCAACCAGTCTTCAACATCTTCTAGTTCGAAGGAGCTTCTGTGTTAGTGGTGCTACTACACAGAAGACGTAAGTCATTTCATCTTTGGAAGCAATACGTCAAACCGTGAGCACTAGCCGGGACGTAATTGCTTTGCGGAAAGAGATTCGTCTCGACTTGGCTTCTGAAAGTTCTACTTTTGTAATAGTTATTCAATTTTTTGTAATCTTCTGTTTGTGTAATTGGCCATTTTGAAGGCAATCCGATTCTGTAACATTGTATTCAACAATCGAAAAGTAATTACCGAACCTCACGATGGCAAGCTCAAGCAGAACCCCAATCATCCCTCCTGCCCAAGCTGAGAAACCCGAAAAATTCATGGGTTTCGACTTCAAGAAGAGGTGGCACAAAAAATGTTGTTTTACCCGACTACTCGAACCGCGCGAAGTATCGACCGAGGACAATCTGTTGTTGCCGAACAAAACAAATCTTTGAAAAACGCGCGTTGCGTTTGATGCATGGGGCGCAGGTGATTTCTGTGCCATAACTATGTCCTAAACGGACTTAGTGATGCACTTTACAGATGTGTATTGTCTTTGTGAAATCCTCCAAATAATTGTGGGATTCTTTGGAGAAGAAGTACAAAACCGAGGATGCCAAAGACAAAGAAATTTGTTGTCGGTAAGTTCTTGGATTTTGTGATGGTTGATTCTAAAACCGTGATAGAACAAGTTCGAAGTTCCATTGATCCTACATGAAATCTCTCACCGAGGAATAGCTTTCTTTGGAAGCATTCCAAGTGGCCGCCTTGATTGAGAAATTGCCCCCAAGTTGGAGGGATTTCAAGAATTATCTCAAACATAAGCGAAAGGAGCACGGCTCGTCAAGTAACTCAAAGAAAAGGCCTAACGATAAAGGCAAGAAACTGGCAGCTGGAAAATTCCAGGGAGCTTGCTACAACTGTGCAAACCGAACCATATGGCAAAGGATCCGCCAAACCAAAGAAAAAGAAAACCAAACCGCAGATCCCAATGCCAAAGTGGTTGAAGAAAGGGAGCTGACAGACGTTGACATGTCGGCGGTGGTGTTTGAAGCCAATTTGGTGGATAACCCAAAAGAATGGTTTGTGGATACCGGTGCCACTTGCCATGTCTGTTCTGATAAGGATGCATTCTCTTCTTACATCCCATCGACCGGAAGGAAGCTCCATATGGGGAATCACGCCTCTTCTGATGTTCTGGCGTTGGAGCGGTGATGCTAAAGCTTACTTCGGAAAGGAGTTGAAGTCAAGGATGTCTTTGCATGTCCCAGACATCCGCAAAAATCTGGTTTCGGGTTCGCGCTTTGTCAACCATGGGTTTAGACTAGTTTTTGAGTCCGAAAAGTTTGTACTTAGCAAATTTGGACAGGTTCCTTGGTAGGGTTATCTAGACAAAGGACTTCAAAATGAATGTAATGACTGTACGCCGTTTTGGCGAGAATATGAATAAGAATGAATGTTCTTCTGTTTATATTGTTGAGTGCTCTAATTTATGGCATATTAGATTAGGACATGTAAATCTGAATACTATAAAAAGATTGGTAAATTTAGATTTGATTAATTTACCTGAAGTAAACTCACAAAGAAAATGTGAAGTTTGTGTTGAAGCTAAAATGGCTAAATTACCGTTTCATTCGGTTGAAAGGAGCATTTCATCTTTAGAGTTGATACACACTAATGTGTGTGATCTAAAATTTGTGCAAACTAAAGGTGGTAAAAAATATTTCATCACATTTATTGATGATTGCACAAGGTTTTGCTACTTATACTTGTTAAGAAGCAAAGATGAAACATTAGAGGCTTTTAAGAATTATAAAAATGAAGTTGAAAATCAACTTGGCAGCCGGATTAAAATAATTTGGAGTGATAGAGGTAGTGAATATGTTGCACCATTTGAAGAACTATGTACCCAGTCGGGCATAATTCATCAAACAACAACACCATATTCACCACAGTCTAACGGTGTTCTTTGAAACGCAAAAACCGGACTCTAAAAGAGATGATGAATGCCATGTTGATAAGTTCCGGATTACCCCGAGAATATGTGGGGAAGGCGCTTTTAACGACCAACCACATATTGAATAAAATACCACTTAAAGGGAAAGATAAGACACCTTACGAATTGTGGAAAAATCGTAAGCCTTCTTATAAATACCTTAAAGTGTGGGGGTGTTTGGCTAAGGTAGCAATACGAACCAAAACAAGTTAAAATTGGACCAAAGACAGTTGATTGTGTCTTTGTGGGATATGCATACCAAAGTAGTGCATATAGGTTTATGATACATAAGTCGGAAAATCCGGAAATGATCAAGGTACCATAATCGAATCAAGGAATGTTGTATTCTTTGAGGATGTCTACCCTTGTAGAGAAAAATTAGAAGTGAGTACTAATAAAAAAACTCACGAAATCAGCAAGTGGTTCAACACCAATTAGTGAAGAACCGAGACGCACGATAAAAGGTCTAAGACGGCTAAGTCTTTTGGGCCGATTACATAACATTTATGTTAGATGGTGAGCCAAACTCGATTAAAGAGGCTCTAAGTAGTCCGGATGCTCCGCTCGGCAAGAAGCTATCAATAGTGAAATCGAGTCCATTCTCAAGAACCATACTTGGGAGTTGGTTGATCTCCTGCAAGGTCATAAACCTTTAGGATGTAAATGGATCCTAAAGAAGAAGTATAAAGCGAGATGGAACTATTGATAAGTATAAAGCACGACTTGTAGCCAAAGGTTTTAAACAAAAAGAAGGATATGATTTCTTTGATACCTATTCTCGATGCTTGAGGATTACGTCTATTCGGTGCTTCTTGTGATTCTTTGCTTTGCACAATCTAGAGATTCATCGAGATGAACGTCAAGACGGCGTTTACGAATGGAGAGATAGATCTTTGAAATATACATGGAACAACCTTGAAGGGTTTGTTGCACCCGTCAAAAAAAGAAGGTGTGCAAGTTAATAAGATCCTTGCGGATGAAACAAGCTCCAATACAATGGCATCTTAAGTTTGACAATACGATGTTGTCAAATGGATTTAAAATCAACGAGTGTGATAAATGCGTATATGTCAAAGGGACATCGAAGCATTTGTCATAGTTTGTCTATACGTGAGACGATTTGTTAATCATGGGCGTAGTCATGATACTATCATGGAGACTAAAAGAATGTTAAAGAGGAACTTTGACATGAAGGATATGGGGCCTCTTGATGTAATCCTTGGGATAAAAATCGTGAGAACTCCCCATCGAACTCCTAATGGAATTATCTTGTCACAATCCCACTATGTGGAGAAAGTGCTCAAGAAATTCAATGCTTTTGAAATATGTTGAGTAGTTCATTCACATCCAAGCGTCAAAGACGCCCATTGATTTAAGTATAAATTGAAGGTTGCTAATAAAAAATTCTTAACCAACTAGTGGATACATATTCATCATTGGAGCTCGGATGGAATACTCACGTATAATAAAGGTGGTGAAATCGATGTACATCACAAATTGTGACACGCCCGATGGCTACTCAAGACTTGGCTACCCCCAGAAATATGTTGAGTAGGTTCACGAGCAATCCAAGCCATGAGCATTGGAAAGCGTTAACCAGGGTGTTAAAATACTTGAAGTATACCTTGGATTATGGGCTATACTACTCAAGATATCCATCCCTAAAAGCAAAACCACTTGAAGGATATAGTGATGCTTGAGTTGGATTTGATTCACCTAAAAATTCTTATTCAACTAGTGGATACATATTCATCATTGGAGGTGTTCAGTGCGAAGATCGTGGAAGTCCAAGGTTCAAAGCAAACGTGTATAGCTCTTGGTCCACCATGGAATTAATTTCGAGTTTATAGCTTTGGATAAAGGTGGTGAAGAAATTTTTCGAGTGGCTTAAATTAAATTTTCTCGAAGATATTCCATGTGGAGGAAGCACAAAGGTGCCTTGGGCATTATGATTCACCGTGATAGCCAAGTGGCTATAGGAAGGGCACGCCCAGGGACGCGACGAATATGTATAACGGTAAGTCTAGACATATTAAAATCGGAGACAATAAATAGCCGTTAGACAATTGATCTCAAATGGTGTGATGTCAATTGACTATGTAAAGTCAAAAGAACAACAACATAATTTGGATGCATAAATCCAATCCTCAATTTGACAAAAGGATCTAATCGATATCAATTGGGTAAATTGCTAGAGGGAATGGGCTTGAAGTCCACAAAGTAAAAATAACTATCATAGTGGTAACCCAACCATGATGACTATGGAGATCCCAAGAACTTGGTTCAATAGGAAAACTAAACTATGAAGGTTATGTTGTAACACTTGGAGACAATGTTATAACACATCCCTTGTAACTCCCGAAAAAAACCTTATCGTGTTGAAACACCTCGCAAATCATGTTATACCTCGTGGTGAGGCTAAGTCATTTGACTTGTAATGATTCCTACACCTCGTTGAGGTTGAGTATGAAAGTAATTACAGATACTCGGATAGGAGATCACCTATATATGGATGAAGTGAGAAGTGCGGGCGATATCTTGAAAAGTATCACTTATGAATCCAAAGTGGTGTCCATGGCGAAACGGACACAAAAGTCGCGTGAAAGAAAACACTTTAATTAAATCTCAAGTGTTGAGACCTTATTGTTAGTTATTGTAATTTAGCCCCGTGTTAAAAATTGAATAAATAAATACACCTTGAAAAATGGAGGAATAGTTCAGAGATTCATTTTTAAAGTTTTATGGTCGAGTTTTTATAAAAATCTCACATCAATTCGGACACTAAGCCTCCAAACCGGAAGGGCTGTTAATGTGATGGTATTGACTGATGGGAAAAAGGTTTTTAAAAGCCATAGCTACCTTTTGAATGTAATATTGTCTCTTGAGGATGAAATTTGAACTTTTAAGTTATAGTTAAGTTAGTATTCCCAGGTGCATGGGCTGCATAAGTCCTGGATTCATGCATACATTAATTTCCACTCATATGGGGATTGTTGGAAATTTTGGTTTTGATAAAGTGGTGTCGACCAAATTTTAAAATTTTGACCAATTTTTCAAAGTAGCTAAATATTTAAATCTAGTCCTGGAGGAATTAAATTATATATTATTAATCTCCAAAAGTTATTTTTGAACCTGAGTACAGTCCCAAAATTCGAGTAGATATTTTTAATCAATTATGCTCGACTTGTAGTATTTTTATTTCTCAAAACCGAATTTCGGTGTGTGAAATTAATACAAGTAGCCACATAAATGGGCATTATGTAAAAATTATTTAAAGGAGATGAAAGGCTTCAATAAATGGCAATTTTGAGCAACTCTTGAGAATTTTCATGATTTGATATATAAAATTGACATGCAATCCATACATGGAATACAAATCATAGTTTATCACTAGTTTATTTTCTAAAATTGAAGGTGTTATTTATTGTATAAAAGAAATATCTATAAACAATGTGGATGATCACAACCTTGTGGGCCACTACGCTTCAAATTTGGAGATTTTGGTTCAACTCCAAAATCACCTAAGGTCAGCCCCTATTTCTCAAAAATGAAAAAGGGGTGTTAAAATTTGAAAAAAATAGAAGGAAAGAGGAAAGAAGGGTTCTAGTGTCCAATTAACTTACCACCTTGTAGTCTTTTCGGCCTTTCACCACCATGGCATGTCTCCAAGGGTCTTCTAGGGCCTCAAAATCCAAAATTCAAGCTTGGGGTGAGGGTAAGAATTTAAGTTGAATTGAGGAGTGAAATTTCTTACCTTGAGATAGGGGTGTTCGAATTTTTAGTGTTTAAGTCCGGTAAGATCCACTAAAGTATGTTTGATGTTAGGAAAATGGGCTTGGATGTGAAGAACTTGTGTTTGTGATTGTTGAAGATATGAAGAATTTTTGTTTGAAGATTTGAAGATGTGACATTGGTTTGAAGGTGTCCGAAGATTTGAAGATGTGAAGGATTTTTTAGAGAGAGATTAGATTTTGAATTTTTGTTTGAAGATTTAGAGAGATTGAGGTTAGTAACTCTAAAATGTGTTGATGAAAAATGAGTGATCATCCGTCCACCATGGGGAAAAGAGCCCAATTACTTGCATGGGGACAAAAGGGTGGTCAAAGGTATGAAATGAGAAGAAATGTTGGAAGACTTCCAACATGTTGGCAAAATTAATGGAGTAGTAAGAGATGATGTGTATAATGTTTGAATTAATAGTATAATTATACACAAGATGATGTTACAATTGGATTAATGCCCAAAAATGTCATCATGACTACCTTTTTATCTCCCCAAATTTGATGATAATAGATGAAATATATCAATCTCCAAAATATTTAGGTGTTGGTTGTGATCATAAAATCATTCTTAATTGTAAAAGTCAAAATAAATAGTCTCTTAAAATTTTATAATAAATACAAAATAGTAATTTGATCAATCAAGTTATCATAATTGAGCATTTCATGACACCTCCAAAAGCTATTTTGAAATAAAGTACAAAATGTATATATTATCATTCTACACAAAATAAAGTCCATCAAAAGTATAAACAACAATAAGGATCAATTATAAGCTCGGAAAAATCTTCAACATCTTCTTTATTGTTAACACAAGGGATGATCACACGTGTTCGTGGTGCTACTACCCGGGTCCACTAAAACTTGCCAGAAGGTAAGCCGTTTCATCTTTGGAAGCAATGCAATCACGACTGTTGAGCCACTCAAAATCAAGCCAAACCGCGCACTAGCCGGGTTACAATTGGATTAATGCCCACTACCTTTTTATCTCCCGCAGGTGTAATCATTGCCAAGCTTTGCGGAAAGAGATTTCATACACTCGATTCTACACATAAAGTCCAAAGAACTACCTTCAACATCTTCTAGTTCGAAGGAGCTTGTTCGTGGTGCTACTGTAAGGAAAGTTCTACTTTTGTAATAGTTATTCAGTTTCTTGTAATCTTCTGTTTCTGTAATTGACCATTTTGAAGGCAATCCCGATTCTGTAACATTGTATTCAACAATTACTGATATGGAACTTTTGCAGCCCAAAGGAACTGTCCCCCCCAATTGTTTTCCTCTTTAATGAGATTGTAAGTGTGGAAAATGTTGTTTTGTAACGAGGGAGTTGAATGTTTTTGCTCATAAGCTATCTTAGTGGGCTTGTCATGCCGTTGAGAATGACCATAGGATGGCGCTCATGCCATTGTTCTTTTTTTTCACTTCTCAAGTGATGTACTGCATTTGATTTCGTTTGGAGTGACAGTTTTTCTTCAAAAGAATAAAAAATAGATAACCATTAAAATTATAGTTAGTATAAAATTATTAATAAATTCTACAATATCTATATATGTTGTGCATTCAATTTATTCAACCCAAAAATCACCACCAAACCAAATAAGACGTTTGATTGAGTTTTTAAATCACCGTACGTTGTAATAATTCGGTAAAAATGAGTTGATGCGCTATGTGGTTCGGACAATTCAGGTGATTTTTTTTATTTTTTTTATCATCCCTAATTCTTTTTCACACAATCAATAATTGACTAAATAATTGAATCTTCGTCGGGCATCTAATGTTATGTATTAAAATAATTGGCCTTTTGGCACAATTGTCCTACTTTTCGGAGACAATGACATCTTTTTTACGTTTTCCCGTATTTTATTGGAAACATTTATGCTCTCGCCCATTTTTTACACAAATTTACGCTCCGCCAAAATTTTTAGACTTTTTTACGTTGTTGTTTCAAGATTGTTTCGAACATGTTTCTTTCAATAAAATTTAAGTGAAAAATAAATTGCCCCTATTAAATAATCCATTTTATACGTGAAATCTTATAATAAATCAAGAAATATACACATAAAATAACACATATTAAAACCAAATAAATTAAAAATATTATAGAAACAACATGAATAAAAAACACAATTCAATTTTTGATTCAATGCATGAAAACATAAAAAACATGGAAACAACCAAGAAACAATTTAGAAACAAACCAGAAACAATATAGAAAACACCATATGAGCAAAAAGAGTTAAAAATAGGTAAAAATTATATTTAAACATCGAAAACTACAAGGAAACAACAAAGAAACATCAGAACAACATTAAAAAAGGTATGGAAACAACCTAGAAACAACGTAAAAAATATTAAAAACACCACATGAATAAAAAGAGCTTAAAAATAGGTTAAAAACTGTATTTACACATTGAGCACTACATGGAAACAACAAAAAGAATTATTAAAACAACATTAAAAATATTATAGAACAACACAGAAACAATAGAAACAATGTACAAGACAATACATGAACAAAACCAACATAAAAAATAGGTAAAAGTTGTTTTGAAACATCGAACAACAAAGAAACAACAAAGAAACAAATTTAAACAACATCGAAACAACATATATAACATATAAAGCAATATATGAACAAAAAAACGGAAAAAACGAAAAAATAATCAAAAAAATATGCAGGAGCATAAAAAAGAAAACAAATAGGTACAAAAGTGATAGGAGCGTATTTTGTGTGGTATGTTTACCGGAAGAGGGTATTTTATGTAATTTTCCCAAAATAATTTATGAGACATTTTAAATATTTTTTCACCGCATCTCCTAACTTTTAAATAATTTTTATGATACCTTAGTTTCTATTATAATTTTTATATTGAAGCAGCCAACAAACCTGAGGCAGAAAAATATAGAGCTAAATCATAACTGCAAAATTGGTCATGTATATAATTACTACGGAGAGGAACAATATTAGTCTTTTTATTTTTTTCAAATGGCAAATTAAGACACTAATTTTGAAAGGGCAAAATTATATTTTTAGTCCTCTAAGTAGACCTCTTCGAAGATTTGGTTCTCACTTATTTTGATTTTGTTATTTCATCCTCCAAGTGACTTTTATCTAGAGATTTAGTCCGATCACCCCTTATAGCGTAATTTTGACCGGTTGGCTGATGTGTATTTTAAAAAATATACATATTTTTTCCCTCATTTTTTGCTAAAAATAAGACATAATTTTGAATTTTGGAAAAGAAAAAAATTATTTTTTAAGTCCTCTAAGTGGATTACTTGGAGATTTGGTCCTCACGTTTCTTAAAATTCTGAATTTAGTCCTTTAAAAAAATTCAGATATTCACTCCAGTTATAAATATAATTTCACTTTTAAAAATTTCAAATATAGATATGATATACAGAAAATTATATTTAATCTAACTAAAATAAAAATAAATAAATTTATGATTTAAAAAAAACAAATATAAAAACTAAACGAATTACGTTAAAATTTAAAGTTGTAACTAAAGTATAATTAAATTAAATAATAAATATCCTTATTTTCAAAAATTCATGTTATTTATCATACGATTGAAATCTTTAATATTTATAAGTTTAAACATTAAAATATTAAATAAAATTTGATTTTGGCATATATTGATTTTTTCTTATATTTAGTAAATTAAATAATGAGTACAACAGAATATCTTTGATTAACTACACCCAGTTTCACCCATCCAATCATTCTCGACCCCAACTATCGGCGCCAATTATATTTTTAGTCATAAAATTATTTTATTTTATTTAAATCAAAATATTTTTCTATGTATTATATTTACACTTGAACTAAATTTAACTTTGAATTTTTAAAAAAATTGAAATTTTATTTACTAGAGATGTCATTTCGTGTCGTGTTCGGATTCGCGTATTGTGTCGAAACATAAAATTCATTCTATTCGTATCAGATTTCTCAACTCTAACCTAACTGTTGAGATATATCACTTGTAAGTTGTCCCACATTGATTAATTAGGGGAATAGAGCCTTATTTATAAGCCAAGTGAGTTACTCCTCCTATGACCAATTGGTTTTAGGATGGAACCTCACTTGGTGGGCTTTCTCCCCTTCATATTGGGTATGTTTCATGTGTGGGATCGTACCAAGTCCTCCCAAATTTAACATGGTATCAGAGCAGGCCCCATGCTCGGGCTGGGTGGGCCGTCGATATGACGATGGAGCATGGAGGATCCTGTGAGGATGATTAATGAATTGATAAATGACTCACAAGTGGGGGAATGTTAAAATATGTCACTTGTGAATTGTCCCACATTGATTATTTAGGGGAAAAGAGCCTTATTTATAAGCCAAGTGAGCTACTCCTCCTATGACCAATTGGTTTTAGGATGGAACCTCACTTGGTGGGCTCGGACTCTCCCCCTCATATTGGGTACGCTTTATGTGTGGGACCACACCAAGTCCATCCGAATTTAACACTAACCCATTTAACTATCCGTGTCAGATTTTTTTATCCTAACCTACCCGTTTATTGTTCGTGTTTATCTGGTCGACCCAAAATGACATGTGTATCTTGAGATCTATATTATCATCTATTTATATGTGTTGTATGAGTCGTGTGAGTTAATTTTAATCCAAAATTTATATTTACTTACATTTGATGATTTTTTTAATTTCAATCATTCTATTAAAAAAATATTAGTCAGTAAAAAATATTACAGAAGGAATATAATTACAATATTATTGTGTCAAACGGATTAATCGTGTCAACTCAAGTCACCTTAATTCGACCGGTTTATTATTTGTGTTATTTGGGTCCGACCCGATTCTAACATTACCCATCAAACCTCAAACCTAACCCACTTGTAACATGTTAGATTTTTGTCGTGTCATATATTGTCACCCCAAATATTTATAATTGGAATGAATATCTGATTTTTTTTATTTAAAGGACTAAATTCAAAATTTTAAAAAATGTGAGGACCAAATCTCCAAGTCAATCCACTTAGAGGACTAAAAATATAATTTTGTCTTTTCAAAAATCGCCATATATGCCTCCTTATCAGCAAAAAATTAGTGAAAAATTAATTTATTTTTAAAAATAAATACACATCAGTCGACCGGTCAAAATACCTGCTATAGGGAGTGACCGAACTAAATCTCTGAAAAAAGTCACTTAGAGGACCAAATGTCAAAATCGAAATAAGTGAGTATCAAATCTCCGAAGAGGTCGAGGACTAAAGAAAAAAAAATTGCCTTTTGAAAATTTAGTATACTGAGGACAAATTTCAACAGAAATTCAATTTTGCCCAGAAAAGTGGCACATAAGAGACATATGACCAAATGTTTTTAGGGACTTTTACTTTTGTGGTTGCATTTGATGATGTGGACAAAAAAACATTTAGACGGAGGATGAATAAATATGACATGGAAAAACTTGTCCATTTGGATTTTTTTTTTTCCAGTTTATGTCCATTCTTCTTCGTCTTCCTAAAAACACCATGCACCCATGTAACGACCCAATTTTATGAAATTAAAATACTCTAAAAATATTATTAGGAAAACATGAATAATAATAATAATAATAATAATAATA
Organism: Rehmannia glutinosa; assembly: GCA_016081115.2. Taxonomy (NCBI): domain Eukaryota; kingdom Viridiplantae; phylum Streptophyta; class Magnoliopsida; order Lamiales; family Orobanchaceae; genus Rehmannia; species Rehmannia glutinosa. Next base: position 46,578,521 of record CM071932.1, read on the forward strand.
ATAATCATTCTCAAAATAATAATAATAATACATCTTCCAAATTAAATATCCAACAATTATTCCAAGCATAAAACGGAAAAAAATTAAAGCCATAAATCCAAAATTTAGTCCGATCATAATTATTTAAAATCTAAATATAGCATAATTTATTCCACAATCCACAACGACATATCTTCAATCGGATTTCTCAACCTGAAAGTTATGATAATAATAGATGTGAGCTTCATCTCGCTCAGCAGGGATATGTCTATCAATATTTCATATAACATGAAAAGCATTCACATAATTACAATGATTATTTCATTAATTTTCTCTTTTTCTCTGACTGGTCAGTTACTACATATAGCATTGCGGGTTCACCCCGAAGATACATTTGATCCCGGACCCTTTTTATGGCCCCTAGCTTATATGAATTTATTTTCTCTTGACATATATTGCAATTAATAAAATACAATCATGAAACATTAAATAAAGACAAATAATATAGAAATCTCTACCTTAATAATCGCAGATATTCGATGTATAAAATGAACGATAAAATTCCCAGTCCTCGATCTCTTCGCTTTCTATTATAGAAAATTGAGAAAAATGTGAAACATTTATGTATTCATGTATTTATAGGCTGATTGTTTCTTATTTTTTTATTTTATTTTTAAATCCTAAATTAACCCCTAACCTAACTAACCCCTAAACTAACCCCTAAATTAACCCCTAAATTAAATGTGTAATTAATATCATGGTTTTCACATTCTATTATCCTTAAATATAGTTTCGTCCTCGAAATTCGACATCTTACCTGGAATTGAAAAACTTGGGTACTTGACACGAATTTTCTTTTCACGCTCCTAAGTAGCTTCATTTCTGCCATAGCGTCTCTACTTTACTTTAATTAGAGCAACATATTTATTTCTCAAATGGTGAATCTTGCATTCCAAAATAGCTTTTGGTGCTTCTTCATAAGTTAAGTTATTGTTAATTGTTAGATCATAATAGTTCACGATGTAACTTGGATCATGAACATACTTCCTTAGCATCGAAACATGAAAAACATTGTGCACACTTGACATACTTGGTGGTAATACTAGTTGATAAGCTAAATCTCCAACTCGTGTAAGGATTTTAAATGGTCCGATATATCTCGGCTTCAACTTTTCCTTTTCGCTAAATCGAATAACACCTTTGATAGCAGCTACATTCAAAAATACTTTTTCTCCTTCATCAAACTGTATATATTTTCTCCGTCTATCAGCATACGACTTTTGCCTATCTTGAGCCATCTTGATTCGATCTTGTACCATAGCTATCTTCTCTACGGTTTGCTGGATCAATTCAGGCCCCAAAATTTTTTATTCACCATATTTGCTCCAATATAAAGGTAATCTACGCTTTCTTCCGTACAACACCTCGTATGGAGCCATACCAATAGTCACTTGATAATTGTTGTTATAAGCAAACTCCACTAAGGGTAAAATGTTTCCCAATTACATCATAAGTCGAGCACACATGCACTCAACATATCTTCCAATATTTGTAAAGTCTTTTCAGACTGTCCATCTGTTTGCGGGTGATAAGCCGTACTAAATCTAAGTTTTGTTCCCAAGGCACTTTGTAGACTTTTTCAAAACTTAGAAGTGAAACATGTATCTCTGTCTGAAACAATTGACACATGAACTCCATGAAGTCTCACTATCTCTTCATTGTAAATTTGTGGATATCACTCTATACGGAACATCATCTTAACGGGTAAGAAATGAGTATACTTTGTTAATCGATCCATTACAACTCATATGACCTTATTTCCCTTGACGGTGGTGGAAGCCCTACCACAAAATCCATAGTTATGTGCTCCCATTTCCATTCTAGGATATTAAGTGGTTTGAGCAAATCAGATGGTCTTTGGTGCTCAATTTTAACTTGTTGACAAGTCAAATATTTTCGACAAAAGTTCTAATATCTATTTTCATACTTCTCCATTAAAATACTTCTCTTATATCTCGATATATTTTTGTACCTCCAAGGTGAGTTCTGTACGGCGTATAATGAGCTTCTTCGAGAATTTCTTTTCTAAACCCTTCTTCTTTAGGAACGAATAATCTCCATTCATAAGTCAAAGTCCCATCATCTACTATAACAAATCCTTTTACACTCCCTTCACGAGTTTTTTCTTTTATTTTGCTCAAAAAAAGTATCTCGAGGTTGAGCTTTTATATCTTTTCTCTCAGAGTATGTTGCACCACCAATGATGCTAGTATTATCTCCATGCTTTTTGGTGGTACCACTACTTCGATTCTCATTCTGGTGAATTCTCTCACAAGATGTTCTTGTTCAGATATCAAGCTTAACATTTTTCCTTTTGTTTTACGACATAATGCATCGGCTATAATATTAGCTTTATCCGGATGATAGCTGATAGTGCAATCATAGTCATTCACCAATTCCAACCACCTTCTTTGCCTCATGTTTAGCTCTTTCTGAGTAAACAGATATTTCAAACATTTGTGGTCGGTGAAGATTTCACATCTCCCTCCATATAGGTAATGGCGCAAGATCCTTAATGCATGCACTACAATAACTAACTCTATGTCATGAGTAGGGTAGTTTGACTTATATGGCTTTAGTTGTTTTGAGGCATACGCAACCACTTTTTCATGTTGCATTGACACGCATCCCAAACCTTATTTTGATGCATTACTATAAATGACAAAATCTTTAATGGGTTCAAGAATTGTCAATACTGATGCAGAAGTTAGCCTTTGCTTCAAATCCTGAAAGCTTTCTTCGCATTTCTCATTCCATTGGAACTTATTCCCTTTTCTTGTCAGTTGAGTCATAGGTGCAGCTATCTTTGAGAATCCTTCAATAAATATCCAATAATAGTCTGCCAAACCTAAAAAATTGCAAACTTCATTTGCATTCGTAGGTGCACTCCATTCGTTGACGGCTTCAAATTTAACCGGGTCCATTTCAATTCCTTGAGCAGTGATTACATGTCCAAGAAACACCACTCGATCTATCCAAAACTTGCAATTCTTGAATTTCACATATAACTTCTTCTTGCGAAGTGTTTCTAGCACTATTCTTAAGTGCTCATTATGTTGCTTTTTATTCTTTGAATATTCAAGTATATCATCTATAAAGACTATGACGAATTGGTCTAGATACAGATGAAACATTTTATTCATCAAGTCCACAAATACTGCTGGCACATTACTTAACCCAAATGGCATTACTACAAACTCATAATGTCCATATTGGGTTCTAAGTGTTATTTTTGGAATACAACTTTCTTTAATTTTTAACTGGTGATACTCGGATCTCAAGTTAATCTTAGAGAAAGTCTGGCACCTCTCAATTGATCGAACAAGTCTTCAATCCTCAGCAGCGGGTACTTGTTCTTCATTGTGATTCAATTAAGTTCTCTATAATCGATGCACATCCTAAGTGACCCGTCTTTTTCTTTACAAACAGAACGGGTGCTCCCCACGGTGATACACTAGGTCTAATGAATCCCAAATCCAAAAGTTCTTATATTTGTGTCTTTAACTCTTGTAATTACTTTGGTGTCATCCTATAGAGTGCCTTAGATATAGGTGTTGCCCCAGGTATCAAATCTGTTCCAAATTCAACCTGACGATTTGGAGGAATTTCCACAAGTCTTTTAGGAATACATCCAAATATTCTTGCACAATTGGTATGTCATTAGGTGTCACTTTGGTTGTCGAGATATCTACTAAACTCACTAGATATCCTTGAAATTTTTTTTTTCAACATCTTTGGTGCTTTCATTGCCGATATCACTCGTTGTACTACCTTAGTGTGGCACCAGTGTCAAAAAGTACAAGAGCAGGTATTCTAGAGATGGTTAGCATACATGACATTGTACTCGGGTTCTGATCAGCTTCTTCCTGAGTCATATCATACATCCGAGCTCTACCTCCAGATATTTGTTCTCTTCTTTCCCACTCAGCTTTCAAGAGAGGACAATTGGAGAGTTCATGCCCTGGCTTCTTGCACTTGAAGCATTTTCCTTGTCCAGCTAAACATTCTTCAAAATGATTCTTCTTGCTTTTTGGGCAAGTTGGCATGTCTGCTTGCATAGTTGGGCGTGCATTTCCATCAGTCTTTATCTGTTTATTTTGATTTTGATTTTTATTATGTTTTGCCCCATCCCATTTTCTTTTCTCAGGTAAAACGACCAACTTTTGCTCCTCCTCGTCCCCAGCAAAACTTGTCTCCCCCTCATGAGCCCTTCTCACCATCACCGAGTACTTAAAATCTCATTGAACTGATAGTATTCCCAATAATTGTGCTCGAAGTCCCCTTCTGAACTTCAGAGCTTTTTTCAAATCAGTATCCACTAGGTGTGGAGCAAACCGACTTAGTTGATTGAACTCTCTCTACTCTGTGACAGTCATGCTTCTTTGTTTGAAGTTAAGGAATTATGTCTCCTTCTTGTCCCGGTATGATTGTGGGAAAAACTTTTCCGTTACAATCACCTTGAACTCATCCCATGTTAAAGTATTTCGCTCTTCCTCGGTCTTAGTCCTCCAATACCCTTCCCACCAATGATCAACATCTTCAATGAGTTGGAAGGCAGCACATACGACTCTCTGTTTGTTTGTGCAGCCAATAAGTCGAAAAATCCTCTCTAGTGGTCGAAACCATTCTTCTACTGTTGTCGGACCATCACGTCTGTTGAATGTGGATGGGCGATAGTGGTGAAATTGTTCCACGACTCATGTGTTGTTGTTGTTGTCCCTGTTATTCTGAACACCTCTGAATAACTCAGCAATTATATCTCCAACAGTAACAGTGGTTTGATTTCCTGTGTTAGTGGAGTTCTCATCGTTGACTTGATTTCCACGACGGGGAGCCATATTCCTAAGGTTATACGAATGTATTATTATTATTACCTCAGGTTATTAATGGATTTCGCAATACATAGACCTATCTTTCTCGGGTCTTCTTCTAGGTTTTCTTTCGGTTCCTCATCTTCTACCATTGCCTCATTGTTCAAAAACTCAATCCATCCGTATAACCTGGCAAAGAACATCCCGAAGTGATTTTGGGTCGGTCGTCATGCTCATCATACTCCAATAATATAGCATAAAGCTTTTCAACCTTGACATTCCAAAATGAGGGTAAGCTATCAATTACTCTACGGGAGGCAGCACGCTCGTTTGGAGCGCCGATGATATTCCTCACATTATATCACAACTGGTGATTTTTAACTATGCATTCTCCAATGTTATCCCCCTCCTCAATTCGATAGTTTAAATAATGATTGAGTCGGTTAATGGGATGGTTCGGGCCCTAATATTATTATTATTATTATTATTATTATTATTATTATTATTATTATTATTATTATTATTATTATTGTTCTTTCTTGTAGTGTGTCGAGTTCCTGCCATCTATATATGTGCATTTGCAACCAGAAGTCTATTTTTACATATATATATATATATATTTAATACAAGATTTCTATTCATCTAACATATAAACTGGTATAATATTTCTAAAGTAAAATATAATAACATGGAATCATAATAAGGTACAAAATGACATAAATGAATAATACAACTTGACATAATAATTCACGTACCTTGAGGAAGCCAACAAGATATGACGGAATGGATGTTATTAGACCATTTTATACTACTAGTAAGTTGCACGTGCGTTGCATGTGAACTATATAATTTTGCTAAGTTAATTTAAAATAAGTTATCAATATTATTTATTTTAATTTTAGTTTATTTATAATATTGTTATATTGTACAATAGAGTTTGACTCAAAGAGGAATTTGCAAGGTTAATCTAATTTACTTTATTATTATAAATATTTTATTCAGACAATCTCTACACACATACAGTGAAGATGTCGTTGACCCAAAACTCATGCAAAAGAATTTAATTTAAATTATCATCGAACAGTAAAAGAATTCTAATATATTTTATTTAAGCGGCATGAAATACTTTTTATTTTGGAAATTGTCATTAGCATCTTCTTACTTGAATCTGACAATCTCTTTGTATATTTGTTTTCGATACTTTTAGAGTATCTTTATCATCACTTGAAATTTGGATCCTAGTAACATTTTGCTTAGTTTTCGTTTCGCTTATTTTGCTCGTCTCCTTTTCCATGTCATTTGTATTACTTGATCGAGCATTGTGTAGAAATAATTGATGTCTCATCTAATATTTCTGCTAGGATCTTCAAAGTGGATTGTACATTTTCAACATCATCGTCTACTATATTCTCTTTTTCATTACCACTTTTACTTTTTTATTTTGGCAATGAATGAGAAAGGGAAATTCTTTTCATGTTTGCACCTCTATAATAGTTTGACTCATATTCTCCTTGATTAAATAAAATTTCAATAATAATTCAAGAACTAAGATATAATCAAACTAACCAATTCCATAAACATCAGTATAACATGATCAAAATGTATAAACATGTTATGAAAAAATATAATTTAACTAATAAGTAAATGACCTACTCTATTTTTCTATAGTTCAGGATTTATATCTTTGATCTCTCCAAATTGTATTCAATTTTTTCTCCATGATTTAATTCATTCTTCAGATAAAAGGATTCTCAAGTATGATCATCACATTATCAATTTCATTTTCTGATTCCATAAAAAACAACCAAAAATGGCTAGGACAATTTTTCTTGGATATTAACCATTGAAGGCCGCGATACAATATTTCTTGCGCTTGAAAGTATATATAAACTCACTGCCTTCTTCTGCCCAAAAAAACCTCATCGATATTGGATGGCCTTTTATGACTAAGAAGTAAATAATTCGTACAATTCATCGGGAATCTCAATAGGTATAAGTTTAATTTTTCCATTATTATAACAATAAGTCATAGACTACTCGTACTTAGATCTTACAACACCATAGTATTTGCAATTGGGCATTTTTTTCAACTCATGTATCTCCAAACATGCAAGTTTCTTGATTGTTGAACTTAAAGAAACAAATTCAAACAATACATATTAAAACGAAAAAGCCTTATTTAATATATAGTATTAAATTATCACTTTATAATACTAACCTTCTTGCACATGGAATTTGCTCTTTAAAAATGCATATAATATGTTAAATTTTTGTCTTTTTATGCTTCTTTAACTTATCAAAAGAGGTTTTTGGTCCACATTATTCTCAATATGCTCAATGACTAACAAAAAATGGCAAAATGGCATTTTTTATTGTACAACAACTAAATAGCATTCTCAACAAAATAGTCGATGATAAATTTTCAAAGTTGATCAGCAAATCCTAAATTTCTAGATTATCTATAGAAGAAGCTATATCAATTACAACTGCCCTCGTAGCTCAGTATGATAGGCGTTAATTTATTTCGAGAGCTTGGTTATGTTGTTACATATACAACAACTGTTTATCTTTTCAGTATGTGGCTTCTAGCCCCAAGTGGGCCCCGACATTGTCATTTCTCTCGAGTGTTGATGACATTAATGCACCTGACAACTTAGAAGCAGTAAAAGGAATTTTGGAGTCCATCACAGATAATGCATTCCAAAAAAAACTTGTAGGGAAGCACTGGAGTTTGCATCACAGAACTGCATCAGTACTTGCCGATGGTGTTTTATTGACCTGTGTTGCATTCATTTCTAGCATTGGCGTTGTGGCTTCTTCCAATATAGAAATCGCAATACGAAAGCTTCTCAATCCAAACTTGAAACAATGGAATAAGAAAAAGAAAGTGTAAAGGGTCTGAAGTTCCATTTTGAAATATGATAAAGCCTATATACATATTCCTTGTTCTGCAGAATGGAAAGAAAGTTACCCTGGTGACGACAACTCTTTTTTCCTCCCTCTACCTTCTATTTTTCAATTGTTGGTCCGAAGCTCAAATACATATCAATTGACAACCCCCACTAGGCGGACCAGAAATAGAGATCAACACTCAATTGAAAACAATAAAATTTTAAAAGTAATTAAGATAATACAATGATGAAGATTAGAGTAAAATCTTATGAAAGTAACACAATGAACTTCCCAACAGCCATCAGTGGAGTCCAATAAAAGTTGACACCATATTTTAATAGTGATATGCACAAATACATAAGAGATAAAGAAAGTAGTACACTAATACCTATAAATAATATTCATTTCAGATACATTAGTCACACAGATGCGTGGTGCCAATTTTATTATTAACATGTTATTGATATGTAAAGGAAACTATGTAACACACAGAAGCATTTGATATGTTTTGATGACCCCTGCCGGTATACTCCATGTGATTACTCATATGCTTATGTTTCTAAAATTTCACCATTTTCACCACCCACCGCAAATCCACTCATATCTAGATTATTGAATTAGATGGCATTTACAAATTCAACTATATAATATATGTGCATATAGAAAAGATTATTAGCTCACAACCGGCAAACAAGTCCTCAAGAAAACTCACCTTCTTTAGTTTCCAATTCTTTCTTACAATCTTAACTTTCTGCTTCTAAACGGAGAGTATAATTTTGTTGATGCCACAGGCCCACAATTCCAACTTTAATATTTACATGTTTAATCTGATATGTGTGTTTCTGTATATGTGTATTAGTCTTATTAGATGAGGAGAAGACTTTGCTTTGAAGAGAAGATAGGAGCCTCAATTTCCAGTTGTGCATGTGCAAAGAGTATTAATTAGAATTTCTGAAAAGGGCCAACACCCAGAAAGAATAAACCAAAAGAAAGTGGTTTGATATATACCAAATGATGAAATAAGCAAACATTACCGCTTCACTGATTTGTCTTAAGTCTACCACTCAAGTACTCAAAACCTTTTACAACCACTAATTCAGTGTTTCTCTATTATTTTGTAAGCAAAAACCAGTGTTAAAGTATGAACACATACAATAATAGATCAACCAAAATCCACTTTGACTTCATATGTGTGTCTAAATTAAAGAAAATATAGACGTAGTTTCTCTTTCACTTATTTGTCACTATCCTTAAAAAAATCGTCAGGAGAGCAAGCATGAAAATAATATTAAAGGAACAGATAACAATGACACGATTGTTTTCTCCAGAAAGCAATCTTATTTAACTTGTGCCTTTAATGTTTATGCTTTCTCCATTCACAGGAATTCCTATAAGTTTGCCAATATACAAAATAAATTGTAATCAAGACTCATCCTTAAAATCCATATAAAAACCCAAACACAAAATATATATATTTTTTCAGATCCATATAATTACAAATTTACAATACACATTTTTTTCTTCACACGCAGAGCCATCAAGAACACTGTCCATCCTAGAATTGCACACTTTAAATGTTATAAATCTAACAATGAGTATAAATGGACAAACAAAGACAAAAAAGATGTAAAATATAAGAACATCTATGACATAGTGAATCCAAGTACACATTCATCAAATACAAGCCCCCATATCAAGAATCTAAAAGGGCACACATAGTGAATCAATAAACCAAAAGAATTCCACACTCAAGTAGTCAAGTGTTCTAAATCCTTCCAAGAAAACATCTTAGCTTAACTGATATTATTCACTTGGCATCACCGATAGAGGCTAAATTAATATTTTTCACTAACAAAAAAATATCACCAACAGAGGCATCCAACAAAAGAGCATATCCATTATCATAATTTCAAATTGGTCTAAATCAATTGACAACAAATATATATATATATATATATATATTCATCAAATATCAACTCCCATATCAAGAAACCAAAAGGTCACACGTAGGAATCAATAAATTAGAAAAGTTTATACTCAATGTATTTTTGTGAAACTGTACTAAGCAACAATTTCATGAAGTAATAAAATATTTAACTCTATAGCTTCAATAACTTCATAAATTATTTTATATCCACTAAATCTTATTTTGCTGGGTATAAAAGAAAATACCTGTTTAATTCAGCAGTAAAAAACGAGCAGTAAGTCATGTTGGAAGGATACAATCCTCAAAGAAATTGTGAATTTTAGCAAGGCGATGTCGTAGAAGATCATTTATGTCATTATAGTGGCGAAACTCAGGGTCATCAGCACATATATACTGTGATTATTTTGTCATCCTTCTCACCCTGTGGGATAGTTTGAAAAATGAGTTTCACAAAGCAGCTGTGAATGATGTTTTGAGAGCATTTTGAAACTATTCAACTATTTGTATCTAAAACAATAAAGTTAAATTAGTTCCGATACTAAAATTAGATTATCAAATGGTGCCAAGGTTTCTCAAGGAGGATTCGTACTTAGGAGATAAATCATATCTACAATTTTGTAAATTTACCAATTACATATGTAAATTGTTTAGGTACCAATTATGTTTAGTTTTTTCACAAGTCAAGTCTATTTGTAGAATTGGTACTGTTATAGCTTGTATCAACAGTTCGCCTAAAATAAATATTTAAATTTTTTTATTATTTCTAATAATTATTCAATCAAAAATGAGGAAACTAATCAAGTGATACACAAATTATCAGGACAAACACAAAACGGAGGTCATTTCAATTGTTATATAAGGACGTCTTCTATGAAAACAGAATATACAATGACTGAACTTAGAGAATGATTACTTAGCTACTTTTTGTGGTGACTTTGGTGACAAAAAAACAATTAAATTGTGATAAAAAATATCCTTACATTTGTTTTACCCATATCTTCCCAACGATATATTGTCATAATAAGTAGCTAATGATATAGTTGTTTAAAGAGAGGAAAAAAAGAAGAAATATGATATTTTTCATGGGTTTTTTACCATATCTTTGTTAATGATCCTTATTTTCCTTACTGTGTGACAGTGTAATCCTTGAATTCACAGTCATTCTGCATCGTTTCACTTTCTATACATTCCATAAACATATGTGTAACATAACCTACACATATGAGTCTGCCACAAAATAATATATGGTATAGTTACCAAAACTACCTTTGAGGTTTGAGTTAATTACAAAAAAGTCCACAGGAATTTAAAAACTACAAAAACAGTCCATCATGTTTGATTATGTATTATACTTGTTAGGAAATTCATTGTTTAGATTTTGATGAATGCCATGTAAAACTTAGAATAGAAAGTTGGCACCCCAATTCTTGTTGTAAAATGCATTGTAATAAATAGAGCTGGCCAAGCTCGTTAAGTCGGCCACGACCTAACATGCAAGAAGACAACTCAAGACTAGAAGGAAGACTCATTGCGAGACAATTTGAGTATGGCAAAGAAGAGTAGACGGAACTCTATCAAGAAGAAGCGGTGAGATGCGGTGAGTGGAGTATCGATCAAGTCAACTCGAGAAAAGCCAAGTCTCAAGTTGAAGTGACAAGAGTCATCCATGATTGGAAGTGACTCTAAGTCACCTGGGGAAAGAAAAGAAATGCGGTCAAGTCGAGATAATCGTAAAGATCCGTTGCCGCAAATCAAGAGAATTACTTAAACAAGTAATATCTCCATACCACCTTTCTCGGAGTGCTCGGTCCCGGAGCGTGCAAAAGGAATGAACCAATGGGAAGCACTACACCGTGTCGAACTCGAAAAGGTGAAAGAACAATTCATACGAGGAAATGGCAATTCCAAGGATCGCAACAAGACAAGCCAACGACGCAAGTGACTTTCAAAAATAAGCTATCTCTTCAACGGGCAAATTTTTGAAAGATCACTATAAAAGGCCGAGGAGTTTGTTTGAGAATGAGTGACACGAGAGACACAAGATATATGAGAATGACACAAGTTCTGACCAACTAAAAACGTTCAAGCAATTATCGGAAAATCAAAACATTCTCAATCCTCAAGCCTACACTACGAAGAACATCAATCCAAACTCACCGTGAAGGAAAGATAACTTCAATCAGGTTGAAGAGAAAAATACTTTGAAAAAACAAGGGGTCTACATTCCACGAAGGATTGTAGGAAGGTTCAAGGTCAAACCAAGTCTTAAGCTTTTGGAGGGCTTCGTGATCAAATCCAAAGAGCTTGAGCAAGTGAGTTGTAGTAGCAAGGCAGTTGCCCAGAAGAAGGCGAGTCGTGCGAGAAGCCACCGAGTGATCAAGGCGTCTCGGATCGAGTCCCAAAGGATCAAGTCACCGTGTGATCAAGACTTGTATCCGGACTATTACCACTTTGTATACCGATCATTACCTAGTGGATTCCTCCAGGGAGTTGGAGAAGAGAGGAGTAGAAGAATTACCCCATCTTCGAACCTCTATAAAAATTTCATTGTGTCATTTACATTTCAAAGACTTTAATTCCTGCATTTTTAATCGCTTATATCTGGCGATAAATTTGCTATCCACTTGATAATTTATAAGTACTAAACCAAGCACTAAACTCTTGCTTAATCAAACTTAAGGGTGTTAAGTCTTCCGCGAAAACAAAACCACGATTGAGTTAATTTAGAACCAACAAATGAGTTATTCCATCAACGGCTCGATTGAGTCATTTGGCGGATTAACTCTACCGAGTGGATAAATTGACTTTCCATCAAGGACACACTGTAGTAGTATCAACTCTGTATATTTAAAAGGACTAAATCGAAAATTTGGTAAGGTTTATTCAACCCCCTTCTAAACCTTACACTTACACCCCTTGGGACCTACAAGTGGTATCGGAGCGGTTGGTTCATTGAACCCTCCGCACCGTTCTTGAACTAGATCTCCAAACTTTTCAAAGTCCGCTTTAGTACTTAAACTTTCAAAAACTCTTTTTATCATTAAAAGTTATTATCATGGAAGCAAATTTGACACGCATCCCTATGTTCACAATTGAAGAATTTGATGATTGGAAAAAAATATAGTTTTTGAAAAAAAAAATATTCGTATAAACTTTTCTTTAAAAAAATGTGAGAGCCGAGGCCCAGTCCTCCGCCATTGCCTCAAGAGGTTTTGTGTAATTTTCTAATTTCTCAAGTTCTTTTTATAGTAAACCCAAACTTCAAGGGTAGTTTTTGCAATTATCCCATAATATAATTATAGTTACCTAATAAGTAAATGAACCCACTTCACTTTTGGATAATACAAGATTTATATCTTTAAACTCCACAAAATTGAATACATTACACTAACAAACAGTTTCATTATTAGACATGAACGGACTCACTATATTGCATGAATGAAGTTAGTTATTGATGTTCCATGTTAACTCTGGAAACATCAACATGCCACATAATAAATAGCATTTGAGTAAGCATATTCATGAAACCAAAAGATCAGTTTATAGTGTCTATTATTTGGATTTTTTATCATTTTCTTTGTCATCTTTTGATAAATTTCAAAGAGTAAAGACAAAGGAACAAAAATGTGGTGGAGAAATAGGAATTAGCAAAACCTGGAAGCATCATTATTACCTTGCCCTGATTGTCCGATCAACATGATCATATAGGCTAACATGACCTTGAATTCCTCTTGCCTAGGTACTCAATGATCTCTAACAGGTAACATATCTACCTCAACAGCTTTTCTTTTTTTTTTTTTTCTACAATCTCCCAATATTCTGAAACATCAAATCTCATAATATCCATTCGAAGTAAAATTTGCAACTCGTATCTTATGCAAATTGAAAAAAACACTTGGAGAAACAAAAAGTAATAATAACAGAAAATCCAAAATGGCAGTATAGCTCCTCCATAAGAACAAAGAATTTAAAAGTCTAACAAAAGATGATCACATATTAGCAGTCCTGGTAGATTATTAACAGTGCGACATGATTTCAAAGAAATAGGAGAACATTCATAAATAAAATATATTTAAAAAATAAATAGGAAGCATGCCACCAGGCTTGAATTGAATGAATCTCTCGATAAACTAAACACCGTGAATGGACTCCAGAATATCTCACTGGAAGTCTTGTACTCGAATTTCCTAAATGCCAATCCACCTCTGCAGCAATGTCGTTATTAATCGCATAATGAATCCTAATATATGTGGGGTAAATTTTGAAATCGAAAGTATATGTAGAAAAAGAAATATGAAGCATACCACCGGACTTGAGTTGAATTGAGTTGAATGAATCTCTCGACGAACTCAACCCACGGAATGGACTCCAGATTATCTCACTGGAAGTCTTTTGCTCCAATTCCCTCGGTCCCTCACCCTAACTCTGCAGCAATGGCGTTTCGCAAAATCAATCCCAATCTACATATGTAAATTTTGAAATCAAAATTTGGTAAAACTGAATTTCCTTTAAGATTTTTTCCTTATTTAAATTCACAGAATACCTAGATCCCATTTGAGAGAGAAGGAGAAAAGGAATATAAAGTGAAATCTTTTGACTATTGAGATTCTTTTTTCTGTCATAGAAAATCGATCCAGGGGATATTTTTTGTGAGAGGAGGAGAAAAGGAATATAAAGTGAAATTTTTTGACTTTGAGATTCCTAAATCGATCCAGGGGAGATTTTTTGTCTGTAAAATGGCTTTTCATTTTGTAAATTACCAAATTACAATTAAAAATTAAAAGATCAAGGGCTATTTTAGTCTAAGAAAAATTTCACATAAATATTCGAACTTTTAAGGTAGAATAGATAAAGTTTGACTTTTATTATTATTATTTTTTAAAAAACTATACATTTTAATTTTTAATTTTTTTACAAGCCTACAGAAACGTAGACCTGCTCTGATACCACTTGGAACGATCCAATTTTATGAATTAAGGTTCTCTAAAAATATTATTAGAAAAATATGAATAATAATAATAATAATAATAATTCATCTTCCAAATTAAATATCAACAATTATCTCAAAATAAAATAAAAAAAATTAAAGTCATAAATCCAAAATTTAGTCCGATCATAATTATTTAAAATATAAATATAGCATAATTTATTTTATGATCCACAACATTATATTTTCAGCCGAATTCCTCAATCTGAAAGTCATGTTAATAATAGGGGTGAGTTTCATCTCGCTCAGTAAGAATATATCTGTCAATATTTAATATAACATGAAAAGCATTCACATAATTACAACAATTAATTCATTAATTTTCTCTTTTCCTATGACTGGCCAGTTACTGCATATAGCATTGCGGATTCACCCTAAAGATACTTTTGGTCCTCGGACCCTTTTTATAGCCCCTAGATTATATGAATTTATTTTCTTTTGACATATATTACAATTAATAAAATACAATTATGAAATATTAAATAAGACAAATAATATAGAAATTCCTACCTTAATAATCACAGATATTCAATATAGAAAAATGAATGATAAAAGTCTCAGTTCTCGATCCCTTCATTTTCTATTGTAGAGAATTGAGAAAAATGTGAAAAATTTATGAGGGCTATTCATGTACTTATAGGATGATTTTCTCTTATTTTTTATTTTTATTTTTTAAATCCTAAATTAACTCCTAACCTAACTCCTAAATTAACCCCTCAATTAATCTCTGACTAACCTCTAAATTAACCCCAAAATTAATTGTGTAATTAATGTCATGGTTATCACAACCCAGCTCCAATCCCTCATTATGGAGGAAACACAAACTTTATAGAACAAATTTTGTAAATATATATAGGGTTTGAGTTATATGAGAATATTGCATAAGGTGAGTCCACAGGGACAAATTCCAATCATACATCTGTTTTTTTTAATAGCATATATTTAACAAATTTAGTAATGGTTTATTACCTAATTAACATATAATAAGGGTAAATTAGTTTAAAAGAATCGAGCATTACCATAAATATAGGCGATAGTTACATGGAATTTTCAGAAGATCTTCTCCATGATCTTCTACCATCCATAACAAATTAACTCACGAGACACAAGTAAAATGGACCAATTCCATTCTGATCTCCCAGCAAAAAGCAATAGTAGCATCGTCTTCTTCAATACAGTGTACTCTGCAACAAAGGTGAATACACATAACAAAATGCAACAAATTTATACTACATATGCAACACACTCACTTTAATGCGAATACATACAACATAATGTAACAAATCTATACTACATATGCAACACAATCACATTAAATAAGCAACAAAAACACATTAAATAATCAACAAAATTATACTACATATGCAACACACTAACTTTAAATAATCAACGATTACTTACATACAAACACTTACTGAAAATACACCAACTTAATTATGCTACATATGCATAAAAGATCGTATAAAAAGTAAGAATCTGAAAATTCAGTAGTAGTGCATCTATGAAAGAGACAATACGATGGTTGACTGCAATAGAAATGATATAATTTTACTCTGATACAATTTGACTTATCCATTTTTAATAAAAATTACTCAAATATCATTATTAACGGTTTAAAAAAATAAAAAAACTGAAAAAAAAACCTTTAAATCCGGACCGTTAAAAAGAGAGTTCAATGATTGGGATTTGTTCTCCCCCCAGATCTGTGGACTCATAGGTAGGGCCGACCCTGACTTTTTGGAAGCCCATGACCAAAAGAAACAAAAGGGCCCCTATAAAAAGAAAAAAAAAGAATATGTTATATATGTATGCATTGAATATAATTTAATAAGAACTTAAAAATAAACATATTTATTTTTTAATTTTGGGGGCCCCTATAAAATCAACTTAATAAATTATGTGTACAAATATATAAAGGCTTATGTAAAATTGGGCCCCTGGTCCTAGACCATCGCCCTCGATGACTACCCTCAGGTAGAGATGTTAAATGGGCTGGCCCTAGCGGTTTCGATCAGCCCTAGCGGACTTCGGGCTATACAGGCTTTTGGTTAATCGGGCCACTATGAAATGGGTTGGAAATGTTACGGACCTAACCCTAACCCTAGCGGACTTCGGGCTAAATGGGTCATTAACGGGCTAAAACAGAAAAATAATATTTAAATCTAAAATTTTAAACTAAAACACATATAATATCAACATTCAAACTAAATATATAAACTAAATGATCCATAATAATAAAAGCCAACACATAGTCTATAGTAGTTGGATTAATGGATTAAATCTTAAAGTTTAGACATTCAAAACTTCGTAATTAAATAAAGTCATACAAGTACGACTTGAATACACAACTTATAAAACACTAAATAGTGAACTATTGTTATTTTAAATAACACAATTTAAAAAAGAATGCTTGTTATATTAAGTAACACAAAAAATGAATTCTTGTTACTGTAAATAAAACAATTATATAATTTTCGGTCAATTATAAAAAAAATAATAATAAAAAACTAAACTATTCGCGGGCCACGGGCCAACCCGTTTATACCAGGGCCAACTCGCTTAGCCCGCGGGCTAAACGGTCTGGGAAAAGGCCTAGTTTTAAACGTGCTAAAATTTATTGGCCCTAACGCTATTTTTTTTTGGGTTAAATGGGCCAGCCCCTCGGGCTGCTGTCCGTTTAACATTTATACCCTTAGGGTCGGCCTTGCTCAAAGGATTCAAATCCTATCTATTCTCAGCGAATAAAATTATAAAATATGTCTCCTTAACTGAATCAATTTAAATTATTATTGAATAAAATGATGTATTTTTTATGAAAAGACATACCTTGGAAGGATTGTAGCCATTGTATGAGATATTTGGAAGTCTTTAAACCTTCTAATAATACTGCAGAAAATATATAGAATAATGTGGAAATGGGTCAAATTGGTCATTTCCAAAGTGTAAAGATTAAAAATAGCCATCTTTTTCAAACACATCTTTTTTAGCCGTTTTGGGGTGTGAAATGGTATTCATACCCTTTAAGCATATTACATTAGGTCACATACCTCTCTTTCTCATTGTCACTTTCTCTCTCACAGTTTTGGTTCTAAGACATAAAATTTGACAGTGATTTTTTGGCGACCAATTTTTTTCCATCGGAATCTCGAAATAATGTAAGCATTTTGTTCTCTAGCTCATCCTTTATTCATTTCAGTATCGTATTTAGTTTGGGGTTGGGTATACAATAGATTTGAAAACCATAGACATGAAAAAACCAGTTCAAAGTAAGCTCGAACAATAGTCTGCAAATGTAACTCGACATCTGACTCGATGTCGAGTTACATGTGACTCGATTTCAAGTAAGATGTAACTCGACATCGAGTCACATGTCGAGTTACATTGGCAGACTGTTGTTCGAGTTACATGCCAGCCTTCTTCAGATATTAATTTTATTTTTTTGTCTGTTGTTGTTGGTTTCAGATGGAGGATGATAAAGTGATAATTATCCATAGTGGTTTTTGGGATGATAGTTTCTATAGGAATGGTGAAGAAGTACTCGTTTTTACGTCGTCGTGGATAATATCATATAGTGGGTTTGTGGATATTGTTCATAACATTGTAAATGGGGATCGGCGTTTGTGTGAATGCAAATTACACTGTTTAATACCAACTAGGGTTGGTTCTGAGGTTAAATCTTTGATTATGTGTGAACAGAATCTTCAACGAGTAGCTGAGATTTTCAAAGATCCCCGAATATTTGTGACCTTACAACCAAAAGATCATGAGATGGTGGGGACTTCGTACACCGGAAATAACAATCCACATGGTTTTATGAACCTCATGACTGCTCAATCTTATTCATATGGTATCGGCAGTCAATTCATGCCCTTAAATCCATATAATTCTCACTACAGCATGAATTATATACATGGTCCACCACAGTGCATGCCAACCTATATGCAACATGTTGCGCTCGATAATTGTCCAAGTAAATCTAGGACCTTGGAGCCTCAACCAATGTCTATGCAACATGTAGTGCCCGATAATTGTCCAAGTAAATCTTCTATCTTGGGGCATCAATCGAGAATCAATAGTAGTGATCATGTGGATTTAATGATGATTTTGGGCGGTATGATGATGATGTTGGGAGGTATGATGATTTCAGGGGCGGTGGCCATTATGATGACCAAGATAACCAGGACTTTGTTGGTGATCAACATAACCAACAAGATGAACAATTTGTTCCATCGGGGGACAATGATGGTGACACATCCGACGTTGACAATAAACTAGTCCGTCAATTGATTTATGATCACTTTAGATGGGAAAAAGATGACTATTTTGTTCCCGATGACCTCGAAGGGAATGATGTGAACAATGATATCATAATAGGAGACAATGACGAGCATGTTCTTCGGAATAGACGATTTCCAATCCATAAAGTACCTCATGATGATGCCAATAAAATAGATAATGTAAAAGCTGATCATACGGAGCTCCCAATGGTTAGGTCGAAATATGCATGGATGGCTCCTGGAACGTCTTATCAGTATCCCGACCATAATTCCATTCCACACGAACCACCTAAAACCGAGTGTGACTTATTTAAAAGTGTAGTGCTTGAAAGCAAGGAAGAAATAGTAACAAAGTTGGGCTTCTACCATCTACACCATCGTGTGGAGCATAGAACAACCCGGTCTTCGACTTCACGTTATGAGGTTGTTTGCAAACATAAAGGATGCACCTTCTTACGTCGTGCAAATGCTATCCAAGGAGAAAGTTGGAAGGTGATTAAATTCGAGACTCATACATGTGAAGCCAACTTAAGTATACATGCGCCTCGATAATTGCCTTCGAAGATTATTGGAACCCTATTTGCGCCAAAACTACTAAAGGAGGGACGATCCCTTAAACCTAAGGATACTATTGCTTTGATTTTTCCGCTGAACATGGGATAGACATTTTGTACAATAAAACACTAAAATCACAACATCGTGCTTATAGCTACATACATGGTGACCACTTACAGTCTTGGGAGATTTTGCTTGCATTCTTGTACATGTTGAAAAAAAGAGAACCCTGTTACAATTGCACTACACGAGACTGATGATGATGATAGATTCATGTATGTTTATATTGCCTTACATGCGTCAATGAAAAGATTCAGTGAGTGTTGTAGACCTGTTATTGTTGTTGATGGCACACACCTAAAGGGCAAGTTTAAAGGTGTGTTGTTTGTTGCAGTTACGAAAGAAGGCATTGAACAAGTGTTTCCGCTAGCATTTGGTGTGGCTGGTAAGGACAAGGACGAATCATGGGAATGGTTTATGAAATAATTACGCAATACGTATGGATGTCCTGAAAATATGCTCATTGTATCGATCATCACAAAAGTATTAATAATGCAGTTGGCAGTGTATTTCCTGACGCTGTGCATGGTATATGCACATATCACTTGAGGCAAAATATCAGAAATTATCGAGGTCAAGTGGTGAGCTTATACCAAAAGGTTGCGTAAACTTATTCTCCTGAAAGATTCAAGAAGATAATGGCCCTGATTCAAAATGCAAACGAAAAGGCCTACGAGGAGTTGGTTAGGGCTGGAACGAAAGGGTGGGCGCTTGCACGTTGTCTAGTTAGACGCTATGGGTTCATGACATATAATGCAACAGAGATTCTTAATGCTAGACTTGTCTGGTCAAGGAAATTTCCCATTTGTTTGTTGCTCGATTCTATTCGAAACCTAATTCAGGAGTGGTTCCACGAGCGTCAAATTGCAGCCCAAAACATAAACAATGAAGTCACCACAGATACATCTAAGAGATTGACAAAAGCAGGTGCACTGGCTGATAAGATGCATGTGTCACCTATTAGTAGCCTAATTTATTCTGTTAAGGATGGGGTGCGTTCTTTTGTTGTTGATTTGATAAAGAGAACGTGTACTTGCCGAGTGTTTCAGCTTGATCTATTGTCGTGTCCACATGCGATTAAGGCAATCAGGTATATTTAAACTTTTTTACTAAATTAGTAATTATTTCACATCTACGATATCCTTATATACATTTTTTTCTATTTATTTCAGGAAGGCAAATCAATCAGTCTACACTTACGTGCATAACTACTATAAAACAGAAACATTGCGGAAACTTTACTCTCTGATCGTCATCCCATTGAACATCCTAAATACTAGAATGTGTCGGAAATGATACGACTTTTTTGGTTGTCAAGGCACCTCTAAATTCTCGACAAGCTGGCCGATCGAGGACTCGACGGATTCCATCTAGTGGTACATCTAGTAACTCACAATGGTCCATAATATGCTTTAGATGTCGTCAAGAGGGTCACAATCGTTCTACATGTAATGCGGTGCTCCCCATTTGCCGTGATGCAACGAGTGCGAGTGGAAGTAACATGATTGATCAGTCAGCTAGAAGAATTCCAAGAAAATGCGGCATTTGTAAGAAAGAAGGACACACTAGGAGGCTTTGTCCTGATAGAGTTTCTGAAGTCAATCGGTAAATTGAACATGTACTCTATAAAGTTTGTAATTTAATTGTACCCATTATATGACTCGATACCCAAGTAGTAGGACTCAATATCGTGTTATATCTCGTGATAAAGTACATTAATTTGTTTCATCTTTTCAGAGATGATTCTTGTCATACAGTACTTTGTTTCAGCTTTTCATTGATGTTTCTTGTCTTATGAGCTTTTGTTTCAATTTTTCAGTGACGTTTCTTGCCAAACAGTACTTTCAGTGATGTTTCTTGTCTTATGAGTTGTTGTTTCCGATCTTCAGTGATTTTCTTGTCCTTGTGAGATTTTCATTGAGAGTATGAATCAAGGTAATTTTTCTATAAATACCCCGTCAATAAGTCATGCATCTACATCTTTCATCCATCTACATCAAAATGAACACAGACGACCTTAATTTTCCTCCTCTTCCACCTCCGCATAAACTCGGAAATAATTTCCTTACTGTGCTCTACAATAAAAACAAAACTACGCGGACAATGATGATGGATATTCTACTTGTTGATGCCCTTGTGAGCGAGTTGAATAAAGGCGATTAGGAGGTCGGTAGGTTTAACAACACTTCCGTGTTGGGTGCTAGGGCTCTTCTGAAGTCACAATTTGACTGTACTTTCACATTTTCTGAGGTGAATCAATGTGTTAAGCATCTTCAAGCTCGCTACAACCTTTTTGCTAATATTCTTGCCACTCCATGCGTTGTTTGGGATCGTAAGATTGATTTTGTTCATTCTACTCATCAGAATAGGCTTGACTGGGGCAGGGTAATTTTTCGTTCATTCTACTTTTTTATACATATTTCAAGCACTTCAATTTACTTCCAATTTTTGTTAATTTTATGTTCATGTAGGTTGATGCAACCATCGCAACCGCTTATGAGTTAGACGGGGAACCCCTGTTCGACAAACTAGCCCTGCTATTCAAGATGGAGCCTTGGAAGAAGTAAGTTGTTGAAATTTTGTCGTGGACACCTGTCCCTCGATATTTTCCTAAGCGTCCCCGTTTTGAGGAAGGAACTTCATCAAAGTCCAAACATAAGTAGTATAAATTGTTTGGTTCTATTCTATATTTTAAATTATAGCACTGTTGTCTTAATCTTTGTTGCACTTTAATTTTGAGGAACTCTTTGTTTCTGCTACCCGTAGTCTATTTGAATTCTTGTCATATGTAATAAATTTTGACTCGACATCGAGTCACTAAGACTCGATGTCGAGTTTTTTTTCCTCGAAATCGAGTCACTATGACTCAATATCGAGTCATAGTGACTCGACTTCGAGTCTTTGTGACTCGATGTCAAGTTAGATAAGAAAACAAATCAGCATAACTCCTCTATTAGCTGCACAAACCAACCTGTAACACATACCAACCAGCAAACAAATAATACCAACAGAACCAGCCAATAATACCAACACAACCAACAAGTATAACCAACTATCTCCAACAAACCAACTAGAGCAAGAGTAATACCAAAACAAGATGTAAACTAACTATATCGATCAACAAATATATACAACTGAATCGAATAAGGTCAATATGTACAGTCGATCATACATCATGAAAGTCAAAATAGAATACAAAGTGCAAACTAACTAATAGGTACTATCTTTGTATTGTGCGCAAAAATAGCCAACGCCATCTTGAGCCGATACTCGCGGATTGTATCCATAGTCTGCGCCGCTGGGATGGACTCACCCAACAAACGCTTGACGTACATGCAGGCAAATGCGCCACAACTATGTCTATCCGTCTGTATGAACTGCTCCTCTGCCGGCATTGTCGTAATGTGCAGCATGTCGCATCTAACTAGAATCTGACGCCTCTCAAAATAACCACCAGCAGCGAGCAATCGCGGAAGAAGACGTCGAAGCAGGAGCAGCTGGCGGTGACTGTGATAATAGATGGTCGGGTTCGGAAGGATCGTCCATATGATGTGACAATGGGTCGTACAACTAAATATCCCACTCGATCAGCCGAATGCGACATACGACCCAATGTCCAGAGCATAGACATACAAAGACGATCTACAAATAATAAAATGAAACATTATTAACTGGATTATATGACTAATACGGACTACAAGTCAGATGCAATAAAGTTGTAATATGACTAATACTTACCAAGGCTACCCCCACACTAGGCACAACCCATGAACATATCGGACAAATTTGCTCCTGATCCATCAGAGTAGGTACGGGTAGCTACCCCCATAGGCACCCTAACACTCCTTGTCCTCAGGATAGATGTGAACCCAAGCATCTTCAGGCGCGTCTGTAGATAATTTTCATTTTAAAAGCATTAGTATCAACAACGTAGAAAGTATGTTTAACAAACATCAAGTGGAATTAAAAACTTACGAAAAATGAACAATCCTGGATGTTCAGAGTGTTTGCTCCGAAACCAGAGTGAAACCGAACCCCGACGTGCAATCTCCAAACAATGACCTCGAGATAAGGCTCAATATGTTGCAACATTTTTAACAACATGAAATTAAAACAACAATAACAATTATTGAAATGAAATAAATATTTAAAACAACTACTTATATTATTGGCTACATCCTCCTCTACGTCCTCAATCTCGTGAAAGTACGAGGGCCCCTGATTCCAAGCTGGCACTATCCCCACATCTTAACTGACAGACATAAAAGAGTATCAGTTTAAAGAGTATTGAAATGAAATATCATTAAGGACAAACAGAATATACAGAACATACAGAGGGGGTTTTAGGTATCTCCAACAACCGAGCATACTATTGACGAATTATTTTCTTCCTTCTATGCTCGTCTAAGTCTATAAATGGAGACTGTAGATACCTCAACGGCATACGAATGCAGCAGGCAGGATGTTCCTGGGCAACAGGAGTAATCACTCCCGCCTCGGCCCCCGCAACCCCCCCTTCCCCCGCAATCTCACATCCGGCAGACTCTCTGATATGCTCAACAACTACTGTGCGTGGAAGCTGTGGGGGCAGGGGTGTGCCACGCGAAGTATCACTAGGCACTGCCTGCAAAAAAACCTCCGCAGCAGTGGGTAGCCTAGTGTCCTGAAAAATAGTAGAAGCAAATGAAGTAATATTAACATTATTATTCATACAAAGTATCGAATTTAATAGAAGATATAATGCATAATGTATACATACCCCTTATATAAAGTCTAATGTCTGGACGGTATTTGTCTGCCCCTGTGCTCCACGAGTCCCGTAGCTGGTGCGTAGAGATGGATCATCTGTGTCCGTCTCTGAATCGTGATGGTCGTGACTCGGCTTTGCAGGTTGCTCACGCAATACCCGTTGTAGCAAATCAGGCAGCTGAGTATCCAAGTACAAGTGAATCTCATCTAGTACAGAAGCCATCATGATTTATCTCTGATGCTTCAGTGCACGGTCAACCACCCTACTTATGGCTATCTCCACCATCTGCAGGAATACCCAAGCAGAATGGCTCGCAGCGGGGTCAGATAGAAAACTCATCCCACAGGTCGCGGTGCACCGGTCTGTGATGAGGGATGAGGAGCCCTCGCTGGAGATCTGGAAGGAGGTGGAGGTGGAGAGCGTCGAGGCAGAGACCCATCGTGATGAGGAGGGGGAGACATAGGTAGAGGTGGAGAGCATCGCTGATGGGTCGAATGTCAAGGCGGAGACCCATCGTGAGGAGGAGAGGGAGACAAAGGTGGAGGTGGAGAGCGTAGATGCGGGGGTGAAGGCTGGGTATGGGTCCTCCGCCTCTGAGAATGATGACTCAAAGCCGCAATATCCTCAGCCTCACTATCATCATCATCATCAATATGTGCAGGCTGGGACTAGGTCATCTGCCTCTTTGGACACCGAGACGTAGGCATTCCTGATCTGGAAGTATGTCCTGGCTCCAGAACAATGCTTCTAGCAACAGCAGCAGGGTCAAGTAGGATAGCCCGTGATGGGAAATGATCCATATGGACATACATCAATTCGTGCGACATGTCCAAATCAATCCCCTGCATGTAAGGGAGTCGTATCTGATGAGTGTAAAATATACGTGTATCTAGGGGCTTAAAATGGTATATTTTTTATACATTTGCATGTATATTCAGTGTGTTTTGGTTGGTTTCCTTCGTTGGGTGTGATACTGCATATTCTTATAACTTCTTACGGTTGTCTCCACCATCTGCAGAATACCCAAGCAGAATGGCTCGCAGCGGGGTCAGATAGAAAAGTCAGTCCCACAGGTCGCGGTGCACCGGTCTGTGATGAGGGATGAGGAGCCCTCGCTGGAGATCTAGAAGGAGGTGGAGGTGGAGAGCATCGAGGCGGAGACCCATCGTGAGGAGGAGGGGGAGATATAGGTAGAGGTGGAGAGCGTCGTTGATGGGTCAAATGTCAAGGTGGAGACCCATCGTGAGGAGGAGGGGGAGACAAAGGTGGAGGTGGAGAGCGTAGAGGCGGGGGTGGAGGCTGGGTATGGGTCCTCCGCCTCTGAGAATGATGACTTGAAGCCGCAATATCCTCAGCCTCACTATCGTCATCATCATCAATATGTGCAGGCTGGGACTGGGTCATCTGCCTCTTTGGACACCGAGACGTAGGCAGTCCTGATCTGGCAGTATGTCCTAGCTCCAGAACAATCCTCCTAGCAACAGCGGCAGGGTCAAGTGGGATAGCCCGTGACGAGAAATGATCAATATGGACATACATCAATCCGTGCGACATGTCCAAATCAATCCCCTGCATGTAAGGGAGTCACAACTGGTGAGTGTAAAATATACGTGTATTTAGGGGCTTAAATGGTATATATTTGATACATTTGCATGTATATTCAGTGTGTTTTGGTTGGTTTCCTTTGTTGGGTGTGATACTGCGTATTCTTATAACTTCTTACAGGAAATGGAGCTAAAATTGGATTAAAAGAGATATCACGTTCCAAAGTATAGGTCAAGAGCTAAGGTACGAGCAAATATGTGAAGGAGAGAAGCACAGACGATCGAACAAAAGGAAATTTCCTTCAAAAACGTCCAAATACGCTAACAGTTTTCAACACTGGCAGGGTTTAGTATTTTGGCCATACCTTTCTCTACAAAATAGATATTACGGTGATTCAAGTGTCTATGGAAAGCTAAGAGAGATGGCTACAACTTTCATGAATACCCCAGGATCAAATTCGGACATTTACTAGTCACACGGCCAGACCGTGTGGTGTCACACGTCCGTGTGAAAATACCTGTGTGAAAAATGGCACAACCGTGTGAAAAAGGGAAGAAACAGGGGACAGAACCAAGATGCACGGCCAGACCATGTGGTCCTACACGGGCGTGTGGTATTAGGCAGCAAAAAACCCACACGGCCGTGTGAGGCTACACGGCCAGGCCATGTGGGACTCTGCAAATGCATTTTTCCGGAGTTCTTTTTCCATTCCAACTCTACAAATGATCTCTCCAAGCATCTATAAAAGGGACCCAAGGCTTGCAGGAAATTACATCATCCAAAATCACTTGATACACAACAAAACACATCAAATTACGCAGGAACACAAGATTCGAAGTCTTCTAAGAAAGAAGGGCTAGGTCGTGAAGAACACCACAAAGCCTTTCGCATCTACGGGAGCACAAGAGCTTCGAAGGCTTACGAGGGGAATCCATCCTGACAAGAAGAGATTTTTTTTCTATGTCTAAATCTCTTGTCTGTGCTTAAACGATGTCATAATATTGATTTCGAATTTGTCTATGAATTTGTTATCAATGTCTGGCTAATCTTTTGGATCTTAGGGGCATAATCAAAACTATGGATTCATGTTAAATCTTGATTAATTGCTTTCTTAATTGATTCATGCTTTCTATTTTATGGATTAGAGTGCTTATTCTTAATTGCTTTTTATTTGGCCAATAATTTGTATGTCATATTTCTTAGTGCGAAATTCAGAAGAGGAGTTCTAACAAAGACGAAAATCGAATTCAGGCATAAACGGGCGTATCGAGTTGGGAGACCTACAACTTTTTTTGGGGAGTCATTCAATTCATAAATATTTTGGGAGTTAATAATAGTTGTATCGAGTCGGGAAACATACAATTGTTATTAATCTACTATTTATGCATCGCCTGGGAGGGAGAATAAACTATCTTAGGATTGACCCCATAGAATTGCATGAATTGATTTTGAAACTTTAATTGGATTTAATATTGAAGAAACATGTGCCTAAGGTTGCTCATGTAGTTGTTGAAAATACTTGTGGGGTTTGTAAATTTATTTATTTTTATGTTATTATTGATTTTTATAAAAATTTGATATTCGGTCGCTTCAATAAAATCGAAATGCGATGTTATAATAGACTAAGTGATTCACATATCAATCCATGAGGAGTACAACCGTGTTTGTCATTATTCGATAAACTACATTGTACACTTGCAGTTGTATGATCCAAATATTTTTGTCGAACAGTAACTCCACCTCGGTGGGCTGTAACGGTGTGCATATCGTCTGTCAAAAAAAAAAGAAAACTTTAGCTTAATTACGAAGAAAATAGAATCAATACCACTATTACACATATGATTTCACAAAAAAAAAAAGAAATTTACCTTGGGGCTGTCAAATACATGTATAGGATAGAAGTAGGCATAGATGTGGAACTGGACTGATCTCTCAGGATCATCAGGGGCTCGGACTCCAGTATCAAGGTAATGGAGGAGACGCCCATACACGTAGGATCCCCATGGTAATGCCCTAAACCCCGGGGCATCCTTAACCAATGTCAACGGCCATAATGGGTATCCCGTGGATCAAGAGCGAGCAGATACTTCGTGACGAATAAGATATACACCATCTTCAGATTATCCTCTGGTCGCGCTCTAAAATGACTCGCGAGGAAAAGCGGTAATACCTTCACCAATATCAAGAACTCCTCGTTGAAATACTAATGGTATACTCCTCCTGCCGGTGGGATATGATGGGAGGAGCATGGGTCAATCGCCGAGGGGCCAAAAGGTAGCCCCATAACCATAGCAAAATCTCGTCGGCCAAATCTGAGGTTCCGCCCACCAACGCGGAACAACAAGTCGCCCGTCTCAGATCCCTCCACCATGATCTGTCTACCAAGCAACCGGAGCATACCCTTCGAGGTCATGTATGCGTCTGAGTCGAAGTCCAGAAACGCACCAAATGGGCCATTCCTAAACTCATCTAAATTGTCGGACTCCGTCAGCTCCTTCCTGATATCCTCTATCAAGTGACACTTGGTATACACATTCCATTTTCCTGTCCAATTCTGAGCAAAACCCCATCTCCATCTCCAATTCTGTCAAAAAACACAAAGTTTCATGTTAACTAGTTGCTGTTAGGTAACTCGAAATCGAGTTCCATGTGACTCGAAATCAAGTCACCTTAAAAAGTGAATTGATTTCGAGTCACATGTAACTTGATACAAAGTGACTCGATATCAAGTCACATTTAAAACTGTGACTTGATATCGAGTCACATGTAACTCGCAATCCAAAAGTAACGTGCGAGTTACATCTAACTCCAAATCGAGTTAGATGTAACTCGCAATTTAGTTACTTTTGGATTGCGAGTTACTTTGCAAAAATCACGTCGTCTTCTTTGCCCAGACCCAAACCGCCATTAACAACATCTCAAGCTCACCAATCAACACCAAATCCATATAAAATCCTAGAATTTCTACAAAAACTACAACAAATCCTAACCTAAAACAACTATGGACTAACTACATCAACAAAAAAACATGATATTAAACAAAGGTGGAGGTTACCTAGTTAGACGTTGATTCGGTCGCCATCGTCTTCGTCACTGTCGCCGTTCAAGTCGCCGGTTTTGAATTATTTTGGGGTCACTATGCTTTTCGAGTTGTTGGTTTGTTTGGACATGTTTTGACTCAAAAATTGGTTTTGTAAAACTACTAAAGGGCAACTATATCATTTCGCACCCCAAAATGGCTAAAAAAGATGTGTTTGAAAAAGATGGCTAAAAAATATTTTCAATTGGCCAAAATGGCTCAAAACAAACCACTATAGAATAATTGCAGTGAATTCCCACTTTTATAACTACACGCGATTTTCGTTATAGTAAATTATAAGGTGTAAACTTTGGATGTTCGTAAAATAGATTTTGTATTATGGTTAATTCCTTAATATATTTACATATTAACTGGGAGGAATTAATACCTTAAATATAACATCTTTAATTCAATGTGTGCGCGCCTAGAGTATATGAATTTTCTTGTTATTACAAAACATACTCCACCCACTTTCATATATATATATATATATATATATATATATATATATATAGGGATATGATCAAATGAGACCAAGCCTTTTAGGTAAGAACATAATACCACATCTAGACCATTTGATTTAATAATCAATGGTCCAGATTTTACACTCCATTTTAGGCATGGGGGGTTGAGGTAAGGGTAGCAAAGTAATTTTGTGCTTTAAGATTAGGGATATATTTGTAACTCCCCATTTTTTGAATTTTGGTAAGTCAAAATTGATATCTCATCCCGCGATTTCCTTTATCTTCCTCTTTCAAAAAATACAAAACCTGAAACTGCTCCTCTATCTCCCTCTGTGAAAAAATCGGAAAACTAAAATTGATTCCTATATCTCTTTCTTTCAAAAAATCGACTTACTGAAACTGCTTCCTCTATCTCCCTCTTTCAAAAAAATCGAAAACCTGAAGCTGCTAGGGCTCAAACATCTCAGAATTTTGGCGTCTACTCGTTGATATGGTCTGTGCGTCTTTGAATTTGAGTGTAAGTTTTTATGATCGATTTTAGTGTTTCTTGCTGATAGGGTTCTATTTTTGTGTTTTTATGTTCGATTTTAGTGTTTTCATTTTGTTCGATTTTAGGGTGTACACATATATTGGTTTTCGTTCTTGCTGATAGGTTTGATGAATGGTGTTTTTTCTGTGATTTGTTGTTCTCATGTCATGTGCTCGTAGTTTATATTTGTTTCGATTTCTCAGTTTCGATTTATCATGTTCGATTTTGCACCTTGTGCACTGTATTGTTAGTTGTGTAATAATGTATATATAGTTACGTAATTATGTATATTTAGTTATGTAATTTTGTATATGTAGCTTTGTGATAATGTATTTTTATATATTTAATAATGTATGCTCTGTTGTACGGTAATGTATATTTAGGTGTATAATAATGTATGTTTAGTTATGTAATAATGCATATTTAGTTATAGAACACTTTATATTTTTAGTTGTGTGAGCATTTACATATGTTATGGAATTATGTATATTTAGCTATAGGATAATGTACAGTTAGTTTTGTGATAATGTATAGTTAGTTTTGTGATAATGTACAGTTAGTTTTGTGGTAATGTTATGGAATTATGTATATTTAGCTATATGGTAATGTATATTTAGTTTTGTGAAATGTATAATTGTGTTTTATTGTATACTTAGTAGAGACATTGTGCATATTGTATTTTTTTTGTATAATAATTGATTCTATATTTTTTGTAGGTTTGTTTTATCAACTAAATGGCCAAAAACAAGGGAAAAATGGTTGCGGAGAGTGGGGCTGAAGACGGGCGGGGAAGAGGACAAAGGATTCATATCCAACATTATCCACTAGGTCGAATCCCAGGGTGTTGGTAAACGCGCTGCTTGATCTTTCCCCTGCACAAACCGCTGCGATTGTTGATATAGGATTTGGAAGTTTGCTTTCGCTCTCAATTGTTGACTTCCCATCCCAGCTAACGTTTTGGTTAGTCGAAAATTTTAATCCAACTAGCTCGGAGTTGTTATTGGATAGTTTTAGATGTATTCGCATTGAACCGGTTGATGTACAGAGGGTATTGGGGTTCCCTAATGGCCAGGAGGTAGTTGTGAAGAAAACAAAGTCGGAGAGTTGTGATTTGTACAATGGATGGCCAGCTATGTTTGAGAGGGAGGATTTCAGGGTAACAACGAAGCAGGTGGCTACTAAAATGCGGAGCTTCGTGGATGGTGGAGATTGGTTTAGAAGGCTTTTCTTGATACTGGTTGATTACCTTCTTATTGGGAATGTTACTAGTGGATATGTGAATCCACATTTACTGAAAAGCCTCGAAGATGTCGGTAATGTTAGGAACCGAGCTTGGTATGATCATACCTTGGCAACCTTGGTTGAAAAAAGAGTCGGCTGGTCGCCGAAAAAAAATCCGGAATTTAATGGCCCATTGTTGTTTTTGATGGTAATATATCCCCCTTGTTTTTTTGATTTTTTTGAAGCATGTTCTTTTTGATGTAATTTATGTAATTTCACATGTGTTTTACGTCGATAGAGTTGTGTGCGTGAGGAGGAGTGTTCCAAGGACGCGCCCCATCGTGTTGGCTTAGAGTGGGGACAAAATAAAAGAAATGAATAACAAAGAGATTGAGCTTCGTGGGTTCGGGCTGGGGTTAGTTTTTTTTATTTGTGCTTTCTAATCTTGATGTAGTTTTTAGAAGTCCACTCATGGGCACGTCTCTAAAATATGCCAGAATTCAACTCTGCCGTATATCGAACATAACTGTGAACCAGGGATGTGAGGCTAGGTTGAAGTCATCCATAATTTGGTGCCATTGTTTTTCAAATTCAGCTTTGTTGTAATGTAGTTATCCCGCACGATTGAATTAAGCCGATTGATGAAATTTTTATCCCTTAACAAGTTGGGACCGACTTTGACACTAACTTTCTCCATTATGTGCCACATACACAATCTGTGTTTTGCCTTCTTGAAGACCGATTGTATTGCATTCTTCATGGCCGGGTTTTGGTCTGTTACTATATAATATGGTTCCTTACCAACAACATCTAAGAATCGCGTGAACAACCATGTATAAGAATCATTATCCTCTTTCAAAATATAGCTGCAAATGTTACACACCTACTATGGTTATCTACTCCGGTGAATGGAGTGAACACCATCTTATACCTGTGTAACAAATATATTTTTAGTATACAAGTTTCAATAACTATATAAACGTTTTTAAGATTATAAATGTACATATCTATATAACTAGGTAAACAGATTGCAGTGTTATTACTATTATACAAATTTACATTATTATATACACATATTTACATAACTATCTACACAGATCAATATAACAAAATAAACCGATATATAATGTTATTTCGTTTATACAGATTTATATAACTAAATGAACAGATATATAATGATAAGTGTACATTATTGTAATGCTATATATGCAAGACAAATTAGTGCAGTGAAGTAAATTACATGTTGGTATTGTATGTAGCATCAAAGGATATTATATCGCCGAATGCGGTATAGTTCATTATAAATGTTTGGTCTGCCCAAAAGAGTCGTGTTAGTTGTTCATCTTCATCAACATCATAATCGAATATCATTCCCTGATTTGTTTCTTTCCTCTGTAGGAATTTGTTTATCACCAATTGTGCATCCGCACCGCGTATGTATGCTTTCAGGTCTCATTTGAAATTTCTAAAATCAATTTTCGTTGCTCCAACCTGTGAATATCCGCCCACCATTTCTCTATACAACTCGTGCTATTTTGCACTCCCAATGTTTGCCTTTGTGCAATTTATGATAAATTACTGGTGTCCGAAGTTTAAATTCCTATTCACCTTCAAGAATTGCCTGTGTTTGTCAATTGTCATCGGATGAGTGTGTCGTTCCTCAAAGGTTTTTACCTTATATGAGCCGGCGCTAGTGTATTCAAAAATACAACGTGCGTTGCACCCAACTCGGTTCGAGACTCTCTTGCGTGCCCCCTGTTTTGTGATGCTGTCGTCATGCTCAGAAGCTTCAGCAGGTGTGGGATTTTCAGAGTTCTTGTAGCCCTCTCTATTGCAAACCACGTATTGCACACGAATTTCCTCGTTCTTAAATTTCTTTGTAGTGCTTCTCCTAACGTCGAAGCCACTGCACATACCATAATCCTTGTAAAATTGTATTCCAGCCTCCAATGTACGAAAATGCATGTCAGCACGAGGAATTATTTCTTGTTCCACTTCTGGGATCCAATATTTAGTCGATTCTGGTGAGATTTCGAGCCTCTGACCAACATAAACTGTGTAATGTGGAGCTTGCTCTGGTAAAAACACAAGATTTACATAATAAATATACAAATATTGAACACTATGTTCACAGACTTTCAATGTATGGTGTAAAATCGTATTATGTCGTTTATATCTTTTAAGTATACATTTTAAATGCACATTATGTACATAATGACTACTCTAAGCATACAATTCTAGAATACTATATATACAGAACAAGAATGTATGGTGCAAAATCGTACTCACCAATATTTGTCTTATAAGTACACATATTTAATGCACATTGTGTGCATAATTACTACTCTAAGCATACAATACATGCATTGTAATTAGGCAAAAACGTATTGCAGAATACATTATATGTGATACATATTTTACATACTAAATACACAGATTCGGAACACTATACACACATATCATTAACACGAACTAAATACATGATTTCTTATACAAATTCTCATATGTTCTAATATTTTGTTATAACTATACACATCAAAACACTATACATGCATTATCATTATTCTAAATTAGCATATTAGTAAAAATTTTGCTTATTGTTATGTGAGATTATGTTATACATAATCAGAACGCTATATGTACAAAAAAACCTATAGTAAACATACATAATATTTGTTATAATTACACATCCCTTCCGCGTTGCTGGGCTCATAAATGTTTTTATTGTTCAACACTACATGCATTCGAACCACACATTTTACGCATGAATTGGTATTAAATTATTACCTTGATTTGAATGGATCGTGGAGGGGGAATTCTGACTTTGTGACATCGCAATCTTGATTTCGTTGATGTGTATGGCGATTTTCTGGTGTTTCGATTGTTTTGATGATTTGTGATTCGATGCTCGATTTTAAGTTTGATGTTTTTGCTGGTTTGAATGTGGAATTTTCTCTCTATTTTTGCAGGTCCTATATTTACGTGGTTATAGCTTGAGGAAGAAGATGATGATTATGGACATGTTTTGATGGTAAGATCTCATTCCCTGATTTCAGGGAAACGGTTATTTTGGCTGAAATTGATGTTCCAATTGTACCCTTGTTCGGTCCCCCCCCCCATTTTTTTATTACTAGAAAATCACATTAAATCATAGCCTTCTATTTATTTTGTTGGATGGTGTGGATGGGGTCTTATGTTCTTACCTATAGTTATGGTCTCATAGGATCTCCTCACTATATATATATATATATATATATATATATATATATATATACACACACAACAGATGGTACAATATAGCTTTTGGTATAAATTAAGGGTGGCACTATTTGCACCCCAATATTTGATTAATACACCCCACTCATAATATTTACAAAAATGTCATAAGTTAAAAATAATGTGATACCCTTAATAAAACAAAACATTGTAAATACACCTCTTTAATCTCTAAATACACCCCCATCTCTTTTTTAAACTTATAATATTCTTCTTCCTTTCACCCTCTCTCATTATTCTTCTCTCTACAAAATCTTCCCAAAAAAAAAATTGAAACCCTAAATTCCAAGCCCACTGAACTTGTACAATAAGAATCGGATTATTAATAATAACAAAAATAAAGTGCCTCATATTTCTAAAAAAACAATACTAGGCACGATCGTGCCCGAATCTTCAAAAAAAAAGTTATGCACGATCGTGCCTCATCTTTAGAGGAGGCACGATCGTGCCTCAATTTTTCAAAAAAACATTCGTGCCTTCAAAATCTTTGGCTAATATTGATAAATTCCAAAACAATGACCGCATAAGTGAACAGTAGAGTTCATGAATTAATTGTTCAACATCTTTGCAGAAACATTGTGGATGATGGATACCTTTCTTTTCCAGACAGCAGTTCTAATAAACAAGATTGACATAATATGTATTCTTGTTA
This sequence comes from Rehmannia glutinosa, assembly GCA_016081115.2. Classification (NCBI taxonomy): domain Eukaryota; kingdom Viridiplantae; phylum Streptophyta; class Magnoliopsida; order Lamiales; family Orobanchaceae; genus Rehmannia; species Rehmannia glutinosa. The sequence continues at coordinate 46,613,585 of CM071932.1, forward strand.
TTTGAAATCAATGGAAGAAAAAACCAGCAATGTCAACTGAAGCAAAATCAATTGGAAACACACATTAAAAGAATTTTGTGGGAGAGATTGGGGTGTGAGATTTGGGATGTGAGAAGAGAAATAAGAGGAGAAATGAGAGTGGAGTGTTAGAATTTTGTGGGGTGTATGTTAAGTTAGGGTTTTTTTGTTTGGAGGATAAAATTGGAAATATAGGTGGTGTTTATTTAGTAATTAGATGGGTTTGTAAAATAGGAGTGGGGTGTATATAGAAATGTGGTGTATTAATCAAATATTGGGGTGCAAATAGCGACATCCATAAATTAAATACAGCAATTGAGTAATATGTGAAACTTTTAGCACTACTATATATATCAATATACTAATGTAACCATAATGAATTGACTTCCTTCATCCACCCTTTTAGTGTACTAGTAAGGTGTACGTGCGTTGCACGTTATTCAAATAATTTTGTTGATTTAATTAAAATCAAATCTTATAGTTAGAATTATTTTTGATTAAATTATTTTTATTCATAGTAAATCTCGCTCACGTGTTTTGATCCTAAAATTAAATTTGCTAGATTAAAATTAAACTTCTTAGTAGGTGAAATATGGTTATGATATTTTAAACCCAAAAACGCTATACTTAAATGATTTATCATTGAGAAAGTACAGTGGATATGAAAACTCAAGTGTAATATAAGTTTAATAAAATAATTTCCACGAACTTATTTTGTATAAATTTATTTCTTGTTTTAATTTTTATCTCATTTTTCTTCATACTCGGATTTGAGATTTTTATGCGAATTTTTTTTTAAAGCATTCTTAGCCCAAACATGACTGGTTGACATATGGATGTCTTCTTTCTTTTCTTCATCTTGAAATTGGTGTTATCTTTTGAATTGGCTCAGCTACAACATTGATTTTCACATTCACCATCTGTGTGTTGTTGCTAAGAGCGATGCGAAATTGAAATTCTATATATTATTTAGAAGCTTAGCTCCTAATAATATTTTGACTCATCGCGGTCTCCCTGATTAAATTAAATATTATATATAATTAGAAACAAAGATAAAAAACTTATCAATTATAATTGAAAACAGTCAATAAATTAATTCAAATTAAAAGAAAAATCACATTTTATATGATATAAATGGCTGAACCACAATCCATTTTCATCAGCTATGCAAACTATACATCAACGAAAAAGGAAAAGTAAAAATATTAAAAATAAAATAAGTCATTTATAATATGATATTCTTATATGTTCAATCAATTTTAAATATTCACATATTTGGCATCCGATATATATAGTCGCTACCTCCTCAAATATAATAATGAAAGCACATTGTACGAAATTCCATAATATTTTATATTTAAAATTCATGAGATAATGATTAGTACGTGATGGATGAATAAAATATTTAAGCACATGATATATGATTAATAAATCGGTATTGTTTCAACATCTTTCTCATTACATTTATTGCAGGTGACATTTTCTTTATTTTTGAAAACTGGTGCAAATATTTTAAAACAATCATATCATAAAGATGTACGATTTATTTTCCACTTTATCAACAATTCCTTTGAAACAATAATACATATCCTATAAATGAAATTAGTTATATACTGCACAAGATATCTACGTATTGCGAGTACATGTATAACAATATCGATATGATTGTTAGATTTTCAACCAGTGGAGGAGCCACGTATAAGGCGTCTGCCCCCACCCCCGCCCCCTAATCCCACCCCAACTTTTTTTTTCTTACAAAATCCACCTCCAGTTCCAACTAAAAGTTCATTATCTAGCTATGTATTTGTTTTCATAATCATGTCCTACGACCCTTTTCCATTTTAGTTATTTATTTATTTTTATATATTGAATAGATTTCTATTTAAGTTTTACTATAATCCAACCAAGACGTTTTATTATTTTATATAAGATTATACACATTAATTATTCTATCTCCCCTCACCATTTTTTGACAATTTCTTTTCCCTATAGTTTTAGTTTAAATTAATATTATGTTATTCTTTGTGCTCCATTTCATTATTGTTAGTTAGTCTCTTATTTATTATCTCAATATATTGTTTTGTTTTGTTTGCATCATGAAAGAAGTGCATCGATCATTAAAAAATTTTACGTCCTTTTATTCAATTTCTTCACTTAATTATATAATCATCATTTTATGTGTTAAATATAGTTAAGTAATTGTTGTCCATTTGTTTTTCCTATAATTCTTTCTTTTTGGGTGAAGTTGTTGAAGTAACTATTTGTGTTTGTTTTTATTTTGTAGTGTTAATCTATTTTTTCTTTTAGTAGGTTACTAATTAGATACAATTATTTTTCTTAGATTAAATTAAAGCTAGTATATTCTGTTTTATGTACTGGATGATCAGCTTCTAATTGATTTGTTAGTACATATTGTCAAATAAATTGCTAAAATATGTTAAACCCCAATTGTTATATGACATTTTTGTAAATCTTAGTAAATTAAGAATACTTTTCGACACAAGTAAAATAATTTAAATTTTTTTATTATAAATAATAAATAATTAAATATTTAATCGATGCGACTTTAACTTACATACCAATGTACATTTTTAATATAATTTTTATAGCATCTTACATATATTTTGCTTATCTTAAAACTAATAACATTTTATGTAACATCAAAGCATATACAGTTAATTTATTCAATTTTCAATTTTTATTTTACTGTAAGTAAATATACATCCTTATTACTTTCTCCAAATTCTTCATTTAAGTTCAAATTCATCAATTCAAATGCAACTTAATTGGAATCAGATATAATAGCAACAAGCTCACATAGCAAATAGGCTATAATAATAAAAATTATATTTACTCTTAATTATATATTAAAATTATCTAACACATTATGTTTTTGATCAAGAGACTGCAATAATTGAAATTGGTCTCAATCATTTTGTTTTCATAAATATATTATAGATAACTACTACCTTGTATTTAAAATGCCATGCCTTTTTCCCCAAAAGATGGCAATATGAATATTGATCTTTAAACAAAATTGTCATATTTGTTTTCCTAAATATGGGGATGTGGTTGACAAAGATTCAAACCTTAAGTTAAAATAATCCTATACGTATTTTTTATAGTTCAACATAGTAAGCTAATTTTTATAATAAAATTTGTGTATATTTTATCTTCTTTTTTAATTAAAATATAACAAATTTTTCTCTTATTTAATTCACTACACCTTGAAATTTAAAATCTCACTTCATTAATTAGAAACATATAACTCTCTGCCAGTTTTTTCTTTTTGTTTGAGGATATTCTTATGATATGTTTGTTTTCAAGTTTAGTTTTACATTATCACAATTAGATTGAATTTATTTAATCAAAAAAATATATGAATTAAATTAATTGATAATTAAATATAAATCATGTTAAATCGTAAATCCATTATTAATGAAAAACATAGATAAAGATTAATGATCAAAGCTTGGAGAACAAAAAAATTCAAAATTTTAGTAATAATTTATATTTCACTAATATTAAAATAAAATATTTTCCACGGAAAATGCATAAACTTCCCTGAAATTCTCAATAGTTTCAAACTCCTATCTTCTCCTACAAAAGAAAGTGTCATATATATTTTCCCACAATATAGTGAGAGTGATAGATGATAAAGTTATGATTTTATATTTGCAACCAAAAGTGAAGTTTAAAAAATATATTTGTCCTGCTATTTATTTAGAATAAAAAAAATAATTTTGTTTATTTATTTTTTTCTCTTCATTCCACTGTAAAATTACACTCTTTTTCCTTTTGTTGTAGATGAATTCAATTATTAAGAAAATTAAAAGAAAAATATTATAAATATAGATTTTTTGCATTATACTCAACTTTAAACGGCTAAAGTTTTCTTATATGAAGTCTTTATATATGCTTATGATATATGGTTAGAAAGCTTTCGATATGCAGTTTAATATGAAACAAATATTTTTTTAAAAATTCAAAATATTCTAAGAATTACAATTGAAACAATGTAAATAAGAAGAGTTTAGGATACAAAGAGACACTTATCATATTATTAAACAAATAAAAACAAATCAATATAGGAAACTACTTAGTTGCCCTTAGAGGTAACTTTGCCATGAGGATATTTTTGGCAAATCAATTTTTTTCAAGAAACCTTGAAATCTATTCACACTTTTATAGAAAGTATTAGTAAGGTGAACGTGCGTTGCACGTAAACCAATTAATTTTATTAATTTAATTCAAATAAAATCTATAAATTAGAATCTATTTTTATTATATTATTTGTATTTATAATAAATGTCATTAGTGTATTTTGATCTTAGAAGAAAGTTTGCAAAAAACTAAATTTAAACTTATTTGTTGGTGAAATATGGTTAACACATTTTGAAATAAAAAACATGATACTCAAATGATATTATCGTTCAACAAAGTACAATGGATATTAAAAAACTGATGTGTAATCTATATATAAATTTAAAAATATATATTCAAGAACTCGTTTTAGATTAATGCATCTCTTGTTTGATTTTTGAGTGTCTACTTCTTCTTCATACTTAGCTTTGATATTATTTTGCAATTTTTTTAATGCACTTTTAGCCCGAGTATGATTGGTTGATGTATGGATGTATTTCTTTTTTATTCCATTTCCTTATGTGTTATCTTTTAGATTAGTTTGACTACAAGATTCACTTTTTCATTCATCACATGTGCCTCTTTTGTTAAGGACGATGAGAAAAGTGAAATTCCATTTTATGTTTAGTAGCTTAGTTCCTGTAATATTTTGATTCAAGTTCTCCTTTTTTTTTAATTTAAGTACATATCTTGGGAGTCTTTACCACTCGACCATTATCTAATTTTTCTCATGTTCTCCATGATTTAATTAATTATTTGTATAATAGAAATGAAGATAAAATAGACTAATCAATTGTAATTGAAAACGATCAATAAATTGATTCAGTTTGAAAGAATAGTCACATTTATATATCAAATAAATAACAAAACCACATCATAGTGAATTAGAATTATTGAGTGCCTAACAATATTTATGCCCTATGCTATTATCATTAAGAGCATGCACGACATCATAAATTTATTATCTCCAAATGATTTTTTTATTATTGAGTGTGCTGATGTGACTAATTGTTATTCTAATTAATTTTTGTATAAAAAATTAGTTATGTAATATGGTAATGACAAATTTAATAACAGTAAAAATTATTAATTAACACATTGAAATAAATAATATCAACACTCTCAATTACGTCGTTTATGTTGTTTTCTTTCAAAATATCAATTTACATTCTAAAAATTCATCCAATGGAGAATATATATATCCAAAGTATAATCCTTCATTCAGAGCTTTACAACAAAAGTATAGAATATAGAATATAATAGTCCAGAAGTGTGTCAAATAACCGTAAAACATAGGTTAAGCGATAGCATTTTTATAAGAATGACATAACAGAAAACCTCCTCACTTTTTAATTGTCGTGTTATATGCATGTGACATGTTCAAGCAAAATATAGGTCTCAATTTATTATTTTATTTTTGTAAAATCAGAAAAAACATCACATATTGTCTTAAGCATAAAAAAAATCATTTTATATTCGTCGGTGAGCATATTTCAATATAGCATGAAATTTACAACACAATTCACAAAAGTATAATGCATGTATTTGAATGCTTAAATTGTTAAAAATAAATATCTTCATAAATTTAAATCTTCGACCTAATATTAAATCAGTTTTACTAGATGATGAATTTGATGTTGAAGAATGTAAATATATACATTTGAGCATTTTATTAAAATAATAATTATTATCCATATATAGAATTTTATATATGAATAATTAGAATTTTACTTTTGAATCTAAAGAAGGAAATAATATAACTTTTCAAATATTACTCAAATTATTGTTCTTTTTTGTCTCTTGATATTCGATCACAACTTCTTTTATTTATTAATTGTATGTATGTATATTGTTATTCATAGATAGAATTTTACTAAACACAATAAAATATAATATGAAAAAAATAAGAAAAAAGGTTAAAAGTAAAGAGGATTAAAAAATGGTATTTCCGACATTGTAAAATTTAGAAGAAAAACTTGAAAAATGCTACTTAGATCTTTGTTAATTTAATATTTATGATAAAATCTAGTTGCACTTGAAAAATACGCATTTTAAAAATAAAATTGTTCAAGAGAGGGACATGTTTTAAAATGCATAACTATGAAAATGACGTCTGATCAAAATTTAAATTATTACTTTAATAATACATATAGATGTACACTACAAAATATTAGATCAAAATTATATCTTCAAAGAGACTCAAGATTTAAAGGTGACTAAAATCAATCACGTAATTAAAATTATAATGAACAATTTATTTTCAAAATCATGTCTATTTTTGAAATAATAAGGAAGATATTACTTTGATCCATAAATAAACTTTTTGATTAAAATTCAAATATCAAGTAAGTTTTATACTCATTGTGAATAACTTAATACAATATTTTTTAAGTAAAAGATTAACATATCAACATGTAGGTTATAAAATATGTACTTAAGATATAAATGTCAGATTTTTGTTTTTTAGTTTTTCTTAGCATATATATATATATATATATATATACATACTTCTTTAAATTTTCAGGTTTTGATTTTTGTTTCCATATTATATTACATTTTTTTTTGTTAAGTTAGATTATTTCACTACCTAAATAATATAATACATATCTTTTTACCTAAACTTATATTTATTAAGGGTGTATGTATGTTTTAAGCAAAGCTAAATATTGTCATAAATGTTAAAACGTACATATGTAAGTGATTTTTCTTCAATATTTCTTCTACCATTCTTACAATAGTATATATATACACCATTTTTAAATGTATTTTATTTAAATATATTTTAATTTATTATATTACTTTTATTTTTTTAAATCAAAGTCTATTTATTGATGCAATTTTTTTTTTCAACCAATACACCTCTATATAAGTAATAAATAAAAAAAACAACCATAAAACTGAAAAGACTAAATAGGAATAATAATTCCAATCTAAATTAAAATTCATGATATGTAAAATAGAATAAGATTATTAAAAGCCATATTGACTTCTTATTTGTAATTTAAAAATAAACTATTTTGCTACAGTAAAATATCTTCTTTTTTTTTATCCAAACTTGTTAGACTTTTCATCCTATTAATTAAAAATTTACTATGCCAAATGGTGCATCCATAAAAAATAAATAAGTACATAAATAAATGTTAAAGAAAAATAGTTCTCTTATATTGTCTTCTTGAAACCAATTTTTCAATTTAGCCTCAAAATTCTTAATATTAATTGTTTTATATTGTTATTGTAATTTTTGCTGTAAAATTATTTTTTTTTTATTTATTTAATTTTACAATAGAAATATATATGACAACCCTTAAAAAATGTAAAAAGTTATAAATATAAGTTGTGGATAATCAAAATTATACAAATATTAATCATCTCATCCACTTCACTTTGAGATTTAAAATCTCATTTCATTAATTTCAAACCCATAACTCTTAGCCAAGTTTATTTTATTTTTAAATTTTAGAGTATATACTTATAATATATTTGTTTTGCAAATTTAACTTCACGTTGTCACAATGATCGAGTTTTTTTAATCAAAAGAATACAAGAATAAAATAAACTGATAATTAAATCTAAATCATGTTAAACCGTATATCCATTATTATGGGAAAAAACATCGCAAAGATTAATGAATAGACCTTAGAAATAAAATAATATTTATTCAAAATTTTAGTAAAATTTTATATTTAACTTATCCTAAAAACTAATTATTTTTTATGGGAAAATCATAAAATTCCTTGAAATTTTCAATGGTCGCTAATTCCCATCTTCCTAACCTAAAAAAATGTTTCATTTACTCCAACCAAAAATAATATTATCTCACAATTTATGGTGTGTGATAGATGATAAATTTATTATTGTATGGATTTTCTCAACTAATAGTGAAGTTTAGAAAATGTATTTTGTCCTGCTATTTAATTATTTTATTTATTTATTTTTTCTTTTCATTTTGCTGTAAATTCATACTCATTTTTTATTTTTTGAAATATTTGATTATATAGAAAATTAAATAAAGATATTATAAATGTACATTTTGCATAACACTCAATTTTAAATGGCTAAAACTCTCCTATATGAAGTCTTTTATATATGCTTATGACATATGGTTGGAAAGCTATCGATATCTAGTATAATATAAAATAAATATTATCTAAAAATTCAAAATATTCTAAGAATTAAAATTGAAATAAATCATATAAGAAAGGTTTGGAATATAAAGAGACACTTGTCAATATTATTAAACAAATAAAATCAAAATCAATATGAAAAACTACTTAATTACCCTTAGAAGCTATCTTTACCATGAGGACATTTTTGGCATATCAAAATTTACAAGAAACCTTAAAACTTATTCACACTTTTATAATCAGTATAGATATATATATATATATATGTATATAGATATAGATATAGATAACATATTTAGAATCTCTCATGATACCTTATTGTTTGTTTATTGAAGTTTTCGAAAGAGAGCGTACAAGAATCTAGATTAAGGTGTTCATTCAGAACTTTTTTTCCTCAATTCGCTTCAAGAGTTAATTTTCAAGATTCATATTTCGCATTAATTTCACATTTTCTGAGAACATGCATGAGCTTATAAAGCTTATAAAGAAATTTTAAGTTGTTTATCTATCAAAAAACTCTTTAAAACACTGCTAAAACTAGCTATCAATCGACCACACGGGAGTGGTGCGGCCACAGGCAGGAGGGTAAAACAACAAGAATCGGAGGTTCAAATTCCAATTGTGGCAGAGTTGTGGCATTCAGTGTTCGCCGTGGAGTCAATCTGTGTGACGTAAAGGAGGAATGGTTGAGCCGAGAATCGAATGCCTGACCCAAGTGTGGACGCTATGACCGCATCCCAATTTACCATGGAGGGAAGGCCACCTGCTCCCAGGATTAGTTGAGTAGAGCTGTCAAAATTAGCCCGGCCCGATAATAGGACCCAGGCTGGGCTATGATTTTGTAAGAGAGATGGGACTATTTGACCCAACCTGTTAGGCCCAAAATGTCAGATCGGCCCATTGTATTTTTAAAGTATGGGTCGGGCTTGGTCTCCAAAAATGGCGACCCAATGGATTTTCGGTCTAGCCCTATTTTCCCATTTGGCCCGGGAGGCCAACACCGGGAGTTCGGGACTGCGCATTTGATACATCTATAGTTGGGTGAAGAGTTGACATCTGAGTTATTAAAAATATAAAAAATAAAAAAAGCTATCAATCTCCAAAAGACTGGAGATGATAAAAAAAAAAAAATAACAAATTTGATTTGGCACCCATCTAACCCAAGAAATCCCATTCACCTTTGCACGTTGTGTGGCCTGCAAACATGTTAGCCACACATTGAATTAACTTGACTCAAACCTCATGATCTTGAATAGTTCCATGGTTTGATTGTTAAAAATCCAAAATCAAGAAGCCAACTTAATTTGCAGTACATTTAACCAAAATGGCCAGGAACAAAGACAAGCTTTGGTGGAGACTCATCCGGAGAAAGCTAATTTTCCGATCATCTCATCATCATCAATCTTCTCACAACAGCAACAATACCAATAATATCTTTGTTCTTCATACCAACATTAATGGAAGCTTCAACAGCAGTATTACTACTGAACATGTCGAAAATGTCGGTTCAGATTTCCTGTCCAGGGAAGACCTTGCCGCCATTGCAATCCAAGCATGCTTTAGGGGCCATCTTGTACACATACTACCTACCTACTGTTGTGCATTTAGCTTTTTATATCATGATGATCTGCGTGTGAATTAATTATAAATATATATATTTACAGGGGAGAAGGGCATACAGAGCACTGAGAAGCCTGGTGAAGCTACAAGCTGTTGTTCGTGGAGTGATAGTAAGAAGACAGGCTCGCATAGCTCTCCACTGCATGCACGCCCTTGCTCGCCTTCAGATCACCGTTCGAGCCCGTCAGCTCCTACTCAACAATTAATATTAATATTATTTGATATTGTTTTGTTTTTTTTATTTCTTTTTAACGTTGCTATGATTACTTCAATGTTGCTTGCCTTAAAGGATATGTATACCAATATCATCTGTTGTTTCATTTTTCATTTTTTTTTATCTTCTCAAACATCAAGGGAATTGTGCCTTGAATACGATTATGACATTCTTCCGCCTGACAAGAAATATACAATTTAACAGTGCTATTTATGGTTTTAATTGCTACTTCACTGAAACATAAGTGTCAAATAAAGCCCCAATTCATGCTTCTCTAACATTGATGAAAAATGTCGACTTACTCAATTTTGTTAGAAAGAGAACAACACATTTGTGGATCTTTGGCGATAATTGTACAGGGTTATTACAAATCTGTAGGAATATTGAGAGAATATGTATTTGCATATGTTTGTCCAACAACATTAGAAGTAGAAGTGGATGACAAAAACATTCCTCGTAAGTACAAATAAATGGTTCAAGGAAATAGGTATATTCACATATGTTGAAATATTAGGTAGAAGAAGTTTTGATGCATTTTTCACAGAGAGTGAATGTGCTTCACTTTCTGAATAGCTTCCTTTACCTTCTTTGATGGTTCTTCATACAAAAATGAAGGGTTATCAAATTCTGGAGCCAAACTAGGTTCCCCAAGAAACGCACGGAATGAGTCTGCAACGGAATGTGAAAGAGAAGTAAGGTTATAACCTCCTTCCAAGAAAAAAACACAGCGACCACCACACAAATCTCTTGCCAGTTAGCATATAGTACGTCCCTGTCGTGAATTGCAGGTTTGCTAGTGGATCCAACACATGAGCATCGTATCTGGAGATATTTGTTGCATGTATGTGAGAAGGGCAATCAAGGAGGAGAATGACAAAATTTGCACACAAAAGACAATACTATGCAACAAGTTGTAGCCTACTAAATATCACCAATCACTATATCAGTAAAAATGATCCCGTGGGAGAATCAGGGAAGGTTTGCAAAAACTTAATGCTTTTAAAACAAGTGATTTACTGTAGTAGAAGTGAAAAGCAACTGAGAATCAAGAGTTGGTAGTGCTTGCAAATAGAAGTTGAAAGGTGATTAAGCTAATAGAGTGTTTAGTGAATAAGTTGAAAAAGTGCTTTTACATATTTCAAAATGAGACCTGAAGCAGAATCTAAAACATCATCCTGCTTTTAGATTCTGATAAAATTACACAGAATGTCAGAATCGAAACAAAAGTTGACATTTAAAAACATTAAAAATATTTTTTTTAAGCCAAAAACTAACAATCACTTTAAAAATTTGCAAACACTCCCTCAGTCAGAAAATTAGTGTCAATAATACCAAAAACACATGGGTTATCAGAAAGTTCATGTTGCAGCAGCACGTACCCAGCTGAAACGAGAATTATATCGGGCTTGAACCTCTGAGCACAAGGTACAATAACTTCATCAAAGACACTTCGCATTGCTTTATCACCTGATCCTCCTGGTAAAGGTAGATTCAGCGTTGATCCTTCGCCATCTCCAATACCTATCTGATTTATTTTACCAGTACCAGGATAGCTCCCATCCTACATTGAGTATAAATATAAGTGCATATAATTTTAGTAACTTCACTGCAGAATTGGAACAGCAATCGAGTTACATGAAATAGGTAAGTAAATTCAGATCCAGTGCAGCAAAAGCTAAGCCAATTTATACATACCAAGATAAGGGGATCTCCATTACCTAGACTTTACATTGTCCTTAGCTCCACTTCACAAAATTCTAAATATATTTGACTAAAAATAAATTAAGCATCTTTCAGAAGGCTAAGGAATAAACTGCAGTCAATGAACCCAAAATGCTAGCTGCTATTTCTTTAGAAATTGTCCAATGTAATGTTCGAACCATCAAGAGGATATGACATATGCAGAAGCAAACAAGCATCCGTTGAACCTTGACAGCTAGCATTTAAATAACCAGGCTAGCTATTAGCTAATGACCAAGAATATGATGTCAACCAATATCATCACTTTTTGGTCAATGTCGGATGGTTAAAAGGTCATAATCTGGGCATCAAGTTTCCAGGAATGTTACTAAATCAACAAAAATAATGTAACATAAAATTTAACTTACAGACTAAATAATAGAATGGCTTACCTGGTGAGTAGAAAGGAAAAATATATCAGGGTCATCATAGAAGGCATCACTGGTTCCATTCCCATGGTGTACATCAAAATCAATGATAAACACGCGCTTCAATCCATGTGCACGTTGAGCATAGCGAGCAGCTATAGCCACATTTCCAAACACACAAAATCCCATGGGTCCAGTTGGGACAGCATGATGACCTGGCGGTCGTACCAAAGCAAAACCAACTGGTGGATCTTTCTTGACTTTTGATGCTGCAACCTGCATTTATCAGTCCAAGAAATAATCAGAGTTTCCAAATGGGCCTATATACATTTAAAAAAAATAATATACAGGTTAGGACACAAAATTCAAACAAAACAGTGTGACAACAAAGATCATCATTAAGTGACTAACGTCTTAGATTGAGACATCACCACTGCATCCACCAATGAAATTCCAGCTCCAGCTGCCAATAAAGACTCCTGGAAGGTCTGTATTAATTCAGAATGCCAAAAAGGAAAAGAGTTAATTAATATGGTTGAGGAAGATTAGTAGCTCATGAGTCAAGCTATACTGAGCGTCAAGAACCAGCAGGAAAAAAAGAAGGAAAAAAAAAGACCCGAGTAGATAAGAATATGATCCTGAATGAAGTGATAGTTTACTGTACTACACAACACACACAATCCGAAGTTACATATCAGAATATAGACAAAAAGCAACAGCGAAAAATGCTTTAAATATTTGAGAAATTCCAGTTTATCTCCAAGCATTTAATATTTTTTTGTATATACTCACTCTTCTACAGGAAAACGTACTTCATCTCAAATATTATATGCATGTGCTCAAGGTTAGAAATGCCAGAAACTTCAAATGAGATTTCAAAAGTGTTTCTCACAGTGGGAGTAGCGTAAGTTGGTCCAGAGCCTTCGATGAAAATAAGTCCTTGTTCCGAAGCCTGGTCCATTGCCTGTAGAGCACGAAGAAGTTGCAGATGAGTACATTTGACATAATAACATTAACATGAAATAGTAACTTCAAATTTCTTGTTCAAAAAGGACAAGATTCATGTTCCTTGTGCCATAGTTATGTGAAATGCGCTCAAGCCATTTTTTGGCAGGCCTCATGCCTAATAAATCAGTGATGAGGAATGCAACATCACATGCCGAAGGGATTTGACGCAAAGATGAAGCATATTAGCATAGACAAAGTATATTGCTTTGTTTAATGTCAACTAGTGTCATTCATAAAAATAAGAATTTAAAAAGATGCATGCATGAAGATAGAGAAAAGAGTGTCACAAAGTCGACTAACAAAATAACTGACAGTAGAGAACTAATTATCTTAACAAGCATTCCAAAATGATCCCAAGAAAGTGTCGCATGAAAAGGGTAAGAACAAGGCTACAGATTAAGTTAAAAGCAATGCAAATTGTTTAAATTGTTGTAAATACTTCCATCAATTATAAGTGGCATTCTCAGATATTCAAAATCAATTTAACAAGCCTGCGTGAGGAAATAGATATTAAAAATTAATTTATGTAAGTGTACCTTCTCAAGTCCTGATACATAAGCTCTTTCATGAACACATGCTATGTCATCAATTGTAGCGGGTCTGAATTTATTAAGTTCAATAATCTCTGAGCTTCGGAACTGAATCACAAGATAGAATAATGGACCAGGTAGTATAATATCAATCTCTGAAGAGAAAATTACCAATTCACTAAACATTATTGCAAAATAAATAAATAAAAATATGTAATGCTGTAAATTTAACCACTCTTTTTTCATGATAATAAATAAGACTAATTTACCCACATTAAAGAAAAGAAGAAATAAAGGGAAAGATTTGTGTGATTTAGAAAAAACTAGAAGGAACTGAAAAAGGAACAGAATTTTCAGTTAATATACATCAGTGTCTTTAACAATTTGGTAAACTAGAGCAGCTTTACCAGCCCAACTTATAATAAAGGGCTAGAAAGAAGACAATAATCTGTCCAGTTGACAATGAATTTCAGGAAGCAACTAACTCTTTCTGCGGCTCAACTGGACCATGGGCATAGAGTTGAATGAATTACCAGGATGAGGCCAAAATCAAAATCAAGGTCCAAAACACATAAGATTCACAAATATGGACCTGGTTGACGAAACAAAACACTAAACCATATAATATCAATTTTTTGAGTCAAAATTCTTTACAAATAGGCTACCACAGCAACTAATCCAACCATTTTCTTTTCCATGATTTAGTTTAAAGGAGCTGGTACATATTCCCAACAGAAGTATGATTTTGCAGCCTCACTATAATCATTAGAACATACTTTGACTAGTTGGGAGCAAGTCATATTTAGAGAATCAAACTAAACTATCTGTGCTTACTGCCACTATTGATGTCATTACATTATCAGTTTTTCATACCTCTGAAGTCAACCCCATCTTTTCAAGAGCACTGATGATGGCAGGAACTCTGGAATTGCATTCAGGGTGTGAGTCCTGATGGCATACAAAAAGAGAAAAGGATCATGAAAGAAAGTTTTATACAGACGAACAAATCACCTTGAAAAGAATCGGAATTTGAAATTGTAAGCAGGGAAAATAAACAACATAACACAGCTACACGGTGGTCAAAACTCTAACGGTTTGGAGAAATACTCAACAAAAAAGAAGCAGTGCATGTGCCCAAATTGCATGCCTGCTAGAGCATATGACATATGCTGAATAAACCACAACTTGATCTCTAGTCATAGAGTTGATGAAAAAGACTAAAATGATAATTTTAGGTTCAGTTAGAACAACTAGAAGTCATGTCAAAACATAACTACTTCCAACGAATTACGATTTCCTTCACATATTTTGAAAGTGCCACCACTTTCAACATATTGTTCTCCAAGATCATTCCTGCTTTTAGCTCTTCCTTTAATCATTTTCCATACTATACTTCATTACCTGTCATTATGTGACATAAGAATAATTCATTGTGCATGATATACTTCCATCATCATACAATTAGCATGAGTAGGTAAGACCATAAGACCAAGACACCAAGTCAGCGATGAATATGGTTGTAGTTATTTTTATATATAGGAAACTACAAATGCAAGATGGAAACAATTCAGCTCAACATTAAAAGTACGGAAATCAGAGAATAACTGTTTGCTAATGACTAACATGCCTAGCAGAACCAATTCTAGCATCGTGAACAATCCAAACAGAAAACCTAAAATTTGGTTTGCTCCCCACCAAAAGATTTAAAAACGAAAGCATTAATAGCAAGTGTAGTGTCATTGTCAACCTTTTGTGGGCCATATATCCTAAATAAAGCATAAGACTTGGACTTAAAAAGTTAACAAGGTGAACAAGGTACTTAAATCATATTCAAAGGACTGCTAATTCAAGATAAGAACTTAGAGTCCAACAATCAAGTCAAACTTTTTCAGGGAAGTAACTGGAAAAATCAAGGAACCATATAAAAGAATTATAAAGAATACAGGCAGAACATCTGCATGCATGAAAATATACATGTGCAGTTGTCCATACCTTGTTATGGCCCATTGCAGGAGCAACTGAATATATCACTTTGCCACTGAGTAAGTCTGTTTCGGAAGTTAAGCGAGGATTATTTTCTGGACTATTCAAACAACATTTGGAAACCCTTTTCTTCTGTGCAGAATATGCCTTCAAAAGTTTCATATTCTTCTCCAGAGATGCATTCTTTTTATCAAAACCATACGTAAAATGCTTCTTCCACCTGCATATGTGATGCCCATCCTGGTAGAATATATCTCCTGCCAGGAACAAAAGAAAATGTATCAGCAAATAAAACAGAAATTCAAGTGTGAGTCGAGATCTAAAAAGGCTTACTCAAATATGATATTGCACAGAAGGGATCAATTTTTATTTGTAAAATAACTTATGTATTAGACTTCAAATGACCACAGTGAAAAACCTGTTTATGTGTCATAGTTGTCAAAGACCAAAAATTACTACTAGCAAAGACAAATCTCAATGCTTGCCCAATAAAATGCTTTCCAGAAAACCTTTCTTGCCTGAAAGGAGACACAAATTTCACACCACATTTTAATGAACTGAATTCCTCTCTGATTGGAGGTGTTTTCACAACTGTCGATCCTATCCGATAATAAAAACGAGATCTTTAACCCACAAGGGTACAAGATAAGACCATTGCTCTTGAATTTTCAGAAACAACCATATTCAGAATACCCGCAGACATCCTCAAGTGACTTTATTTTCACCATTTAAGTGGTATCCAATTTCTCAAATTTTGATTAAGCCAAATAATTAACGAATTCGGGGAAACCTGACTTACCTTCATTAGGCCCCCATTCAACATAACATTACTAATTCGGTTAACTTAATTAGACAAATGGATTGTGGATCCAATCAATTTGAAAATCAAGTGATATATTTCATTGGCAGGATAAAAACAGATTTAATTTAACCCACCAAATATGGAAGAAAAACTGACTAATCTCTTTCCAGATTAATTACAAGTATAATCATAACCCCGCTTCATCCTCAGAATTCTTCCCTAAGTTTCCCAATTTAACCGAAAACAATAAACATTCCTGAAACACAAAAATATGCAAAACAAAGAAAATCAATCAGTTTCATCAAACATCAAAGCTTTTAACACAAAATCATGAAATCACAGACAGTAATCAAAAAACACCAAAAACAAAAATAAACTTCACAGAATTCAACCACATGCATTCAGAACTCAAATTAAATCAAGAAAAAAAAATGGAAAAAAATCCAATAACTTCAGGGGATGACGTGAAAGAAGAGTACCAACACAAGATGGAGGGGAGAAGGTGCGAAGCTCCATTCAGCACCACACACACCAAAGATAAAATTTCAAATTTACGAAGCGGAAAACTTTTTATATGCTGGGGTTCCGCCCTTCCGGTGTACATCTTGGGTCCAAGATTTCAGCCCAAACTAAATTTTTGGGGGTTGACCCAAGTTAATCCCAACTCTCTTGGGCTTTACCTAATTAACCCTCATAAATCTAGCCTCTACCTCTAATGTAGAAGAGTACCAACATAAGATGGCCAACTCCATTAACCGTTAATTCCTTATTATTACGCTTGCAATCTTTAGGAATGTATGTCATTAAATACATTAGATAAAAAATTGATGAGGTGATAGAACAAAATAGTTATACATTGAAATGAAAGAGAAAAATGTAAAAATTAACCTACCATTACAAATGAGGATCAAACCTCTTAAATGAATTTAAAATAAAAAGAATACTACCCTTAACATTACAAATAAATCACAATAATAATAAATATTAAACTACTCTAACATCCCTTCAAAAGGGTTTGAACCAAAAACGAAAAACGAAAAGCGGGTGTGCTTTAGTGAAAATTTTGTGATGAGGAAGTAATGAACAAATAGTTAATGTTGAAGAACATAAGATGACAATCAATTTCAATATGTTTTGTCTCTTTCGTGAAACAATCATCCAATTTGGATGGCACTCTTATTATCAACAAGTGGGATGATGAAGAAAAACGCCCATGTGAAAACCAAACGATCTCGGTGGTAGTAAAGCCCGTAGCTCGGACAATTAACACTTTCTTTTTTGCTCTTCCACGAGATAAGAGAATCTCCAAGAAAAATGCAAAATCCAAAATCCGAGTAGATTTACGATCTACCTGGATCACCGCCCAATCAAGATCTCGAGAAGGCACGTAACTCCAAAGAGGAAGTAGACGAAAATAAGAGACTTTGAAAGATGGTACCTTTGGTAGGTAGCGTAAGATACGGAGAAACATGCTCCCGATGAACAGTGGTAGGAGAAGATAACGAACCGACTAACAATGTGAACAAAGATAAGCAATATCTTTTCGTGTAATAGTGAGATAAACCAAAACGCCAACAATGGCACGATACAAAGTAGGATCATCCAAAGGGATCTCGAAGAAGAATATCGAACATTAACTTCAATGGGAGAATCAACGATCTTGGTGTCGGTTTGAGCACGATCAAGAATACTTGCATACTTGGGACTCTGAAAGGAGATAACCTTTAGGTGACCAACCCCAAAAAATATCGTAAAACCCAAGTCTTTCATTTCAAAAAGAGAGACAATTCCGATTTTAGCGGTCAATCCCATCAACATCATTACAATAATCATATCATCAACATATAAGGAGAGCACAATAATACCAAATTGCAAATTTCTTGATAAAAAGAGCGGGAATCATGATCACTACGACGAAAAACCAAGAGAAAGAATAGAAATCGAGAACTTCTCAAACCAAGCACGAGTGTTTGTTTGAGACCATACAAAGCTTTCTTTAGTTTACGAGACCTCTCCTCGATTATGGATCACACCAGGAGGAACCATATAAACCTCTTCTTGAAGATTTCCATTCAAGAAGGCATTTCGACATCCATTTGAGATATATGCCATCTACACGACTTTCAATCGCAATAAGTGTCTGAACCGTAGTCATCTTTGCAACAGAGCAAAAGTTTCCTCATAATCTAAACCATATCAACAAAAAACCTTTTAGAACCAATCGTGCCTTATACCGCTCAATTGAACCATCGATTTAGTTTTGATTTTATACACCCAACGAGAACCAATTGCATTTTTACCTTGTGGTAGAGGTACCAAATCCCAAGTTTTAGTTTTTGACAAAGCGACAATTCTTCTTGACCCGTAGCTTGTTGCCAAAGAGGGTCAAGAGTCGCCTCTTTGTAAGAAGTTGCTCAGAGATTGTGAATAGATGACAAAAATGATGTAAGAGATGGTGAATAAGAAGAATAGACAAAATCGTAATCCTTACGAACACGTGAAGGATAACGGGGAGCGGGGATCCACAATCGCGGGAGGTGAAGAGATAGTCGCGGGGAGGAGAGGGAACAATAGTATCGATTCAAACATCATCAATGATATCATCTATATCACAAGCAAAAGGATCAATATGGAAAAGATCTCGATTTAGACACATTGTGAGAGCTAGATGGAATGGAGAAAAGAGGAATATGCTCAAGAAAGAAAACATGAACATATAATTTTTGTGCAACAGGATCATAACAACGATACCCCCTTTTGACCATCCCCATAGCCTAAGAAAACACACATGGCGAACGAGATGACAATTTTCTACGTTCTACGTGAGGACGAAGAACAAAGCACGTAGAACCAAAAACTCGTAAGAAAGAGTAATCGAGTGCAACCAAATAATTTCTCAAATGGTGACACACCCAAGGTATGGGCGGTTGGGATTCTATTGATTGAATAAACAATTTGTAAGAATAGCTTCCCCTCGCTAGAAACATACGAGATAATAAAAGAGAACGAAAGCGAGTTTCCATGATATGTCTATGTTTTCTTTCAAGAACACCATTTTGTTCGAGTATCAATACATGAAGTTTGATATATGGTTCCATCTAAAGCAAGCATTTCACGAAAATTATTAGAGGTATACTCCCACCCAAATCACATCGAAAACACTTGATAACCGCATTCCAGGTTTTTGACAAGAGCTCGAAAAAGAGGTATAAATGCCTAAGAAATCGAACGACGTTTCATTAGATAAACCCAACAATAGCGTGTGTGATCATCAATAAAAGAAACATAATATCGAGACCCTCCTTTTGTGGCAATTGGAGAAGGTCCCCAAACATCGAAATGAATCAAATCGAATGGTGAAGTAGAAATGGACATGCTTTTACTAAAAGGCAATCTTTGAAAACTTAGCAAGTTTACAACCACTACAACCAAATATCATGAGTTTTCAAGTTCCCTAACAATCCGGAGAAAGCTAAGTACTTCAAACGAGAAAAAGATACATGACCCAAACGAGAATGCCATAAATAAAAATCGGACGAAGATGGACCCAAACGAAAAGAAGACAAATCAATAGTAGATCTTTGCAACATCCGGTACTGAAGTTCATCCAAAATATATAACCCTCCACTCCTACGGCTGTCCCCAATCACCTGGGGAGTGAGGATCCCGCATTTCGAAGAGAAAGTCACGTAATAACCCGAATCGCATAATTGACCAATCAAACAAGATTTAAAGTAAGTTGAGGAATGTGATAAACACTCTAAAGACACATGTGGTGAGATGATGCAAACCAACACTGCTAAATGCATAGGCGTGCCATCGGCGGTCATGCGAATACGAGTTCGAAGGAGAAATTGAAACTCTCGTAGAGATTATCCGCAGGAGTAGGCGGTGATGGTGGTACAAACATTATTCAAAGGGAGGTGGTCAGGACCACGTTGAGGAAATTGAGGATGAGGGGCGGGGTGATCGATTCATCAACTTCGGACATTGAGCCTTCCAATGACCCGGAGTTCTACAAAAGCTACATTCATCCGGAGCAAATGCTTAGGATTTGGCTTATTCGGATACTTCGAATGGGCGGTTTGGGAACAATAAGACAGATGGGCCGGGTGTTGGAAGGATCCCCTTTATCGATGCCTTGTGATCATCAAAGAATTAATTCATTGACCACAGAATCAACATTGGAAGAGGACTACGATGCAAAATATTCCCACGCAAAGACTCAAAATCATCACGAAGAGCCATAAGAAACCGAACCAACCGTTTGTTCATTACGCCGGGCAATATAAGGAAGCAAATGCACTAAGCTCTCCTTGGTCCCAAAGATTTGTCATTGCCGAATAGAATTCAATACTCACTCTTTTCTGCATTTGCGAGTTCGAATGTCCATTTCTAATCGATATTGTTTAGCAAAATTGGATTGTGTGTACAATCGTTCTAAGTGTTGCCAAACTTCCTGGCCGTGTCATATTTTGCCAATTGCATACCAATCGAACTCTCAATTCCAATTATTAATCCAAGTAATAATCTTCGAATTATTAACCTCCCAAGCCTCAAGTTGTTCAATATATTTGTTATTATTCTCACTCTTAGGGTTTAGATTGAGTACCATTTACGATACTCCACATCCGTTTTCCCCTCAAAAATTTTTTATCACATAACTCCAATACGTGTAATTTTTCCCATCCAACCGAACACCAATAGATTGTAACGAATCATCCTTTTCAGAAGCCATATTGCACTACCAACGAACAAGCACAACCAAAACCAATAAAATAGGCCAAACCCAAACAAACAAAACAGATTCAAACCCAAAATATTTGACAGAAAACAGTAGTAAGGAAGATTACCCAAACATCAAAAACTATGAAGTTTGCTCAATCTACTGATCTTGATATATTAAATGAATCTGCTCCGATCTACTTCGATACGCTCCGATCTACTGAAAACTATCAACTGCAATGGGATTAAATTTGGCTCTGATGCCATGATAGAACAAAATAGTTATACATTGCAAAATGAAAGAGAGAAAATGTGTTCTTGCAATTTGGGAGGAGCAAGACTACCATTACAAATGAGGATGAAACCTCTTAAATAGAGGTAGGGCTACAAGGAAAATAAAAAGACTATACTACCCTTAACATTACAAATAAATCACAATAATAATAAATATTAAACTACTCTAACAGTCTTGATAATTAAAAATTAACCTTCATTCAAACTGTTTGAATTTAAGAATTTTTAAATTAATTTTTCTTAAAAGGGTTTGACGTAAAATATTTTTTAAATTTTATATCAAATGTTAATGAACATAATTGGGTTGGACTCAATAATCCAAGTCTTCAATCAAAAGTAATTGGCATGTGAAACGTTGCAGCTTTGACAATTACTCGCATGGAAATGTACATGGCGATTGACGGTTAAGGGAATTGGCCATGAGTCGTGGAACTCCCCTTAGTTATTTTTCAACATGATGTTTGATTGGTTGCATTTGTGTGAGTTTAACTAAAGTTAGGCACGAGATTTGGAGATCTCCGAACCCGAACCAAAACCAAACCGAATAAGTCTCATATCAAAAATATTCATTGACTTTTTGACCATGGACATCTGCATATCAAGTGCATTTGCCCCTTATTTGGAGATCTCCGAACCTGAACCAAAACCCAAACCGAATAAGTCCCATATCAAAAATATTCATTGACTTTTTGACCATGGACATCTGCATATCAAGTGCATTTGCCCCTTAAATGAACAATGGACATCCACCGGCCAAATGAATCAACGTCATTCACCTCTCAAATGAATCATGGGCATGTGCCTATCAAATGAATCAAGGGCATTCGCTCCTCATATGAACTATGGTCATCCGCCATCAAATGAACTAAAGGCGTCCGCCTCTCAGATGAACCAAGGTTATCCACCCATCAAATGAATCTCTCGCTTCGCTTCTTCTTTTGCTTGACAATCTTGCGTGCAACTTCCATGTTAGCAGATGATCATATCCAGCCCAGTATATGAGTCCCTTCTTCTGCGGATCCACATACTTGATATCTTCTGGTCTTGGTCGTGGTTGACTACTTCTCCCACTGCCACCATGTCTACCCCTTCATGACTCAGCTTCCCTTCCTCTACCGACCGGAGCTTTTGATTTTCATCATTTGTTGAACGCGATTTTCTTGCATAGATCAAGTCCCTTCTCCTAAGTATAGATCCCGGCTTGTGGTAGAGTCGTATCTTGAAAATAACCTTCTGCTTCTAGAGTCTGGAATTTCTCTAGAGATCTGGGCTCAGATCCAGCATCAGGCATGACAAATTCTCTTGGGGGTTTTATTGTAGGGTAATCATTTCCGGCTGGAGGACCATCATATTATTTTCAATGCATGCGATTTCTTCTCGCCTACTTTTTCAATTCAGGCTTTTCTTGATTCTTTCATGGCCATCTCAGCTTTCTGTTCCATAGACAACTCTCTTGGTAGCTTGATGAGAATTGAATCAGTTACATCTCCTTGTTGCGGGGTTTCAACATACATGAGTTTCAAAGGAAGATTTTCAAACTTCCTTCCCCTCGCCTGTATCACCCTTCTTCGCTCCTTATTACTCTTATTCTCCTCCTTTAGTCCCTTTAAGGCCTCATCTTCCCCCTTTTTGGCATCATCACCAAAAGAAAGGGTTAGGCCAGGGAACAATCCACTCATAATGAAATCCGGTCGGTTGTTTGTTGAATTATGCTTGATATCTCGCTTTGGAGTGGGTCATGCGGAACTCGACCGTGTAGCCTTCGACCTAGTCCAGCTAACAACTTCATCTCTCGCCATAAAAAAACTTCCGGTTCATGTTGTCCTCAGCGTGTAATTTCGCTCTAATGATGCAGCATGTCCGACTTATGAGAGGTTTCCATTTCGACCATGTATTCCTTCATTCTCTCTCACGAATTTTAAATTGTCCGCACTCCAAACCAATAGTTTTGCAAACAAAGCTTTGAAGTAACAGACTGCTTCGGCGCATGGCATCTGTTTGTCGCAGCCCATTCCCGATCGTAAAGACAACTTCTCTAATATCTGCACTGAGAGTTGATCACGATTGTCCAAACGAAGATCCAGTGATGCATGGTGGTGTTCCATCTTCTCAATTTCATCACAGATTTTCTTAAAAGCATTTCGGAACTCGGCTATGGAAACCGACTCTTCTTTTGGCCATACTGCATTGAAATCAAAACCCATAGGCACAATCGTATCAGTTGGAATGAAAGGCTCTTCTTGCATGGTGTATTTCTCTTATTCTCGGGCAGACTCAGCTTCCATGTCAGGTAATTCAGCAATTAAGGGAAAGATGTCTTCAAAGACATCGTCTCGAACAAAAGAGATCCCCGTGGGTCCATGCTGGGGGCCTTTCCCTCTTCTAGTTGCAATTCACCAGCTCTATGTGCCTCGGCTGAGCCAGCGTCATCGGCAGATAACACACAAGCAGCTCGACGAGTCGCTGAGTCGTTCAACAACTTCTAGTCCGAGAACCGGTGACTGGTTCCAAATGGAGCAATTGAATCAATCTACTTTCACACCGAGCCTCATGCCTTAACACTTGGCTTCGGTCTCCTCAAATGGTTTTTTTTTTTGAGATATCGGTCCTTAATTATCTTAACAACGTCATAGAGTGTGATGTGGCTTGAGGCAATGGCTCATCATCAAAGTTGAATCTCATCGAAGTCGTCTTATCACTAACATTACTCCGTGAGTTAAGAACATCCTTACCGCCCTGCGTAGAATCTTCATTATGTGTGGACTCGGCTTCATCCTCAGATCCCAGAAAAGATGTATCAATGTGTTCTTGGGAATCATGAAGGGCGCTGATCTCCTCTTCTTCACCAGTTCCCTCAACTTGAGGAATGTTCTCCTGTTCTGGTTCCTCACCTACCCCCAACAGTCTCAACCGTTGTAGGGCCTTCTACATTCCCTCCGACTGGGGTCTTCAATGGCATCCTTTGGAGTCTCAACTGCTAGGATTGTACTTTCATGGCCAAGAGTCTCAACTCCCGTGGCCTATTTTCCATCCTTTGCCTTAGCTGCATCCGCAGCTTAATTGGCATGCATATCAGAGGAAATCTCAGCTGAAATAGTCTCAACTGTCTGAGCGTCGTTAATTTCACTCTGTTTCTCAGTTGTGTTCTCTCCTTCACCTCCAAACTTCATTGAGTTGTCTCCCACAACATCCTCCGACCCTGCTGTGGTGGAGAGAGCTTCCCCCTTAGCTAGCGCACCAGCTGAATGAACGAGAGTGGAGTTACTCAGATCCTGAGACACTGTTGTGTTTCCTGTTGAGTAGTCAGCCGTTGGGGCAGGTGTCTCAACACCTTCTTCGGGGATAGGCTTAGCTAAGGTGCCCGTGTTCCCAGCTTCATCGATGTTCCCCTAAGAGCCATCTTTAGAATGCACAGGGGGCGTGGTCGCTGCAATGACAGTTGCAATCTCTTGCGCCACTCCCAATGGATCAGATCAAGGAGACATTTTGGAAGACTCTCCTGGACCTTCTTAAAGATTATGCTCGTGCATGGCTCGATTCTCTAATAGCTGTTGTAACTGGCTTTTTCAATCGCAGCAATGGGTCCAACTCCTCCAGGTTCACTTTCGCTGGCATCCGTCAATAAATGTTTGAAGACCAGATCGAGCTAAGCATTTCTAATGAAAAGCATCGCGCCCATTTTGTTTGGCAAAGGTCGGCTCGAGTTGGTTCTCTCCTTTTTCTTCTATTTCTCCTAATACCACCTTCTCTTCCTCTTGAAGCTATGAATGTGAGTATGAAACTTTTGAAAATTTGGAAAATTTCAAAATTCTCCCCCCAAACTTGAAGAAGAATAAGTAAAGATGGAGAATTGGAAGAAATTTGTCATGAATTTCTTGATAGGGAAAGGTATATGAGCCATAGCTTGAAGATTTGATGTGTGAATTGATGAAATTTGAAGTGGGAGAGGTGTATTTGTAGTGAAATATTCGGACCTAGGTTGAGAGGGGAAGAAGTGGGATAAATTTGGAGTGTTTGGGATTAAAAAGAAAGTGAATAAAACTGAAATGGGCCAGCACACGGGCCGTGTAAAAATACACGGGTGGCCCATGTTTTCTGCTGCTACTCGTTGTCTCTGCGTCCGGCATGATTACATGGCCGTGTATTTTTACATGGTCTATCCGTATTCTATCTATCTCTCAGTAGCCCGCATGTTTAAGCAATTCACATGGTCCGCTTTGAAATGATTTTCAATTTATTTTATAGAAGAAACCCGGAGTATGTCATGACGCCTCCTACACAACAAATCACAAAAACCAACAAAACTGAAAATTAAGTTAGTAAAAATCAAAATCAAATGAACAAAGGCGATTAAAAATTTGGGTTGCCTCGCAAAAGCGCTAAGTTTTACGTCTTCAGCCAGACGCCTGATTTTATTACTGCTTTTTCTGGACTGCATTGGTTGTTGTCAATGTTGTAAAAAGCGCCAGCGCTAGTCGACCCCAGATCGGGGTTTCAGGCCTAAAGTGAGCTCGCGGGTTAGGTGGGGTGGGACCTAATCGGAAGAAAAATATAGCGCACAAGGGAGTTTAGCGCTGGCGACTAATCGGGGTAAGCGGATAATCTACAAGAAATAAGCACTCGAATACATAAATATAACACAAGAAACCAATCAAGAAGAAACAATCAAATTAGAATTAACATGAATCCACAGTTTCGATCATGCCCTAAGATCAAAATATCTAGCCTAACATATTTGATTGCAAATTCATAGATAAACTTGAAAACAAATAGTTCGACATGGAGTTAAGTACAAAACAAAAGCTCTAAATTATGAGGATAGAACCCTTCTTGTGAGGATGGATCCTACTTCAGAATCTTGAACCCTTGTGCCTTCGTAGATGGAAGAAGTCTTGTGTTGTTCATCGTTGTATTGTGTATCTTGTCCTAGAAGTATGTAAAATTTCATTTCTATCAAGTGTGTCCAGCTTTAGGGCTTCCTCTTTCTTTTATAGATGCTTTGAGAGATCCCTAGTAGAGTCCTGACGAAATTAGAAAACAAATCAGCCATAGACATAGTACACGGTTGTGTACTTTCACACGACCCTGCTGTGTATTCTATTTTGGTCTCTGTTTTTACTCGAATACTTCACACGGCCGTGTACTTTTACACGGGTGGATCGTGTATTTTGCCTAGGGATGACAATTTCAACCCGACCTTTAGGTACCCGCCCGTGGGTTTTTCCTCTGATTTGGGGTTCAATTTCAGGTTGGGCTTTTGGGCCTTTTTTCCAGCGGGGTGGGGGTTGCAGCAGCGGGTTTTGGGAAAATTACAAAAAATACCCATTTTCTGGTAAAAATACCACAAAATACACTCCTATCACTTTTGTATTCATATTTTTCCTTTTTTAAGCTCCCCGTATATTTTTGGTTATTTTTATATTTTTTTTTGTTCATGTATTACTTTATATGTTATATGTGTTGTTTAAATTTGTTTCTTTGTTGTTTCGATGTGTCAAAACAACTTTTACCTATTTTTAATGCTTTTTTTTTGTTCATGTATTGTTTTGTACATTATTTCTATTGTTTATGTGTTGTTCTATAATATTTTTAATGTTGTTCTAATAGTTCTTTTTGTTGTTTCCCTGTAGTTTTCAATGTATAAATATAACTTTTACCTATTCTTAAGCTCGTTTTATCATGTGGTATTTTTAATATTTTTTACGTTATTTATGTTGTTTTCATACCGTTTTTATGTTGTTCTGATGTTTATTTGTTGTTTCTACGTAGTTTTCGATGTTTAAATACAATTTTTACCTATTTTTAAGCTTCTTTTGCTCATATGATGTTTTCTATATTGTTTCTGCTTTAATTTGTTTCTATATTGTTTCTTGGTTGTTTCCATGTTTTTATGTTTTCATGCATTGGATCAAAAATTGAATTATGTTTTATTATTCAAGTTGTTTCTATATTATTTTCAATTTGTTTGGTTTTAATATGTCTTGTTTTATGTGTATATTTCTTGATTTTTTTATAAGATTTTGAGTATAAAATAGATTATTTAACGGGGGCAAAATTTATTTTTTTTTACTGAAATTTTATTAGAAGAAACATGTTCGAAACAATCTAGAAACAACGTAAAAAAGTCTGAAAAATTTGGCGGAAGCGTAAATTTGTCCAAAAAAAGGGCAGGAGCGTAAAATTGTACAATAAAAGTATCGGGAATCGTAAAAAATTGTCATTTTTTTTTTGGAAAGTGGGGCAATTGTGTGCATATCCCGCGGGTTTTTGCAGTGGGTTGGGTGGTTAACAACGGGTTTGGTATTTTGGGGCTCCGTTTCACGGAACTAGATCCGTAAAACGGTCTCACAAGAGACCTCACCAGTTATAAATAAGTGGATAAGATTATATTGTGAA
The DNA here is from genome assembly GCA_016081115.2 of Rehmannia glutinosa. NCBI lineage: Eukaryota > Viridiplantae > Streptophyta > Magnoliopsida > Lamiales > Orobanchaceae > Rehmannia > Rehmannia glutinosa. The sequence continues at coordinate 46,641,550 of CM071932.1, forward strand.
ACTTAAAGTAAAATAGTGAAGTTCTAATTATTAGCTGAATTATAAGTATGGACTATCAATAAATTAATGTGCACAAATATTCATATGCTTGCGAATGGAGTAATTTGGACCATTCGTTGTCTGACTTTTTGCAATGTTTTTAAACTCGAACTGGCCATCGAATCGGATTAATAACTGAGTTATTGGGTTATTTGTTCAATCGATTATATTACTCTTAAAAAATCGGTTGACCCGTACACACACATATAATATGTTGGATCAACTGGATGGTGTATACCGAATGGCCAAAGAAAATCGAGCAGAGTAACAGAAAGTCGAGGCAAGAGTTGGACTCTTTGTCTTTAAGACGAAATTGCCCCGCTCACGGTGTTAACGAAACCGCAATCGCCTCCCAAGATACAACGACTTACGCCTTTGCGATAGCAACACTACAAATCACAAGACACTTCAACTTTTAGTGTTTTGAACTCTCAAGACTTTTTTATGTTGAATGCTATATGAATTTCAAATTTTCTCGATGCATGAAATGATTCTGGGGCTAGTTTATATAGAGCTCCCGTGCCTCTTCAGATCGGTGTGCAACCCCTGGTTCGACGCTTGACCGCCGATCGCGCCCGTGGTTAACAAAGCGATCCGATGGTCCCGATCGCATATGTCCAAGCGAACACACCCTTTGGCATACACCTCTACACACACCGGACAGACGCGTCGATCAAATACTTGCCCTCCCGTAACGACGATCCAATCGCAAGGCCACGTGTCGCCACTGCATGACGATTCTCGCCAAGTCATCGCCACCCGAGCCGCCGCCACGCCACCGAGCCACCGGACTAAACCCCTGGTTCGATTTTCCAAAACTTTAAGGCTCCTCAAAGCTCGCGACGACGACGCGTACGTGCGAGTGCAAAGTGCGCCTCGAAAGCGCCCAATGCGACTATGTGAGACGTGTGCGGGCCTTTTGAGCTAGCCAAAGGCTAGTCAAAATTGACTTGGTCCACTAGGGTGTACCATAAGGAGTTCCACTTGATTACTCCTTATTAGTGGTGAAGCTCTTTATTAACTAGTCAAACATTTAATATGTTTCCTATGTGGGATATGGATTTCCATATTCCCACCCTTTTATATTCCATATATAAATGCATTTTAAGTGGCCAACTTTATGCATTTATTTCTCATTCACCCGATATTGGTTTTGAGAAATTCAAAATGCTAAACTCATCTACCCGCGGTGTAGATGACGTTTATCTCATTTATTTCATACTTTGAATAAATGACCCCACTTAAATAATTGGTCAAAATCGGGTCAAAACCCAATTTAATAAAACCAATTCCAACAATCCCCCACATGAATGAAAATAAATGCATATGAGTATGCAGACACTAAGAGAGTTCAAACGGAAAGCTATTGCATCGAGAGGTAGCTTGTGGCTTTGAACCTTCTTTAGTGGAATACTATCGGATTTACTAGCCGCATAAAATGACGCGATGTCTTGAATCGTGCTCACCTATTTATGTAAACCAAAACAACAAAGATCCACACAATATCTTTCCTAACACCATTTGGTTCTCACGGTTGTGTCCATTTTGGCCCTGACACCATCTTGATTCACAAGTGTTTCGTTGAAGCGCCCGTCTTCACACTTATATAGGTGATCTCCTATTAAGAGTATCCCGCCATACTCCACTTCTTTAAAGTATATGAATCATTAAAAGTTTATAACTTAACCTCACCACATTCAAAGCAGTTTCTCCACTGGACAGAAATGAGCCGTAATATGCTCCAAGTGTTCATCCAATATTCATAACTTAGTTGTCCCATTGAACCAAGGTCTTGGGATCTCCAATTCACAAGGTTGGATTACCGTTATGAACACTCTTATTTTGTGGATTTTAAGCCAATTCCTTTCGATAAGCGATACTTGATCTCTATTCAAACCTTTAGTTAACTGATCCGCTTAGTTTTCTTTTGATTTCACGTAATCAATTGTAATAACCTCATTTGAGATCAACTCGCTAACGATGTTATACCTTCAACGATATGTCGAGACTTACCGCTGTACATACTATTTTGAGCTTTTCCTATAGCCGACTATCACAATGTATCATGATTGTAGCCACCGCTTAGCCAACAAGAATATCCTCTAAAAAGTTGCGAAGCCATTCCGCTTCTTCACCAGCTTTATCCAACGCTATAAACTCGATTCCATCGTGGATCGAGCTATACATGTTTTTTAGAGGATTTCCATGACACCGCTCCACCACCAATGGTAAAAACATAACCACTTGTGGACTTGGAATCTTTTGAGTTAGATATCCACCAAGATCACCGTATCATTCTAATACATCCGGATATCTCGAGTAATGTAATCCATAATTCAAGGTGAGTCTTAGATACCTAAGAACCCTTATCAATGCCTTCCAAAGGGGTCATTTCCAGATTAATCGTAAATCTACTCGGTTTATTAATCACGAGGCAATATCCTGATGTGTGCGCTTTGTTACATACATTAGACCGCCAATAATCCGAGAATATTCTAGTTGAGATACGTGCTCACCTTGATTTTTAGCTAAGTGTAAGCTTAAATCAACAGCGCTTTTAGCCGAGGACCGCTCATACGCATTGAACTTTCAAGATCGTCTCAATATAATGAGACCGTGATAAAACAAGTCCATCGATGTTTTAGAGATCTTAATTCCTGTAATAACATCTCGCTATACTCATATCTTTCATCAAAATGTTTGATTAACATTTTCTTAGTATTCATGATTATTTCATGATTACTACCCATAATTAACATGTCGTCAACATAAAGATAGACAATTACATAAGCATTAGGTGTGTCTTTAATGTAAACACATTTATCACACTCGTTAATTTTGAAACCATTTGACAAAGATAGTTCACAAATTTTTCGTGCCATTGTTTCGAGCTTGCTTAAGGCCATATAATGACTTAACGAGTTTGCACACCTTCTTCTCCTATCCAGAGCAAACAAACCCTTCGGGTTGTTCCATGTAGATTTCCTCTTCTAATTCACCATTTAGAAAAGCCATTTTCACATCCATTTGGTGTATCTCAAGGTTATGCAATGCTGCAATAGCAATGAGAACTCTAATAGATGTGATTCTTGTCACAGTGAATACGTATCAAAGAAATCAAGGCCTTCTCTTTGTTTAAATCCCTTAGCGACTAACCTGGCCTTGTACTTATCAATAGTTCCATCAACTTTATATTTTCTTTTAAGGATCCACTTGCATCCTAAAGGCTTATTTCCTGGTGGAGATCTACCAACTCCCAAGTATGATTTTGCATAATGGAATCTATCTCATCAATAGTTTCTTTCCGTAATGGAGCTTTTCGGATCGACAATGCTTCACCAATTGTCCTTGGTTCATTTTCTAACACATAAGTTAGAAAATGACCAAAAGACTTAGTTGTTTGCCCTTTTATCGCATCTTGGTTTTTCATCACTTTGATGATCACCATCGGCAGATTACGTGTTCTTTTGCTAGAACTAGCTTCTTTCCTTTCTTGACAAGGAAAACATCTTCAAAAATACTCGCATTCCTCGACTCAATAATTGTACCTTCTTGTACATCCGGAATTGCCGATTTGTGCACTAAAAGTCGATATGCACTATTGTTATTTGCATATCCAATGAAAATGCAATCGATTGTTTTAGGCCCTATCTTGAATTGTTTTGGCTTAGGTATTTCTACTTTAGCCAAACACCCCCACACTTTCAAGTATTTATAGGAAGGTTTTCGACCTTTCCATAACTCATGCGAAGTTTTATCTTTATTTTTGTGTGGTATTTTGTTAAGAATGTGGTTAGCCGAGAGAATTGCTTCCCCACAAATTCTCGAGGTAAACCAGAATTTATCAACAAAGCATTCATCATTTCTTTTAGAGTTCGATTTTTGCGTTCAAAGAATACCGCTTGATTGTGGTGAATAAGGAGTCATTGTTTGATGAATAATACCAGAATCCGAGCAAAATTCATCAAAAGGAGCTCCATATTCTCCACCTCTATCACTTCAATTATCTTAATTCGTTTGCTTAGTTGATTTTCAACCTCATTCTTATAGCTTTTAAAAGCTTCTAAGGCCTCATCTTTACTTCTTAAAAGATATATATAACAATATTTTGTGCAATCATCGATAAAAGTAATAAAATACTTTTTCCTACCTCTAGTTTGCACAAACTTTAAATCACATATGTCACTCGTGAATTAATTCTAGAGGTTCTGTTTCTTTTCCACCGAGTGGAATGGTGTTTTGCCATTTTTGCCTCAACACGATTTCACACTTGTGATGTGAATCTATTTTAAAGTTAGGTAGTAATTCCAAGTTTACTAACCTTTTCAAAGTGTTAAAATTCACATGTCCTAATCTAACATGCCATAAATTTGAACACTCAAAAATAAGAAGAAGCATTAATTTTATTGCTTTCAAAGTTTCGAGTACATTCATTACATTCATCTTGAATACCCATTATCTAAGTACCCTTCCCTATGAACTCGTCCATTTTTCATAAGTACAAACTTTTGAGCCTCAAATACTAATCTAAACCCCGCCTTGACCAACAACGATCCCGACACTAAGTTCTTCCGATGTCCGGAACATGAAGGACATCAACGAGGGTCGCCCGCCCCGAGGTCATCTTCAAGACCACCTTGCCGAGACCGACAATTTCGTGACGTTGCATGATTTCCCATGTATAGCTTCCTTTCGTTGATAGGAGTATACGCTGAGAACATGTCTTTGTCGAGCATATGTGGCGTGTAAGACTGTGTCCACCCACCATTATCTCGGGTTCTCCACCATGTAGACTTGTTGCCTTCATACACAACAAATGAGAGATCAAGCTCTGACATATCAATTGGTACTGATTTGTCCTCGGTCACATGCACCTGGTTCTCGATTGGCCTTTTTAGAAGACGACAATCTTTAGCCTTGTGATTCGGCTTTCCACGCTTGAAGTAGTTCCCTTGAACTTTTTAGCCTTCCCCTGCTTTCGATTGTTCCCGGTGCTTTCTCTTCTTGCTAAGATTGGGCTCCACCAAGTTTGCTTTTGCCTCCATAGGAAACTTGCCAGACTTAATCTCGACTTGCAATTGTCTTCTTCAATCGCAATCTGACAATTAAGTCTTCAAGTCCCATCTCCTTCCACTTATGCTTCAGGTAATTTTTAAAATCCTTCCATGAGGCGGTAGCTTCGATAATAGCAGCTACTTGAAAGGATTCACTCACGACCATCCCTTCGCAATTATATCGCGGAATGAGTTAGATTTCTTGAACCTGATGATCACCGCTTGGTGTCAACCATTCAACTCAGAATTTGTCGACAACAAATTTCTTTGTGCCAAGATCTTCCGTTTTGTACTTTTTTCCTATAAAGAGCTCCACACTCTTTACCGCTTTTACTCAATAGTACACATTATACAATGTGTTGTCCAAATCCGAAAAGTATGTAGTTCCTAAGACAGAAGTCGCTTTGACTCCAAGCATCGAACGCCATCCTCTTTCTCCTTATATGTCTCCTCTTCCCCCACAAATAGCATCCTCCGTAAGGAAACGAGCAAGGTTTCGTGAGTCGTAAGATAGAACAATATTTTCTCATTGCCATCTTTTAAAGTCTCAACCCCCAAACTTCGGGTTTCTCTCCCTTGGGTGCTTTGCTGAATCAAGACGCCGGGCCATTTCGTATACACAAAAATTTCGTCTTAAATTGTTGATCAACGGATGGTGTATACCGAATGGCCAAAGAAAATCGAAAGCAGAGTAACAAAAAGTCGAGGCAAAGAGTTGACTTTTGTCATTAAGACGAAATTGCCCCACTCACGGTGTTAACGAACCGCAATCGCCTCCCAAGATACAACGACTTCACGCCTTGCGATAGCAAACACTACAAATCACAAGACACTTCAACTTTTAGGCCTTGTTTGTTTACACTTCCAAGACGAATTTTTTCAACTATTCATAGAAATGGAATCATGTTTGTTTCTAAATTTTCCAATGGAAACCATCATTTTCATTTTCCAATTTTCACATAAAACAATATCTCAAACCAAATTTCACAACCCTATACTATACCCTATATCACTCATCAATCACTTTCTCACCTTTTCATCCAATTATACATGTGGGGCCCTCCATTACCAACTCTATCTACTTAAAATATTACTATTTTTTAATTATATATATTTAATGGGACCACCAACCTACAATCTTCCAAATATAATATTATATATACAATTAAAAAATTCAACCACTATCAACTTTTCAAATTATTATATACATAAAATACTATTTCAAAACTACTCAACCAAACATAATCTCATTTTCAAACCTATATAAAACTCATTTTCATTCTCTCATCCAAACATAATTCCAATTTTCACACGAAAACCAATAAATTCTCAAAATTCTATTTCCAACACTAAACGAAATGGTTCATGGAAACATAACGCAAGATCCAACACTCAAGACTTTTTTTTGAATCTTTATATGAATTTCAAATTTTCGATCGCATGAAATGATTAAAATGGTTTATATAGAGCTCACTGGTGCCTCTTCTTGATCGGGTGCAACCCCGGTTGGATCTTGGCCGACCGTCGACGCGCCTGGACAAACCCGATCCGATGGTCCTCCGACGATTTTCGAAGGAACACACCTTTGGCATACACCTTCTGGGAGACGCTGGCGCGTCGATCCGCGGTACCTGTCGTGACGACGCATCCAATCGGCCACGTGTCGCCACTCATACGATTAAAGTCACCGCCACTCGAGCCGCTGCCATGTCACCGAGCCACCTGGACTAAACCCGGTTCGATTTTCCAAAACTTTAAGGCTCCTCCTCCTCGCGACGATGACGGCGTGCGCCTCAAAAGCGCCCAATGCGACTATGTGCGACGTGCACGGCCCGAGCCCGGCCTCCCGGCTCGACGGTTCGCACCATCCTTGGTGCCTTTTGAGCTAGCCAAAGGCTAGTCAAAATTGACTTGTCCACTAAGGTGTACCATAAGGAGTTCCACTTGATTACTCCTTATTAGTGGTGAAGCTCTTTATTAACTAGTCAAACATTTAATATGTTTCCTATGTGGGATATGGCTTTCCATATTCCCACCCTTTTATATTCCATATATAAAAGCATTTTAAGTGGCTAACTTTATGCATTTATTTCTCATTCACCCGATATTGGTTTTGAGAAATTCAAAATGCTAAACTCATCTACCTGCGGTGTAGATGACATTTATCTCATTTATTTCATACTTTGAATAAATGACCCCACTTAAATAATTGGTCAAAATCGGGTCAAAACCCAATTTAATAAAATCAATTCCAACATAATATATATACACACATATTATATATATATATATACACACATATGTAAAAGATAAAAACAAATATAAATGTAAAAACTAACAATAAAAAATAAAAAATAAAATCTAAATTTATAAATCACAATATCCAAATATATATATATATATATATATATATATGCAAATCATATATAAGGAGATGTTATATGAAAATTTACTAACATATTTTCCTTCAATATTTGTAATAAAACAAAGAAAATCTTACTTACTAAAAATAAAATTGAACCGGGTTAATGGGTTCACCTTGGTTTCCGGTTTTTTATCGAGTTTGATCGAATAGGAATAAATTTTTAGTCACCCAATTTTAATATATAACCGAGTTGGGCATGAATCCGTTCTTGGTTAAATCATCCGAATCCTACTTCTCTAGTGCAGTTTTCACAATATTGATTTTTTGTTTTCATTATATTTCAATTTGCAAATCCTTGTGTTCTCAAATTTCATCGCTGCAAAATTATAAAGAGGTAAATGGACCCCAAAAAATGTAACGAGTAGGTGTTGGCCCATTAAATTTTACTATTATTTGCGGAGGTCTCTAGAGTTTACAGCAAATAATTTTTTTGAGTAATTAAATTTTTATCTTTATTTTTGTAAATGAAGTTGAAGTGACAATGTTTATTACAACTATATAGCAAGATTCATTATTAGTATAAATGTGTGGTTTCTTGTGCAATTTCTCATAATTAAGTCTACTAAAAAAGGGTTTCGTAGTCTCATTAAGACACTAAATAGATTGAGAAACTAACCAAGAATTGCATAAAAAAGTTGGGAAAATCCCCAGCCACATAAATATATATTTTAGTGGAAAATAAAATATGGTTCACGGGGGTGTTCTTCTGTTGGGAAGAAAAGTTTTGACAAATAGATGTGTTGAGCTTTTCTATTCAAGAACGCAAGAATTAGAGGTCCCCCATGAGTCATGACTATGATTGCCAAATTGTTTAAGGTTCACGGGTGGTATAACATCAGAAAAAAGACAAAATAATCCCCAGAAATAAAAACAATTTTTTTTTTAACTTGTCCCCTTTTCAAGATTTTATGTGGTCATGAAATTTGTGAGGCTTAATTTACAATAAATATCTAATTGAAGGGCGGTAGTGCAATATTGATATCCAGACAATTATCCGTACGATAAACATTGCCTATACAGTACAACAAAAATCTTCTCTTTTACTCTCGACCACATAAAAGATCCATTTCTTGACATTGTCCCCAAGTTAATTTCGTTTGTGGCTCGCCTCCTTGTAACTTAATTGATTAATATTGTAAAGGTTTCACATTACATTTGCTTAGAAGTTAGGACGTATTCAATTTAATTCGAACATAGTATTAATACTTTTTGCGTTGTTTTTTAGTACATTCATTTTGTAATGAATTAATTTATAATGTCATAATGCATATTGTATACCCTATCAGACATAAATTAGCCTGTCCATATATTAAATAAATTTTGACATACTGACAGCATGTCCAAAACGTTTCAGGTAATCTGTTTGGCATACCTTAACACAAAATGTGATTTTTATTATCTTTTGGAAAATAATATAGGAGTACAAATAAAATGGTTAACAAAAACTTACAAGTTCCGCAAATTTAAAAAAAAATATCCAAAAGTAATAGGTCACTTCTAACTTCATTTTATTCCTTACCTTTGCTAAGTATATATAATTCTTCCTGGTGTAGATCTTGATCTGTTTCACATTACTATTCCACTGCATTGAGCGAATGATATATGTATAATTATGACATCATCTTGTACACATGACATTCATCCAATATAATTGAATATAAAGTAGAATAGAAATGTGGAACACAACATCTCAATCTCCCAACCCTTTTTTTTGTGTTTCCTCTCTCTCAATATATAGTTACAAATCAAGATAAGAGAACTAAGATAATATCACCAACATCAAATTATTTTTGCCTACAATCGCACATCCGCACTGATATCTTCATGGAATCATAGTTATGTATTAATATGATTACTTCCCATAAATATATTTTAGATAGTAATTTTGGAGCCATCTTGTGTTTTAAAGTATTTTCAAAAACTATTGTGTTTTAAATTCATATCGTGTCGTATGTATGCATTGCCATATATATTGATATTCGTACATCGATCATATGTGTAATTTTGTTCATATTATGTCATAACTGATCCGAGTTGACCCCAAAAATGGAGATGAGAATTAAACTTGACCTAAGTACACCTAGGTCAAAAAATAAATCAACCTATTTCCATAAAAATATATAATTAATGCGACAAACATTATGAATCCGCACGTAAAACATCCAACTCATGATACGTTAGTATAAGATAAGCATGAATTGAGATATATGCAGAAACTCATCAGATTTTGGGAAAACAAATTTAAAATGCTATTATCATTATGACAGTGTATGCATGGAACAAAAATATGTACTAAAGGGAGATCAGTTGAAATGTAGGATTGAGATTTCCTATTTTACTTTTTTTTTTTTGTTGATTATTACTTTGTACATAATGAATGAACACGAGTTGAGATACATAATTGTTACAAGGCGTGTTATATATAATAAGCAACATATTTGGTGGGTATGTCCTTTTTAATAATGTTTTTGTTAAATTGGTTCATCAAATAAAAAACGACATTTCTGCTCATGAACCAACATTATTAAACGAGAAAAGGAACTACATAATTTGATGTTTGACGTGACATAAAATTATAGTGCTGGGTTGCGTGCATAGTTATCCATGTAAATTCGACAAGGTCCAATCATGGTCGACCTTTTATTTTCTATTTTAGATACTGAAAGATATGCTTGATCTACAAGTATTTACATTTGATTTATTTTTGCAACTGCGCTATTTCTAAATATACAATCTTCTAATGTGTTTATTATAGCCACGAGTTATATTTCCAATCCTTTAGGGTATGTTTGTTTTACATCCCACAATCACCCATTTTTCCCAATCACTTCTCTCAATCACCAACCAAACATACATTACGTTTCCCGATGCATTTCTCTACTAATACACACATTTCCCAATACATCACATCAAACCCCCTTTCCCCAATCACTTCCCAGAAACTCCCCCCAATCACTAAACAAACATACTCTTAATTTATATGATATTTCATCTCTATTTCAATAGTGTAAATTGATTCCTCACCTCAGCACCACTTTGTTGAGCATGTCGCTGCCCGGCTCGTACTTTGGGCTGGACTAGGCTCTGATATTTTGGACAGGCCCAATCGGCCTATGGACCGAGTTTGGCCTGGCTCGATGATTTCATGTACAAATTATATTTTCGGGCTGGGCTGAGCCATGTATTTTTGCGGCCTGACCAAAATTGGGTCAGTCCGATCTGGCCCGAAAATTTTGAAAACCCCGATTGGCTTGGGCCGAGTTGGTCCGGCCCGGCCTTATCTAGTGTAGTTTATCTGCTGGTTGGCTGGGTTGCTAGCTATTGCAATACCTGACTGGATTTTGCACGCTATTGCAAGTTCGATGGTTGCGCACCCGAATAGTAGTGATTGTAGGTTTCCCCTGAATAGAAAATAAAGAAAATGTCCATCATTATATAATATTCTTGGCATATGTAATGATATGTTAAAATATCTGATAAAACATGAGGATTCAACTTGCAATAATTAGTGTCATTATCATTTTTCTACTATATTCATATGAATTTAGTTTTTATAGAGGAAGTGGTGTCTGTATATTTACTATTTAGTATAACATCTACTATCAAATTATCCTTTTTTCCCCTAACAAAATGAGTTATTTGATATTTATCCACACACCATACAATATACCGATGAATTTATGTTTGTAAAACCTCATATCATGTGAGTCGTGCTCATTTCAATGATTGATTATAAAAAGTATGAAATATGCAAAGCTCAAGTGTGCACGTGAACTATCAAACAAAATTTAAAGAGTTAAAGCTCATTTATTCTGATCAACTCCAGCCCGTGATTTCCAGACTCCTGGAATTCTAACTACAAAACAGATTCATTAATAAAATAGTAAACAAAAATCACCACAAAAAAGAATAAAGATCCAAAAATACTCCAACTTGAGTATTTGCGCCAAAACAATTAAAGTAGAGAGAAAATTAAATTGAGTTTCTTCAATGAAGAAACAGGGTTGTGAGATTGAAGCAATAGGCATCAACTACACAATCTACACACACCCAAAAAAATTCCTATCCCGGCAGGTGCTCAAGGATGTAAATTTGACAGCAAAACCCTGGGAAATACTTGCTATTGTTGGGCCTAGTGGCGCTGGCAAGTCCTCATTGCTTGAAATCCTCGCCGGAAAACTATGCCCACAATCTGCTTGTGTTTATGTCAATGAGAAGCCGATAGACAAAGCTCGGTTCAAAAAGCTGTCAGGCTATGTAACCCAGAAAGACACTTTATTCCCACTCTTAACTGTTGAAGAAACACTCAGGTTCAGCGCGAAGCTGAGGTTAAGCCTTCCCGAGCCGGAGCTGAGCTCAAGGGTCAAGTCGCTGATGCAAGAGCTCGGTTTGAGCCATGTATCCGGAGCCAGAGTCGGCGACGACAGGGTTCGAGGTATCTCCGGCGGAGAGCGGCGGCGCGTGTCGATCGGCGTGGAGGTGATTCATGACCCGAAAGTCTTGATTCTTGATGAGCCGACATCAGGTCTCGACAGCAATTCGGCTCTTCAGATCATCGACATGCTCAAAGCCATGGCTGAAACCCGAGGCAGAACTATAATCCTCAGTATTCACCAGCCGGGTTTCAGGATTGTGAAGCTGTTTAGCTCAATTCTCTTGCTGGCTGACGGCTCAGTCTTGCATCATGGCTCAGTCGATTTGCTTTCTGTCAATTTAATGCTGATGGGATTGGAACTACCACTTCACGTCAACGTCGTCGAATTCGCTATCGAGTCGATCGAAACGATTAAGCACCACAAAACGGCGTCGCCGGCGCCGTTGAGCAAGAGAGTGGTTGAAGAGGGTTTGAGCAGAACAGGCAGGTTTACTCTACAACAGCTTTTTCAGCAATCCAAGGTGATGGATGAGGAATTTATCGACGTGGGACTCGATTTTTGTCATGGTTTTGCGAATTCAAGAATTCGCGAAACTGTGATTTTAACTCATAGGTTCTGGAAGAATATTTATAGAACCAAGGAGCTTTTCGCGTGCAGGACAATCTCAATGCTTGTATCTGGGATTGTTTTAGGCTCAATTTTTTATAATCTGAATGATAATTTAGTTGGTGCAGGGGAAAGAGTTGGGCTATTTGCATTCATATTGACATTTTTACTGTCGAGCACCACAGAAGCCCTTCCGATTTTCTTGCAAGAAAGGGAGATACTAATGAGGGAGACCTCTAGTGGAAGCTATAGGGTTTCATCATATGCTATAGCTAACGGACTCGTTTACTTGCCCTTTTTGCTCATTTTAGCAATCTTATTCGCCGTGCCGTTGTATTGGTTGGTCGGATTAAACCATAGTTTCGTGGCTTTCGCGCGTTTCTTGCTGCTGATTTGGTTGATTCTCTACACGGCAAATTCGGTGGTGGTGTGTTTCAGTGCGTTAGTCCCTAATTTCATCGTTGGGAACTCGGTGATATCCGCGGTTATGGGATCGTTCTTCTTGTTTTCGGGCTACTTCATATCGAATCATGGGATACCGAGTTATTGGAAATTTATGCATTATATATCGTTGTTTAAGTATCCGTTCGAAGGGTTCTTGATCAATGAGTTTTCGAGTTCAAGCAAGTGTTTGGATTACATGTTTGGTACGTGTATTGTAACAGGTGAAGATGTGCTGAGGGAAGAAGGATATGGTGACAAGCAAAGTAGGTGGAGGAATTATGTGATCATGGTTTGTTTCATCTTGGTTTACAGGTTTATTTCCTATGTTATTCTCAGGTATAAATGCTCCGAGTCCGGGATGAAAGGGATCTTCATTTGAACATAATTTTAGGTTATTTCTTTTGTTATAACTTCTTGTAAAATCTGTCCATTTTCCATTATTTTGCTGCCTTCCTTTCTGTTTTCCTGCTTTACAGGGATAATTAAAAATACTGTTTTGAGGTTTAGCCTAATTAAAAAGAAAAAAAAAGGTTATCTTTCAAAATTACAACTATCCCCTTGATATCTATTTCTATTTTACAAATTGCACCTATTGAGGGGTGTTGTGGGGTAATTTGTATAACAAATACAAAGCTCAAGTGAACATCGCATCTGTTATGCCTTAAGGGGGTATTTGTAATTTCTAAAGATAGATGCACTTTATTGTAATATCTGTTGTAAAAATCCCCGCCAGCCCGATTAATCCCCGCTAGCGCTAGGCCTCCCTTGTCCGCCTACAATTTTTTTTTCCGATTAGGCCCGCCTAATCCCGCCCAGGTCCCGCCTAACCCCGCCTAGGTTCCGCCTAGGCGTTAGGCCCGGTCTGCCGCCTAGCGCTTTTTACAACATTGAATTTGTAATTAGGCTAAACCCCAGTGATTGTTTCTGTAATTATCCCCCTTCTTTTTCTTTTCTTTGTTTTTTTCTATCCTCTCTTTATCTTTTTCTTGCCCTCTTGGGTGTTCTGGCCAATGTATTCATGGATTTTATGTTTCCAATGTTACATAACATAAGGGTTGGAAGAAATTTACTCTTTTTTCAGTGATTTTTTCCTTGAAAGGTTTGAGATCACGGGTTTTGACAAGAAATTCCAGGCTGTAAAACCATGAACTGTATATACCAGTATGTATGATCATGTTTTTTTTGGAAGGGTACGTTTTGGAGGATTATATAGTCAAAACGATTGTACTTGTCAGTTGAAAAACTTGTATTTATCCAGCTGACATTTGATTCTATAATAGTTGTAAAAAGATATATGTATATATTTGCACATATGTCTAAACTTTATTTATTCAGTACATGTTTGAGAATACTTCTACAACAAAAATACATAAGTGGACATTTTATAAGCGCTTTTTAGAAAAGTCCATTCACATTATTACATGTGTTTGGTGAAGCTCATTTTGAAAAAGTGTATTAAACGGAGAAGTTAAACAAAATAAATCAGGGTGAGGTAAATAACATTAGTTCAAACAGAAAGAGAATGAACAAAATAGAAAAATACCAGTTTTTATTTTTTAGTAGCGTGACATTTTTTCACTTCTCTATAATGGAATTTTCCGTGAAGTGACTTTTTCATAGTCCAATATTTTTTAACCGACAAGCACCTATTATTAAGGGGAAAATAGACTTTTAAATTAAAAGTCCATTTGAAAAACCAACAAGCACCTATTATTAAGGGAAAAATAGACTTTTAAATTCAAAATTCTATTTGAAAAAGTGATCTCAAACAAGCTCTAAATCATTGACCCAAGTTTTGATCAATGCATTCTCGTTATAATAAATTAACCAACCTCAAGCTTAGAGATATTCGACTCGTTAGCTCGTGAGCAGGCTCGTTAGTAAGCTCGTGAGTAGACTCATTAGTAAGTTCATATAAATTAAACTAATAGTTTGACTTTGATTTTAATTTTTATACATTTACTTATGATAAATATAAAAATATTTTAATAAATTTATTTGTTTGAATAAAATCATAGATTTTAATACATATATTATGTGCTAAAATTATATATAATTTTATTTTTCTAATAAATTGAAGAATAGATTCATTATAATTGATATTTATTAAGCTCTACAAGTTCACGAGCCATCAATATATTCGATAAATTAAAGCTCGAGTTCTACTCCATAATAAATGAGTCAAGCTCAAACTTTCAAAAGTTCGGCTCAATTCGGTTCAATTGCAGCCCTAATTCTCTCTATCGGAGCGACGTAGATATTCTTCAACTCCTATGTCAAAAAAATTATGTGGCAAAGCAGACTTGGGCAGTTTTCACATGGCTACTAAGATTAGACATTTTCCAATCCGTGATGCCAGATTGTTACGGAAAGGCCTAAAGTTGGCATAGATTTAGCTGAGCAATAGTGACAAACTATTTTCACGGACCCCCTGGATTGACGTCGCATTCTTTACTCATTGTCAAACAAAAAACAATTAATTACATAGCCAGCGATGGTGAATCATTTGTTAGAGAATATTCTTACATGTTATTATTTTAGCTTGAAGATCATGTCACATCAAAAATGAAGTCCATTTTTGGAGTTTGATTTGGCATGAGCTCTTTACCATATGGAGTGATCGTGATATGGTATGCTTTCCCTTTTTCAGGGCCTTAATCTATATACCTTTCCTTGGGTGCTTTATAAGCTTGTTTCAAGCTATTATAATTCCTTTTACTATTGGCGCTTTTTTCTTTTTTTTTAGTACAAATTATGTTAGGGATGTCTTACCACTAGGCAACCAAGCGGACTATTATTGGCTTCTGATATAAAAAGGAGGAAACAAGTTGGAATTAAATGTTTTTATCTAAAATGCGAGTTAAAAGCCCTAAGCATGCATATAAAATCAATAATTGGGAGTATTTGCTTATAAGATTTTTTTTTGTAAAGTATTTTATCCCACCCACCATATGGTTACTTATGAAATTTAAAAGAAAAGACACTAAATTGACCATTTGCATCGGTTGTAAACGACTTTAAGCATCAGTTCCAACGGCGATGCTTATAAAGGCGATGATTATAATCACATTTATAGGCATAGTTTCAACCGATGCCTAAAGTAAACTTTAGGCATCGGTTGCTAAGCAACAACTGATGCATAATGTTCACCAAACGGTTTTCCACAAACAACCAATACATAAAGTTAGTTTGGGCATCAGTTTGTAACAATCGTATTGTTATTTTTTTTTTTAAATATAAAATCTCATTTCGGAAATCAAAGCATAGCCAATTAGCTCTGCACCTATGAAACTAGCACAAGAAGACAATTAATAACACTTTTCAAAATTATTTTTCTGTTGAAGTAAACACTGAAGTTAAGCTAAGAATTGCATCTACAAATGGCTAGAAGAAAAATTCAAGAGCCAAAAGAAATCTGGAAAAAAATCTTAAATAAACAACAACTCCTACTTAGTTGGATAATTGGAGATTTCTACATTATCTATTTTCCAATTAATCCTCCTCTTCTGCAATGTTGAAGAACCTCAATAGACATTTGGTCTTTGTTTGAAGCTATTACCCAGAGCCAATCACTCACATTGTTATTTTTGAGATATTTCTTTGTCAAGTACTTCAAGTACCTGAATACCACAAACAAAGAACACATCCAGATTAAAAAAATGCATGAAGATAATGATACAATGAACAATCTACATAGAACGAATGGAAGGAGAAACATTAAACAACAAATAATTCTCAATATAACGAGCAGGAAATGCAATTGGCTACCCAAGCTATAAACCAGTAATCAGACATCCAACTAATAAATCTACCAGACACTACCTAGGTCAAATTAATTCACCAGTAACATTTCAAAATTTAGACTATAGCGGTATTATACTGAGCTCTCTTTACATACTGAGCAAAACAGATGTTACAATGATAACATTCAGGTATCATTGCTTAATAGTAGCACAATTATTTATGATGAAAACATGGGCACATATTTATTAGTTAAAACGATATTAAAAACAAAGTACCACTGACCGAATCGTCGCCTAAGATTTTGCTTCTGCCGAGCCAATCTTTCTTTGGGATTCTTGAAGTTGTCACTTGCAATATCATATTCCTGTAATTCAATGGACGAACAATTTCTAGCACAGTTATACGCCAACACTTCAATTCAATACATAAACTAAAGCCACTTCTAATAAATTGGATATTAATCTTCTATTTTGCCATTATGATTGGGATCCCTGACACACCCGTGTGATAATATATGGTTAAAAACGTACGGAGTACTACAGAAAATGTTATTTCAGTTTACATTTAACCTGATGCAAATCCACTCCATAAACATCTTAATGAACCCAAGATAAAAAGGCATATGATTCATCACTGATCCCATATTTGAAGCTCTAATCCCACAGCTACCCCAAAAGTTCGAATACTGTTGTTCCAAAAACATAAAACAAATTTGTGTTAAAGAAAAAATTCATCTATTTCCACTTCCAAAACGGAAAGAGGGTGAAGTACCTGCCCCCAGATGCCACCAATGCCCCAAACTCCAACAACTTGTTTACATCAAAACTACAAGAAGCAATATTTTTCATCACAAAAGAGAACTGTTAGCAACAAAAATCTGGACTGTGTAAATCAGATGACATCACTTTGGAAATAATTAGTAAATGTTGTTATGCTGGCAACGTAAAACTACAGGAAAGAATGAAATAAATACAAATAGCAAAGAGAAAGATAGACCTGTAAAAATAACAGCCAAAAACAGACCTGAGAGCGAAGATTCTCAGTTTTATCCACCAGAAGCTCAATTTTTTCTCCACGATCAAGAACCTGTGAGGACAAAGGGCTATATACTGAACCATAAAGCTTAAAATAGGACATTCTCATGAAAAACTAACAAAAAGGGTTACAAATGATAACTTACCTTTTCAATGTTTTCCATCATCACCCCTTTAACTTCTTAAAAAAATATTTGACCGATAGACGGTGAATACCGCATACTCAAAAAGTGAAAGAATAAGGGGGGAAAGTACAAATGCAAATACCTGAATTTCTAGAATAAGAGAACCTCACATCAAGTTTGGATCTATCTTAACTGAAAGCTTAAACAATTAAATACCAAGGATCAAAAGTTTAATTCATTCAACATGAGTAAGAGAATGCTCTATCGGCTATGGTCATCAAAGTATCCTGTAACAATTACTTCTACCAAAACTGAGCACAAGCACATGCACTTCTATTCTTTGGAAATAAAAAAAAAATCAGTTTGAACCGAGTCCTTTCTCTTCTTACACTATAGTACAAGTAGAGGTTTGAGAATTCTCTCATAGAAGGGTTAGGTGCACACTGCAAACAAGAATATCACATCATACTTAAACGTAATAAAAACACTGAAGTTTCGCAGTTATGTTTGCAAGAGGATATATTATATATAGCCAATTAACACTTCACAAACTATCAAGATAACAAGTGGTTGATATCATGGGAAAATGATGGCTAATAGTTTGCTGACATGCATCAGGTCATGGCATAGTCATAGCCAACATGCTACCTCCTATAACCAAGCCCTGTAAATTTTCTGTACTAGTGATATTAAAAAAAAGAAAGCATGCCCCCATCATGAGTTGACATTACTAGTGATATTCTAGCCTTTTTTGTACTAGTGATATTACTTTGATTTTCAGTAGCATTTAATTACTTATATATATATATATATATAAAACTTTCTGTTATTTTAGAATAACCATAGAGAAAATTGAAGCATGGAACTAGTACCAAGGCTCTCTAATATTATTGACAGGTATTTAACAAGCAGGACTAGAAGGGATTAGAGACAAAGAAAGATTTAAGAAGCAGAGGGCTTCGTCTTGTGACCTTATCATTAGCAGACCTTTAGCAGAAAAAACGACTATAATCACATAGAGGTGTTGCTTTCATGAATAAAATGTAGACCTAAGTTCCTCGCAACTTGTACAGCACAATCACAACAATCCAAAAGATCTCATGATATACACTGAGAGTCAAGATTAACAATTGAAAGTCTGATATCACATCCCAAAGATAGCTACTCTGCGCAGTTAAAACCATTGTTGCTTTAGCTATTAACTTGAGATAATATTTGCAAATAAACAAGAAGCAGCTCTTACCATTAAGATACCTAAAAACCCAATGGATTCGATATTGAATTGCTCGCACAACCCATTAAGATACCTAAAAATCATTAAATAACAAATTCAAAACCAAATAAAATTAAGATACCTACGTATGAGAGTAGCATAGAATCGCAAGCGTAAGTAAAAAAAGTAGAAAGCATGACAATTGTCTTCTCTTTTCAAAATAATGGGAGTCAAAAAAATGATGATCAAGTTATTGCTGCATAAGCCTCTAAACCAGCAGATCCATGGAAAAACTAAGCTTTTGCCAGTGTTCAGCAGAATGAACATAAATTCTATGAATGGAATCAGCACCTCTTTCAAAGCTAGTATTAAGCAAAGATAGCTGCATTTTGCTATATAAAAACAAAATTTATTGTGAAATAACTATTTTACAAATTATCAACGACTTTAGCTTTAAAACAAGAACTTGGTGAAACTAGAAAGAACTAATTATTATCTCTCTGCAGGAAACAATAAGGTAATTTCCACAAATATAAGGATTGTTGTGAAGCAGTTATTCTGAAATGTAAAATAATCCTAGTTGCTCTAGATTTACATTATCAAGGAAAACAAACCAAAACAAAGATAGCAACATACCAGATGTATGTTCAACATCCATGATTGCAACAGGGTGTTCAGCCAAACAACGAACTGCAAAATCTGAATTACTTGTGCTTTCTCCTCCTGCAGAAAAGCAAATGGATATAAGGATAAGTAATGAGAAATCTATAAAAATGAAATTCAGATTTCAGATAATCCTCACATTTCCTCCTCCCATTTGAGGAACCAGAGCAGTGGGCATGATGACCGTTGTGCCAAGCATTACAATATAATGCTGAAATCCAAGAAGGATAGCTTCAGCTGTGATACCAAAACAATATACTGTTGAATAAGATACTTTTGAACCCAATAATTAACTATTCATGTAGGAATGCATTTGGATAAATTAAGAAAGACATTAAATTCTGAAGCATCCAATACAAATAAACTCGAATTATGAGATCAAATGTGAGGCTTCTATGTTGAATGTAAAAAAAAATTAATTAGGATATTGGTAAATGAGCAATCCCCTAAATTGAGCAAACCCAAGATGAGGCAAGCTCAAAGAAAAAAATGGGATTTATCTTAAATCACTGTCAATTTTTTTTTTTTCTAAATCCAGATAGAATTACTAAAGCCAAAAAGACCACAAGAAAGATGCTATCAATAAAGCATGCATAGAGTAAGTAAATCATCAGTTTACAGAAAAGTGGATTAAGTTCAATCACAAGAAAAGTGGATTAAGTTCAATCACACAATATTCACAGAAAAGGTCTGGTCTAAAATTCGATTTGCTTCCCTAACCTATATTGTAGCAAGCAACTGGGGAAAAAGGGAACATATTGCTGAAAATTCATCTTCAATTATATTAAAGCATTCAAACAAATCAAAAATTAAAACGGAAAAACACTAGCAAGCAGGCAATTATATGTGAAAAGGAGTAAATGAAACATAAACAACTAATTTAACATAAATCACGTTGTTCATGAGGTTTAGTCAGCTCACCGCTAATCAAGCGATTTTAGACGCAAATGAAGGGCAACAAGCGATCCACATCTTGGATCTCGATATCATGCACCGGTGACGACCTCAAAATCCTCAGACGAACCGACGATCGATTGGCGAAATTCGCTCACTCGTTAGGGCTCATATTTCTCCACCGCCTCAAAGACATGGGCCACAGGGTTGTGACGGTACCGGAAAGGGAGGCGAACCACAACCACTCGATTTGCGTCTCGTGGAGGTGCTCGACCATTACGCGGCGGTGTTCGAATCTCTAGAAGCCACTCTGCCGCCCAACAGTCGGGAGCCGCGACGGAGACTAGGGTTTATGCGTGGGAGTTAAAGACAAAATGAGGCTGTAGGGTTAAAAAAAATTAAGAATTAAAAATAAAACTTTTAATTTAAAGAAATAAAAAATAAAACTATAAGTATCAGTTGTTGATAAGAACCGATACCTAAAGTTCAACTATAGGCGTCAATTGTTAATGAAAAACAGACACCTAAAGTTTTATTAATTTAATTAAAAAATTAAAGAGTTTATAGGTATCAGTTTTTCATCAATAACAGATGCCTAAAGACTTTGTTTTATTTTCAAAATTGCCACTGCTCCACTTTAGGCATCGGTTTGTCAGTAAAACTGATGCCTATTTGATGATTCTATAGCATTTTTTGTACTAGGGAGAATACACTACTACTAACTCACTCTCATTTTTCAAATCTCCCCGTACAATCATCATTTTCTAAAACAAAAGCTTATCAACTGCGATCATTACACTATCATCTCACCAGTTACATTATTTACCCACTTTCACTCTTCCAATCACCAGTCACTATAACTCATTCTTGAAAGAAACTTGCCTTTTCAGCATGCCCTGCAGAATTAATCGAACCCTATTATATCAATTGCAGAGCTACCCACAGTAACCGATGTATCATGTAACCGTGTTGGCTCTAATTTTTTAGAAATTCATCCTTCAAGCATTTAATCATCAACAGAGAATGCATGGCCAAACAATCACTTGCATAGTTTCACTAGTTACTGATAAGCCAAGTGATCAGAGACATGATAATAGAATTTTCAGTCAGGATATTGCTAAAGATGGTCTTTCACCTACAAGGTTGCAGAAATCGCTAGGCGCTAGTCGGGCGGCAGCTGGGCGCCTAGCGCCTAGGGCGGCGGCCGCCTAGAAACATCATGTTTTTCTTTTTTTTTTTTTTTCATTTTTTTTTGTATTTTGGCCGATTTATTCCGACTAGACCGCCTAGATGCCCACCTAGACCCGATTTTTTGCCGATTTTTTGGCCACCTAGACGCCCGCCTAGGCGGGCGCCTAGGCCGATTTTTTCAGCCGATTTGAAGAAAATCGAATCGGCCTAGGGGCGCCTAGCGTCTAGGCCGATTTTTACAACACTGTTCACCTATCACAGAGTGACATAAAACAAGCATTTTGAAAGTGATCATCTCTACATATAGGCTTGTCGATAAATTAGACATTAACCATGTACCAAATAAGGTTCGTACATATGTAGTAAAAAATTTGAGACAGAAGAAACTAATTGGCAGGTCATTCTACAATGCACCAGGAGTACAAATGACCACCAACCTTCCTTAATCTAATAATTAAGGAAGGAAATGCAACCGATCCATGAAAATTATGCTCATTGACTATAATTATGTGGGCCCCATACGACTAAACATCTCAATAAATACTTTCGTGCCTCTCTTTTTTTCTTTTTTTGTGTGGTAGAATGAGCAGAATGACCCTTCTCCTAGGCTCACAACCACTTAATATGTTGGCATGATTGCTGCTTGTTTTTTCCTACTGACCACTTTATTCTTTTCTACTTGTGTCATTTTTGTCCCTCTTCTTTCAATAGATGCTGTTTTCCTTCAGGAATCTGGAAGATAATCTAAACTAAGGGAAGAAGTCAAGTAAGTGATGACAATTAGTATGCAACTCATTTGTTTAAGCATACGAAACTTTGAAACTCAGTACTTATAGACAACAATGCTACAAATAAATCATTTTACCTTTTCAATAGTTGAAAGGGCAAAGAATTGCTTTTGGGATTACAGTTGATATGACTTGAAAACTATACAAGAATGTAGTAGCATGCAATACACTTATGCGAACTATCCAAACCGTGCATGACAATAGACTCACAGGCAAAGAACTGAAGCAAAAAATAGGTTAAAGTCCAGCTAGAACTCAATTCAATCATTGGTAGTCAGTTTTCAGTTTTCCCACATATATCAGAGAGGTATAGTGTGTGTGCCACGACGTGCAAGCAAGTCCGATTGAGTACCTTGATTTAGCAAAATAAAATATTCAAGCATTTTTTGACTGAGAGCGAGAAAAAAAGATATTCAACGTGTCCATAGAAGATATACATGTATCAATTTTGATAAAACATAAAGCAGAAATATACCTTCTGAATTTGTACTTCTTGCTCCTGAATTGCTAATTGTAAAAGATCCATAAGATATGAAAGTGCAAGAAAAAGAATATTTGGTACAACACCTTCGCTATGATCCAACGGAAGCAGCTAGAGGTACTTCCAGCTCCTCGAACAAGGTAAATTCAAGTTTGTTTTGTTCTTCATCAGCATCAAAATCAGCAATATTTGGAACATACCCCGAAAGCTTCATCATTTTAGTAAGTGTTTTCAGTAGTAAAAATATTTCCCTCTTCCGTGAATGCCTCGTATCTTTAACCATAAATATATGCACTTGGCTACTTATTTCAATCCAACTACAACCAGGCTGTTTGACAACACCGCGCTGTCTCATAAGTTTTCGAATTCTTGTTACATCTCTCCATCTCCCAAGCTCCGCATACATGTTTGAAAGAAGAACGTAAGGGCCAGAATTTTCAGGATCAATCTCCAAGAGTTTTTCAGCAACAAAACTCCCCATGTCAATGTCACGGTGAACTTTACAAGCAGCAAGCAAAGATCCCCATACAACACTATCAGGAGGCATTGGCATCGAAACTATCAAATTTTTCGCTTCAATAAGCCGACCAGCTCGACCTAGTAAATCAACCATACATGTATAGTGGTCTTTCAGAGGTTTCAGACTATAATTTTTGCTCATTGAATCGAAGTACTGACGTCCTTCCTCAACTAAGCCTGCATGACTACAAGCACAAAGAACTCCGATCATAGTGACATGGTCTGGTTTCTCTCCAGATTTCAACATTTCCTTAAACAACTGAAGAGCTTCAGTCGCTTGCCCATTTTGTGCATACCCTACTATCATGGCATTATGCGAAACACCATCCCGTTTGACCATATTTCTGAAGACCCTATTTCCATCTTCAACAGATCCACATTTCATATACATATCAATAAGAGAATTTCCAACAAAAACGTCGGGCTCCGGTCCATGCTGGAACCGGAACCCCTGTTTTAGAACATGGGTATGAGCCTGCCTACCAAGCTTCAAGTCGGCAAGATTTGCACAAGCATTGAAAAGGTTGCCAAACGTATAGTGAGTAGGCCAGATGGATTCCTTTTTCAAGAGAAGAAAGAGTCCTAGCGCCTCTTCATTGTCACCATTCTGTGTATATCCAGCAATAAGCGCATTCCAAGACACAACATTCCTCTCCATCATCTTGGAAAACATGGTTCTCGCTGTTTTGACACTAGCAACTTTGGCATAACCACTTACAATAGATGTCTCAGACACCACATTTTTTATCGGCATTCTATCAAAAATCCACCTGGCTTCTTTTATCATATTACACTTGGCATACATGTCAACTAATGCATTAGATATTACAAGATCATTGCAGAACTTATCAAATTTCACTACTCGGGCATGAATTGCCCGACCTTCTTTAACTGCACACAAGCTAGCACAAGCGCTAACGACACTAGCTAGGGTCATCTCGTCCGGCTCAACTCCACATTCCATCATCTCACCAAAAACTTGAAGTGCTTCACTTGCTGGTCCATTTTGTTCGTAAGAAGTAATCATACTATTCCAAGATACAGTATTCCGCTCATTCATTCCATCAAAAGCCTTTTGAGCACAATCCACATCCCCACACTTAGCATACATATCTATAAGTGCAGAACCCATATAAACATTTGATACGAACCTTGACTTAGCCAACGAAGCATGAATTTGGCTACCCATTACCAAGTCTCTCAACCCAGCGCAAGCACTAAGCGCACTCCCATAACTATATTCATTCAACATAAAATCTTCTTCATGCATTTTCACGAAATACTCCAAGGACCTATCAAATATCTCAAGCTGAGCAAAACCAGAGACCATCAAATTCCACGAGCACTGATCAGGTGCAGGCATTGAAATAAACACCCTCTCAGCTTCATTAACCGAGCCCGAAATTGTTAATGCGCCAATCATCGAGTTATAAGTAAACGCATTTCGTATGGACATTCTATCAAACAGTTTGCGGGCGTAGCTAAAATGTCCACATTTCCCATAGACATCAATGAGCCTGTTGTTGATGAAGACTTCATCACTAAACTGGGATTTGACAATGCAAGCATGGATGGAATGCACGTCCGGTGATGGCTTGGTTTTGATGCAGGTTTCCAAGAGTTTTGCAAAAGGTGAAGATGAGCAGGTGTGTAAGAGGCTATTGCTACAGAGTAATGCATTTCTAGCCATTCCATTACTAGAAGATCACAAAAGGAAATGGGCATGTTATTTTCCAGTTTGAGGGTTCACCATATAGCTAGCTCAGTCCAAATCAGACCAGAGTCTTCGGAACTCAAGGATATGTGATGCTTGCTTCAGGTGCTTAAGCGCTTTTATTCGAACTTAGGATGATGGGTGATATTACAACTAAACACTTGTAAATGAACTTACCCTTACAAACTATTCTGCCCCATATAATATGTATCATCTCCTGCAACATAATCAATAAATTTAAACAAGTCACTACTATGTGGGGAAAAATATTATTTATAAGTTTAATAACTAATGATTCAGAACATAACCATCAAACATATTAAATCAAAATCAATTACCTTATCCGTTAATTATCAAATTAGTTATATATTGAACATTTTATAGTATTTTGTTTAAGTTTCTACGAAGAGTGTTAAGGTAATTATCATTTTTGTTCTAAACAGATTCAAATTCAATTTCAAATTACAAAATATTAAAATATATAAGAAATATGGATGACATATAAGAATTGGATTTAATTCATCACAATGGTTTTACATGTATAATTTTAAATGTGCAAAAACATATAACAACTGGAAATGAAGCATAAATAATTACATGCTCGCAATCTGTATTCCACCCACATGCATCAACATAATCCAACCATTCAACACTTTTGAATATTATCTAGCAAGACTATACTAAAACCAAGCAAATTTAAAAATAAAAAATGGATCCAACTTCAAAATAAAAAGAAATCAAATCCCCACGAGACATTCATTTTGACAAAATGCCCAAAAAAAAAAAATTATAATCAAGAACAACCAGAAATAATTATTACAAAAGAAACTGTATTTTCGAAAATTGACTTTACCTTGACAATTTGAGTTTCCGGGATTTTTTAAATGACAATCCGGTCTGAAACGAAGCTTATAGATAAATGGGGGAAAATTTCAGCTCCGATGGTGCCGATTCCATTTGAGATAAGTGAGAAAAAAAAAACTTCAAATTTTTTAGAAACCTTTTGTCCAGAAATTATATGCACTAGACATTTCATTGAGATCAAAAAGTAAAATGAGATATCGATAATCCTGATCTAGAATAGAGAAAATCTATATATATATATATATATATATATATAAAAGTAAGAAAGTCTCTGAAAATAAAAAGTTCCCGCCAAAAACATGTTTCCAAATATGGAAAGTATTGAGAAGCAAAAATAATAATAACACTTGCGTAGAATTCATTTCTGATTTATTAAAGTATAAATATTAATTACTTTTTTGTATCGAGAATTAGACTGGAAGCAATAGTTAATTAATTAACTGACAGCTAATTCGAAAATTTGATTTTTTGTAATGATTCCAGCAACACTAAATTACGGGCATCGAAAAATTCTTTCAAAATTTTAATTTGAACTGCGTAATGTTGCATTTCAAAATACAAACTTTAATAGATGTGTGTAAGATACAATAAATTAATTAAGTTCACTAATCGGGGGGGTTGTTTTTCTTGGGCCCCCAAAACAGACATTCAAAATAGAAATAATACTCTTTTTTTGTGAACAATATGATTAAATAAGTTTCAAAAGACAATACACAATAAATGAATAAACTGAATATACAAATCTTGGGAATCTAAAACGTTTGACATCTCTCCTTTTTTGTTTTGGTCACTAACAATCTCTGTTATAAATAGGCTTGCTTCATCCCATCTACAACTCAAGATTTAGCTACTATTACATATATAAAACAAAATTTATGTAGTTCAATTGGAAGTTCAATTGGAAGACAACAATTAGTTCCTACGTCATTCATTACATTCATCAACATACAAAACAAAACAATTTCACATAAGCTTTTACCATCCAGCAACATAGACATCCTAAATAAAAACAGATTATAAGAAAG
Source organism: Rehmannia glutinosa (assembly GCA_016081115.2). Lineage (NCBI taxonomy): Eukaryota > Viridiplantae > Streptophyta > Magnoliopsida > Lamiales > Orobanchaceae > Rehmannia > Rehmannia glutinosa. The sequence goes on from CM071932.1 coordinate 46,668,749, forward strand.
AATAGTTCAAGGTGAGCACTACAATTTCACAGCATTCAATGCGTACGGATAAATATAGAAGTGCAAGAGTAATCAGAGTATGAAGATCACAAAATCAACTATTATTTCCAAGCAGCTTCAGAAGAGTGATGATTCAACAACAAGTAAGAGTCTTTTGATTTTTCTGCTACTCATCAGTTTAAATAAAATAAATATACTTACCTGGTATGATAAATGATCTATGTTAGATCTGTCAGTAGTAATAATCTCAGCAGCATAATATTTGTTAGCAAAAGAATATCCATAGCAGAAAACATGTTTCGTATTTCAACAGATAACAATAGTCAAATGTAAAAACCCGCACCACGAGAATATTAAATATAACATATTTTAATTTAAGAAAATGTATTTTTGTACAGGGTAGAAGTGTTTATTTGCATATTTTAGTCAGATATTTATTATGTTTACACGAGTTAGAATCAAAAAATAATATTACTGTTATTATTTAATAACACTTAAAGCAAATAAATGTGTGTTTTTTTAAGAAATTTATGTTTTCATCTATTTTAATATTTTGAAATGAACACAATCAGTTATTCTGATAACATTAATTGATATGTTAACCAAATAACATATAATACATTATCAAAAAAGTGTAACACTCATCAAAAGTGCAGTACTTAAATTTTAAACTCAGATAATACCTCAATTACTAATTCTCTGTACTATGGAATTTTGTGTTTCCTTGCAGGGTATAGCATTATTAATTCAATTGGTAATTTGGAGCTCACTGGTGAATTTGCAAATGCTCTACAAAGCTCGGCTACACTCTGGAAATACACAGTCGGTTGTTCTAATAATATTAATAGATGTTTTAAATAAATAACATATAATAAAAATCCACATAAAAAATATATTATATAAATAAATAGAAAATCCAAAACAAAAATCAGAAAAAATACAACTGGATCTTATATAAACAACATTTCAAGATCTGAAAACCAGAATAACGATTAAATATATATTAAGTACTTATATATATTTTATTTGTGGAATTAAATATAATATATATATATATATATATATATATATGAAAACATTATGTTTTCGACATATATAACTAAAAACATATTTAAAATATTAATCCATCCGTTCGAACGGAATGATTCATATACATAGCAAAAAATATAGATGTAAATATTTGTGTGATGTTCTTACAGATCCGTACGAACATTCATTAAATAATTAAATAAAATCAAATCACATAGCAGCTTTAGGAGAAATAACCTTGGAAGCCAGACAAATATTTAGGAGATTTGCCACAGCTGTGAAGCTGTACTTCTACGGTTCTACCTCAGAAGCTGCACAAGAGAAACCCGTCAAGTGATCCAAAAGAAAAAGACAAGATTTCCTGTTTAAGAACAATATAAACTAAATGTTGTCAAATTGATTAACATAACAGATTTGAAAAATATATATATAAATAAATTAAATCATCCGCAAAAATTGAGATCTGTAATTGAAGTCTAGATCTGAAATATTTTTGTTGTCCTTCAAAGATCCAAATCAAAAATGTAAAAAATGTTCAGATCTAGATATTTTTTAATCTCGAATTAGTTTCATAGCGAAATAAAATGCAAGATCAATTGGATGTGTAAATCATTGGAATGTAATTTACCAGCCCTATACAAAACATACATAAATCAAAGCAAAATATAAAAACTAAACAACTTACCGGTTGTTTCAGATTCTGCTCTTCGTTCTTCATATTCGAATCAATATAGTATAAAAATGTTCAAATTTAAGTGTGTAGATTCCTTCAAAAAAAAAAAAAAAAGTGTAGATTACCCAAGACTGAAAATATGTAATTACTAAATCACTTGGCCCAAACCAAAATATGCAACGGGGGGAGGCTGGGCTAGAGCCCAGTGGACTTTTGAAGGGTCTGATCAGGCTGAATGTGGCCGGGCCATGGAAAATCTTGGCCCAATCCAGTCCCTTTATAGAATGTATGTTTTTGGATCGGGCCAAAAGATGGTCAAAAATACCTGATTTTATGTATTGGACATTAATATTATTTTTTATTTATATTTGACAATTAATTTAAAACCCTAACATATATTAGGCTATAGTTTATCAATTATTTTGCAAAAATTATTGCTTTACATGGCAATCGTCTCAATAGTATATTTTAAAAGGTTCTATGAAAAACATATTATATCCAACACCTCTTTTTCAAAATTATTTAAATACAATATTTTACATTTTCTAATAAATTTTTAATTATGATTTACTGTTTCTTAAAGTATACCGTATATGATTTAAAATCAATTTTATTTATATTTATATTTTAATTATTTATTTACTTAGTGAATACAACATGCCTGATAGTTTACCACATATGACACACCTATTGTAGTGGCTTCAGCTTTCCTCATTACAAAAAAAAAAAATGATATATGATATTATTTGTGCATCGCACGATGTGAAATTCTAGTAGTGATTGAAATAAATATATAAACCAAAAAAAAAATGAGGGTCGGCGCGAATAACCCTATTGAGAGGGTTATGTTTACTTTTTCCTTAACATTCCTGAAAGAATCATGGCCATCCGCGTGTCTCAATCTTATAATGCCTGAAGCTGTAAATATCACGAGGGACAAGGCCTTTCAATCTATCTAGGGTGGGATCCTTTGTTTTAAAAAAATAAATTCTATGGTGGGCTCCGAATAAAACAAAAAAAAAAAAAAAGAAATGGGCTTAGGTTGTGTGGTATGGTGGGATAATTTGATTTTTCTTTTTGTTTAGTCTACTAAGTTTTTTTGTGTGCTACAAAATACATTATCTCTTTTTATTTTATGTGATTGTATATTAAAGTATAAAATTAACTATATGAAATAATTTTGATATTTAAGTTAATCTATATGAAAAGTAATTGAAAAATTCTATCTTAAATAACCAAATTTCTTCTTTTTTGTTGATTAAAAAATAGTTTACAATATATTGATTTAATAAAAAATATTAATTTACGCAATACAATCTGATATTTACTTCTAATTTTATACGTAAAAAATAATTTGAAGGTATTATCCTTAAAAATTAATAGAATGTAAATTTAAAAAAGATAAAATAAAAAAATGTCCTAAAATTATTCGTATTATATAGTAAAAGTTTAAATGTAAAATTATTGACAATTAAGTCCTCATTTTGGTGAGAGGATCATTTTGAGATAGTGGACCATTACAATGATCAATGTAATTTAAGAATTTTATATCTTTTCACAATCTTTATTATATGCTCTTTATTTTCTTTTATTTGATTTAATTTAACTATATGAATTGGACATGGTTGTTAATTATTTGATGTTTAGGTACAGCTCAACTATTTTGATGGTAACTGATAGGAATCATATTTCCTATCAAATATATTTATTTATTTCTTTGTTTATTTGAATTTTAATAATTAGTTATTTTAATATCATAATAATATTATGTTTTTTAATAAATAATTATGTTTAAATTTCAATATGTTCCGATACAACACATCTCATATATCCCGCACAATATATCTCGTGTATTGCACGGGTAAAACACTCGTGTATTTAATGACATACATTCCTAAAAGTTGCAAGTATAATAACAAGAAAATTATTGAATAAATTATGCATGCATCTACCAAGAGTGTTGGAATTAACGGTTAATAGAGTTGACCATCTTGTGTTGGTACTCTTCAGCTCTTCTACATTAAAGGTAGAGACTACAAATGTTAAAAAAAAATTATTATAAGTATATTAATAGAATTAAATAATACTAATAATATTTAAAATTAATACGTATATAATTTAATCGAAATTTGGATAAAATAAAAAATAATCTAAACAAATATTAATTTTAAATGTTATTTTATCTTATATTTTATTATCTTTAATATACACCAAGGATGTGTTTGACTTTGTTAATGAGAGTGTATAAAAAAAAATTGGGATTGAAAGGATTGTGTTGTTCATGTATTATTTAATATGATTTACTATTATGTTTTTGATTGGAAATTAAGATATCCCCTTTTATAAATTGTATACCATTTTTATGTTTTGCATTATTGATATGTGGGATGAAACTGTCAAATGACATAATTACCTTGCCTATTTAACTAATCAAACAACAAAATATTTTGTTGCATAAATAATACATTGTAAAATAATAGGGAAAATAGGGGCAAAAGTGACAATGTATGTAGTGGGACAACATTTAATGATTTTTTTCTGGGCCCATTTATAATCATGGGCCTTTTTCAGCATTCCAATCCAATACATGAGTAAATGGGGTATTGTATGCCTTTCCCTACCTTATATCTGAAGTCAAATGCATCCAAGGGCTCATTTGCTTTTTTTTTTTTATAGGATTGGAAATTTATTAAGGAATGTGTATTGATTGTTTGTTCATTGATTATCTAATATGATTTAATATTGTGTATGAGATTTGAAATTGACAAATTTACCTTTTAAAAATATAGACAATTTTGTATTTGACATTATTGATTATGTAAGATAATAATGTCAAATTACAAAACAACCCTTACCATTTAAAATAATTGGCCAAAAGGCATCATCTTACAATAGATATGAAGGGCATATTTGACAATTTGCACAATGGAAAATCAGGGGATTACTAAACAATACTTAGGGGGAAGGGTGGGATATGGTATCAAATAGGTTGATGATTATATCAAGGGCTCGACACTTTCATGACACGTTTTCAGCTTAAGAAATGGTATGATAAATGCATTTTTCCTTGCTTATCACAAAGTCTAAACGCGCCCCAAGTGTATGGAGTGATATTACCAATGTACTTATCATATATTAATACGTCATACATGAATGAAAATAATAAAAGATAAAAATTTAATTAAAATTAAAAAATCCCAACTGCAACTACATGCTATTGACTCAATCAAAAGTTGAAGCAAGAATTGAAAAACTTAAACAATAATTGATCAGTCAGCTACGACCTAATATATGGATTTTATTAAATGCCAAATTTACCCTTTCTAAAAACGTGGTTTAAAAGGCACGACACAAAAGAAAAAAATTAAACAATATCATATATTCTTTTCTTCTTTATAAGTAAGATGAAAAAACTTTTGAGCTTGTAAAAGAGTACCGGGGGGTAACCAATATACTGTCCACTTGGGAAAGATGGTCTAAACATTTGTTAGATTTTCTAACCTACACCATTTATTAAAATGTCTTGTATCTGTTTTAATATCTGATTAGACCTACGTGGCTATTGTGTCTACCATGGTTTGAATATGCTTAATATTCTATACTATGCGTGATAGTTGTAGTATTCATGCCATTTGGTTAACACTAATAATGCTATAACAACTATTGACATTAATTGTTACACTTGTAGTCACAACTTGAGTTCTCAAAATTTTATTTAAAGCAATTAATGAAATGATGTTTAGCATCTAAGATAGTAATTTTTATTTTAAAAATAGGTTTCAATTTTGAGATATTGTGATAAAATAAAATTATGAAACTCATACGATATTAATAATGTCACTTTCGTGATTAATATAATTAAATTAAAGGAGGTTACGTTGTTAACATTTTTAAAGATTAATTGGAAACTTTCGAAAGAGCTTGTAGGATCGTTCATTTTATGAGCTTATAAGCTCGGCTCTTAAAAAATTATTGAAAACTATAAGATAAATTAATTTATAAAATGATAAATAGTCTTATTTTAAAAACTTATAGCCTGTAGGTTAACCAAAACACCATCTAAATACTTACATGCCTCAGAATCATTTATGTAGCATATTGTAGGGATATATGCAAGATAACGAAAGATTTCTATCAAATTAACTTTGGAATTCCTAAAAATTCAAAATATCAACCAAAAGAAAAACAACAATAAAGAATAAAATTGAGAAATGAAATTCATAATTCTAGCATTTCAGTGGCAAATTAATTGCATGTCTTTATTTATCTTTATCATAATAACTTTTGTCAATTGTCATTATATATATATATATATATGCATATATTAAACTCTAGTATTTTTACTGCTGTGAATAATCTATGGTCGGTATTATTTTATATAAGAAACAAGGATAATAATGGGTATTAGCCAGGGGTTTGAATGTACACTTTTAGAGTCTAATGGATGCATTGTGACTTGTGAGCAACCGAGTTTTGCACCCACCTCCAATTAGTCCCGCTATATATAATATTTATTCTAATTTAAATATGATAATCAAATTTATTTTGTACAAATTATCCTCATGCAACACTAGAGAAAATGAGAGAGCCCTTATTTCATTAGTTATGTTTTATATTCAAGTAGTATAAATATCACATACAAATTACACCCATTTTTTAATTAAACTGAACAAAAAAAAATATTACACCTATCTACTTGAAATTGTAGCCTTCAAGCCATGTTTCATGGTGAGCAAAGCAGAAACACTCGGGCTAATGCGCTGTCCTTCCAAAACCTGGACATGATAATTATGCAAAATGGTGGCCACGACAGCTTTCATTCTAGTAAAAGCCACTTCTCTGCCCGGACAAGCCCATGGACCCGACCGAATGCAAGAAAACTGTTCGAAGCCACGTGTTTGACCCCTGATGATCCTTTCCCAGATATCCATCTCTCCGGCTTAAATTCCCCACAATCTTCTCCCCATATCTCTGGCATCCTCCCCATTGCATATGTGCAAAGAATGATTTTTGTTTTCTGATCAACTTTATGTCCACTTGGAAGCACATCTTCTCTGATTGGGTCCCTTATAATAACCGGGACTGGCGGAAATAGTCTCAGGCTCTCAGTCAATGCACTCTGGAGATAAACTAGTTTGCTTAATTCTTCTGCTTTGTAAAAAATATAGTGTTTGGGTGGAGATATTATTTGCCTGATTTCTTCTAAAATCTTGTTTTCAACTAAAGGGTTTGTTGAAATAAGGTAGAAAAGCCAGGTCAAGAGTGCACCAGACGTGTCCCTTCCAGCAAATAAAAGGGTCGTGATATTGGCAACCAAAAAGGTCTTTTCTGCATGTTTTATGGATTTCTTGCTATCACCAGCTGCCTCAGACAAGTAAAACCTTAACACATCAAAATCCTCACATGTTTCTTGATTTTCATACTTTTTAGACACATAATCTCCTAGTATTTGATGAACAACGACAGAGGCTTCAGCCAATTTTTTCTCTTTTCCAATTCTCAACCATCTTTGCATCCTCCAAACTCTTTCAGGCAGAATATGTCGAAAAACACGGCCTCCGCCATATCGTCCATGGCATCCAAAAGTGGGGCTTTGGGAAAACCAACCCGGAGAGAGCCCAAGTCGAATCCGGTAGCCAAAAGACAAGTTGCATCAAGCATGTACCTATTGAACAAATTTTGCAAGTTTATAACCTGATTTTGATGCAAAGAGTGATCTAGAACTGGGATTAGGCCTTTTTCCAGAGTATGATGAATTATTTTTGGTGTAGAATTGTGGAACTGATTTTCCTTGTAGAATGCATGAGTAAACTTCTTTTCTTCTCTCCATTCGTGGAGATCTTTAATAAAAGCAGCGTCGCCTAGAAAATCAAAGGCTTTTCTGAACTCTGATCCTCTCTGGTAGTTTGAGCTCATAACATGTTGCACATTGGTCGGATCACTAGTGACCAAAGTATCAAGGTTTGTGAACCAAGATGTTTTTAACAAAATGGTACCTTTGTTTTCTGCTAAAACTTGTGTCATTTTGTCGTATAATTCGTGGCTTTTTAGGTACACTGTGGGCATTAGTTTCATGAGTGGCGAGTTCCATGAAAGGAAGAGAAGAGTGTTTTTATTGGGAGCTAAAAGGATGAAAATGAGAGAGCAAAATATAATTGCTACAAGAATTTCTAGATAGCTCATTTCTTAATTATTTGTGAATGCTTTAAAGTTGATATGCTTACGTCCAAAACTTCAATATTTATATGGTTCAGGAAATAAATGCCAAGTGCCATGAGCAACAAGTAATTTGACTAAAAATACAACTTGAGATGTTTATTAATTAATGTATACCTAGACTAATAATATGTGAAAATCCAATTTGGATTCAATCCAGATCCATAGCTCACCTACAAGGCTCTATGATTGTTACGAAAAGAGCCACATGTGAATATTCACTTGCTACATGTCAAATAACTTGACATGTCGATATGCATCCGGATCCGATAACATGTCGATAATCATTTTTCGTCTTATAAACAGTCCAATTTATGTCAAATATGCATCCTAATGCACCAACTGTTAAAATATGTACCGACAAATAATTATAATCTACAGCGTAATTTGAACTAAATAACTTCCTTAGAAGATAAATTTCCTATGTTACCTCGACCATACTTGCGTGTTATTAGATATATTAATTAATGGTTTGTGGAATTTTTTAATAGTAGGTTCAATTAAAGTCAATGGTTTAAAAGTTTCTAAGGCAACCATCCAAGTGTGTATGATTTCTATAAAGTACTAATTTCTAGATAAACGCGAAGGTCAAACTCTCTATGCTTTAACCAAAATACATAATTAAATAAATAGAAAATGCCATGTGCACGAAGTAATATGAATATATAAAAACTCTACTTGCATAAAAAATACTAATATTATATGAAATTCTTTGATTAGAATTGCAAGTTGCACATAATAATAATAATAATAATAATAATAATAATAATAATAATAATAATAATAATAATAATAATAATAATAATAATAATAATGATAATAATAATAATGCGCTCATGTAAATCACAAATTAATATAACTTACTATATCATGATGTCGTTTAATTTGTTAAATTTGATATAATAATGTTGTGTCAGGTGTCACATTTGATATCAAATGGCCGGGACACTTAGTAAATGCTTGCACCCAATATACGTATGATGACTGTAATGTCTTAGTGATGTTATGCTTAGTGCGTGGTGAACTGGGTATATTGATTAAAGTCAAGTGTCCTATTTAAGTAGAAAATTAATATTTGGAGGGCAAATACAGATGTTGCACCTAATACACGTACAATGAATGCTAGAAGACCTTACACTTAATTTAACATCTACAAAACCATTTGGAAAATTTTATCAAAATAAATTTTGAACTACAATTTCTCATTACAAGATAAATTCCCCATGACCCTGAAACATATATATACTTGCGCCATAGATAAATTAATGGTTTGGGGGTACATTTAGGTCCCAATAGGTTATATAATAATGTGCAAGTCTGTTATGAGGAAATATATGTGTACCTTTAGGGGCCATGTATATTTATATTTCCCAATATACCAATAACAGACTTGCACATTATTATGTAACACATTGGGACCTAAAAGTACCCCCAACATTATAGGGGGGACTTACATGGAAGGTTAGCCCCCCCCCCAACATTTTATATATTTATTTTTTATACAAAAATTTTGGGCATAATTCCATTTCCCCCCAAAATTTTTTTTTTTTTGTAAAAGAAAAATCATGTTAATTTTAGATTGTAATTATGTATTTTGGGATACTTAATTTGTCATGTATTTAATGCAAATATGTAATATATTTTGAATATTATATGATATAAATAGATATTTCATTATCCAACTATTGGCCCCCTTCAACGCAAAATCCTGGTTCCGCCCCTGCTAATATATATGTGTGCTGTATAAACAACTTACATGTCTATTATTTAGGTTTTCAACCCTTCGAAAACAAATTCAAAGACTTGGTATTAGATTAGATGGAAATATTAGGTAATCGAACTGGTTAGCTATTGAGGTCATTTTCAATATATTTATTGGAATTCTAGTTTTCTATATAGAAAAACCCTCCTCAGTTACTACCTCATTGGACTGTGGAAAGAAGAAAAACGCAAACACTAGTAAAAATTATTTACAAATTTTATTGCATAAAATTAATTTTTTTAAAACTTCACTCTCGGTTTGTGAGAGCCTTCTCGGAAGGGAATGATCCAGTAAAGGGTGTTTAGGCAACTCATAAGCTTTTCAAAACATCTTATAAGATATTTGAGAGCTTATAATTAAGCTGTTTAAATTTATTTTGTATTTTTAAAAAAAAAATCTTATAAGCTACCAAAATAAGATGTCAGGTGCTTATAAGCTGATTTTAAAAAAGTAGGGGAATCCCAACTTTTTTTTAAAAAATAAGATCTTATTTCAACAACCTCTTTTAATTTTGACCATTTTAATTACAAAATTGTCATTCCTAACATCTTATAAGCTACACAATCTTATTATATCCAAATACTTCAACATCTTATTCTTAAAATAAGATCTAACATCTTATAAGCTCTAAAAACAACTTATAAGATGTAGAAGCTTATAAGATCTTTTAAATAAGCTTAGCCAAACACCCTCTAAAGAAAGGGTTTACAAATAGTTTTATATACAATGCGTGCTTCTTTAAGTATATACGTGACAATAATTAATAAATATAATAGAGAATGTAACAATATAATTTGCAATAAAAGATGTCCGCCAAATAAAAGTTTCCAAACTTGCAAACAATTTATATTAATTTATTTAATATACATTTGTCAATTGGTCATCTTGAATTGTCAACGACTTCAATTTTCAATATGAGATCAACCCAAGTTGTTTTATGGGTCAAAGTTCAAACATTAAAGCGAGCATTCAGCCATGTTAATGAGTTGGCTTCTCCAGGAAGTTTGTCCAATTAAATAGAGTATGTAATAGTACGTATGAACTTAAATTATTTATTTACTTAATTTGAAACTTTTAATCTATAGAAGTTGGACAAAACTTGGGAAATTCAAAATTGATATTTGATACTTTATAGTAATAAATATAGGAAATTTTATATACATAATTTTGTATTCAGTTTTAATAGCCCGTTAATTTGACCTATATTGTAATTTATAGAAGTATTTAACAGTTTAAACTGATATAATTTATTTTCTGATAAAAAAAAACAGTCTAAACTGATTATTTTAAGTTATCTAGATGCCATAGTTGGCTGCTTTTAAGTTTTATAGCTAGAAAATTGATTGCTTTTGTGGAATGCATTTTCATAGGATTAATTTGAAGACTTTGCAAGCCCGCTCTAACATACTAGGTAATAAATTGATTGTAACTTATTTTTGAAACAAGTCACCATAAGATGTTTAAAATGTTGTCTTATTTTTGTGTGTTTTTGTGTGTTTACCTAAATATCAGCAGGGCCATGGCGGCCGCCTAGAGCCCCAAAATTACTGAACTTGTGCCTAGGGGCTCTAATTCAATAAACTTAATAGTCTAACTAATTTAGTTATATTATATGTATGTGTATATTCAACAGTGAAACTAAAAGTACAATACTAATGTTTAACAGAAAATTGAAAAGTCATTTTTTCCCTTAAAGATTTTATCATATTCAGAATAAAAATGAGAAAGCAAATCATTGTCTTATCATGGAAACAAGGCAAAAAAAAACAAACAAACAAATCATTTGCAGAGCTTCACTTGTTTTTGGAAACGGTCATTCTTCATTCCCTTGGCAAATACTCATGATGCATGATCCCATATTGCTCCCAAAGATAAGATAATTATAGATCCTAATGTTTTAAGTCCAGATTGGATCGCAATTTGCATCCTTTTGGCTTCCAAAAATTTGGTGATTTCTTTCTTGCAGTTACGTACATAAAAATTGAAAGAATTATAGCACGGATAAATTGAAAAAGTTTCGCAGAGTAAGTATGTGATTGCAAATGTTGTCACATTCACAATTACATTCAGCGGAATTTTGAAAACAAGAAACAAGACACACGAAATAAAAATTGTCTACAAGCCAACAAGCTTGTAGACGTGCCAATATGGCTAAACTTTCCACTAGTAAATATCGTTTGATTCCGTATACAAAAATACTAAAACCAACTAGTAGAAACTCAACGAAAAACTCCTATCTAGAGTATATTTGATCTCGTGTAATTCAACTCATCTAACAATAGACATGTGTGGACATCGTTAATCACAACTAAAACAATGGATGAAAAACTAACAAACACACCTGCAGATCAATGTAATCTCGGATGTAGTCACATTCGAGATCGCATCCGGCAAAGATGAGACTCCTTGTGCTTGAATGACTCTTAATTCTCTCAAGACTCTTGTAACTCTGGTGTTCTTCCCTTTATATAGCCGTACAAACCCTTCAAGAGACCTAATACACAAGGAAAGAAGATATATACAAATATATGACAAGTAAATCACTTATGTTAGGAAACAAGATAACTATCCAAGAGTCCTAATATATCCATACCATATCAATATGATTTCTTTCCTAATCTAAATAAGTTCTAATCATACCATAAGTCTAGAAAGGCAAAACAAATCAAAATCCAATCTTTATAATTTTTGAAATTATTTTTAAGCGATAAAAAACGCCCCTAACAATCTCCCCTTTTTGCCTTTTCGGACAAAACACTTATCAAACACAAAACAAACTAACTCCCCTTAAATAAAACAACTCCCCTAAATATCATCTTTGAGTAGAAATACTAAAGCGGATGTAATCACATTTTCGGTCACATTCATAATCGCAACAAAATATCATAAGAGAGTTTTAGCAAGTTTATCAACAATCAAAACCAAATAACCTAGCTAGAGAATATTGTTTAGTACATCCTGCAAATTAAAGATTATAGAGTGCATCGGTGGACACATTTGCATCCATCCGTCCTTCAAAGTCAAACTAAAGACCTTCATCGCTTTCACCCTGTCCGGCCAGCGGTGCGAGCAAAGACATCTTGGGCTGCATCATTTTCGTGAATTGGAGCATCGGTCGGCATAACTCCCCGCCCGAGCAAGCGGTGCTTGGTCCAAACTATATTCTCTCCCCCTTTTTGGCCAAAAATCAAGCCAATGATAGTCGCGCAATTGGGAATGGAGAGCGAGTGAAGTGAGCAATTTGGTGCTCAAGAACGACTAATTGCACTAAGAAAGCCACGAGAGACAGGAATACATGTAGATGTTAGAGGAAATAGGAGCCGGGATGTTGCCAACATCCTAACCACATCGAGGCCACATTCGGACCAGACCCGGGGACAGGCATCAACATCCGGAGAGGCAAAGAGAGATAGGAGTCGTAGGAGCAGCTCTGGATAGACTAGGCGGATCAACAATGCGATTTTGAGAACTGAGCGGGGGTCGAGAAACATGAAAACCCCAGTTGGTTTGTGAAGTGATCACCCTATTTTGGTTCAAATCCTTGAGAAACCAGGATTTTATAGATGAGACTGGGAATGGCAGGGACCAGGTTTTGGATTCACTGGTAGCAAATAATGTTACCTCCTCGAAAGCCAATTTACCAAAATTAAAGGGCAACCCTTTTCCCAATTTGGTATAAAACTCGTGCATGCGTCCTTGTGACAATGGAATTATTCTTAGAAGGAGACCAGTTTGCACAACAGATCTTGTGCAAAAACCCATAAAAGGACGTAAGGCGGGAGGAGATGAGTTTAGCTCGGGATGGGCGGGCCAATCTTGCACACACCACCAAAGGAGAAATCGAGCCATTTCATTGTAATCAGAGGGCACCTCACTCTCTTCAAAATCAGGCATGTCAAAGAAACGATTGATGACTGAGGACTGAATTCATATATCCTATTGCGAACAAAAACTTTGCCAAACTTAGGTGAACGTCGAACAACAATTCTGGTAGACATGTTGGCATAAAACTCACAGACCACAGAGTCAATATAAGGGAGAGCAATATCAATCGTGGTCAACAAATTTCGTTCTCAAAAATCGATTCGATTATACTTTGCAAAGTGCTCATAATCTTTGCATTTTCATCAATAAAAGAACGAAAAAGTAAAGCATGAAACCTGGAAGCCGCAAAATGACTATGTAAAATAGCTCGAGTGAGCTCTCCCAACATCGAACTCGAGTCGGATGTGTCGCTCGGATGACATCACATCCTCCTCTGCATCTACAACAAAGAACCTTCTTTTTCTTTCTTCAACCATCAATTCATCACCAACTTCATCAACCATAACCTCATAATCAATCTCGGTGTCCGTTCCTTGGAAGCATCAAAATCTTCATCACTCAAGTCATCAAACTCGAACTCGACTCGGCAGCCAGTTGGTATAGCCGATGTGGTCACATCCTTGGCCACACCCTTGCCCTTTTTTGGCTTTTCTCAACCATCCGTGCCAAGGAACATCATCATCACTATCTTTGTGCTCAGTGCACATGTTCTCCAAATTTGAACAACAAATTGGTTCACATTATCATCGGAATCACTAAAAGACACGTGAGGAATAGGCAAATCTTCTCCCCTTTCTACGAAGTACCCTCTAAAGTGGTCTTTTGCTTCTTGGGAGAAATTTAAGGGGTAGAATCGAAATATTCAAAATCCTCGGTGAGTATCCTCTAAGACATTTTGACCGTCGAACAAAGGGGAGTACCAAGTGGTCCATGAACAGTGGGAATTACCTCAAAATTCGGAGGGTTGTCGATGTCTATCTCATTATCCTTTTCCGCGGGAGAACATAGGCAAGGGCCTCGTCTTGAAATGGAACATGGATAATAGCAAAGAGGAGTGGAACTTGGAGAAGATGGGTGCTATAGAGGAGTGGATTCCGTACCTTTTTCCTGGGTGTGATCAGTCGGAGATGCAGTCCCAGATGCAAGGACATTTACAAACCCAGAAGCAGGGTTTTCTTGGACGGACTTTGGTGCAGAGATTGTCGGAGACGGAGGCATAGTGGTGTCTGTGGCGACTTCTATAGGAGTGGAGGAAGGAGTGGTTATGGTTTCTGGTGGTGCCGAACTCTCCTTAATCGGAGAAGAAGATGGATTCTAGGCAGACGGAGATGCAGTATTAGATGGGGTTCCATCTCTGACAACATTCGGAACAGTACTCTCTTCCATGGACTTGTCAGACTTTGGGCTATCGGAATTGTGCGAGGAGGATGATGACTTGCTGGGGCTTCCAAAGAGGTTTTTGATGGAGGAAACAAATCTGGCCATGGTGAGAGAAATCCTGCAGATAAATTCAAGCCACAAAAAAAAAAAAAACACTTCGAACTTTGTGAGAGAGAGTGAGATAAGATGTAATCAAGTGCCTGCAAATATATAGGGATTAAAAGAAATCAGAATCAGGCACAAAAATCGATGTACAAAAGGAAGAGTTTTATTTGGGAAAGAATTCCTCATGGGAAAAATCGAAAAATAAGGAAAGAATCATAAGTCCAATTAATCTCAAACTCTAGTTCATAAAGTGTCCAAATTATGTCAAATTGTAATAAGAAAAGTAAGATCAAAAAATAAAATTTACCCTTATCCTCCAAATTGGTTCAACCCACAAAATATATCCATCGAGATTTTCAAGATTTGGGGAAGAGAAAAATATCACTCTCAAATTATATATGGAAACCAAATCTCAGCAAAGAATCCAAAATCACCAGGACATGCAAAACCTAATATGCCTATTGCAACACCAAAAAGGAAAACACACGCAAGAGGTGAAATGTGCTGCAGTAATGGATATAGGTTCAAATATCGTCACATTTGAGTCACCCCCATACTAACTGATTCAATGAATCGCAATCCGAAATCCTAGCTTTTCATGAATTTTCGAGTTTTCTTCAATTTTTCCAAGTCTCACGAGGGAGTTAACCAACTGGGAGCTTTCACTCAAATGCCATAGGTAGCTCTTTTTCACATGATCATGCCTTTTTAAACAACAATATGCTTGAGGAAATTGGTCACAAGGAATAGCTTCACACAATGGGTTGGTAGCTTTTTCCTAGAAGGCCTCCAAGCATGATCAAGACTTTATTCACAACTCAGCTGCTGGGAAAACTAACATCATCATTTTTTTCTGAATTGGAGAGATCAACTCACACTAGTTTTCCAAGGGAGACAATATATGTGACTAGTTCGAACCATCAATCCACTTTTTGCAGAAATGCATGATAAACTTATAATGCAGGGATGCCTACAAAAAAACAAATCAAAAAGAAATAGAGGAGAGGAAAAGAGATACAACGTATGGATGATGTCACAATGATGTGATGTGCAATCAGTAACATCTCGTGTAACATTTCGTAGAAAACACAAACCAAGAGACTTTCTTAAATTGGAGAATCGCTCAAAATCCAAAGTCGCGGTGAAGATGTCGAAGAAGCTCGAATAAAGTGATGTCTAATATCTATGTGTTTAGTACGAGAGTGTTGGATGAGAATTTTGGAAATATCAATCGCACTCATATTATCACAATAGACAATCGTGTTTCACTTAGCAAACCATAGTCCTCAATCATTTGGTTCATCCATAAAAGTTGTGTGCAACAACTTCCAACCGCTACATATTCTCGATTCAAAGATCGAAAGAGATACATAATTTTGCTTTTTGCTATACCATGAGACCAAATTATTTCCCAAATAAAATCATCAACCAGTTGTGCTTTTGATCCACAACAACTCAAATTTCACTCGGAATCACTAAATCCCACAAGATTAGTGTTAGTATCTTTGTGTACCAAATTTCCAAATCGTGGTGCCCCTATGTATCGAATAATATGTTTTAAGGCCTTTAAATGAGTAATGTTGGGATCAGTTGATAACAAGCACAAAGATAAACACGAACATAATATCAGGACGACTGGCAGTCAAGTACAACAAACTTCCTATCATGCTTCTATACAAGGTGTGGTCAACACTTTCAGCCACATCTTCTTTACTCAACTTTTGACTCGACCCCATGGGAGTCTTCAAGTGAGAGGCATTTTCAAGATCGAATTTTTCACAAGATTCTTAGCATACTTGCTTTGTGAGATAAAAATTCCTTCCTTTAATTGTTTAATTTGCAAGCCCAGAAGTAACTTAACTCACCTACCATACTCATTTCAAAAGTGGAGGACATGCAAGCAATGAATTCCTTTAACAATTTATCATATGAGGAACCAAAAATAATGTCATCGACATAGATTTGAGCAATCATGATGTTATGGTTTTTCTTTTGAATGAACAAGGTTTTATCAACTTCACCACGTTTAAAACCAATTTGAAGAAGGTATTCAGTTAGCCTACCGTACCAAGCTCTAGGGGCTTGTTTGAGACCATAGAGAGCTTTTTTAAGCTTATACACGTGATTAGGCTTAAAAGGGTCCTCAAAGCCTTTAAATTCGTTCAACAAAAGCTTCTTCATCTAGAAATCCGTTTAAGAAAGCACTTTTTACATCCATTTGGTGAAGAGTTAATCCCAAGTAACATTTAATAGCAAGCAACAAATGTATGGACTCAATACGGGCTACGGAGCGAAGGTTTCATCAAAATCCACCCCTCAACTGTGTGTACCCTTGAGCAACTCAATGAGCTTTGTTGTGAATAATTTTCCTAGATTCATCTGTTTTATTTTTGAAAATCCATTTTGTTCCAATGACATTAACTTCCTCCGCCTAGGGACCAAAAACCACACATCATTTTTGACAATTTGGCCTAGTTCCTCTTGCATAACATGTATCCAAAATTCATCTTTAAGAGCTTCAACAACATTCTTAGGTTCAAAATTGGACACAAAACAACATGTTCTCACATTGATACAATCAGTTGACAAGCAGACCATTCTTACCATATCACGATAGTTCACTCTACCTTTCCCTCTTGTCTTAATACCATCAGTAGTATTACCAATGATTTGAGACGTAGGGTGATTTTTCTAAATCCTTGTAGGTATGTCACTGCCACGATCCACAATTGGATTATTAGTTTCTTCAACAGGTTCATTGTCGAATCGAGTCCGACTCACATTGCAGGCAGACACACGGATGTGGGCTCGATGCCGTCACATTTAGTTCTGCATTTGAGACAACTGTGTGTGGAACTTCAGTCACATTCTCCGTTACATCTGTGCCTACATCCTTCGCTGGGGCAGTCTCAACAAATTCGAGCAGATTTACAATATTATCTTCTTCACTCTTTCCTGCAATATCTGAGAGATCATCGAAGACAACATTTACAGATTCCATGATCATCTTAGTACGAAGATTATAAACCCAATAGGCATGACTATTCGAAGTGTAGCCTAAGAAAAGACACTTGTCACTTTTGGAATCAAATTTACCAAGATTATCACGATCATTGAGAACATAGCACACACACCCAAAAACAAGAAAATATTTGAGGTTTGGTTTCTTTCCCATAAGAATTTCATAAGGGGTCATAGAACATCCGGACCTCAAATATACACGATTCGCTATCTCTTGCAATGTACGATTTTTCCTCTATGCCACTCCATTCTATTGTGGAGTTTTAGGTGCGGAAAATTCATGAGAAATCCTCTTTCTACCACGAAAGACAAGAAAGAAGAGTTCTCAAATTCTTTACCATGGTCCGATCTAGTTAAGCAACAATTAAATTATACAAGTTACAAACCTTTTTATGCCACCCTTCTAAAGAAATCAAAAGTTTCGATTTCTCACGAGAAAATATGTCTATGTATAACGTGAAAAATCATCGACAATCACATAAGAGTACTTTCTACCACCCACACTCTCAATCTCATTAGGACCCATGAGATCCATATGAACTAACTCCGGACATCTAGTAGTGTGGAAATGTGAGTCATTTGATGCGACACTCTCTTTTGTTTACCCTTTGACAACTTTCACACACACCGGCACTTTTCATAGAAAATTTAGGCAAACCAATAGCAACTTCAAATTTCACAAGCTCCATTAGCTTTTTGTGATTAACGTGACCTAATTTTTGATGCCATAGATCGTGTCATTTGTGTGTGCCCTGTGACAGTTGCTCATTATACGATAACAGCTTGTCGACGACCTCAAGCCGATGGAAGATACAAGTGTCGACTCATCGAACACTTCACAAGATTTTTGTAGAACTTTACATAGAGATCATCATCACATAGTTGACTTATGATGATGAGATTAACATTAAGACCAACTACATGAAGCATTTTGCGTAGCTTGGGTAGTCCTTCAACATTCAACGCCCCTTTCCCAATTATCTTCCCTTTGGCTCCACCTCCATAGGTAACATTGCCACCATTGTAAACTTCATAGTCGATTAAATACTCCAGGTACTGTCATATGTCGTGAGCATCCACTATCGAAGTACCAAGATCCTGCAACTTTAGATCTCAAGGAAGTATAGATAACATGACATTTAACATCGATTTTTAACCTGATAAATTTTGAAAAATGATTACGAGGATGTCGTAACATCCGCGATGACATCTCGACGCCTAGACCTTAAATCCGATTTAAGTTTATAACAAAATGGTTTAATGTGTCCAGAGCATGGCAATAATGACAAATAAAGTGGCGCTTTTCGTGGTTTAGATTTAAAAAAATTTCTTTTATTGTTGGAGGAATCGAGGATTCTCCTTGTTCTTTAGTTTTAACAAAAATCGGAGTTTTATATCCAAGGCCAGCTTTATCATCACTACCCAAGGAAAGTATATCATCTAGTTTTGCTTTCCCAGAATTAAAATTCTTCATGGTCTCAAGAGATTATTCAAGTTTAGAATTTACCTTTCGAAATCAAGTTCTTTCTTTGTGAGAGAGACTTCTAACTTGGTAATCACTTCTCTTTGATCATCATTCTCCTTCTTGAGTCGATCATTCTCCTTCTTCATCATTTCATTCACTTTAATCCTCTTCAGCCAATCCTTATACAGGTTTGCATATGTGTCTTCCAGGCTTTCATCGTCAGATTCATCATCCTGTTCAAACTCAATAGAAATAGAGGTTGAATTGAAACAAAAAAAGGTTAGAGATAGATATGAATTCCTGTTCGTCGGATGTGACTTGAGATGTGATCGGAGAAGGTGTGATCATATTTCGCCACACCAAGTATTTATTTGGAGAGACTTTCGATCTTTCACCAAAGTGGTCGAACCTTCTGTTCTTCCCCTGTTCATTCTTCTCATTGTCGACTTATTATCACTTAAAGTCACACTCGTGGCTCATTCCCCTTTTCATAAGAGTATTAGCACATTGGGCGATAGTGACCATACCCAGTACATGCCCTACACCTAATGGAATCAAGAGTTTTTGTGTCGGACTTGTTTGATTTTTCACCAGAAAAACGCTCTTGATTTCTATCAAAGGTGTTCTTTTGAGGGAACTTGCTTGACTCAAACTTAAAAGGTTTTGTGAAATTTTGAGATTTTTTCTGACTTTTGAGTTTAAGAATCCTATCAAACTTCTTCGAGTACATGGCCATAGAATCATCTCCTAGATCGATTTTTCAATCTCATTGGTAAGATCAAGAAAAATCATTGGTAACTTTAGACTCAAGTTGAAAAGGAGACTCAATTTGAAAAGAAACTTTTTGACCCATACTCTCCAACCTGTTGAGCCATATTTATCTCATAGGTTTGCGAGAATGCCAACAAATTTTTAAGACTTAGAGATGACAGATTGTGGGCTTCTTCTATGGATGAAATTCTGATATTGTACCTAATAGGAAGAGACCTCATCATTTTGCTCACATGATTTTCATTGGAGATAGGTTCACCTAAGGCTTGAGCTTGAGCTTCATTGGCAATATCACACAGTTTGGCATTGTAGGTGGCGATATTCTCATCCTCACACATTCTAAGGTTTTCAAACTTATTGGTAAGTGTAGGTCCCAAGGGGTGTGAGTAAGGTTTAGAAGGGGTTTAATAAACCTTACTAACTTTTCGATTTTAGTCCTTTTAAAATATTACAGAGTTAAATACACAAACTAAGTCCTTGAGGGACAACTAAGTTAGTTAATCAAAGAGTTAGCCACTCAACGGACTTCGATAGAGCGGTTGATAGAATAACTCACTTGTTAGTCTAAACCTTAACTTGGTTGTGATGAGTTTTTCAGTAAAGACTTAACACCCTTGAATTTGATTTAACTTTGTTTTAACACTTGAATTTAGCACTTTGTTATTTTATCGAGTTGGATAGCAAATTATCGTGAGATATAAAGTATGTGTGCATGAATGTAAATATCTTTGAAATGTAAATGACACAAGTAAATTTTATAGAGGTTCAAGATGGGGTAATTCTTCTACTCATCTCTTCTCCAACTCCTGGAGGAATCCACTAAGTAATGATCGTGAGTAGAAAGTGGTTATCGGTCCAGAGAGACAAGTCTTGATCACGCACCGACTTGCTCCTTGGACTAAGTCCGAGATGCCTTGGTCACACAAATGGCTTCTCGTCCGACTCAATTTCTTCACAGGGCGGCCGCGCTTGCTACTTCACTTACTTTCTCAAGCTTCTTGGATTTGATCACGAAGCCCTCCAATAACTTGAGATTGGTTCGACCTTGAACCTTCCTACAATACTCCTTGGAAAGTAGACCCCTTTTGATTCTTCAAAAGTTTCCTCTTCAACAGTTTGAAGTTGTCTTTCCTTCACACTTGGTGTTGGATCGATTTCCTTCGAGATTTAGGCTTGAGGATTTTTCTTGAATAACTTGAGAATATTTTGCGATTACGCTTTGAATATTGCTTGATTTCTCGGTGTTCAAGGTATTCAAGGTAACCTTTTCTCAATGTGATTCCTCACCTTTTATAGTGAACTTTCAAAAATCTGCCCGTTGAAGAGATAGATCGATTTTCAAAACTTACTTTTGTTCGTTGGCTTGTCTTGTTGCGATCCTTGATGTTGACATTTCCTCGTATTTAATGTCTTGCAACATTGCAAATATTTCGACACTTGTGCAATCTTCCCATTGTTTGTTCCTTTTGCACACAATCGAACTAACACTTTATCTCGACAACTTTAACAGTTACTATTCTCGAGTAACATTCTTGACTTTCATCAACGGATCTCGTTCGGTTGTCTTGACTTGATCGCGATCTTTTATTCCCCAGTGACTTGAAAGTTAGCTTCCAATCAATGGATGACTCATCTGTCATTTTAACTTGAGACTTGGCTTCTTGAGTTGACTAAACTGACTCTTCATACAATTGTTTCACGTAGATAATCTTTCGTTGAGTTCTTGACTCTTCTTCTTGCCTATACTCAAATGTTGTTCAAATGTAGTCTTCACTTCGATCTTGATTGACTTCTTGTATATCCAGGCATAGCTGACTTGACTCAGCTTATTTAGCCCTATCTATTACAATACAAATTACAAGGAAAATGGGGTGCCAACTTTCTAGTTTAAGTTTTACATGGCATTCATCAAAATCTAAACAATAAATTTCCCAACACTAAGCAATCTAGGTTTAGTTTTTCGCACACTAGCAGATACCTCACAATGACTTTGCAGAGTATCCCATGCATCTTTGGCAACAGTAAAATTTGCTATGATTTTGAATATATTTTGATCCACATTACCAAAGATTGCCATCAATGCCTTCGAATTATAATTGGACAAAATTAATTCATCATTAGTCCAATCAATTTCTCCTTTGTCCTTGTAGTCACCTTCAATATCAATGAGTTTCGGAGGTGACCACCCAGTAAGGATTGTACGCCAGGCCCTTTCATCAATTGATTTGATGTAGGCCCGAACTTTGACTTTACAAATAAAATAATTGGACCCATCAAGAATGGGGGACGAAAATTGGGTTTTTTTGAGTATTCATGCTAACAAACACTCAGGATCAACACTTAGTGTCGTCAAATGTAGGCTCTAGATGCCAATTGAAAGAATTATAGCACGGATAAATTGAAAAAGTTTCGCAGAGTAAGGATGTGATTGCAAATGTGGTCACATTCACAATCACATGCCACGGAATTTTGAAAACAGTAACAAGACACACGAAATAAAAATTGTCTACAAGCCAACAAGCTTGTAGACGTGCCAATATGGCGAAACTTTCCACTAGTAAATATCGTTTGATTCCGTATACAAAAATACTAAAACCAACTAGTAGAAACTCAACGAAAAACTCCTATCTAGAGTATATCTGATCTGTGTAATTCAACTCATCCAACAATAGACATGTGTGGACATCGTTAATCACAAAACTAAAATAATGGATGAAAAGCTAACAAACACAATCTGCAGGATTGGATGTAATCTCAGATGTAGTCACATTCGAGATTGCATCCAGGGCAGTGAGACTCCTTGTGCTTGAATGACTCTTAATTCTCTCAAGACTCTTGTAACTCTGGTGTATTTCTTGTGTGTTGATTATGGACGTCCTCTTCCCTTTATATAGTCGTCCAAACCCTTCAAGAGACCTAATACACAAGGAAAGAAGATATATACAAATATATGACAAGTAAATCACTTATGTTAGAAAACAATAAAACTATCCAAGAGTCCTAATATATCAATACCATATCAATATGTTTTCTTTCCTAATCTAAATAAGTCCTAATCATACCATAAGTCTAGAAAGGCAAAACAAATTAAAATCCAATCTTTATAATTTTGAAAATAATTTCTAGGCGATAAAAATCGCCCTAACAAAAATTCATTTGGTCATCACCGAACCTTTATTTTAACCTAAAGAAGGGTCAATCTACTGGAATTTACTAGAAAGAAGGAAAATATGATAGTTGTCACGGGGTAATATATAGGGTTTTCTTTACTTGTTATCAATTAAGTAATAATCCTTGTTTGTTTTATTAAAAATAGAATTATTCCCTTTTACAGATTTTTTTCTCTCATCCTCATACTAAAACATTCACTTTACGATAAACTAGTGTTTTACCCGTGCGATGCATGAGTGTATATTTATGAGGCCTCCATTTTGTATTGTGACGTATGTATTTTCCTAATAATTCTATGAATTATGTCTCCTGCATTATAATAACTTTGATATAGTATCAACCAATAGACATGAAATATTATTTAATGTTTTTTATTGATGAAGTCTAAAAATAAAAAAATATCATCTTCATAATTATAAATAATACATTCAAGGTTGTGTATTTGTCACTTAGCTCATAAATGACTCAGGTTACTCCACAAGTGACTCAACTCTTCTTCTCTCTTTTCATATAGTGACTCAAATTGTCACTAACTCGACATCTGGTGACTTTCCGATCTGGTGATTCACTTTGGTCGATTTATGAGATTTGTTCTATCTTCATCTTTTCACGTTCCATCTCTTCTCATTGAGTCTTCGAGTATTAACTCACTCGATTAACTCTAGCTCATGCTTAAGCTCTTCAAATCTTGATTCACATAGGGGCTTGGTGAATATGTCGCCTAACTTGTTTATCGGTTGAGATATATTCCAAAGTGATGTCTTTCTTTTCAACATGATCTCTTATAAAATGATATCGACATCAATGTTCTTTGTTCTTGAATGCAACACGAGGATTCTCGAGTGATTGCAATAGCACTTGTGTTATCACACATAATTGGAATCTCTTTTTCTTCAATTTCATAATCTCTCACCGTTGTCTCATCCATAAGACTTGGGCACAACAATGCCTACGGCGATGTACTCTACTTGTTGTGGATGTGTCTATTGAGTTTTGCTTCTTGCTAAACTAGGAAACCAATCTGTTCCAAGCATTTGACATGTACCGAGATACTCTTCCCGTCAACTCTACATCCAAAGATAGTCAGTCCGAGTAACCAATAAGCTTGAATCCACATTTCTTTGGATACCATAAGCCAACTTCTTGGCATCCCTTCAAATATCTTAGGATTCTCTTAGCTGCAGTCATATGGCTTTCTTTTGGTGCAGATTGAAATCTTGCACATACACCTACTGCAAAGGTGATGTCCGCTCCTGGCGATAGATAGAGCGCAAAGATCCAATCGCCTCTGTATCTTGTTTGATCTACAACTTTACCATCCGCATCCATGTCCTTCTTGACCGATGTATTCATTGGTATTTTCACGTAGAAGACTTCTCTTCCATACCAAATTTCTTCATTAAATCTCTGGTGTACTTTGTTTGACTTATGAAAGTTCCATCCTTCAGTTGTTTAACTTGAAGTCCTAAGAAAAATGCCAGTTCTCCCATCATGCTCATTTCAAATTTGTCTTGCATGAGGATTGAGAATTTATCACACAACTCTTTGTTTGTGGATCCAAAAATGATATCATCCACATATATTTGAACAAACAGTATACTCTCCCATTCTTGAATTCTTAATAGTGTTCTGTCTACTTTGCCTTTGGTGAATCCATTGTCAATTAGAAATTGAGACAATGTGTCATACCATGCTCTAGGTGCTTGTTTCAATCTATATAGAGCTTTCTTGAGCTTGTACACCTTATCTCCAATGGTCTTCTCAAAGCCTGGAGGTTGCTCAACATAGACTTTTTCTTCCAACAATCCATTTAAAAATGCACTTTTCACATCCATTTGATATACAATGAAGTTCTTGTGTGCATCATAGGCAAGAAACATCCTTTATAGCTTCTAGTCTGGCAACAGAGCAAATGTTTCATCAAAATCTATTCCCTCTTCTTGGCAATACCCTTTGGCTACCAATCTTGCTTTGTCTCTCACCATAAATCCTTCCTCATTCATCTTGTTTTTGAAGACCCATTTTGTACCAATAACATTTTGGTGTGTTGGTTTTTGCACCAATTCCCATACTTTGTTCCTTTCAAATTGATTCACTCTTCTTGCATGGCTTGAATCCAATGTGTGTCTTCCAATGCTTGGGACACATCTTTTGGCTCTATTTGGGAAATAAAACAAGTGAACATTGCTTCTTGTTGAGCTCGGATCCTGGTTCTTACACCATCTCTCACATTTCCAATGACTAGCTCGGTAGATGGTCTCTCAACCATCTCACATCGGGTTGAAGTAAATCACCGGGTTCGATTGTCTTGCGTTTGTGTTGTCTTGAGCAAGCTCTCTTTCATCATCATTAAGTGATTTTCCACCGTCTTTGAGACTCGGCTATCTCACCTTCATCTTGATTGATTGCTCCACTTTCCACTTCAACATAGGGACTCTTACGCATAGTTGGGTGATTGACTTATCAACTAACTCTTCAATGTCTTCTCCATTCACATTAGGTTCATCAAAAACCACATGAATGGACTCTTCGTGACCATTGTCCTCTTGTTCAAGATTCTATAGGCTTTGCTTTCGATTGAGTATCCCAAAAGATACCTTGATCGACTTTAGCATCAAAAGCCTTTAGATTATCTTTGCCATTGTTGTGGATGAAGCATTTACATCCAAATATTCTAAAGTACCCAACATTTGGCTTTCTCCCCGCCCGATTTCATAGGGAGTCTTTGTCACCGCCTATTAATCATGCATCTATTTTGAGTATAACATGCGGTGTTGATTGCTTCACCCAAAATCTTTTAGGCAATCCCGTCACTAACATGGTTCTTGCAGCTTCCTTGAGAGTTCTGCTTTCTTCTTTCGCTACTCCATTCTCACTGTGGAGTCCTTGCCGCAGATAATTCATGAGCAATGCCATTTTCAACACAATCTCGAGTTATTATACCATTTACAAACTCGGTTCCTCTATTAGATCTTATCTTTATAATGGTTTGAGTCTTCTCATTTTGAACTCTTCTCATCAGCTGAGGTAACTTCTGCAAGGTTTTCTTCTTTTTGCACATAAAGATTGTCCATGTATATCTTGAATAATCATCCACCACCACTAAAGTGTATTTCTTTCCACTTATCTTTGGGCCGGTTCAACAGACCAAATAAATCCATGTGCAAATGAATGCAATATTCTTGTTGATGAAGAATTAGACTTTTCTTTGAACGAAGATTTAATCGCTTTCCCATCCGCATGCATCATAAACACTTTCCTTCTTGTACACCGAGTCGACAATCCTTCCACAAGATGACTCCTTGCAAGCTTGTTGATTGTCTTGAAATTCAGATGACTCAGTTTCTTGTGCCACAACCAACTTGATTCGGTTGTACTCTTTGCCAACAGACAAGTGCTTGGTGTGGCAGTAGACCAGTCTACCACATACATGTTTTTTTATCTGGATCCTTGCAGCACTATTTCATTTGATTCAGTGTCTTTAATTTGGCACACTCCCATATTGAATCCAACATTATAGCCCTTGTCACAGAGTTGGCTGATGCTTAACAGGTTGAAGTTGAGGCCTTCAACATATGCAACATCTGTGATTTCTAATCCATTTTTCTTGATGGATCCAAAGGCCTCTTATTTCCCCCGGAGCTTCATTTCCTCCAAATATGACTTTTGCGCCTCTAATCTCCTAGAATTTTGACAGATTTTTCTTGTTTCTGTCATATGTCTAGAAATGACCACTATCCATGTACCAGGTTCCTTGGCACTCACTTCTTTGAACCCGCAATCAAGGAAATTAGTTTTTAGGTACCCATGCTTGTCCGGGTCCTCGAGGGATTAGTGCTATAAGATGATCCAACCAACCTATATCCAAATGACTTGACTCTAAGAGGTTGCCATCTATTTGTGCCATAATCATAACTCACTTTGGCAAATTGCTTGGGGTTTTAGGTTCATACAACTGTCTCTTTTGTCTGTATGCCTCTGTGTGTGTTTTAGCAATTGTCTTCTTAGGGTAGTTGTGATATTTCTGAGTGTAGTGCCTGGGTGCATATGTGTGCTGATGATAGCTCTTTTGCCTTTGGAATGACCTTTGCTGAGTTCTAGGTCTTTGCCATTTAGGCTTGTATTCCATAGGTCTTTGCTGATATGTCACATTATTCCAATCAGCTTGGCTTGGGTAGTTTCTACCATTCCCATCATATGTGTTTCTTTGATAAAACTTCTGGGGTTTTTGGTAGCTCTGTTTATTCTTTACAGAGTACTTCCTATTTGGCGTTTGCTGAGGAACTCTGCTGGATTTCTTCTCAGCTGTCCTCTCAGCATACTCAACTGGCTGTTTTCCTTTTCCTTTATATCCAAGGCCAGTTTGTTTGTGATTGTGCTTTGGAGTAAATGTTGGTGCAACATCTGGTGTTTTGGATTTTTGAGATGCTTCATTACTTGAAGATCCTTTTTCCAAAATCACTCTGGGAGTTTGACTGTGCACAAAGGAATTGAATCCTATGCCTGTCTTATCTCCACACTCTTTTTGGCTCATAATAAGGTCATCCAATGATTTAGATGCCTTTGTAAATGATGCAATCACATTTTTGAGGTCATTTTCCTCTTTTTCGTAGCACTATCTCTCTGTTAGTTTAGCATTCTCACGGCCTTGACTCTTTATTCTCATCAACTACGTGACTCGAGTACTCGGCTCCTTAGTCACCGTGAGTTTTGCTTTTGAACCGGGCCGTTTTTCCTCGTTTAATAATGTGTGTGAGGATTTAATGTGCTCAAAGTCTTTCATCATTTTGCCGAATGAATCATAAAGATCGGAGTGGGTGATGAAGTGTGTGTGTCACAATTACTATCACTAGAATCTGTGTGAGATGAATTAGAATGTACCTCATCTTCTTGGTCCGTTGATCTTGTTCTTTAGCCATTAGACGGATCATTGCTTCTTCCTCGTAATCACTTGAGTAGTCGACTTCACTACTTTCTCGAGTCTGCCGCTTTTTAGACTTAGCATTGTCTCGGCGAGTCTCTGCAGCCAACATAGCCTTTTTCTTCCCCTCCGTCTTCTTTCTTCTTCATTCCTCGTATTTATTGACTCATCGGATATGAACAATCAATAGCGAAGTGTCCCGGCTCCTGCAATTCCAACACAAGTTCTCAAGCACTTTGATCGACTCTTTCCGTTCTTGGGTTATCGGCTCTCCGATATTCAACCTTTTGATGCTCGACTCTCTTGGGTGGCCTATCTTCCCTTGACTTGGAGGGAGTCGAATGTCTCTGGAGGATTCACCCTTGTTTCTTTTATAGTTCTTGTTGAAGAACTTGTTGAATCTTTTAACCATACGGGCAATCTCCTCCTGGTCAATGGCTTCCTTGACCTCGGCTCTCTTCCCATCCTTGACTATAAGTGCACTTTGTTTTGGGTATAGTTGTCTCCTCTTGATCTTTTCTTCTCGGCAAACTCGTAGGCTTTGAGGTCCGAAAATAGCTCATGATTGGATGTTGTTGTGAGGTTCATTGAATGTCTCAGGACCATGACCTTCATTTCCCATTCACCGAGGCTTCTCGAGAATCTTCATACACATTTCCTTCGTATATTCTTTCCCAAATTTGATAACTCGTTTGTTATTTCAAAGAATCTAGCATCCAACTGATCCAAGGTTTCACCCGCAAGCATTTTAAAATTTTCAAATTTACGCAGACTACGGACAATTTGTTTTCTTTAATTTTCTCGGATCCTTCACAAATTAAAGTTAATTTATCCCGATTTGTTTTGCGGTTTGGCAAGATTTGACTTTGTTGAATATTGCTTTGTCCAAGGTTTTGTAAAGTATGTCCTTGGCCAAATTGTCCAAGTTGTATCTATTTACTCGTCCTCGTTTGTCGATCCCAGGTCCTTGGTTTTTAAACTATGGTCGGTCTTGCCTCAGCAAGAACTTCTTCTCCTTCACCGTTGCGGTTGCTCTCCGTACAATCTGTGTTCACTTTCGCATTTGCAGCTGGCCCATCCTCTATCACTATCCACATTTCATCATGTAAAGCGATAGATGAGCCTCGCATACGAATTTTCCAGCTTATCAAATTCCTCAATAGTGAACATGGGAAGGCGTGTCAAATTTGCTTCCATGATAATAACTTTCTTTGAATAAAAGAGATGATTTTTGAAAGAGCAAGTTTTAAAAGTTTCTTTGAAAGATTGGAGATCTAGTTCAAGAACTGTGCGGAAGGCTCAATGAACCAACCGCTCTGATACCACTTGTAGGTCCCAAGGGGTGTGAGTAAGGTTTAGAAGGGGGGGTTGAATAAACCTTACCAACTCTTCGATTTTAGTCCTTTTAAAATATTACAGAGTTAATACACAGCTAAGTCCTTGAGGGACAACTAAGTTAGTTAATCAGCAGAGTTAGCCACTCAACAGACTCGATAGAGCTGTTGATAGAATAACTCAGTTGTTTAGTCTAAACCTTAACTTGGCTGTGATGAGTTTTTCAGCGGAAGACTTAACACCCTTGAATTTGATTTAACTTTGTTTTAACACTTGAATTTAGCACTTTGTTATTTTATCAGTTGGATAGCAAATTATCAGCAGATATAAAGTATGTGTGCAGGAATGTAAATATGCTGAAATGTAAATGACACAAGTAAATTTTATAGAGGTTCGAAGATGGGGTAATTCTTCTACTCCTCTCTTCTCCAACTCCTGGAGGAATCCACTAAGTAATGATCAGAGTAGAAAGTGGTTATCGAGTCCCAGAGACAAGTCTTGATCACGCAATGACTTGCTCCTTGGACTAAGTCCGAGATGCCTTGGTCACACACAATTGCTTCTCGTCCGACTCAACTTCTTCACAGGCACCGCTTTGCTACTTCACTTACTTTCTTAAGTTTCTTTGATTTGATCATGAAGCCCTGCAATAACTTGAGATTGGTTCGACCTTGAACCTTCCTACAATCCTCCTTGGAAAGTAGACCCCTTTTGATTCTTCAAAAGTTTCCTCTTCAACAGTTTGAAGTTGTCTTTCCTTCACAGCTTGGTGTTGGATCGATTTCCTTCGAGATTTAGGCTTGAGGATTTTTCTTGAATAACTTGAGAATATTTTGCAGATTACAGTTTGAATATTGCTTGATTTCTCGTGTGTTCAAGGTATTCAAGGTAACCTTTTCTCAATGTGATTCCTCAGCCTTTTATAGTGAGCTTTCAAAAATCTGCCCGTTGAAGAGATAGACTGATTTTCAAAAGTCACTTTTGTTCGTTGGCTTGTCTTGTTGCAGTCCTTGATGTTGACATTTCCTCGTATTTAATGTCTTGCAACATTGCAGCGTTTCTGACACTTGGTGCAAGATCTTCCCATTGGTTTGTTCCTTTTGCACACAATCGAACTAACACTTTATCTCTCGACAACTTTAACAGGTTACTATTCTCGAGTAACATTCTTGACTTTTATCAACGGATCTCGTTTAGTTGTCTTGACTTGATCGCAGTCTTTTATTCCCAGGTGACTTGAGTTAGATTCCAATCAATGGATGACTCATCCGTCATTTCAACTTGAGACTTGGCTTCTTGAGTTGATCGAATCGACTCTTCATATAGTCAAGTTTCACACCGATACTCCTTCGATTGAGTTCTTGACTCTTCTTCTTGCCTATACTCGGTTGTTCCTCACGAGTCTTCACTTGATCTTGATTGACTTTTTGTATATCCAGGCATAGCCGACTTGACTCACTTATTTAGCCCTATCTATTACAATACAAATTACAAGAAAAATGGGGTGCCAATTTTCTAGTTTAAGTTTTACATGGAATTCATCAAAATCTAAACAATAAATTTCCCAACAAGATGCAAAGCAATCTAAGTTTGTTTTTTCGCACACTAGCGAGATACCTCACAATGACTTTGCGAGTATCCCATGCATCTTTGGCAACAAAAAATTTGCTATGATTTTGAATATATTTTGATCCACATTACCAAAGATTGCCATCAATGCCTTCAATTATAATTGGACAAAATTAATTCATCATTAGTTCAATCTATTTCTCCTTTGTCCTTGTAGTCACCTTCAATATCAATGAGTTTTGGAGGTGACCACCCGATAAGGATTGTATGTGAAGCCCCGATTTTTCCGAGCATGTAATTGATCTTTTATCATCTATGTATTTAATCGACTATTTTACCGCGTCACTTTGACGGGTAAATATTAATAATATAAATTTTGCATTTAATTTCATTTTTATTTATTACTTGTGGTCATGATCATTATTAATTCTATTTCACATTTATGATCACTTGATTGATCATTATTACTATTTTTGTATTTATTAGTCACCTTAGAATTTTAAGAGACTATTTATTTTAGAGGCTTTTACCTTATAGAATTAAGAATTTGATTTAGAATAAGTGATCATGAGACTTATAAGTGATCAAGGAAATCACTAATTATTTTGGAGATTGATATATTTCATCAATTATCATCAAATTTGGGACAAAAAAATATGAAATTACCAAATTGCCCTTTAGTGGACGGCAATGATGGGATTTTTGAGTAGAAATATCATCCAACTCTTGTACACTTACACCTTATATTAGTCATCTTGTGTATAATTATACCATTAATTCAAACATTATACACATCATCTTATACATAAATTCTTTATTATTAAATTTGCCAACATGTTGGAGTCTTCCCAACTGGAATCACATTAAAAGCCTTCCGGTTTGTGAGTTCTCGATTATTTTAAACTTAAGGCCTGAAATGACAATTTTAACAAATTTGGGGCCAATGTGAGAATTTTATAAAAACTCGACCTCAAAACTTTAAAAACCTGAATCTCTGAACAATTTAGAGAATTTAGGAACTGACCTCATAATTTTTCAAGGTCGGGATATTTATTTATTCAATTTTTAACCCCAAAAGTATTGGTTTTTTTCTGAGAACGGGGCTAATTGTAAATTTTCTTTTTATCAAGGACCTAACTCAAATTATTTTCCTTTTATTAAAACAGCCCTGACCCTCTGACTTTAATTATTAATTAAAATATTTTATTTTCTCAAAAACCCTTGACTTATCGGATCGTCTTGACCGACAATACCCGATCGCGGGCGACTTACTCGTCTTGCGATTTTGAATCTATAACAGACTTATGTTCCACCTAATCTTTCAAGATATCGAAGATTGCTTATCCTCCCGATAACCATCTTCATCCAAATAACTCCACCAACACCATAATTGCCACTCGCAATTTTCGAAAATTTTCCCCGAATCGCTTCCCAATCAATAATACTCATTGCGTGGTTGACTACCTGAACTTGTTTTTACTATCCCGCCCGAGTCAACTTGGTATGTCGAGCTCACGATCGGAATGGATACGTCGGGGATGGAACCGGCACTCATTGCTATTCCATTCTTCCGCCCCATCGCCCTAATCCCGCAACGAGGGACGGAGTTTGTCCAAGGGAAGCGGGTCGTAGTACTTGAGGTATAATCATGATTATGACAAATCCGAGCCTTGCTAGCTCCACTGTGGATTTTGTCTTTTCCTATGGAGCGATAAGGTGACAGGTCTTAGACCATCTTGCTCGGGAGTTACAAGGAAGAACGAAGGAATCGCTTGCCCGATCCACACGATTCGGGAGTTAATCGGACCCGTTTGGTTGGCGCTACAAATCCGTACTCAACCGCTACTTGTATTGCATTGGTTGGCGCTACAAATCCGTGCGCAACCGCTACTTGTATTGCATTGGTTGGCGCTACAAACCGTCACGCAACCATTATTTGTCTTGCATAGGATTGGCGTTACATTCCGCACGCAATCCTACTGTCTTTGCCTGAATCACATAATGCTTGTGTGACCACGAATCGTTTCTTAAATCGTATAAGTATATTACTTAAATATTTTATCACGACGCTTGTGGATCGTGTGTGAGTTCATGCATCATATCTCACGCGTTTTCATACAATCAAGGTTTCTCGCATTAACTATATATCGCCACACTTGCACACGATCACCCCATCCACCGAGATTTTTGTCTCATCACCACCGTTTTCTAACCTTTAGATAAGGACTTCGTTGAAGATGTTGAACCTACCACGACCGAGCTCCCGTGTGCTCCGGGTTGGACTTGGACTTACTATCTTTTATTGTTGATGTCGGACTTGTTTCTTTTATTTGTCGTTGGACTCTTTTATTCTCTTTCATTCCTGATCAGAATCGAAGGGCGTAGGACCATTTGACTATTAAGTTGTTATCTTTAGATTGTTCTCGGGGATGTAATTTGGATATTGTGGACTGTAAGTTGTAACTTGTACTTGTTATTTTTTTTTTATTTCCACCGCTATTTGACTCTATTCCATTGGGTTTCGTTGATATTCGCTCTCAGATCGTTTGGTTTATTTGTATTTAAGTTGTGGATCGTCATCACGTCCCCGCCTGGGCGTGGCGATTAGAGTGGTATCGAGCTCGACTAGTAAGATGGAAACTTACACCGAGGCCGACCCGGGATAGGACCCTCGGTCTGTGTTTTGGGTAGTACCGCGACTTGACTAATTAAGTGTGAATCGATTTCAAAATGGCGTAGAACCGTCTTATTGATGTTTAGACTAAGTTAGAACACATACTTGGAGGTTCCATAGTCATACTTGTCTTGACTTAGTTGACTCTTGACGACTTTCTTTATTCCCTCCTTATTACCTTTACCTTTGTCTAATCCGCCTTAGTTTTGTTTGACCAGGATGGATCCAACGCCCCCGACCTGGTGGGATGTAGTTGAGGCATGTGTTGAGCGGGACTACTATAAGGCGTTAAAGCTATATTGGCACCGGGCATTTCTTCGGGCCAATTCTGAGCTAACTGGGGAACGTCACCGGACTCGCGAACTAGAATACCTCCTGGCGAAGAGCCAAGAGGAGAAGAATAGCCTTATTCTCCTTGCTAAGGATCGCGAAAACACTATCCGCTCCGCGAAGATCAAATTCCGATTGATCCAAGAACGCTTGGAAAATATTCGCAAGAAGATGGAATGCGCCAAGGACGGCCGCACCAAGTGGGAGATGGACGCGTACATGTCGAGGGACACCATCGAACGCCTCGAGGAGACTATCATAAAACAGATGACGGTGATCGAAGACCTCAAACAGGCCTTGTCTCAGCGGGATACTGCTTTGGAAACTACTTTGGCAGCCAACGCACTAGCACCGCCACCACCCGAGGTGGAACCAGAGGCCGACCCTAAAGCGAACAACGAAGAGGATCCCGCGGAAGCAGGGGAGCCCGATGCATTTGAGGCCGCCCCTTTTGGTGATGCTCAAGCACCCGACGCATGGCTTGAGATCGTCGATTGGCCGGACATCGAGGCATTTCCCGAGCCTAATCAGATCCAGGTCGTTGACGTGGATGACAGTGAGGACGATGGTGCAGTCATTGAGTAGATAGAATTTATTTCCCGGATTGTACTTGATGATTGTACTGGATGTTTATTCGTGTTCCGTTGTGTTTCCCGATTTCTTGTACCGTTGTTGTATGAACTTCATTTGGTGTACTTTACATTAATGGATATGCCTTTTCTCTTACTGTTGACTCTACGTCTTGGTTATCATCTCCACCATGAAAGCAGGGAAGGCAATCGCTAGAGGGGCACAAGGGTACTTGGCGTTTGTAATTAATAAACCCAAGGTTGAGACACAAATTAACCAAGTACCTATAGTATCGGAATACACAGATGTATTTCCACAAGAACTCACCACCGCCCCGATTGCTAGAACACCGTATAGAATGGCTCCTCTTGAGTTGCAAGAGTTGAAGACTCAATTACGTGTGATGGATGTGGGATTTATCCGACCGAGTACGTCTCCGTGGGGAGCACCTGTACTGTTTGTCAAAAAGAAGGATGGCACATTAAGACTATGTATAGATTATCGTGGTCTTAATAGCGTGACCATCAAGAACAAATATCCCCTCCCGAGGATAGACGAACTGTTTGATCAACTTCAAGGAGCGACGGTGTACCCGAAGTTTGATTTACAACAAGGATATTACCAACTGAAGATCCGCGAAGAAGACATTTCCAAAACTGCATTTCAAACCCGATATGGGCACTACGAGTTTGTAGTGATGCCTTTCGGTCTGACGAATGCACCAGCAACATTTATGGACCTGATGCATCGAGTCTTTCAACCTTATTTGGATCAATTCGTAGTGATATTCATTGATGACATACTCGTATACTCTAAGTCTAGAGAAGAGCATGAACGTCATCTGAAAATCATTTTGGAGACACTACGAGAGCATAAGTCGTATGCCAAATTCAAGAAATGCGAATTTTGGCTTAGTGAAGTCGCGTTCTTGGGACACATAGTATCCTAAGACCGGGATTGCCGTAGATCCTTCGAAGGTACAAACAAAGGGTTGAATGGAAACAACCCGAGTCAGAATTCGAGATCAATAGTTTCTAGACTAGCTAGATATTATCAAAGATTTATCCAGGACTTCTCCAAGATAGCCGGACCGCTCACTCGACTAACCCATAAGCAAGTCAAGTTTGAGTGGAATGACAAGTGCGAGGCTAGTTTCCAAGAGTCAAGAAACGACTTACTACGACTCGGTCTTAGCTCTTCCAAAGGGAACAAAAACTTTGTCGCCTACAGATGCATCAAAGGAAGGACTAGGAGCAAGTGCTCATGCGGGGAAGGAAAGGTCATCGCTTATGCATCACAAAAGCTCAAGCCGTATGAAGCCAATTATCCAACACATGACTTGGAATTGGCAAATGATAGTGTTCGCGTTAAAGAAATGGAGACACTATCTCTACGGAGCAACATTCACGGTTTTCACAGATCATAAGAGCTTGAAGAATCTATTCTCCCGAAAGATCTCAATCGAGGCAACGGAGATGGATAGAGTTGATTGAGGACTATCACTTCGATATTCAATACCATCCTGGGAAAGCTAACGTAGTAGCCGACGCTTTGAGCGAAAGGCGAGCTTAGCTAGACTTATGATTCGAGAGTGGGAATCATTAAAAGAGCCGAGCAATTAGAATCGACGAGGACCAATACTCAAATTTCATGTGCTAACATTTTAGTTAAACCCGATCTGAATGAGATCAAGGAAGCACATGGGATCGATGTGCATCTTCAAAAATCAAGGAGAAGATACTTAAAGGAGAGAGATCGAAAATCTCGGTACATGAAGATGGAGTTATCGATTTCGGGATCGAGTTTGTGTACCGAGTGATGAGCGATTAGGAATAGAATCCTCGCAGAGCACACCGTCGAAATACACTATACATCCTGGAGGAAACAAGATGTATAAGGATTTGAAACAGAGTTATTGGTGGGTAAACATGAAGAACTAGGTAGCGGAGTTCATTGCGAGATGTTTGACTTGTCAACGAATAAAAGCGAGGACACCAACGACCATCCGGTTTACTACAACCGTTGAGAATTCCCGAGTGGAAATGGGAACACATAACGATAGACTTCGTGACGAATCTACCAAGGACCGGAGGAGGCCATGATGCTATTTGGGTAGTTGTAGACCAGCTCACGAAATCGCACACTTCTTACCCATCAAGAAAACGATAGCTTGCGAAAACTTGCACGATTTATATCCGAGAGATCATTCGACCGCATGGAGTACCGTTGACATAGTATCGGACAAAGACCCGAGGTTTGTCTCCGTTTTGGAAGTGCTTGCACGAGGAATTGGGTACCTCGCTAAGTTTCACAAGGCAAAGACATCCACAAACCGATGGACATCGAGCGACGATTCAAACCCCGGAAGATATGTTGCGAGCCTATACATTGGATTTCCAAGGAAGTTGGGATTCGCACTTACCATTAGCCGAGTTCGCCTACAATAATAAATTTAGCTATCGTATCGGCCACGATTGGGATGGCACCCTACGAGGCATTATATGGGCGAAAATTTAGATCCCCACTACACCGGGAGATTGATGACCAATGGACTCGAAAGAGAAACGAAAGTCGCCCTCGATTCCAAAGGTCGACTTAGTTCGGAGGCCATGGAGAAGGTCAAGCGATCAAGGAGCGGATTCCCATAGCTCGAGCCGCAAAAGAGTTACGCGGACAAGAGAAGAAAGGATTTGAAATTTGAAGTCGGAGATGAAGTATTTCTCGACTCCCACCATGGAAAGGATTGATCAATCCGAAGAAAGGAGGCAAGTTGAGTCCGAGATATGTTGGACCCTACAAGATTTTACAGAGAATCGGAAAGTTAGCCTCTTGACTCGAGTTACCGAAAGACCATATGCGGGAATGCACGATGTATTCCACGTATCAAGATTGAAAAAGTATCAACCGATCCCGAATATATCATCACTCGTGATACTCCTCCTCTAATAGAAAATTTATCCTACACCAAGAGGCCGATCCGAATCATTGATCGCGAGATACGTCGCCATGCGTAAGAGAGAGACGGGATTTTGGAGTAGAAATATCATCCAACTCTTGTACACTTACACCTTATATTAGTCATCTTGTGTATAATTATACCATTAATTCAAACATTATACACATCATCTTATAAATAAATTCTTTATTATTAAATTTGGCAACATGTTGGAGTCTTCCCAATATTCCATTCAAACCCATCTCATGCCCATACCTTTGACCACCAAAATGTCTCCCATGCAAGAAGCAAAATTCAAGACACAAAAATTAAACAAAAAATTCCTCCCCCTCCCTCCAAAGTGGACGGCCAATATGGCCAAAAATGAACAAATTTTGTTCATTTCATCCAACACATTTTAATTCCCTAACTAATTCTCCTCCTTCTCTCTAACCTCTCTCTAAAAATCATTCACATCTTCAAATCTTCAAACACCAAATCATTCACATCTTCAAATCTTCAAACATAAGTTCTTCATATCTTCAAACCTTCAAGTACCATTTCTTCACATCTTCATATATTCAAACACAAGTCCTTCACATCTTCAAGCATACCTTCATACCTTCAAGAACATCTTCTTCCTATCATCAAACACTATTTCTTTCTTCAAACATCTAAACCAAAACAAACATTCTTCCTACTTAAAATCCAAAAATTCGAACACCCCCTATCTCAAGGTAAGAAATTTCACTCCTCAATTCAACTTGATATCTTACTACTCATCACCTTCTCTTCTTAATTTAAGTTTAAATTTTGGATTTTGAGGTACTTAGAAGACTACTTGAAGACATGCATGCATGGTGGTGAATTTTAGAAGACTTGAAGAATAAGTGTTAGAGAAATTGGACTACAAGGTAAGATTTGGACACTAGAACCCTTCTTTCTTCTTCTCCCTATTTTCTTCAAATTTTAACACCCCTTTTTCATTTTTGAGAAATAGGGGCTGACTTCAAGTGATTTTGGAGTTGAACCAAAAATCCCAAACTTGAAGCTTCAACTAGTTTCCAATCACCTACTACACAAGGTAAAGTGTAGTATTTCCAATTTTCTTACCTTATTCTATCTTCTTCTTAATTTTTCACTCATTTTTCTAACTCCAAAATTTTGATATTTCTTGACTTAGGGGCTGACCTAAGTGACCTCATACAAAGTTGTAAAATTATCCTTTTATTTCACAACTCTCCAAATTTAAGTTGGGTGGAAAAATTCTTTCAACTTCTAGGTGCTTTTGTTAAAATGCATGTAGAGTTTTGATCATGAGCACTTGAGATATATAATTTATGTATTGCATGTCAATTTTATGTATCAAGTCATGAAATTTCTCAAAGGTTGCTCAAAAATGCTATTTATTGAAATTTAGGTGCATGCATGTACAATTTAATGTTCTATTTGATGAATTCTTGTATGAATTGGACATGCATGTGTATGATCTTTGAAATCCATATTTTGGATGACTTATAACCTGGACAAGTCGAGCATAATTGATTAAACTTCATTTTTTGGACTTAAAATGCAAAAATGGAAAGTTGGTGGACTAAATTGCAAGAAAATAGAACTTAAGGGACCCCTCTGCAAATTTCGAATTTTGGGACTGTACTCAGGTTCAAAAATGACTTTTGGACATTTTAATAAAGTTTTAAGAGTTTTAAGATAAATAAAATCAACCTTTAAAAGCACAAGGACTAGATTATAAAATTTGAGAAGTTTAAGGGCTACTTTGTAATTTTTGAAACTGTACCAGACCTTAATTTTAAAATTTGAAATTTTAACTCTTAAGGGACTGGAAATGACATATTTTAAATGTATTCCAAAAATCCAAGTGTTTAGAGCTTGGAAAGTAATTTTACTAAAATTGAGGGACCGAATTGTAAAGATTAAACTTGAGGACCCAAATGAAATTTCCGGGACTTATACAACCCATGTACCTGGAATTACTAATTTAACTATAACTTAATTATATTTTGGACCCAAGGTTCAAATTTCATAACAATTGGACCCACTAAAAGCCTTAAAGGCAATTATTTCAAAATAGGACAAAAATGAGATTTTCAAAAGTTAAAGGACCTACACTTATTTCTTTTAAAACTGCTTTTGTCCAAATATCCTAGTAACCTTAGTGACATTTTTCCAATCGGAATCACATTAAAAGCCTTCTGGTTTGTGAGTTCCGATTATTTTAAACTTAAGGCCGAAATGACAATTTTAACAAATTTGGGGCCAATGTGAGAATTTTATAAAACCTCTACCTCAAAACTTTAAAAACCTGAATCTCTGAACAATTTAGAGAATTTAGGAACTGACCTCATAATTTTTCAAGGTCAGGATATTTATTTATTCAATTTTTAACCCCAAAAGTATTGGTTTTTACAAAACGGGGCTAATTGTAAATTTTCTTTTTATCAAGGACCTAACTCAAATTATTTTCCTTTTATTAAAACATCCCTGGACCCTCTGACTTTAATTATTAATTAAAATATTTTATTTTCTCAAAAACCCCTTGACTTATCGGATCGTCTTGACGATTAATACCGTCGCGGGCGACTTCTCGCCTTGCGATTTTAAATCTATAACGGGACTTATGTTCCACCTAATCTTTCAAGATATCGAAGATTGCTTATCCTCCCGATAATCATCTTCATCCAAATAACTCCACCAATACCATAATTGCCACTCGCAATTTTCGAAAATTTTCTGAAGCTCGCTCAATCAATAATACTCGATTGCGTGGTTGACTACCTGAACTTGTTTTTACTTTCTGCCGAGTCAACTTGGTGTGTCGAGCTCACATCGGAATGGATACATCGGGGATGGGCAACCGGCGCCTGGCCGCTATTCCATTCTTCCTGGCCCCTTCGTCTAATCCAAAATCGAGGGACGGAGTTTGTCGAGGGAAGCGGGTCGTAGTATTGAGGTATAATCATGATTATGCAAATCCGAGCACTTGCTAGCTCACTGTGGATTTTGTCTTTACCTATGGAGCGATAAGGTGACAGGACTTGGAATATCTTGCTCGGGAGTTACAAGGAAGAACAAAGGAATCATTTGTCCCGATCCACACAATTCCGGAGTTAATCGTATTCGTTTGGTTGGCGCGACAAATCCGTGCGCGAATCGCTACTTGTATTGTATTGGTTGGCGCTACAAATCCGTCACGCAACCGCTACTTGTATTGCATTGGTTGGCGCTACAAATCCGTCGCGCAACCATTATTTGTCTTGCATAGGATTGGCGTTACATTCCGCACGCAATCTACCTTTCTTGCCGAATCACATAATGCATGTGTGACCACGATCGTTTCTTAAATCGCATAAGTATATTACTTAAATATTTTATCACGACGCTTGTGGATCAGTATGTGGGTTCATGCATCATATCTCACGCGTTTTCATACAAGCTGTTTTCGCATTAACTATATATCGCCACACTTGCACACGATCACCCCATCATTCATCGAGATTTTTGTCTCATCCCACTGTTTTCTAACCTTTAGATGAGGACTTCGTTGAAGATGTTGAACTACCACGGATTTGAGCTCCTGTGCTCGCTTGTTGACTTACTATCTTTTATTGTTGATGTCGCCGACTTGTTTCTTTTATTTCTTTGTTGGACTCTTTTATTCTCTTTTCATTCCTGGTCTATAATCGGGCGTAGGACCCTTTGACTATTAAGTTGTTATCTTTAGATTGTTCTCGGGGATGTAATTTGGATATTGTGGGCTGTAAGTTGTAACTTGTACTTGTTTTTTTTATTTCCGCTGCTATTTGACTCTGTTCCATTGGGTTTTCGTTGATATTCGTCTAGATTGTTTGGTTTATTTGTATTTAAGTTGTGGATCGTGTCACACCCCAGGACGGGACGCGACGATGATCCACAACTTAAATACAAGTAAACCAAACGGTCTAGACAAAATATCAACGAAAACCCAATGGAACAGAGTCAAATAGCAATGAAATAAAGAACAAGTATGAGTTACAACTTACATACCCAACAAACATCCAAATTACCTCCCGAAATCAACTAAAGATAACAACTTAATAGTCAAAGGGTCCTACGCCCTTATGTTACAGACCAGAATGAAAAGAGAATAAAAGAGTCCAACAAAGAAATACAAGAAATAAGTCCAAAGAACATCAACAATAAAAGATAGTAAGTCCAACAAGCGGAGTACGGGAGCTCAGTCCGTGGTCGGTTCAACATCTTCAACGAAGTCCTCATCTAAAGGTTAGAAAACAGGAGGGGATGAGACAAAAATCTCAGTGGATGGGGTGATCGTGTGCAAGTGTGGCGATATATAGTTAATGCGAGAAAACAGTTGTATGAAAACGCGTGAGATATGATGCATGAATTCACACACATCCACAAGGGTCGTGATAAAATATTTAAGTAATATACTTATACGATTTAAGAAAATGCAGGCGTGGCCACACAATCACTATGTGATTCAGGCAAGACATGTAAGATTGCGTACGGAATGTAACGCCAATCCTATGCAAGACAAATAATGGTTGCGTACGGATTTGTAGCGCCAACCAATGCAATACAAGTAGCGGTTGCGTACGGATTTGTAGCGCCAACCAATGCAATACAAGTAGCGGTTGCGTACGGATTTGTAGCGCCAACCAAACCGTCCGATTAACTCCGGAATCGTGTGGATCGGACAAATGATTCCTTCGTTCTTCCTTGTAACTCCCGGCAAGATGGTCCAAGACCTGTCACCTTATCGCTCCATAGCAAAGAAAAATCCACAATGAGCTAGCAAGGCTCGGATTTGTCATAATCATGATTATACCTCAAGTACTACGACCCGCTTTCCTGACACTCCGTCCCCTCGGTTCGCGGGATTAGGACGATGGGGCCGGATGAGTAGAATAGCAGCCGAGCTGCCGCCCATCCATCCCGACGAATCCATTCCGATCGTGAGTTCGACACACCAAGTTGACTCAGCAGAAAGTAAATACAAGTACAGTAGTCAACCAGACAAATGAGTATTATCGATTCAGTAAGCAGCCAGAAACTTTTTGAAATTTCACGAGTAGCAATATGGCGTTGGTGGAGTTATTTGGATGAAGATGATTATTGGAAGGATAAGTAATCTTCGATATCTTGAAAGATTAGGTGGAACATAAGTCCCAAGTTATAGATTCAAAACCGCAAGACGAGGAGTCGCCCGCGATCGGGTATTAATCTGGTCGAATCGATCCGATAAGTCAAGGGTTTTTGAGAAAATAAGATACTTTAATTAACTCTCCAAGTCAGAGGGTCCAGGGCTATTTTAGTAAAAGGGAAAATAATTTGAGTTAGGTCCTTTATAAAAGAAAAATTTTAATTTTGCCCTCGTTTTGTAAAAACCAAAACGTTTGGGGTTAAAAATTAAATAAATAAATATCCCGACCTTGAACAATTATGAGGTCAGTTCCTAAATTCTCCAAATTGTCCAGAGATTCATATTTTTAAAGTTTTGAGGTCGAGTTTTTAGAAAATTCTCACATTGGCCCCAAATTTGTAAAAATTGTCATTTCGGGCCCTTAGTTTAAAATAATTGGAACTCACAAACTGAAGGGCTTTTAATGTGATTCCAGTTGGAAAATGTCACTAAGGTTACTAGGATATTGGGACAAAAGCAGTTTTTAAAATAAATAAGTTTAGGTCCTTTAACTTTTGAAAATATCATTTTTGTCCCATTTTGAAATAATTGCCTTTAAGGCTTTTAGGGTCCGATTGTTATGAAAATT
This sequence comes from Rehmannia glutinosa, assembly GCA_016081115.2. NCBI lineage: Eukaryota > Viridiplantae > Streptophyta > Magnoliopsida > Lamiales > Orobanchaceae > Rehmannia > Rehmannia glutinosa. The sequence goes on from CM071932.1 coordinate 46,712,293, forward strand.
TGAACCTTGGGTCCAAAATATAATTAAGTTATGGTTAAGTTAGTATTTCCAGGTGCATGGGCTGCATAAGTCCTGGAAAGTTCATTTGGGTCCTCAAGTTTAGTCTTTTACACTTTAGTCCCTCAATTTTAGAAAAATTACTTTCCAAGCCCTAAACACTTGGATTTTTGAAATACATTTAAAATATGTCATTTACAGTACCTTAAGAGTGAAAATTTCAAATTTTAAAATTAAGGTCTGGTACAGTTTCAAAATTTGCAAAGTAGCCCTTAAACTTTCAAAATTTTACAATCTAGTCCTTGGGCTTTTAAAGGTTAATTTTATTTATCTTAAAACTCTTAAAACTTTATTAAAATGTCCAAAAGTCATTTTTGAACCTGAGTACTATTACAAAAATTAAAATTTGCAGAGGGGTCCTTTAACTTTTATTTTCTTGCAATTTAGTCCACCAATTTTCCATTTTTGCATTTTTAAGTCCAAAATTAAAATTTAATCAATTATGCTCGACTTGTACAGGTTATAAGTAATCCAAAACATGGATTTCAAAGGTCATACACATGCATGTCCAATTCATACAAGAATTCATCAAATAGAACATTAAATTGTACATGCATGCACCTAAAAATTAATAAATAGCAATTTTGAGCAACTCTTGAGAATTTTCATGATTTGATACATAAAATTGACATGCAATACATAGATTATATATCTCAAGGGCTCATGATCAAAATTCTACATGCATTTTAATAAAAACACCTAGAAGTTGGAAAGTATTTTTCCACCCACCTTAAATTGGAAAGTTGTGAAATAAAAGGGGAAATTTCACAACTTTGATGAGGTCACTTAGGTCAGCCCCTAAGTCAAGAAATATCAAAAATTTGGAGTTAGAAAAATGAGATAAAAATTAAAGAGAAAAAAGAAGGAGATAAGAAAATTGGAAAGACTACACTTTACCTTGTGTAGTAGGTGATTTGAAACTAGTTGAAGCTTCAAATTTGGAAATTTTGGTTCAACTCCAAAATCACCTAAGGTCAGCCCCTATTTCTCAAAAATGAAAAAGGGTGTTAAAATTTGAAAAAAAAAGGAAGAAGAAGAAAGAAGGGTTCTAGTGTCCACAATTCTTACCTTGTAGTCCAAATTTCGCTACTAGTTATTCTTCAAGTCTTCACATTTTACCACCATGCATGCATGTCTCCAAGTGGTCTTCAAGTACCTCAAAATCCAAAATATAAACTTAAATTAAAAGGAGAAGGTGATGAGTAGCAAGATTTTAAGTTGAATTGAGGAGTGAAATTTCTTACCTTGAGATAGGGGTGTTCGAATTTTTGGTGTTTAAGTGGTAAGATTGTTTGTTTTGGTTTAGATATTTGAAGAAAGAAAGTATGTTTGATGTTAGGAAGAAGATGTTCTTGAAGATATGAAGATGGGTTTGAAGATGTGAAGGACTTGTGTTTGAATATTTGAAGATCCGGGGGTACTTGAAGATATGAAGAACTTATGTTTGAAGATTTGAAGATGTGAAGAGTTGGTGTTTGAAGGTTTGAAGATGTGAATGAATTTTAGAGAGAGGTTAGAGAGAAAGAGGAGAATTTGCTTGAGAGATTAAAATGTGTTGGATGAAAATTTTTAACCAAATTTTGTATAAAATGGCCATGTTGGCCGTCCAACATTAGGGAGGGAGAGAGAGATTTTTTGATTAATTTTGTGTCTTTCAAATTGTCTCTTGCATGGAGACAATTAAACTAGTCAAAGTATGGGCAAGGTATGAGGTGATGTGTATAATGTTTGAATTAATGGTATAATTATACACAAGATGACTAATATAAGGTGTAAGTGTACAAGAGTTGGATGATATTTCTACTCTAAAAATCATCACCATGGTTGTCCACTATAGGGGTACTATGGTAATTCCATATATTTGTTTTTGTCCCAAATTTGATGATAATAGATGAAATATATCAATCTCCAAAATAATTAGTGATTTCCTTGATCTCTTATAAGTCTCATGATCACTTAATCTAAATCAAATTCTTAATTCTATAAGGTAAAAGTCTCTAAAATAAATAGTCTCTTAAAATTCTAAGGTGACTAATAAATACAAAAATAGTAATAATGATCAACCAAGTGATCATAAATGTGAAATAGAAGTAAATAAGATCATGATCACAAGTAATTAAATAAAATGAAATAAAATAATGCGGTAAAATAGTCGATCAAATACATAGACGACAATAAGAATCAATTATATGTTCGGAAAGATCGGGGTCACATCCTCCCCTTCCTTAAAAGAATTTGGTCCCCAAATTCTCTTGAAATAGTTCTCGATATTGATTCCTCATGTCTTCTTCCATCTCCCACGTTGCGTCTTCGCCTCGGTTGTGGTTCGCCACACCACTTTAACCATCGGAATTTCTCTCTTCTTACGCAATCATGTCATATCTGGCGATCAATGATCCGGATCGGCCTCTCGGTGTAGGATAGATTTTCCATTAGAGGAGGAGTATCACGAGTGATGATGTGTTCGGGATCTGGTTGATACTTCTTCAATCTCGATATGTGGAATACATCGTGCATTCCCACATATGGTGCTGGTAACTCGAGTCGGTAGTCTAACTTTCCGATCCTCTCGTAGAATTTTGTAAGGTCCAACATATCTCGGACTCAACTTGCCTCATTTCTTCTGATTGATCAATTCTTTTCGCGGTGAGTCTCGAGAAATACTTCATCTCCGACTTTAAATTCCAAATCCTTTCTTCTCTTGTCCGCGTAACTCTTTTGACGGCTCGAGCCGTGCGAATCCGTTCCTTGATTAGTTTGACCTTCTCCATGGCCTCCCGAACTAAGTCGACCTTTGGAATCGAGGCAACTTTCATTTCTCTTTCGAGTCCATTGGTCATCAATCTCCCAAAGTGTAGTGGGGATCTACATTTTCGCCCATATAATGCCTCGTAGGTGCCATCCCGATCGTGGCCTGATAACTATTATTGTAGGCAAACTCGACTAATGGTAAGTGCGAATCCCAACTTCCTTGAAAATCCAACGTGCGGTGCTCGCAACATATCTTCTAGGGTTTGAATTGTTCGCTCGTACTATTTCTTATTGTTTCTATTTCTTAGATTCCATTGTTTCATATCTTCTAGGGTTTGAATTGTTCGGCTAATAAGCGTGTAACGTCATGCAATTCTTATTGTTTCTATTTCTTAGATTCCATTATTTCATAACTTTTTCCTTTTGATTTTTTTTTTTATATATTTTTAATGCTTTTTTATTTTAGATTTAATTTATAGTGGTAAAGATGCCAAATAAAAAGTTGAATCTCATTTTTTTTTTTTAAAGATTAATTCAATCTCAAAAAGCTAGAAATTAAAATAAGGATTAGTGATATATTGCACACGGTCACTCCTAAAATTTTGTCTAAGGCCTTAAAATCTTTAGACATGACTTTTAATGCCAATTTAATTTCATTTATGTAGTATCAACTCCTTAGACTAAAATAGTCAAGTGAAATTAATCAAGCTTAATTTTCAGTAAATATTTGCAATTATGACTTCATATTTGAGATTAGATCACAATCTTTGTTTAGAGGGGGGCGTTATGTAGCTTCGAGCTTGTTTAGGGTTTTAAGAATGGGCACTTGGCTTTATCATGTTTTAAAGATTTTAAAAATGATGCACTAAAAAATTGATAAATCATACTTTAAAAATAGAGGTATAGTCTCATCGGATGGTCTAATGGATCTAATTCGTCGACGAAGCGCTTCAACTAATCCAAATTCGGACTCAACCTTACAAAAAAAACTACACGAATCGCTTCTCTCTCTCTCACCCCACATCTCTCTCCATGTAGTTCGGATGTGGCATCGCCCCCAAATTCGAAATATCTACTAATGAAGGCTCTTGTCTCCCCTTTTCTCCACTTTTATCTCTCGACAATGTTTTTCTCTTGTCTATCCTCGCCTTCATCTTTTTCTTGTCTATAATCACTTGTCATAAGGTTTGCTCGAGAAGTGAGTAATGATGTTTAGAGTGGAGTGGAGTTTTTCGAGGGGATGATGATGTATTGATATATTTACAAAGGTGATTCATTTTCTTTATCTTACTTCTATGAAGTGTTATTAATATTCATATTCTTTTTTATCTTGCTTTGAATTTGTCATAAATTGATACAATCAGTATTTTTCGAAAAGTGAGCACTCATCCATGTCATTAAAGTATTTGTTGATTTGACTGAATTAACTCTGAAGCATTTCAGAGTACTAGTAAATAATTTCCAGAAAGCTACTAATACTTTTTAGGGGGACTATTAATACTACTAAATACTTTTGGGGGGGAGGAGCTATACTTTTATGGAGAACTACTAATACTTTTCACGGGAAATTACTAAAATACCTTTAATCAGAAAATCAAATACTTTTTAAGGGGACTACTAATACGTTTTAGGGGGATTACTACTACTTTTGAGGAAAAAATTAATATTTTTCATGAGAACTACTAAAAAAAATGTTCAATACTTTACAGAGGAAAAATTAATACTTTATAAGGTCGTAGTGATTGTATGCCAGTGCCTAATATTCCAAAAATACCATTGTGCCCCTTAGTGAAACTATGACACTGTATATATTACAAAAATGCCACATGCCCCTGAGTATTACAATAACGCCTCTGTTCATATTATAAAAATATCAACGGTCGGGCTTTTGGATCCGTTTAACGAATTTTGACCCGTTAGACCATCTGACAAGAGTTTTTGTCTTAAAAATAACAAGAATGAGATTTATCCTAAAACCTCTCTTATCAAGACTTCAATTTTGATAGGAATGAGATATATCTTTTTCATATCTCGTTTCTATGTTATTAGTAGTTTAAATATTTGACTTTTCCTATACCAGAGGACAACATGAAACATTTTCTCTCACGTCTTAAATATTCTCTATGTTTTTCTTGGAACAACATCATAATTCTCCATGGGTTTAAGGTAAAAACAACCAAGTGAATAACTTTAGTAGTTATCCACCACTAGGGACAACAATGGATGGGGTACCCACCTTTTTAAGACTATCCATGTCCGAATTTTATAATATTTATTCTACCCGTACCCGTTGATTAAAGAACTACATCTATTACCCTTACACATCCCAAATCCATTTATTGATACCCACATACTACCTGTACCCGCCCAATTATATAAAAGCCTATAATTAATTATATGAATATTTAAATGGCTCCTATCAAAAGCAAATTATTTTATAAGAAAATGCTTAACATGCTAAATTCTTAACAATAACATTTAATCATTTCAATTTTGCTAGTCACTACTGACTATTATCATTCATCAATTTAATCAAAAGCAACACAAAAATACAAATGCAACAATATTGGAGAAACTAGTATGGTGTATATCAAAATAGCTACGTAAGTTTGAGCAGAGTAATGGTATGAAAATGGAATGTTGAGGCAAGAGTTAAACTCTTTCTCTTTTTCGAGATTGCCCTCACGGTGCTTACGAAATACGTCAATAATCTCCCAAGATATAATACCAACTTTCTTGCAATAGTTGCACTACAAATCCCAAGAACTACGAACTTATAGTGTTTTTCGAATTCTCTTATAGACTTATGCAAAAAGAAGCAAATTTTTTAGATGTTTTAGATGCAAAAAATGAGTTCTGGGGGATTCCTATTTATAGAACTTCATGTGCCCCTTCATACTAGGTGTAACTCTTGGTTCAGATTGACCAGACTATCGATCACGTCTTCGATCAATGGCCATGATCTAATGATCCGATCACATCCTAGCGAAGGTACACATCCTCGCACAAACCCTGGCACACCGACAATTATGTCCACCATGGTTCTTCGTCGTGAACGTGTGCATCCAATCGCACCACCGCCCGCCATATGGTGCCGTCCCGGATGACTCCGCCAAGTCACGCCACACGAGCCGCCCGCCATGTCACCGAGTCATTGTACCAAATCCGAGTTTAATTTTTCAAAACTTTAAGGCTCCTCAAAGCTCCTCGCGATAATATGTACGTGCGAGTGTAAAGTGTGCTTCTAAAGCGCCCAATGCGACTAAGACGATGTGCACGAGCTCGGGTTTGGGCTCGCTCTAGCTCGGATGATGCTCTACAAATCTCTGCTCTTTAAACTAGTCAAAATTGACTTGGTCCTCTAGGGTGTACCATAACGAGCTTCACTTGATTAATCCTTACTATTGGTGAAGTTTTATATAATGTAGCTAAATTTGGTCCTTGTTTCCTATGTGGGATGTGACTTTTCACATTCTCACTATTTCACATTTTCATACAAATTCACATTTTCATATAAAATGCATTTAAATGGCTTACTTTATGCATTAATTTCTCATTCACCCGATATCGCTTTTGAGAAACTCAAAATGCTAAACCCACGGTGTAGTTTACAATTATTCATTATTTCCTATAACAAATAAATAAACCCACTTAAATAATTGGCCAAAATCGGGTCAAAATCCAATTTTCATAAATGAATTTCAACAAACAATACATTTCTAAAACTGCAGAATCAACACTAGTACATCATTTAATTCATAAAATTGCATCGTCAAACATGTAGTCTATCAAGTTTGATAAAGATAAAATATATCGACTTTAACAAACCGATTTAATAGTCGCGAAGTGGAAATACTATTACAAACCAATTTTCTAAACAAAGGGTCCTACGCCCTCTATTACATCAAACGAAATAAATTGTTCGTTAACAAAGCATAAACGACTTTTAAAAATTAGATCGACGGACTAAGTCCAGGATTACTTCGCCGCTTGGTCGCCTTCGTTGACGCCTTCATAATATGGTGGATCAACAGTTGGTCGTTGAAAAAGGTGGGGGTGAGACGAAAATTCTCGGTGGATGGGTGATCGTGTGTAAGTGGCTTATACAGAGATAGAAAAACGATTATATGAAGAATGCATGATTCATGACGCGTGAGTCACACACGATTCACAAGCAACATGGTATTCAAAAATAATACAATTTTATATAATTTGATGAAATAGTCCATGATCAATCAAGACTATGGATGTGTTGCAAGTAGTTCAAGTAGTGGTTGCGTATGAAGTGTAAAGCCAACCTAAGCAAGTAATGGTTGCGCACGGAGTGTGATGCTAACCTATGCAAGTAATGGTTGTGCACGGAGTGTGACGCCAACCCAAGCACGTAATATTGGAACCGTGTGGATCGGTCAACGATTCCTCTGTTTCTACCTTATGACTCCCAAACACGTTTGGCACATAGCCATATCTACCTTATTACTACCCGGCGAGCCAATTCCAACGATTATGGCTAGCAAGGCCTGAGTGTCATAATCATGATTATACCCATACTACGACCCACTTCCCTTGGACACTTCGTCCCGCGATTGTGGTATTAGGACGGTAGGGCTTCTGGTAAGGAATCACAGAATCACAACGCCGCTTGTTCCCAAAACACGACTAGTCCACTCCGACCGAGAGCTCGACGCACCAATTTGACTCAAACACCATTAGATTCACGAAGTTCATATCATGTCAACAAGGCAAATCGAATAAAGACAAGGCGGTATATACAAGAATAACACAAGATATCAACCAATTAAGTTTAAATTGTCTTGAGGCGAGGAAGTCGCCACGCTGCATCGCGTATGATTTGGGATTTTCAAGAAATTTTTTGAAGTATAATTTAAACATAACTACATCAATTGTAGGACTGCATAAGAAAATATAATTTATTTTGGGGTCCTTGATAAAAGAAAATTTTTATAAATATACCCGTTTTGGGTAAAATAGTACTTATCGAGTTTGAAATTAATTAAGTCATGGTCTCGACTTCAAAAAATATAAGGTCAGTTTTTAAATTCTCCAAATTATTCAAAGATTCAATTTTTCAAAGGGTTTGGGTCAAGTTTTAAGAATATTTCAGTTTGGTCCCTTCTTTTGTCAAATTTTTATTTTTGGACCAAATTAAAAATTTTGGATCTCACAAACCGGGAGGGCTTTTGATGTGATTGTAATTTTAAAATATCGTGTATAACAGTAAGATATTGGAACAAAAATATTTTTAAAAATAGGGTCGGTTTAGGTCCCTTAATTTTCACAAATTCTATTTCTAGTACAAAATCAAGTTTACCTCGTAAGGGTTTATTTGGTGTTCGTTTTTGTGAAACTTGAACCATGAGTTCAAAATGTTATAAAATTTAGGTTATTAAATTTTCGAGGTATCTGGGACGTTTATTTTCTGAAAATTTTATTTTAGTCCTTAGAGATTGAAATTTTTACACTTGAAGATTTCTTAAAGTTTCAAAAGTCGGTTTTCTCAACCCAAGTCACTTTAAACTTTTAAAATATCTCAAAATATAAGTTTTTCAGTTTGAGGGAGTCAAAATTTTCAAATTTTCAGAGGGTACCTGGACAATTTTTAAAATTAATTTTTTGGCCCTTAAACTTTCAAGTTTATACATTTGAGTCCCTAAAATTCCAAGGATGGGTTTTTCTTATCTCAAAAACTTATTATTATTAACTTAAAATATTAAATTTTACAATTAACACAGTCCAAAATTTCGAATTTACAGATTGGTCCTTGACAGCTTTCGAATTTACGTTTAGTTCTCAACTTTGCAAAAATTGCATAAATGACATATTTGTTCAAATTCGAGCACAAGGTCATATTTTCCAGAATATATCAAGTATATGACATAATTTTGTGCATATAACACATTCATTAACATATTAATCGGAGATGAGCAAGAAATTTAAATATATATGCACATATATCCCTATTATGCAAGAAATCGAAATCATGCTCATTTTTGTGAAACTTCTTGAACTTGATACATATAAAAATATAAATATAGTATGAATATAGTAAATAAAATATTTTCATGTACTACATGCATTTTATCAAAATTATTTGCCTATTTTTCAAAGATTTTTCACCCACCTCGTAGTAGTTTTTCGGGTTGATCAAAAATAGAGTCTTCTTGGTATCAACTTCTTGACTCAAACTCTTGAAGGTCAGTCCCTATATGGTATCCAAACCATATTTTGGTGTTAAAATTAAAGTCTCAAATTTAAAGGGATTTAATAGGATTAAATGACTACTACTTACCTTAATGTCTTCAAGTAGTCTCTAAAAATGAAAATTTTCCTTCAAGCTTCTAACTGCAACTTGAGATGGTATAGGTCAGCCCCTAAGCTCCAAAAATTCATATCCTTGAGTCAAAAATTAATTTTTCATGTTGTCAGGAGAAAAAAAATACTAAAACCATAATTTTCTCACCTTAAAAATGTGTAGTCTTGAATTTACTCTTCAAGCTTGTAGTCAAGTCTAAGTCTCTTAATTCTTCAGGAACATTCTTTTAGGAGTACCTCAACAAGAAGGATTCATCAAGTTAGAAGATGAGGGTGTATACTTGATGTTTTAAGAAGAAAAAATGGCGTGGGAAAAAGAAATTTTTTCTCACCTTTCTTCTTGGAATTTTCGGTCCTTATGAGAGGGAATGAGGGAGTTCTTATGTTTTGTCTAAGTTTTTAGAGAGTGAGGAGAAGTTGGGAGAGTTGTGTTAGGGCGATTATTTTCGGCCCAAGTAATTCCCAAAATAAAAGATTGGATTTTGATTTGTTTTGCCTTCCTAGACTTATGGTAAGATTGAGTTGTAAATAGATTAGGAAAGATTTCATATTGATACGGTATAGATATATTAGGACTCTTTGATATTTATCTTGTTTCCTAACATAAGTGATATACTTGTCATATATTTGTATATATCTTCTTTCCATGTTTATTAGGACTCTTTGGAAGGTCTTGGACGCCTATAAAAGAGAGAAGGACGTCCATAATCTTTACACAAGAAATACACCAGAGTTACAAGAGTCTTGAGAGAGTTAAGAGTCATACAAGCACAAGGAGTCTCGCTGCCCTGGATGTGATCTCGAATGTGACTACATCTGAGATTACATTCACTCTGCAGCTTGTGTTTGTTAGGTTTTTCATCCATTATTTTTAGTATTGTGATTAACGAAGTCCACACATGTCTATTGTTGGATGAGTTGAATCACACGATCCGATATACTCTAGATATGAATTTTTCGTTGAGTTTCTACTAGTTGGTTTTAGTATTTTTGAATACGGAATCAAACGATTTGTACTAGTGGAAAGTTTCGCCATATTGGCACGTCTACAAGCTTGTTGGCTTGTAGACTAAATTTAAATCGTATGTCCTTTTACTATTTTCAAAATTCATTGCATGTGATTGTGAATGTGACCACATCCGCAATCACATCCTTACTCTGCGAAACGTTTTCTATTTATCCGTGCTATAATTCTTTCAATTGGTATCGAGCCTACACCGACGACACTAAGTGTTGATCCTGTATGTTTGTTAGCATGGAAATTCCTAGTGTCCCTACTTTTCGTCCTTCAGTTGAAAATCAGAAAAAGTTTGATAAAAAAGCTCTTGATTCTGTTAGATGTAGTAGGGCTTGTTCTGGATATGGTCATTATGTTGAAAAGTGTGCAAATATTTTTGTGAAAAATGGAATGAGTTTGAGTGTCACCTTAAGTGACAACGAATCTGATAATGAGAACGTTGTCCAGAAAGAAGATCACAAGGTTCTGACCACTTTGGTGAAAGATCGAAAGTCTCTCCAAATAAATCCTTCAGGTGTTGCCAGAGGTGTGGCCCGAGATATGATCACACCTTCTCCGATCACATCTGAGGTCACATCTGAAGAACATGATTTCTTATCTGTCTCTAACCTTTTTTGTTTCAATTCTACCTCTGTTCCTAATGATGTTGAACAGGATGACGATTGAGATGGTGAAAGTTTGGAAGACACGTACACGAAGTTGTATAAAGATTGGTTGAAGAGGATTAAACTGAATGAAATCCTCAGGAAAGAGAATGATCGACTCAAGAAGGAAAATGATGAACAGAAGGAAGTAATTACCAGGCTAGAGGCTGCCCTTACTAAGAAGGATCTTGACTTCGAAAAGGTAAATTCTAAACTTAAAGATTCTCTTGAAACCATGAAGAAGTTTAATTATGGGAAAGCAAAATTGGATGATATACTTTCTTTGGGTAGTAATGATAAAGATCGCCTTGGTTATAAAACTCCTGTATTTGTTAAAGCAAAAGAACAAGGAGAATCTTCAGATTCTTCCAACAATAAGAAGAATTTTTCACAGAAGTCCAAACCTCGCAAACGCCACTTTATTTGTCACTATTGTCATGCTCCTGGACATATTAGGCCGTTTTGTTACAAAATGAAATCAGATTTGGCAAACAGAAATTCTGCATGTCAGATGTCATCCGAAATGTTACGACATCCTCATAATCACATTTTGAAATTTTCAAAATCATGCAGGTTAAGAAATCGATGTTAAATGTCATGTTATCTATACTTCTTTGAGATCTAACATTGCAGGATCTTGGTACTTTGATAGCGGGTGTTCACAACACATGACAGGTACTTTGGAGTATTTGACTGACTATGTAAAGCATGATGGTGGTAATGTGACCTATGGAGGTGGAGGTGAAGGAAAAATTGTTGGAAATGGAACTTTGAATGTTGATGGCCTACCTAGGCTACGAAATGTATTGCATGTGGATGGTTTAAATGCTAATCTCTTTAGTATTAGCCAATTGTGTGATGATAATCTCTATGTTAAATTCAACAAAAAATCTTGTGAGGTTTTTAATGAATCTAACACGTCTATTCTTCTTTGGTTTAAGATCATCTGATAACTGCTATCAGTTTGTTAATAAAAAAATGTGTCACACTGCACACACAGATGAATCTGACCTATGGCACCAAAAATTAGGTCATCTAAGTTTTACGAAAATGAGGGATCTTGTAAAATTTGAGGCTGTTTGTGGTTTACCGAGATTTTGCATGAAGAATGCTAATGTGTGTAGAAGTTGTCAAAAGAGTAAACAAAGAAGAGTGTCACACCAAATGTTATCTCATTTCAATACCACACGGTGTTTTGAATTGCTTCATATGGACATTATGGGTCCCGTTGAAGTTGAAAGTATTGGTGGAAGGAAATATTTTTTTGTGATTGTTGATGATTTTTTATGTTTTACTTGGATCTATTTTTTACGTGAGAAATCTAAAACATTTGAAGTATTTAGAAGTTGTCATATAAGAGTTGTTAATCTGATAAAGCAATGATTGTTAGAATTAGGTCGGACCATGGTAAAGAATTTGCGAACTCTTTTTTCTCGTCTTTTTGTGATAGAAAGAGAATTTCTCATGAATTTTTCGTACCTAAAACTCCACAACATAATGGAGTGGCAGAGAGAAAAAATCGTACATTGCATGAGACATCCCGTGTCATGTTGAGTTCTAAAAGACTTTCAAAAGGTATTTGGGCAGAAGCTCTAAATACTGCATGTCATATTGCCAATCGTGTATATTTGAGGCCTGGAAGTTCGATGACCCCATATGAAATACTTTTGGGAAAGAAGCCAAACCTCAAATATTTTCATGTCTTTGGTTGTATTTGCTATGTCCTGAATGATCGAGATAACATTGCTCAATTTGGCTCAAAGGGTGACAAAAGTCTTTTCTTAGGCTACTCTTCAAATAGCCATGCATATCGAGTTTATAATCTTCGGACAAAGACGGTAGTGGAATCAGAAATATTATATTCGATGAACTTTCTAGTCTTGCGGATGAGAGTGAAGAAGACAATGTTGGAGATTTGCTCGAATTTGTTGAGATCGCACTGTGATGGATGTAAGCACGGATGTAATCGAAAATGTGATCAAGCCCCATCTACAAATGTCTCAAATGTAGAACCAAATGTGACAACATCCGAGCCCACATCCGTGTCTGCTGCATGAGTCGACTCGATTCGACTCGACACCGAACCGCTTGAAACAAACTTGGCGGACATGATTTAATCACCAATGAAAGACGAGATCCCCCAAGCGAGAATTCAAAAGAATCATCCAATCTCTCAAGTCATAGGTGATATATCCGAAGGCATAAGGACTAGAAGGAAAGAAAGGATAAACTATCGAGATATGGTAAGACTAGTGTGTTTGTCTTCTACTAGTGTGTTTGATGCTTTGAAAGATGATTTTCGAATAATGCTTTGAATGAAGATTTTGATCGATTCAATAGAAAAGAAAATAATTTTCATTGTGATATTTTAACCATTTATTGTGATAATATGAGTGCGATCGATATTTCAAAAAATCCTGTCCAACACTCTCGTACTAAACACATAGATATTAGATATCACTTTATTCGAGATTTAGTTGAGAAAAATATAATTCGAATTGAGTATATTGCTACTGAAAATCAGCTTGCTAACATCTTCACCAAGGCTTTGGATTTTGAGAGATTCTCCAATTTAAGGAAGTCTCTTGGTTTGTGTGTTCTCTGAAATGTTACACGAGATGTCACAGCATTGCACATCACATCCGCTGTGACATCCATACGCTGCATTTCTTTTCTTCTTCTCTATTTCTTTTTGATTTTTTTTAGGTATCCCTGCATTGTAAGCTTTCATGCATATCTACAAAAAGTGGATTGATGGTTCGAACTAGTCACATATATTCTCCTTGGAAAACGGGTGTGAGTTGATCTCTCCAATACAAAAAAAAAAATGATGATAATTTTTCCCAGTAGCTGAGTTGTGAATAAAGTCTTGATCATGCTTGGAGGCCTTCTAGGAAAAAGCTACCAACCCATTGTGTGAAGCTATTCCTTGTGACCAATTTCCTCAAGCATTTTATTGTTTAAAAAGGCATGATCATGTGAAAAAGAGCTACCTATGGCATTTGAGTGAAGCTCCCTGTTGGTTAACTCCCTCATGAGACTCAGAAAAAGTGAAGAAAACTAAAAAATGTTGATAAGTCAGGATTTCGGATTGCGATTCATTGAATCGATTAGTGCAGTGTGACTCAAAATGTGACGACATTTGAACCTATATCCATTCTTTGCAAAGACATTTCACCTCTTTGCGTGTGTTTCTCCTTTTTGGTGTTGCATTAGGCATATTAGGTTTTGCATGTCTTGGTGATTTTAGATTCTTTCTTTGAGATTTGGTTTCCATATATAATTGAGAGTGATATTTTTCTCTTCCCAAAATCTTGAAAATCTTGATGGATATATTTTGTGGGTTATACACGGTTTGAAGGACTTGGAATTTTTGAATAGATTTTGCTCCTATTTATTTATATCTTTGGTTAAGAGTGTCATTGATGTGTAGGATTCTATTTTATGGAAAATCTTGATTTTTGGGAATCTATTTTATAGAAAATCTTGGTTTTTTTATTCTTGAATATTTTTTCGATGTTTGTCTTCCAAAATTCTCAATGTCTTATGATCCTTTATTCTCCTCAAATTTTTGAATATGAAATGTACTTTTACGTGTCCAAGTGAGGGGGAGCATACATAATTGTTACCTATGTTTTCTGGACAAAAAGGGGAGAAAAAGGTTGATTGTGATGCTTTCAATTTAGGGGGATTGTTCGGATATTTGATATTTGATTGAGTCTGTTTGGATGCTTGTTCTTTGTTTTGAAATGTGCTCTTAAATGTGATTGCATTTTGTTCAGCATGCGTTTCAGGGGGAGATTTTTGCGTTTCAAGGAGAGATTTTTGTGCATGCGATTTAGGGGGAGTTTGTTTGATTTGTGCTTGATATATGTTTTGTCCAGAAAGGCAAAAAGGGGGAGATTGTTAGGGCGATTATTTTCGGCCCAAGTAATTCCCAAAATAAAAGATTGGATTTTGATTTGTTTTGCCTTTCTAGACTTATGGTAAGATTGAGTTGTAAATAGATTAGGAAAGATTTCATATTGATATGGTATAGATATATTAGGACTCTTTGATATTTATCTTGTTTCCTAACATAAGTGATATACTTGTCATATATTTGTATATATCTTCTTTCCATGTTAATTAGGACTCTTTGGAAGGTCTTGGGCCTATAAAAGAGAGAAGGACGTCAATAATCTTTACACAAGAAATACACCAGAGTTACAAGAGTCTTGAGAGAGTTAAAAGTCATACAAGCACAAGGAGTCTCACGCTCGGATGTGATCTCGAATGTGACTACATCAGAGATTACATTCAGCCCTGCAGATTGTGTTTGTTAGGTTTTCATCCATTGTTTTTAGTATTGTGATTAACGAAGTCCACACATGTCTATTGTTGGATGAGTTGAATTACACAGATCTGATATACTCTAGATAGGAGTTTTTCGTTGAGTTTCTACTAATTGGTTTTAGTATTTTATATACGGAATCAAACGATTTGTACTAGTGGAAAGTTTCGTCATATTGGCACGTCTACAAGCTTGTTGGCTTGTAGACAAAATTTAATTCGTGTGTCCTTTTACTATTTTTAAAATTCCGCTGCATGTGATTGTGAATGTGACCACATCTGCAATCACATCCTTACTCTGCGAAACCTTTTCTATTTATCCGTGCTATAATTCTTTCAAGCTGAATGCGTGTTAGGGTGAAAAGATAAAATTGATCCTTGATGAATCTATCTTTGGCCGAAAATTAGGGAAATTGGAGGAGGATTTTTTGTTTTGAATTAAAGGATAGGTTAGTGGATAATAATTGGAGATTAGGACATAAAATAATGAACTAGACTACTTTTCTAGGGACAATTGGCCAAAATGCTATGTTTAGGGGGGAATTATTCTTTTGTTTTTGTTTGGTAATTGTTGGGGTAGGGAATTAGTAGGTTAATTTTTGTTTTAAAATTGTTGTAGGCTTGGAAGAAAAAAAAGTGAAACCATCTCCCCAATTTCATCTTGACCGATATTTAGGGAGGAATTATCAATTTTTTTTTGTCCAATAATTATCTAGTTGGGAGATATAAAATAAATAAAATAGTAATAGAAGAAAATTTGAGTTTTTTCCCCATTTTAAAAGGGAATGGTCGAAATTTTAAGTAAAAAAATATTTATTTTCTTTTCTTTTATAAAATTGAGGAAAATAAAATGTATAAATATTCATAATTAAATATTTTAGAAATTTAAATTAAAGATGTGAATAACAAATGTGTATTTCCAAAAAAAAAAAAAAAAAAAAAATTGGGAGTTTGTTGGGAATGAATTATAGAATAATGTGAAATACTTGGATAAGGATTGAATGTACTCCTAAATTATCTAGGGTTTAATATTTCTAAAGTCGTAGTCAACCAATCAAGTATTAATACTAGAGGAGAATATGCTCGAAATGGGGAAAGAGTAATCATCGTTGGAAGAAATAGATAATTGAGTATCATATCTCATCTAAAATAGATATTGTGACACTTAGCCAAGATTTTGTCATTATACATCATCGTAGAATATGTTGGAAAAAAATTCGGGGACTCACAGGATCGTCTTACGATAAATATCCATAAAATCTGTCTTTTACAAGACTCACTCTTAATTTAATGAGATGTTACTTTGAAATTTGAATAAGGACCGATCCGCACCAAACTTAATTTCCACTTAGCCCTTTTACAAACCATTCGAATTGGGTTGGAGCCCATAAGAAGAGTTAACTCTAAAGACTGTTTAGAGTTGGATCTTTTTATTTATATGATAGAAAATGAAATACTCAAATCGAAGCCCCTATTTTGCCTTGGCAGATTTTGATCCGATTAAAGAATCTAAAAATAATGAAACTGCATATGATATAAATATATATCACAAATTCATGATGTTATTTTCTCAAATAGTCTTAATAAAACTATTGACGAATTATGATATTCTTAAATTGTTTCTAATTATATAAAATACTGCCCTATTTGAAGATAGCCTAATAGGCGTATCACCAGTTCATGTGGTATACAATCTTATCTTTTGAAAGACTCACCTCCATTATATGGAAGAAAAACTCGAGATTTGAGGAAGTTTTAGCCAAAACAGGTTCGGTTGAAATCAAACATATGAATAGAGGATCATATGAATAGCTTCTCAAAACTAATTATTAAAAATATTATACCACCCTCAAACTGGGCTACAATTGCTTCAAACTAGGCAATTTAATTCTTTTTTTCTAGCAAAAAAAGACTTTTTTTTCCCAGCATTGCACTTTCTTAATGAATGTAAGATTATTGGAAATTGTTAAAATATTTACTAGAACTGAACTTAATACAAAAAATTGTGATGGATCCTATTTTAGGAAATCCTAAAATAGTGGGTATTTTGATGGAATTACTCAAAACGGTGAAGGAAAATTCTTTTATGCATTTTCAATTAACAATATAATATAGGTTGTACAACAAATTGAAATATGGTGCTATCAGAATTCAGAAGGACTTGCACTTATTAGATATTAAGAGTTTAATCATTGAATTCGATTCTCTCATCATGATATATTGTTTATACAAAACAAGTACCACTCAAAATCATCTTTATATTTTGTAGACTCGTATTTTTTTTATAACTAATTTAGCACTTAGAACTTTTATCCTAATTTAATATTTCGTTTTACATTTCACCGTACAGAATAGGTCAAGTACATATCATTTACGTTAAGTGTATATTTAAGAAAATATATTTTACTTAAAATGTAATTATGATATAACATAATTATATACTAAATTACAATAAAGGTTACGAACCGATAAGTTAAAGTATATTTAAGTTGGTTTTTATGATATAAAGTGAAGTTTGAGTGGGCTTTGGATAATCGGATTGCTCCATTTCTAAGTTTTGTAACATTTGTTGTCCTCGTAGGAAATCATTTTGGACAAGGACTTGAAGTTCTCTCTTTAAGTAACTTTTTAAATTTAATTTAGGGATAATACACAAAATCACCCTAGGTTTGGGCTAATAATTAAAAAAAACGATAAATGTTCAAAATTATAAAAACCCTCCAAGTTTGATTTTATCTTAAATTTAAAGGGATAACTGTAATTATTTTTATAAATGTTAGGGGTTCTTTTTGAAATAATTTTCTTTATGAAGAAAAAATGTAAGACGGAATGTTTTTGGTAATTTTAAAAAACTCAGGGTTTGTAAATAGCCCAAATCTGATGGGGAGTTTTGTAATTATCCCATTTATTTATATATAATTTTTCATCCGCATATAAGCATCAACTTTCAGCTGCAGTTTAAACTCTCATTCTTCAGTTTTAACTTTTAAACAACAAAAAATACTGAATTTCATGCAATCTAATGGAGCAACAATCTCAAGCAATGACCCCAAAATTGTTATGCTACCCTCTTCTCAAATTGCATTAAGACCAAGAATCTGAAGCTGGGGAGAACTCTACATTCTCACCTAATCAAAACAGCTTTTATTCTTGATACATTTTTTACAAACCGCCTTATACAGGTTTACTCGAAATGTAACTCCATAGATTGTGCTCAGAAAACCTTCGATGATCTCACATTCAAGAATGCCCACTCGTGGAACACACTGATTGCCGCGTATTCTGAAATGGGTCGTTTTGGAAAGGCCCGCCGTGTGCTTGACGAAATGCCTGAACCAAATCTTGTTAGCTATAATTCCGTCATTTCTAGTTTCGGTCGAAGTGGGTTTTACGAGGAAGCAATAAACTTGTTTAAAGGAATGCAGAAAAGGAGTCAGAATACAGTGTTGATGGATGAGTTTACTGTTGTTGGTTTGGCGAATGCCTGTGCCAGCTTGGCTGCATTGGAGCTGTTGCGCCAGGTACACGGGGTTGCTATTGTAATGGGTTTGGATTTCAATGTGGTGGTTTGCAACTCGTTGGTTGATGCTTATGGGAAATGTGGTGTGCCAGAGAGTTCTTACTGGATATTTAGTAAAATGGAAGAGAAAGACGTCGTTTCGTGGACTTCAATTGTGGTTGCTTATGCCAGGGCATCTAGACTAGATGATGCTTGTTCTGTTTTTCGGTCAAATGCGTGTTAGGAATGCGGTTTCTTGGACTGCTTTGATCACAGGCTTTGTACAAAATGGCGAAGGAGAAAAAGCTTTGTCCTTCTTCGAAAAAATGCAGGACGAAGGTGTACTCGCTAATGATATTACATACGTCAGTGCTTTAAGTGCATGTGCTGATTTAGCGGTCATTGGAATAGGGAAGCAAATCCATTGTCGCATCATTAGATCTAGAAGTAGTAGTGTCTTCGATAACGTATTTGTAGTTAATGCCCTAATTGACATGTACAGTAAGTGTGGAGAGATGATATCTTCAATGAGGTTGTTCGAGAGGCTCCACAGGAAAGACATTGTCACATGGAATTCATTAATAACTGGTTTTGCTCAAAACGGAGACGGATGGACATCACTCTCTATTTTTGAGATGATGGCACGAGAAAATGTAAGACCGAATGATGTTACATTCATTGGTGTATTATCAGCTTGTAGCCACTCAGGTTTAGAATCACAAGGACTCCGGTACTTTGATATGATGGGCAAGGAGTTTGGTTTGATCCCACGATCAGATCATTATGCAATTTTGGTCGATTTGCTTGGACGGAAAAATAGACTCAAGGAAGCGCTAGAGGTGATTGAAAAGGCTCCATATGGGTCTGACCATATTGGAATGTGGGGTGCTCTTCTGGCTACTTGTCGTGTCCATGGTATCCTGGAACTTGCCACAAGGGCAGCTGAAGTTCTGTTTGAGCTTGAGCCTGAAAATACCGGGAGATATGTTATGTTATCCAATATTTATGTAACAGCTGGTAGGTGGGACGATGCCCGCCAAATTAGAAAGCTTATGGATGACATGGATCTAAAGAAAGAAGCAGGGTGTAGTTGGATAGAGTTAAAGAATGCAAGACATATGTTTATAGCAGAAGACATGTTCCAACCTAAGTTAGACGATATACGCAGATTACTTCTCAGTCTTGTAAACCAAATGAAGGATGATGGATACATGCACTCAGGTTGCATTTGGATGGAAGAATTTGGATTTGATGGGAGGATTTGAGAAAGGGATTTAATCCACCAAAATTACTTAGAAAATAAGAGTTTAAGGATTTGAAATCCATTGTGTAATGAGCTTATCCAAACAAGCTCAATGGATGTGTTACTATGGATTTGGAATCCTTAGCTTCAAATCTATCAATCCGAATGAAGCCTAACAAAATTTATTAGTTTCTCCAGAAGATAAGGGTGTGTGCCTTGATATAGAAATCTCAGGTCTAATAATCTTTGAAGCCTTTATGTGCGAAACTTGAAACATACGACTTAATCAGCCTGTCCAACTCCACATTCAGCCCTTCTACGTCCAAAGGAAAAAAAAAAAAAAAAAAACGAATAGTACATGCTTAAGGTGGCCATCAAGAATCAAGATTCAAGGGTTATGGAATTTGTCTTGTTGTTTATTCATCATCTTGGATGCAAAGGTAATGCTAATTGCCATTATTTGTTTTGTTTTGGGTTTGCATTGGAACATCATTCCGAGAAAATATGAATTATTCCAATTTGCACTTTGTAATCAAAAGGATGATTTGATTCTTTAGTCTGCTTACTGTGTGATATGTAGAGGTTGATTCAGAGCTAAAGTCGGAGAAACTGGACAAGTCGATAAGGGCAGAAGTAAAAGAAGCTGTGAGATTAGAGGAGAAAACGAGAATCAGAGCTAAGCCGTTCATTAAGGAGATCCAATGAGTTGCTTTGGCTGATTAGTCTCCACTTTCATGTATATAGTATATTTTTTTTTATTGGTTGTCGTGTGAAAATTGAAATAATATTTGGATAAATAAATGAAACTAAGATTTTATAGATTTGAAATGTTATGTTATGGAAAATGAGAAGAGATAATGGTGATTTCCAATAAAAACAAATAAAAAAAACATAATTCCATTTTGCGAATAAAGTGTAAGTCTAAGCGGCTACGATAATCTAGAGGGGGTGAATAGATTAATTCCATCTTTTTCGATTTTGCCCTCTTTTTCGAACCGAATGCCCAAAGACAATAATAAAGGTGCGGAAAGTAAACAACACACGTCGATTTATAGAGGTTCAACCCACCTAGGGCCTAATCCTCTACCACCCCAAGATATCCGGGATGGATTTCAAAAAGAAAAAGATTTTATTAATTTACTAAAAATTAATACAACACCAACTTACAACACCTTGAAGAGCACCACACTCTTCTTCACCACCACCTTTGAGATTGCCATAATCTCACTTGAAGATTACCACAATCTCAACGCACCTTGTGAAGATTACCACAATCTCCAACGCACCTTGTGAAGATTACCACAATCTTCAACCTTGAAGAATACCAAATTCTTCAACACCTTAACAAGAAGATTACCACAATCTTCTCACACCTAACACCTAGATCACCCAAGTGTGTTCTTACCACAAGAACACTCACAAGGATATCTTGTGTTGAATGATAACCCAAAATTCAAGATTACAACTCGATAATGAATTATACAATTGAGTGCAAGTGTAATCAAGAATAGCCTAGACCTCAAGGATGTGAAAGTGATAAGCTAGACAAATTACAACAAGAATAGTAATTATGAAAAACAAGTGTTTGCTTGAAGTGTATCTTGTTGTATTGTATATGGTTGTATTGGTTGCTCCAAAACTTCCTCTATTTATAGGAGATGGTTATCAAGCATAGGCTCCTCTTGGGGATTGAAAATCTACAGAAAAATACAATTAAAATCAAGAATATAGTTGTTAAAAATCAATCCCACATTTTAAGGAAATGTTGTCTGTGTCAAACGGTCGAATTTTCTTTGTCAAAAGGTAGGGCGACCGGTCGCGCACTGATAAGAGAAAAGAAAAGAACACAACACATTTACAAGGGGTGACCGGTCGACCTATACCTCGACCGGTCGACCATCACCCCAACCGGTCCCCTTATGGGTTTGAAGAGAGAAAAACGTTCGCTTTCAAATTAAACGTTCGTACCGTCGCGCCCTGACGGGCCGACGGCCGCCCGAGCGACCGATCGACCTGTCTATTTTTCAGGTTTCGTCTCATTTTTTGTTCCAAAATTCATCTTCAGTGCACGGGTTGCCCTATACGGCGACGGTTGACCTCAAGACAAAATGTTGTCCAATTTTTGTCGAAAATAAAACTCAAGAAATACTCCGAAAAAAATAGTAAAAACATTTTAAACCAATCGGGAGTATTTAGACAACATTTAGGAACCTTGTTTTGAAGTGAAATCTTATAAACATAAAATCATTAAAAGTGTTGTCCGATTTTATCTCGAAATAAAAACTTGAAGAAATACTCCTAAAATATTGAAACCATTTGAAATCATTTAGGAGTATTTGGACAACGATTAAAAACATTGTTTTGGTGTAAAAATAAAATCATCAAAATTAAGATAAAAACATGTATCAAACAATCTCCCCGTTTTGATGATTACAAACCAAAATAATTTTTAGAAAAATTGGGAGGACAATTTTAAAAGCGATTTTCCGGTAAAAACATCTAACCATTTGGAAGCAACCAAAATTTCCAAAATACATAAGCAACCAAGTAAGGGAGTAAGTTTATTCAATAATAAGCACAAGCTCCCCCTATCAACAATAACATCATGAATAATGTAAAAACAATTAACCATAAGCTAAAAGCTTAGCTTTTACAAGTTGTTTAAGAGCTTATAAGCTCCCCCTGTCAACAAAACATCATTAGACAAGTATATAAGTCCATCAAGCAACAATTGGACTAAAAATAATTCACAACTTATGGCTTTTAAGAGCCATAGCTTATAGCTTTTATAACAAGCTTTTATTAGCTTCTTTGAGCTAATGAGCCATTTTCCTGTTTCTCCCCCTTTGGAATCATCAAAAATAATGTTAGGATGATAAAAACATCATACAAGTTTATCAAAGTGCGCCAATAATACGATTTATCAACCATTGAAAGAATTAAGCTTAGAATCCAAAAAAATGGGAGAGATGTATCATAAGAAATCCATAAGCTCATTTTGTTAGCCAAAAACATGATCTCAATAAGATTTGAAAATAAGAGAATCATGTAGGTGATGAGTTTTTCATGAAAACATTTTATCGAACACTTGGCGGGCGTCAAAATTTGAGGAAGATGTATATAGCCCTTGTAAAAGAAATTAAGCCAAGTTTTTCATTTCATCACCAAAAGCAATTTTCAACATATATCCAACGAATAATAGGCCTAAACAAAGTAAATTCTCAAGGGTTCGACCCATTGAGATAATTTTAGTCAAAAAGATCAAGACATTACAAATGCCATTAAGTAAAAATTAAAGAGTCATCAAGTAATATATGTCAAGCATCAAACAATGCATATTAGACATTACAAATGTCCCAAATTATCCATCTTAAACAAAACAATCAAGGCATCTCAAATGCATTTAAGCAAAAATTAAAAGAAGCACTTTTACCATCAAGTACTTCATACCAACTATCAAATAATGCCAAACTAGAGTATTTTTACCATCAAATACTCCATCAATATCATGATCATCCACAATCCATTTTCAACTTGCTATTTTAACCCTTTCAAGAAAACAAGCAAATCCATTAATGCAATTTAGAGTTTTACAAGAAAGTTCATAAAATTACAAAACAACATGGTCAAGAAGGAAATCTAAGATAATAAAGGGGTGGGGACATCATTCTTCGTCAAGAAAAGCAAGTTCCGGAATAAAATCTTTGATGAATTTCTTCAACTTGTCGATTGATTTTTGCATTTTGGAGGACTTTTGCTCCAAAGCCTCGTACCTAGCTTCATGAAACATTCTTAAATCATCATACTCGGCTTGGTGTACCTCTAGGCGGTTGAGCACCGTATTACCCTCCGGATTGCTGTTCGCCTTCCTCCGCCAATCTCACGGCCTCGGCATCATCAAAGAAGTCGTTTGGATCCTGGGAATCTTGGCCTCTTTCTCTAGCCATTTTAGTAGGTCGGATGTCCATATTCTTGCGCATAGTGACCATTTGGGAGATGTTATCAATGTCAAAGTCATTTTGAAATACCTCCGAATTTACATTCCGACGAAGGTAGTCCCGATTGTATAAGAAGTTTACAAATCCAATTGCCCATAACAAACTTCTTATTTCCTTGAGTGATGGACTCGATTAGACATTGAATAAGTATGGTGCCAAAATTAAGCGGTTCCCTTATAGCAATCTTATAAGTCAAAAATAGTCCATGTTGCTAGGCATTTTACCCGCTTTTCCACAAATATAATAAAGCGACAATAACAGATATAATTCGATGCTCAAGTGTCATCGCCAACAAAGAATATTTTGGTCATACGCCCAAATAAGTCTTAACTTCTCTCATAGACACCCCCAACATTTCATCATTCCAAATAGCACAAGAGAAATAGTCCCAACCATCTTCTCTAACATGTAAAAGCCGACAAATTTCATTAGGAGTCCACCTAAAATGACGACCCCTTACAAAACGAATTTACCACAATAGGCTTTCTATCATCATCATATTGCACCCACATATTTGCATAAAAATGTTGAATAATATCATCATCATACAAAACATATGAATGCTCCCATAAAAACATCCAACCTTGCTCTTCAAAGAATCCTCTAATAGTAGGATATTCATTAGTAAATGAATTAAAACGACAAATTTTAGTCCGAGCAATCGATTTTCCACCCATTCCCAAATCTTCATAGTACCACTCCGCATATTTATTGATGAAATCTAGAACATTGTTAGAATGGGGAGCTAAAGATATAAAAAATTTCTTACTTTCGCCCAACGGCAATTTTTGAGCGAAATTGTTCTACGGAGCTCGGCAATTTGGGCCCGAGAAAGTATGGGATTTTGAATGTCATCACGTTCTTGAGCCACGTTCCTTTGAGCAGCTCGAATATCCCTTTGTTCGGCCGTCTTGCCGATTTCTCGAAGAACCCTCTCCGCCCTTTCTTCTCTTGGAGGTGGGATTTTGGCCGTGGAATTTCTTGGAGGAGCCATATATGTAAGATTCTTGCAAAAATAAGTGGATTAACAACAAGAATCGTAAAGATTGATGAAGAAATGAAGATTATATGAGAAGGGGGTGATTTTCGCATAAAAAGGTTTGGGGGTGTTTTTGAGTCTGTTTGAGAATGAAAGAGCGGGGCCCGTTTATCTTGAAAAATTTCCCTGGGCGACCAATCGAGGTATGGTGCGACGCTCGGTCGGCGTTCGATCGACCGTCGCCCGCGACCGTCCCAATGCAATTTTTTATTCTCCAGTTTTTCAAAATTCGATTTTTCACCCCAAAAGTTTTAAAACTTTGCAAAAATATAATTTTGGACCAAGTCCAAAAATACGGGTTTCGGGAAAATATATATTCGAGTAAATTGAGATTTAACGAGTAGTGCCCTTTATGAAAATTTTACAAAATCATTTAGGGGCACTTAAGGGGTTGAATGAGATATCTTGAAAGACATGTGCATAATATCGAGTTCTAATAAAAATACGAGTGAACGTACTGCCTCGATGATTTAAGAATCTCTAATAGACGATAGCCAATGAATATGAGATATATAACCTACAATTCTTTGAGACAAATATTGCACAAGATATAATAGCACAAATGTAGGCAAGTAATAAGAGAAAAATGTTTATCTGCTATAAAAATCCATAAGAGTTTAAAAGCAACATGTAAGGTCTCATTTTTCAAGGAATTTTTAAAAAATACAAATATTTATTGAGGACCTTAATTTTAAAAAATATGAAAACTCATTTGCAATTGAGACACAAATAAAAACATGCATACTAACTAAATAAAAAGCATATTTAAATGGGGAGATACGGTTTACCAATTACGCCATTTCCATGGGTTGTCTTAGTTCCCGTGTTGATGATATCTTCCCTTTTGAAAATCATCTTGTTGATGATGGTTTCTCCAATTACTTCATTTCCAAGCTTTGTGGCCTTCTCTTTGGAAATCATCTTGTTGATGATGTCTTTGCCATTTCCAAGGATTGTGTTCTTCCCATTTTTGATTATATCCTCTTCTTGAAAATTGACTTTGTTTTCTCGTTCTTTGATCAAATGAGATGTTCATTTGATGTTTCCTTGGCGGCATGAATTTTCTTCGATTATCAATCCGCCGAGTACCTAAAATGACATTGTTTTGTGGTACCTTCAAGTGCTTGAGTCCTTTTGGATTAGCTTTGAGACTTTTAGGTCTCCAATAGAAATTTGAGCTATTTCTAGCTCGACAAGTATTTACTGGCGTGTCCCTTCTTACCGCAATAAAAACAAGTAATATTACTAACATGCATAGGAACTCGATTCTTTTTCATATGCTTGACAATGTTAGGCTCATGATCAAGTTCACTATTCAAGTTATCACAACTATTAACATTCACCATATTGGGCAATTTGTTGGTACTCAAGTTGGGTTTTGATAAATCATTTTTCATGCAATTAATATCCTCAACAAGAGTACTATTTTGTTTTTCAAGGTTTCTAACCTTATCAAGTGTGGTGGTGTGAGCACATGATAGTGATTCATACAAAGTAAATAAACTATCCTTTTCATTTTTCAAGACATTGAATTCCTTTTTCAAATTTTTGTACTTATCAAGTAATCCTTGGAATTCATTTTGAAGATCATCAAAATCATTTTGTAAATCACTATAATTATTTTGAATAACAATATCATAAGAAGTAGAAGGTTTAAGACATACCTTGTTTTCTTCTTCGATTCCCATAAAACAATGTTCAACTTCTTCATAGTTGGTAGTTGTAAGAGGCTTGTTCCTTAGATTTGAACTTGTATCCCTTTGAGAAGTAGATGCTTTTGTTTGACTCCTTTCATTTGCAAATACTCCATAGATGGCTTCTATTTTTTCCATACTTCGTGTGCCGATCGAATTCCTACAATATGTTCATATACCAAATAAGTAAGTGAACAATATAAAATATTGAGAGCTTTACCATTTAAGGAGATGATTTTCTTTTCTTCATCATTTAGCTCTTTGAGGCCTTTGGAGGTGTGTGGTGTATTTATCATCGAACGGATTCTCCATTTATGACGATGTTCCAAATATCGAACCCGCAACCTTGTAGATAACATTCCATTCTTTCTTTCCAAAATATAAAATTTTTGTAATCAAATAGAGGTGGCTTGGTGGTGGAGGTGCCGGAAAAATGAGCTTCGTTTGTAGCCGACGATCGTTCCTCTTCACTCGCGATGTGAAACGAGCTTGCCAAAGAGTTTGG
This sequence comes from Rehmannia glutinosa, assembly GCA_016081115.2. Lineage (NCBI taxonomy): Eukaryota > Viridiplantae > Streptophyta > Magnoliopsida > Lamiales > Orobanchaceae > Rehmannia > Rehmannia glutinosa. Next base: position 46,739,406 of record CM071932.1, read on the forward strand.
CTTTGATACCACTTGTAAGTCCAAGCGGCTACGATAATCTAAAGGGGGTGAATAGATTATCTCCATCTTTTTGATTTTGCCCTCTTTTTCGAACCGAATGCCCAAAGACAATAATAAAGGTGCGGAAAGTAAACAACACACGTCGATTTATAGAGGTTCAACCCACCTAGGGCCTAATCCTCTACCACCCCAAAGATATCCGGGATGGATTTCAAAAAGAAAAAGATTTTATTAATTTACCAAAAATTAATACAACACCAACTTACAACACCTTGAAGAGCACCACACTCTTCTTCACCACCACCTTTGAGATTGCCACAATCTCACTTGAAGATTACCACAATCTCCAACGCACCTTGTGAAGATTACCACAATCTTCAACCTTGAAGAATACCAAATTCTTCAACACCTCAACAAGACGATTACCACAATCTTCTCACACCTAACACCTATATCACCCAAGTGTGTTCTTACCACAAGAACACTCACAATGATATTTTGTGTTGAATGATAACCAAAATTCAAGATTACAACTCGATAATAAATTATACAATTGAGTGCAAGTGTAATCAAGAATAGCCTAGATCTCAAGGATGCGAAAGTGATAAGCCAGAAAATTACAACAAGAATAGTAACTATGAAAAACAAGTGTTTGCTTGAAGTGTATCTTGTTGTATTGTATATCAATGGTTGTATTGGTCGCTCCAAAACTTCCTCTATTTATAGGAGATGGTTGATCAAGCATAGGCTCCTCTCGGGGATTGAAAATCTACTGAGAAAAATACAATTAAAATCAAGAATATAATGTTAGAAATCAATCCCACATTTTAAGGAAATGTTGTCTGTTGTCAAACGGTCGAATTTTTCTTTGTCAAAAGGTAGGGCGACCGGTCGCGCACTGATAAGAGAAAAGAAAAGAACACAACACATTTACAAGGGGTGACCGGTCGACCTATACCTCGACCGTCGACCATCACCCCAACCGGTCCCCTTATGGGTTTGAAGAGAGAAAAACGTTCCCGTTTCAAATTAAATGTTCAGTGCACGGCCGCACCCTAAGGCGGCCGGTCGACCGACGATCGACGCCTTGGCGCGATGCCGTCGACTTTGTCTATTTTTCGTGTTCGTCTCATTTTTGTTCCAAAATTCATCTTCAGGGGTTGCCTATACGACTGACGGCCGGTTGACCTCGAGACAAAATGTTGTCCAATTTTTGTTGAAAATAAAACTCAAGAAATACTCCGAAAAAATAGTAAAAACATTTTAAACCAATCGGGAGTATTTAGACAACATTTAGGAACCTTGTTTTGAAGTGAAATCTTATAAACATAAAATCATTAAAAATGTTGTCCGATTTTATCTCGAAATAAAAACTTGAAGAAATACTCCTAAAAATATTGAAACCATTTGAAATCATTTAGGAGTATTTGGACAACGATTAAAAACATTGTTTTGGTGTAAAAATAAAATCATCAAAATTAAGATAAAATATGTATCAAACAATCTCCCCTTTTTGATGATTACAAACCAAAACAATTTTTAGAAAAATTGGGAGGACAATTTTAAAAGCGATTTTCCGGTAAAAACATCTAACCGTTTGGAAGCAACCAAAATTTCCAAAACACATAAGCAACCAAGTAAGGGAGTAAGTATATTCAATAATAAGCACAAGCATAAGAGAATCATGTAGGTGATGAGTTTTTCATGAAAACATTTTATCGAACACTTGGCGGGCGTCAAAATTTGAGGAAGATGTATATAGCCCTTGTAAAAGAAATTAAGCCAAGTTTTTCATTTCATCACCAAAAGCAATTTTCAACATATATCCAACGAGTAATAGGCCTAAACAAAGTAAATTCTCAATGGTTCGACCCAATTGAGATAATTTTAGTCAAAAAAGATCAAGGCATTACAAATGCCATTAAGTAAAAATTAAAGAGCCATCAAGTAATACATGTCAAGCATCAAACAATGCATATTAGACATTACAAATGTCCCAAATTATCCATCTTAAACAAAACAATCAAGGTATCTCAAATGCATTTAAGCAAAAATTAAAAGAAGCACTTTTACCATCAAGTACTTCATACCAACTATCAAATAATGCCAAACTAGAGTATTTTTACCATCAAATACTCCATCAATATCATGATCATCCACAAGCCATTTTCAACTTGCTATTTTAACCCTTTCAAGAAAACAAGCAAATCCATTAGTGCAATTTAGAGTTTTATAAGAAAGTTCATAAAATTACAAAACAACATGGTCAAGAAGGAAATGCTAAGATAATAAAGGGGTGGGGACATCATTCTTCGTCCCAAGAAAAGGAAGTTCTAGGAATAAAATCTTTGTTAGGAGTATAATTGCCAATTTGAAAAACAAATTTCTTAGTCCTGTTTGGTAAAGAAGTTTTGATTAAATCTGTGATTAGTGCCCTTCCTACATATGTGATGTCTTGTTTTAAAATTCCTAGTTGTGTTTGTAAGGACATTTGTCAGTATTCTGCTAAATTCTGGTGGGGGAGCAATCTTGAGGGGCCTAATAAAATTCATTGGTTTAAATGGTCCAAACTTGCTTTGCCAAAAGACATGGGTGGGATGGGGTTTAAAGATATCTGCCTTTTCAATGACTCTCTGCTGGCTAAGCAACTCTGGAGAGTGGTCACCAAGCCTAACATTTTAATGAGCCAGGTCATTAGAGGCAAATATCTGTACAAGAAGAAATTGTTTGAGGTGTCTCCAAAAAACGGTGATTCGTGGCTCTGGAGATGTTGGCTTGCTGCTAGGGATACTCTTAAAATGGGGATTAGGTATCAAGTAGGGGATGACAAATCTATTCAAGTTTGGTACTCCCCTTGGATACCGATACCCACAATTTCAAACCTCACCGGTCGGGAATGGGGAATTCGATATTATGTGGGCTAGAGAGCTTATTGATGGGGATAACATGTGCTGGAACAAGGAACTTATCACTAAAACTTTTACTGCTTATGATGCTGAATGTATTCTCAAGATTCCAATTAGTCTTACAGGGTGCGGGGACAGGCTGGTGTGGCACTTCGATCCCAAAGGCCAATTCACAACGAAATCATGCTATAAGGCAGCGTTGACAAGATCGAGGATCCTACACTTTGGGCCAGAATCCAGCAAGAATAGGGAACTTGAAGCTAAAATGTGGAAGAAAACATGGAAAATGGAGATAAAAGGAAAGATCAAACATTTTATTTGGCGATGTTGGCATAACACCCTTACTACGAAAGAACAACTACTCAAGAAGGGAATCAAGACGGATCCCATGTGCCAGGTGTGTGGAGAGTTTGCTGAAAGTTTGGACCATATTTTATTTCACTGTCTCAGAGCTCAACTTGTGTGGAAATTGGCCCCTGTTTCATGGGAAAACATAGGCGATCCATCATTCTCATTCTCCGGATGGTGGTCTCATATTTGCCTTATGAAAGTGAGAATCTTGTGGATAGAATTCAACTCACAACTTACATCCTATGGTGGTTATGGAAGGCAAGAAATTTATGGGTATTCCAAAATATTCGAAATCGGAAAAAGAGATCGTAGAATCGGCTTTCTCGGAATGGATGGAACTTAAGTCAATGAATAAGCATACATATCCCGGGCGTTTCTGCTAAGCACAATGCATCGAAAAGGTAATGGACCGACCAAGCTTCCAAAGTAGGACATTTTTCCCTTCATGTCGATCTTTTAGCCAGGATGAAAATTACCGCATTAATTGCGGTGTGAAGAATGATCAAGATATTGTTGTAGCAAACTGGAGTGCTTGGCTAGAGCAACATACATCAAACACAGACTTCCTTGTTGTGGGCGATAAGATGGGCAATGGTCAAGGCACATAAAAAATCTTGGTCAAAAAAATCGTCATTGAGATAGATGCCATTGATCTTTTGTTTGGAAGGTTCGAGAACAATCAACCTTTCGATGTGAGCAGCTCGACAATATCAGAGGACATTTATCTGTTAAAACACCTATTTGAACACTGTTGCTTTGTTTTACATTGTATGAACTTTGCCTGTGTTTTGGTCAATTTGAGTGTGGCTTCTGAGGGGGAGAATTATGTCTAGATACTCCCCTGTTACCCATTATGGTGGTAGGTTGTAAACCATATGGAGAGTGTCGATTGACACTAGGCTTGTAACTTCTTTTGAGTTTATGAAATCCCACATCGTTTGAGAAAAAAAAAAAAAGATAAGGCGTAAGTAAAAGAAGCGTTTGTGAGATTAGAGGAGAAAACGAGAAACAGCTAAGCCGTTCATTAAGGAGATCCAATGAGTTGCTTTGGCTGATTAGTCTCCACTTTCATGTATATAGTATTTTTTTTTATTGGTTGTCGTGTGAAAATTGAAATAATATTTGGATAAATAAATGAAACTAAGATTTTATAGATTTGAAATGTTATGTTATGGAAAATGAGAAGAGATAATGGTGATTTCCAATAAAAACAAATTAAAAAAAAACATAATTCCATTTTGCGAATAGAGAAATGACAATGAAGACTTGAAAATGAAACCAAACAAGACTATATATAATTTCATCGGCAAAATTATATTTTTAGTCCTCTAGGTGGAGTCTCTCGGAGATTTGGTCCTTTTTTTTCTCGACTTAGAGTTCATTCTTTTAAATGGATGAAATTCGTCATTTTAGCCCCGTTACCTGCTATAACAGAAAATGTTACCTGCTAGTGGATTTTATTCGATTCAAACTTTAATTTTTTTTTAAATAATAATAGAATATTATTCATGATAAAACAAATGAGTTTTAACTTGGCCAATTAATATTATTCTTCTTTTATTGGCAAAATTGATAAAAATTTAACATATATATTTCAAAAAAATTATAAAAAAATCTATTAAATATATGGATAGCAATTTCTAATATTTGAAAAGAGAAAAATTTTTCTTTTAATTGAGACTTTAAATAAATTTTAAAAATAAAAGAATATTATTCATGATTTCAAAAAATGAGTTTTAATTTTATACTTTTAAATATTTATTTAAATTGTGAAGCCACCATCAATGTTTCCACTCGTCGGGCCACGTCGTTGACTTCTATATATTGTATATATATTATGTTATATATATATAGGGGTTGGTTCTTGTGAGACCATCTCTTGGGGTGAGACCGTAAGAAATAATTCTAACCACTACCATCAACCAATCAACGGTTAAGATTATAATTAATATAAAATATTAAATAATTAATTTAATCACAAAAAGGGTAACAAGGTAAAATAACAATATGGTGTAAAAACTTACCATTAAAATAGCTAGATAAAAATGGAAGTAATATCACCGATATCAATCACATTTCAAACAAATAGCAATCCCACGGAAATAGCCATAACAATCGTTCCTTTCTCTCTCTCTCTCTCTCTCTCTCTCTCTCTCTCTCTCCCCAATGCGACTGAAGAAATTGCGAGAATAGAGAAACGCAACTATAAACACCATACAAAATGAAGAAATATTCCACAATTAATCCAAAAACTACTATAGATCCAGTTTTGATTACAATGCAATAAAACCGTTCGATTATTGCTTGTGTAGAACTCGATACACAATTAATAAATTACTATATGCTTAAATTTTTTTCAATCCATAATAATCGCACAATCATTGTTTTGTGTCTGCTTGCGTTGATTGCTACGAATATAAAGTGTTAGTGTACATCTTTGCACATTTAGAATAATAATGATGCGTCTTAGTGTGATTTTACATATGTAGACTAACAAACAAAGAAAAAAAGTAGAATTGTAATGCATATATTGTTAACGAATGATGAATATTTAGATGAATCCTAATGAATATATACATTAAGAATGATGCATTCTTATCGTGATTTTAGTAACAAGACATCATAAAAAAAGTTATGGAAAATAATGCATGTTTCTTTACGTCGATGCAAAATTAGAATAACAATGATGCATACTTAATGTGATTTTACAACATATTCAATCTAACAAGGAAAAAATAGTATAATTGTAACGATATAGTGTTAATGAATGATGCATAATTAGATTAATCCTGATGCATAATTACACTAAGAATGATGCATGCTTATCGTGATTTTATTAGCAAAACATTATAAAAAAGTTAAGGAATAATGCATATTTTAGTGTAATTTTGTTGCATATTTAGCATACGTGTAATTTTGTTGCATATTTAGCATTCAAATGATGTATACTTAGTTTAATTTTACTTCATATTTAGATTTACAACAATGCATATTTAGTTTATGTTTAACACACATATTCTTAATAAATAGAGCATATTTAGTCTAAGTCTTCTACATGGTTACACTAATGATAATGCACAATTAGTTTATGACTGTTGAATATTTAGCATAATAATAATACATGCTTAGTTTGAATTTACTACATTTTTATGTTTACGAATTATGCATATTTAATGAACCTTTAATACATATATTCTTACGGAATGGTGCATAATTAGTTTAAAAATCTTCTGCATGATTACACTAATAATGCAGGCAAAACCAATACAATGAAATGTGGAAATTATAATCAAATTATATGCCCAAAAGTTATCTCCTCAAACTAAGAATATCGAGAATTCATCTCCTTCAATCTGAATCCATCAATCAATATCCATAATTCCATGAATCTTGGATATGCCAAAAGATACTCCATTTATCACTCCTGCCGAATTTAATGGGATTTACAATACTTACCTTATTTAAAAAACCGGTCCATATGTATAATTACATTATATCCTTTTAAACTTTTTTAGCTTTAAAATTACCTTAAATATTAGATTAATCCAACCCCTTCAAAAAATAAGAATAAACGCACCAAATGAATCCCTACATTCTCACCATAGGATATTGGTCTCATTTGAACCAATACCTATACACACACACATATATATATATATGTAACATATGTTCTATTAATGTATATGTGTATATATAAAATGTTGATTAATACAAAAGAAAAATATAAAGAAATAGAAATTAAAATAATATTTATGTTAATATTTTAAAAACTTGAATAACCATTTAAACTCTTTGAAAAAATGGATATTTTGTTAATATTTATATATATAATATTTAAGTATACCATTAGTTAGAATTATGAAATATTTTAATAATATTTTTCTACATTTTAAAAATAATTCCTATATTTATAAATTATGAAATTATTTAATATTGTAAACTAATTTTATTTTAATTATATTTGAATTAAATATATTTTCAATAACTAAATGTGATTCTTATAATTTTTTTGTATTTTTAAAATCAATAAGTAACTTAAACCAGAAAAAGAAATAGAAAAAAATATTTGTTTCGAAATAGTTTTAGTAAAACATTTTTTTAGTAAAATATTTGAGCGAAATAGTTTTCTAATTCCAAAATATGAAATTAACAATTTAAATAAAAATTAAAGTATAAAATTTAAAACTCATTTTTTTAACATGAATAATATTCTATTATTTTTTAAAATTTGAAAGTTTGAATTAAAGAAAATCCACTAGCGAATGTAACAATTACCTATTATAGCGAAAACATTTAAAGGATCAATTCAAAGTTGAGTAAAAAAGGACCAAATTTTCGAGTGGCTCTACTTAGAGGACTAAGAAAATAATTTTTCCTAATTTCATCACACACACACACACATACACTCTCACACACACACACAAATACACACACACACACACACACACACACACACACACACATATATATATATATATATATATATGTATGGAGATGATCCAGTGAGACTAGGGCCTTAGGTGAGACCGTAGGGACTCATCTCACCATCCCCCATAATAATCAAAGGCTAAGATTAAATTAATTACAATTACATTAAATATTTAATTTAATCTCCTAAAGGTATCAAAATCGAAACAGATCTAAATTGTAATCTAATTATAACAAGAAACTTGATTATTGAAGGAAGGGAATCAATCACGATCTTTCCTAATAGATTATCGATTACATCTATAATCTCACCTTATCTCAAATCAAACGCCGCTTCTTCTTTCCCACGCCATTATCGTTCTCTAAAATTTACAGAGAAACAAAAAAACTATAGAAAGTAGATTGTCGCTAAGAAGCGTAGAAGATGACTTCAATTCTTATCGAGAAAACCTCATCAATTCTAGAAGAAACATCAACAGACAACATAATGGAAATAAACATCCATGGTGAACTACAATCGATACGTAAACATCAAACCGTTAAAACGAAATTGTCTCGAAGAAGATGATGCAAATTTATTTATTATTAGCGCATATGCATGATGTTGCATGTTTACTTTTAATATATTGCATAAATAGATATATGTTATTTGCATATATGCTACTTGTTCAATGAATATTCAACAAAACTAGACTTATATATATTAGGGCTTGAATCAAATTGGACCCATATCATAACGGAGAATGTGGGTACCGATCCGAGCCATCGGAAGAAACGATTTACTAATTGATTTATTTTGGGCAAAAAAGTCTTTTCATTACTATTATTATTATTATTTAATTTATGCATTTATTTAATCTCATTAATTTCCCAATATTATCTATTAACTAATGAGCTACGGATAAAATCATCCGGCCACAAGGCCAAGATCCGATCCACGCCCCACTTCTTCAATGCGGCCATGAGGCAATTCGCATAATTCACATTGAGTATTTTTATTTATGCTCCGAATTTTCTCCCATTCACCATGCCGATTAAGCGTCGAAGGGGCCTCCCAGGATAATCCCAAGTTCCCACCATAGAAGATTTCCACCTCTAGAGAAAAAGTATTTCTTTTATCGAATCCTGGAGTGATCAACAAGGAAAAAGAAGCATCATTTGGGCGCCGTGCGTGAGAACGATGCTAAGACACTCATATCTTCTGGAGCATATGGACGAATAGAGGATAGTGGATGCCATCTCTCGGAGGACCGTGTTCACCAAAAATTATATGGATATCAATCTATCGCAAGTGTACAAAGTGTAGTTTATAGGATAATGGCAAGCAAGGTCGTATTCCTCGGGATTGATACGAAATACTTTGGCTATAATAACATCGTATTCCAATTATATTGAAGCGACCGAAAATCAATAAGTTTTAAGAAATAATAAAAAAATAAAAATAAAATAAATAATTTTGTAAAAACTCGAACTCTACAAGTCTTTTCAATAAATATGAAAGCAACCATAGGTACATAATCTCAACATGCTTCTTCAATATTAATTCCAATCAATGTTTCAAAACCAATTCATGTGTTTCTATGGTTTCAATTCCTAAATTAGTATATATTCGTAAAACTTGTAGATCTCCGATATGTTACAACTATTATTAACTCCCAAAAGATCTTTGAATTGAATGGCTCCCCACAAACAGTTGTAGGTCTCCCGACTCGTTATACCCGTTTATGTCTGAATTCGATTTCCATCTATGTTAGAACACATCTCCCGAATTTTGCCCTAACAAATATGACATGCAAATTATTGATAAGGACTCGAATTCATAAAATAGAACACATATATAAATTAAGAAAACAATCAATCAAGATTTAACATGAATCCAAAGTTTTTATTATGCCATAGGATCCGAAATAATTAAGATTTAACAATCAATCAAGAAGACATCATTCATAAGTTCGGCATAATTAATACTCTCTCGGGTACTTGACATCGCGATTCACATGAAAGTAGTGTATCACTCATCTCTCAAAGTGTATGATAAGTGTTTACACTCAATTCAATTCATTGAATGTAGAACTACCATAGGCTTGCAAACCGTCTAGCATCTCTACCACTTTTGTGTGCACAATTTAAGAATCAAAAAGGACTTTCACTTAGTTGCAATGTAGGCTCTTTGGTAAGGGTAGGAAAAATTTGGATTAAGTGACTTGACTTGAGCAAATAGAATTGAAGTACATAGACTTTCAATTCACCAACCCAATTTTATTTAAAAATAATTCTTTGAAGATATTTTCCCTTTTCTACTCAACTCCACTATTTTTCTCCTTTTTCATTCTTAGACCTTTTTCCTTTTTTCCTTTTATTTTTTTAGCCTCAAGCTCTCAATTTTTCAAAATTTTCGGAAATTTTCTTTTCTTCTCCTTTTCTTCTTTGCTCGATTTTTCTCTCTTTTCTTTCCAGAATTTTTCTTTCTTTTTCGAGCTTTATTATTCTTTCATTTACCTAAGCACTGCTCATCCCTCATTCTTTTGCCAACTTTCTCTCTCTTTTTTTTTTTCAAGATTTCACCACATCTCCCCCAAACTATTCATCTTCTATAAGCTCAAGTAATTTTAGAGATAAAAATCATCTTTCAATTTTAAAGATTAAAATGTGGCTGCCAATAAAACGTTAGGGCTCAAAGTGACTAACTAGGGAATTATGAGTTCATAGGTAGGCTTTTTAGGCTAAGTAGACTAGACAAAGAAGGCCTTAAATCATTTTCTAAAATTGCACACACACACATGGCTTCAATGAAGATATCAAAGCAAGTTCTAGAATTCTAACATTCATGAATGACACACTCAAGAAAAAATAGATCGCATATTATGAAAGCGGGTTATAAGCACAAAAGCTCACATGCTTATTTTTCGCAACATGCTCAAAATACCCATTTTCTCAATCAATGTCAAACAAGTAAAAGACATCTCCTTAACAATTCATCACATTATTCACAAAACTATTTCATCTCATAAAATCAAATGCTCATAGTAAAATCATACGAAACATTTTGTACTTTTTTTTCGAATTCTTGATCCCAAATCACACAAAAGTGATTAAACGTGCTAAAGCGATAAACATGCCAAAATAAAAAATAAAAAAAAAATTTGAAATACGATAAATTATCTTTGTGTAGTTTATAGGATAATGGCAAGCAAGGTCGTATTCCTAGGGATTGAATATGAAACACTTAGGCTATAACAACATCGTATTCTAATTTTATTGAAGCGACCGAAAATCTAGAAATAATTATTTAATCTAAACAAATAAAAATAAAAGAAATAATTTTGTAAAAACCCGAACTCCACAAGTCTTTTCAATAAATACGAAAGCAACCCTAGGCACATAATCTCAACATTTTTCTGCAATATTAAATCCAATCAATGTTTCAAAACCAATTCATGTGTTTTGTATGGGTTCAATTCCTAAACTAGTTTATTCCCCCTCTCGGGAGGTGCATAAACAGTATATTAATAACAATTGTAGATCTCTCGATACATTATAACTATTATTAACTCCCAAAAGATCTTTGAATTGAATGACTCCCCACAAAGAGTTGTAGGTCTCCCGACTCGTTACACCCGTTAATGTCTAAATTCGATTTCCGTCTTCTCCGAAATTTTGCACTAACAAATATGGCATGCAACTTATTAATTAGATAATAAGCAAGAAAATAAGCACTCGAATTCATAAAATAGAACACATAAATCAATTAAGAAAATAATCAATCAAGATTTAACATGAATCCACAGTTTTGATTATGCCTAGATCCGAAATATTAGCTCAACATTGATAACAAATTCATAGATAAACTTGAAATCAATAGTTATCTAAACTAAGAAAGAAACCCCTTCTTTGTTAGGATGAATCCTCCTTCCAAGCCTTCAAACTTTTGTACTTAGTAGATGCGAAAGGCCTTGTGGTGCTCTTCGTAACCTAGCTCTCCTCTCTCGAGAAGACCTTTGATTTGTGTAATCTTGTGTATTGTATTGTATTTTATGGTGTAATATCACATATCTTCGTGCAAGGCCTTGGTTCCCTTATATATGTGCTTTTAGGGATCATTTGTAGAGTTCGATGGGAAAAGGACTCAAAATCGGACGTAAACACATCGCATGGGCTGTGTCGATTCACACGGCCATCCCACACGGCCGATCAGTGGGCCCACACGGGCAGACCGTAACACGTCTCTGTCTTTTGTTTTCTCCCAAACACTTCACATGGTCGTGTAACCTTCACACGAGAGATCACATATCTGTCACCCCACGGGCGATTGTGTGATTTGCTTTCATCCATTTTCTTCATCTTTTCGATCTTCTCTTTGCACTCGTCGAACGCGTCGGGCCTTCCAACTGATATCTTTCCATTTAAGCTCGTTTCAAAAAAAACGTTACAATAATACGCATATCATGCCCTTCTATGGAAACCAAGTAAAATACATTGAATATACGTGCAAAATGCATCAATTATGTAGTAAAATAAGCCCTTTAATGCACGTATATTTTACATTTATCAAAATCCACCAAACTTAAACCATTGTTCATCCTCGAGCAAATTAAGAAAAATAAAATCAAGGGAACATAGAAAACACAAGAACACTATAAACATTCACTTCATTTGACTCCATATCTAAGTAAATCGTGCAATTCATTATCAAAAAGTCATCATTCACAAGTTCGGCATAATTAATACTCTCGGATAGTTGACATCGCGACTCACATGAAAGTAGTGTATCACTTATCTCTCAAAGTGTATGGTAAGTGTTTACTCTCAATTCAATTCATTGAATTTAAAACTACCATAGGCTTGCAAATCGCCTAACATCTTTACCACTTTTGTGAGCACAATTTAAGAATAAAAAGGACTTTCATTTGGTTGTAATATAGGCTCTTTGGTAAGGGTAGAGAAAATTTGGATTAAGTGACTTGACTTGAGCAAATATAATTTAAGTACACGGACTTTCAATTCACCAACCCATTTTATCTGAAATCATTATTTCAAGATATTTTTCCTTTCTACTCAACTCCACCATTTTTCTAATTTTTCTTTCTTAGACCTTTTTGCCTTTTTGTTTTTGTTTTTCGTAACCAAGATCTCAATATTTCAAAATTTTTAGAATTTTTCTTTTCTTCTCCTTTTTCTTCTTTGCTCGATTTTTTTCTCTCTTCTTTTTCCCGAATTTTTTTTTCTTCTCGAGCTTCATTATTTTTTAATTTACCTAAGCACCGCTCATCTCTCATTCTTTTGCCAACTCTCTCTCTCTCTCTCTCTCTCTCTCTCTCTCTCTCTCTCTTTCAAGATTTTACCACATCTCCCCCAAACTATTCATCTTCTATAAGCTCAAGTAGTTTTAGAGATAAAAATCATCTTTTAATTTTAAAGATCAAAATGTGGCTGCCAATAAAAAGTTAAGGCTCAAAGTGGCTAACTAGGGAATTATGAGTTCATAGGTAGGCTTTTTAGGCTAAGTAGACTAAACAAAGAAGGCCTTAAATCATTTTCAAAAATTGCACACACACATGGCTTCAATGAAGATACCAAAGCAAGTTCTAGAATTCTAACATTTATGAATGACACACTCAAGAAAAATAAGATCGCATATTATAAAAGCGTTATAAGCACAAAAGCTCATATGCTTATTTTTCGCAACATGCTCAAATACCCGATTTTCTCAATCAATGCCAAACAAGTAAAAGACATCTCCTCAACAATTCATCACATTATTCACAAAATTATTTCATCTCATAAAATCAAATGCTCATAGTAAAATCAATGGAAACTTTTTGTACTTTTTCGAATTCTTGATTCCAAATCACACAAAAGCGATTAAACGTGCTAAAGCGATAAACATGCCAAAATAAAAAATAAAAAACAATTTGAAATCTTTGCAAGTATCTTTGTGTAGTTTATAGGATAATGGCAAGCAAGGTCGTATTCTTTAGGGATTGAATATGAAACACTTAGGCTATAACAACATCGTATTCCAATTTTATTGAAGCGACAAAAATTAAGAAATAATATTTAATCTAAACAAATAAAAATAAATGAAATAGTTTTGTAAAAACTCGAACTCCACAAGTCTTTTCAACAAATACAAAAGCAAACCTAGGCACATAATCTCAACATTTTTCTACAACATTAAATCCAATCAATGTTTCAAAACCAATTCACGTGTTTCATCTATGGTTTCAATTCCTAAATTAGTTTATTACTCCTCCCGAGTGGTGCATAAATGGTATATTATTAACAATTGTAGATCTCCCGATCGTTACCACTATTATTAACTTCCAAAAATCATTGAATTGAATGACTCCCCACAAACAGTTGTAGGTCTCCCGATTCGTTTCACCCGTTTATGTCTGAATTCGATTTTTGTCTTCTCCCGAATTTTGCACTAACAAATATGACATGCAAATTATTGATCAGATAATAAGCAAGAAAATAAGAACTCAAATTCATAAAATAGAACTCATAAATCAATTAAAAAAACAATCAATCAAGATTTAACATGAATCCACAGTTTTGATTATGCCCTAGGATCCGAAAGATTACCCAACATTGATAATAAATTCATAGACAAACTTGAAATCAATAGTTATCTAAACTAAGAAAGAAAATCCCTTCTTATCAGGATGAATCCTCCTTCCAAGCCTTCGAAACTCTTGTGCTTCCGTAGATGCGAAAGGCCTTGTGGTGCTCTTCGTAACCTAGCTCTCCTCTCTCAGAAGACCTTTGATTTGTGTAATCTTGTGTATTGTATTGTATTTTGTGGTGTAATATCATATATTTTCGTGCAAGGCCTTGGTTCCCCTTATATAGGTGCTTTTAGAGATCACTTGTAGAGTTCTGATGGGAAAAGGACTCAAAATCGACGCAGACACATCGCATGGGCCGTGTTAGTTCACACGGCCACCCCACACGGTCGAGTGGTCCCACAGGTCAGACCGTGTAACACGTCTATGTCTCTATTTTCTCCCGAACACTTCACATGGTCGTGTAACCTTCACACGGGAGATCACACAGTCCTGTCACCCCACACGGGCTGACCGTGTGACTTGGTTTCGCTTCGTTTTCTTCATCTTTTTGATCTTCTCTTTGTACTCGTCGAACGCGCGTCCGAGCCTTCCAACCGATATCTTTCTATTTAATCTCATTTCTTGTAAAAAGTTACAAGAATTCACATATCATCATGCCTTTCTAAGAAAATCAAGTAAAATACATCAATATACGTGCAAAATGCATCAATTATGTAGTAAAATAAGCCCTTAATTGCACGTATATTTTACATTTATCGAAATCCCTCAAACTTAAACCATTGCACATCCTCGAGCAAATTAAGAAAAATAAAATCAAGGGAACATAGAACACACAAGAACACTATAAACATTGAGCCTCATTTACTCCATATCTAAGTAAACTCATGCAATTCATTATCAAGAAGTCATCATTCACAAGTTCGGCATAATTAATGCTCTCTCGGGTACTTGACATCGCGACTCACATGAAAGTAGTGTATCACTCATCTCAAAGTGTATGGTAAGTGTTTACTCTCAATTCAATTCATTGAATTTAGAACTACCATAGACTTGCAAATCGCCTAACATCTCTACCATTTCGTGTGCACAATTTAAGAATAAAAAAGACTTTCATTTGGTAAGGGTAGGAAAAAATTAGATTAAGTGACTTAACTTGAGCAAATAGAATTTAAGTACATAGGCTTTCAATTCACCAACCCAATTTTATATAAAAATCGCAAGATATTTTCCTTTTCTAATCAACTCCACCTTTTTCTCCTTTTTTTCGTTCTTAGGCCTTTTTCCTTTTTCCTTTTGTTTTTTTAGCCTCAAGCTCTCAAGCTCTCAATTTCAAAATTTCAGAATTTTTCTTTTCTTCTCTTTTTCTTCTTTGCTCGATTTTCCTCTCTTTATTTTTTTCCAAATTTTTTTCTTTCTTTTTTGAGCTTCATTATTCTTTCATTTACCTACACACTCCTCATCCCTCATTCTTTTGCCAACTTTCTCTCTCTCTCTCTCTCTCTCTCTCTCTCTCTCTCTCTCTTTTTTTCACCCAAGATTTCACCACGTCTCTCCTAAACTATTCATTTTCGTAAGCTCAAGTAGTTTTAGGGATAAAAATTATCTTTAAATTTTAAGGATCAAAATGTGGCTAACAATAAAAAGTTAAGGCTCAAAGTTGTTAACTAGGGAATTATGAGTTCATAGGTAGGCTTTTTAGGCTAAGTAAACTAAATAAAGATGGTCTTAATGCATTTTCAAAAATTGCACACACACATGGCTTCAATAAAGACCGGTGTTGTAAAAATCGGCCTAGGCGGTCTAGTCGGAATAAATCGGCCGAAAATCGGCAAAAATCGCCAAAATACAAAACAAAAAGAAAAAAAGAAAAACCTTGGTGTTTCTAGGCGCCCTCTTAGGCGCTAGGTGCCCATTGCCCCGACTAGCGCCTAGCGATTTTCGCAACCTTAATAAAGATACCAAAGCAAGTTCTAAATTAGACATTCATGAATGATACAACCAAGGAAAAATAAGGCCGCATAATAAAAAAGCAATTATAGGCACAAAAGCTCACATGCTTATTTTTCGCAACATGCTCAAAAATCCAATTTTCTCAATCAATGCCAAACAAGTAAAAGACATCTCCTCAACAATTCATCTCATAAAATCAAATGATCATAGTAAAATCATATGGAAACTTTTTGTACTTTTCGAATTCTTGATCCCAAATCACACTAAAGCGATTAAATGTGCTAAAGCGATAAACATGCTAAAATAAAAAATCAAATTCGAAATCTGAAGTGAGCGAGGTGTAGTTTATAGGATAATGGCAAGCAATGCCGTATTCCTTAGGGATTAAATATGAAACACTTAGGCTATAACAACATCTTATTCTAATTATATTGAAGCGACCAAAAATCAAGAAATAATTATCTAATCTAAATAAATAATAATAAAAGAAATAATTTTGTAAAAACCCGAACTCCACAAATCTTTTCAACAAATACGAAAGCAACCTTAGGCATATAATCTCAACATTTTTCTTCAATATTAAATTCAATCAATGTTTCAAAACCAATTCATATGTTTCTATGTGTTCAATTCCTATAGTAGTTAATTCCCCCTCTCGGGTGGTGCATAAACAATGAGATTAATAACAATTGTAGATCTCACGTTACAACTATTATTAACTCTCAATTTTTTTGAATTGAATGACTCCCCACAAACACTTGTAGGTCTCTCAATTTACACCCGTTTATGTCGAATTCGATTTTTGTCTTTGTTAGAACTCATCTCCGAATTTCGCACTAACAAATATAACATGCAAATTATTGATTAGATAATAAGCAAGAACATAAGCACTCGAATTCATAATATAAAACACATAAATCAATTAAGAAAACAATCAATCAAGATTTAACATGAATCCAAAGTTTTGATTATGCCCTAGGATCCGAAAGATTACCCCAACATTGATAACAAATTCATAGACAAACTTGAAATCAATAGTTTGACATCGTTTAAGTATAGACAATAGATCTAAACTAAGAAAGAAAACTCCTTCTTGTGAAGATGGATCTTCCTTCCAAGCCTTCAAAAGTCTTGTGCTTCCATAGATGCAAAAACCCTTATGGTGCTCTATGTAAACTAGCCCTCCTATCTCGAAAGACCTTTGATTTGTGTAATCCTATGTTTTGTATTGTATTTTGTGGTGTAATATCATATATTTTCGTGCAAGGCCTTGGTTCCCCTTATAGAGGTGTTTTGAGAGATCACTTGTAGACTTCGGGGAAAATGACTCAAAATCGACGCAGACACATCGCATGGGCCATGTCGGTTCACACGCCACCCCACATGGCCGTGGTCCCACACGGGCGACCGTGTAACACGTCTCGATCTCTGTTTTTCCCGAATACTTCACATGGTCGTGTAACCTTCACACGGAGCTCACACGGCCGTGTCACCCCACACGGGCCGACCGTGTGACTTGCTTTCGTCCGTTTTCTTTGTCTTTTTGATCTTCTCTTTGCACTAGTCAAACGTGTCCGGGCCTTCCAACTGATATCTTTCCATTTAGGCTCTGTTTTTACGTAAAAAGTTACAAGAATACGCATTATCATGTCCTTCTAAGGAAACCAAGTAAAATATATCTTTTGAATATACGTGTAAAATGCATCAATTATGTAGTAAAATAAGCCCTTAAATGCACGTATATTTTACACGTATCAATATCCTCAAACTTAAACCATTGCTCGTCCTCAAGCAAATTAAGAAAAATAAAATCAAGGGTACAAAGAACATTATAAACATTCAACCTCATTTGACTCCATATCTAAGTAAACTTTGCAATTAATTATCAAGAAGTCATCATTCACAAGTTCGGGCATAATTAATACTCTCTCGGGCACATGAAATCGCGACTCACATGAAAGTAGTGTATCACTCATCTCTCGAAGTGTATGGTAAGTGTTTACTCTCAACTCAATTCATAGAATGTAGAACTACCATAGGCTTGCAAATTGTCTAACATCTCTACCACTTTTGTGTTCACAATTTAAGAATCAAAAAGGACTTTCATTTGGTTGTAATGTAGGCTCTTTGGTAAGAGTAGGGAAAATTTGGATTAAGTGACTTGACTTGAGTAAATAGAATTGAAGTAAACAGACTTTCAATTCACCAGCCCAATTTTATCTACAAATCATTCTTTCAAGATATTTTTCTTTTCTACTCAACCCCACCATTTTTCTCCTTTTCTTTCTTAGACCTTTTTGCCTTTTTGTTTTTGTTTTTTTTGCCTCAAATTCTCAATATTTCAAATTTTTTAGAATTTTTCTTTTCTTCTCCTTTTTCTTCTTTGCTCGATTTTTCTCTCTTCTTTTTCCAGAATTTTTCTTTCTTTTTCGAGCTTCATTATTCTTTCATCTACCTAAGCACTTGCTCATCCCTCATTCTTTTGCCAACTCTCTCTCTCTCTCTCTCTCTCTCTCTCTTTTTTTCAAGATTTTACCACATCTCCCCCAAAATATTCATCTTCTATAAGCTCAAGTAGTTTTAGAGATAAAACTCATCTTTCAATTTTAAAGATCAAAATATGGCTGCCAATAAAAAGGTAAGGCTCAAAGTGGCTAACTAGGGAATTATGAGTTCATAGGTAGGCTTTTTAGGCTAAGTAGACTAAACAAAGAAGGCCTTGAATTATTTTCAAAAATTGCACACACACATGGCTTCAATGAAGATACCAAAGCAAGTTCTAGAATTCTAACATTCATGAATGACACACTCAAGAAAAAATAAGACTGCATAATATAAAAGCAGTTATAGGCACAAAAGCTCACATGCTTATTTTTCGCAACATGCTCAAATACCCAATTTTCTCAATCAATACCAAACAAGTAAAGACATCTCCTCAACAATTCATCACATTATTCACAAAATTATTTCATCTCATAAAATCAAATGTTCATAGTAAAATTATACAGAAACTTTTTGTACTTTTTTGAATTCTTCATCCCAAATCACACAAAAGCGATTAAACGTGCTAAAGCGATAAACATGCCAAAATAAAAAATAAAAAACAATTTGAAATACTGCAAGTATACTGTGTAGTTTATAGGATAATGGCAAACAAGGTCGTATTCCTTAGGGATTGAATATGAAACACTTAGGCTATAACAACATCGTATTCTAATTTTATTGAAGCGACCGAAAATCAAGAAATAATTATTTAATCTAAACAAATAAAAATAAAAGAAATAATTTTGTAAAAATTCGAACTCCACAAGTCTTTTCAACAAATACGAAAGCAAACCTAGGCACATAATCTCAACATTTTTCTTCAATATTAAATCCAATCAATGTTTCAAAACCAATTCATGTGTTTCAGTGTATGGTTTCAATTCCTAAATTTGTTTATGGCCCCTCTCGGGTGGTGCATAAACAATATATTAATAACAATTGTGGATCTCCCGATATGTTACGACTATTATTAACTCCCAAAAGATCTTTGAATTGAATGACTCCCCACAAAAAGTTGTAAGTCTCCGATTCGTTACAATCGTTTTATGTCCGAATTCAATTTAAAGTCTTCACCCGAATTTTGTATTAACAAATATGACATGCAAATAATTGATCAGATAATAAGCAAGAAAAGCACTCAAATTCATAAAATTGAATGTAGAACTACCATATGCTTGCAAACCGTCTAACATCTCTACCACTTTTGTGTGCACAATTTAAGAATCAAAAAGGACTTTCATTTGGTTGTAATGTAGCCTCTTTGGTAAGGGTAAAGGAAATTTAGATTAAGTTACTTGACTTGAACAAATAGAATTTAAGTACACGACTTTCAATTCACCAACCCAATTTCATCTAAAAATCATTCCTTCAAGATCTTTTCCTTTTCTACTCAACTCCACCCTTTTTCTCCTTTTTCATTCTTAGGTATTTTTCCTTTTTCCTTTTGTTTTTTTTTCTTTAGCCTCAAGCTCTCCATGTTTCAAAATTTTCAGAATTTTCTTTTCTTCTTTGCTCTATTTTTCTCTCTCTCCTTTTTTTTTTTCAAAAATTTTCTTTCTTTTAGAGCTTCATTATTCTTTCATTTATCTAAACATTGCTAATCCCTCATTCTTTTGCCAACTTTCTCTCTTTTTCACAATTTCACCACATCTCCCTAAGAATGACCCCAAAACTTGTTCGCCAAAAATATTTGGATCTCAAATGCAAAGTGTATCTTTGTAGTTTATAGGATAATGGCAAGCAATGTCGTATTCCTCGGAGTTGAATACAAAATGCTCAGGCTACAATAACATCGTATTCAAATTTTATTGAAGCGACCAAAATCAATAAACTTTAATAAATAATCAAAAATAAAAATAAAAGAAATAATTTTGTAAAAACCGAACTTCACAAATCTTTTCAACAAATATGAAAGCAACCCCTAGGTACATAATCTCAACATGCTTCTTCAATATTAATTCCAATCAATGTTTCAAACCAATTCATGTGTTTCTATGAGTTCAATTCCTAAATTAGTCTATTCCCCCTCCTGGATGGTGCATAAACAAAGAGATTAATAACAATTGTAGATCTCCCAATACGTTACAACTATTATTAACTCCCAAAAGATCTTTGAATTGAATGACTCCCCAAAAATAGTTGTAAGTCTCCGACTGTTACACCCATTTATGTCTCAATTCGATTTTTCGTCTTTGTTAGAAATAATCTCCGTAATTTTGCACTAACAAATATGACATGTAAATTTTTGATTGGATAATAAGCAAGAAAATAAGTACTCGAATTCATAAAATAGAACACATAAATAAATTAAGAAAATAATCAATAAAGATTTAACATGAATCCAAAGTTTTGATTATGCCCTAGGATCCAAAAGATTAGCCCAACATTGATAACAAATTCGTAGACAAACTTGAAATCAATAATTTGATATCGTTTAAGTACATACAAGAGATCTAAACTAAGAAAGAAAACCCCTTCTTGTGAGGATGGATCCTCCTTCCAAGCTTTCGAAACTCTTGTGCTTCCCTAGATATGAAAGGCCTTGTGGTGCTCTTTGTAACCTCGTCCTCCTCTCTCAGAAGACCTTTGATTTGTGTAATCTTGTGTATTGTATTATATTTTGTGGTGTAATATCATATATTTTCGTGCAAGGCCTTGCTTCCCCTTATATAGGTGCTTTTAGAGATCACTTGTAGAGTTAAACCGAAAAGAACTCAAAATCGACGCAAACATATCGCACGGGTCGTGTTAGTTCACACGACCACATGGTCTCTGTCTGTTTTCTCCCGAACACTTCACATGGTCGTGTCACCCCACACCGACCGACCGTGTGACTTACTTTCGCCCATTTTCTTCGTCTTTTCAATCTTCTCGCTTTGCACATGTCGAACGTGTACGGCCTTCCAAATGATATCTTTCCATTTAAGCTCCAATTCCTGTAAAAGTTACAAGAATACGCAATATCATGCCCTTCGAGAAAACCAAGTAAAATACACTGAATATACGTACAAAATGCATCAATTATGTAGTAAAATAAGCCCTTAAATGCACATATATTCTACATGTATCGGCCCGGTGTACGGAGGTTTAGGTTGCGCCAAACAAGCCCCCGCTATAAAGCTCAAGAAGAATGTATTTCCAAAGATGCTATCGCCCACCGAGAGATCTACTATGCTGAAGAGCCTCAAGAAGAGATAACTTTCAATGAGGAAGATTTGTCCCCCGCATCTCTAGACAGGGAACACCTTGCAGCTCCCCTTCATCATTTATGTGCTGTAGCCAACTTCTGGGTGAAAAGAGTCTTGGTGGACAGCGGTAGCTCCATGGACATGTTGTCATACTGCGTATTCCACAATCTAATATTCGAAGACTCGTCTCTTACCAGAGTAACCTCAACCCTTCAAGATCTCAGTCAGCAGGAGATCCCCATTCTCGGGGAGGTAACATCTCCCATCTCACTAGGAAGATACGCGTGCCAGGTTACGAAGATGGTGAGGTTCACAGTGGTCAACGCCCATTTGCAGTACAATGTGATCCTTGCCCGGCCATCATTGAACGCGTTCAGAGCAATAGCTTCCATCTACCACCAGAGAATGAAATTTCCCACTCTAGAGGGAAATTGAGAAGAGTGTGGAGATAGGAATGTGGTCCATGAATGCTACTTCACCAGGTGCCTCAAGCTTGGGATCCGGAGCTCTAGAACTCACCGACCACACCCATTGAAGTGGGGCTCTTCCGAAGTAGATTGCCCCAAAACCCATGATGAAGAAGAGGATCCCATCGTCGTCGGTAAGTTGAAGGAGAAACCCAAACTTGAGGTCGTGGATCAAATCAAACTAGTGGTCTTGGACCCCACCAATACGTCCAAAACCATACGGCTTGGCACCAAGTTAGAACTCGGCGTGGAACAAGAAATTATTGAAGCCCTCGGAAGGAATGCCCAAGTATTTGCTTGGAAAATGAAAGATTTGTAGGGGATTCCCAGGAGGTCTCCCTACACCGGCTAGGGTGGACCCAACCTATAAGCACGTGAAGCGGAAAAGAAGAGCCTTTGGGTGGAAAGAAGCAAGACAATAAATAAAGAAGTGAGCAAACTTCTTGAGTTGAAATACATCAAACCCATTCAATATCCGAATCTGGTGGCTAACGTGGTGCCCGTCCTAAGACCATTGGGTAATAGAGAATGTGCACCAACTTTAAAGATCTAAACAAGAATTGCCCGGGGTCTATTTCCCCTCCCCCGAATTAACCAACCGGTCGATACCACTTCTAGGTGCAAACTCCTTAATTTTTAGTATGTTTTTCAAAGGTGAAATCAAATACAATTAGTGAAGAAGATCAAGAGAAGACCGGTTTGTCACTTTGAACAAGGAATCTATTTCTACAAGGTTATGCCATTTGGCTTGAAGAACATAGGAGCAACTTACTAGAGG
Source organism: Rehmannia glutinosa (assembly GCA_016081115.2). NCBI lineage: Eukaryota > Viridiplantae > Streptophyta > Magnoliopsida > Lamiales > Orobanchaceae > Rehmannia > Rehmannia glutinosa. The sequence goes on from CM071932.1 coordinate 46,762,590, forward strand.
TTAGTCAACCACATTTTCAAAGAATATATAGGCAAAACATGGAAGTCTACATAGGCGACAAGCTAGTAAGAAGCACTGAGGGGCTCAACACGTTGTGGACTTAGAAGAATGTTTTGATGTGTTGATGGTGATGGGGTGAAATTCAACCCCACAAAGTGTACCTTCAGGGTGCTCATGGGAAAATTCTTGGGATACATGATCTCCAAACGAGGAATCGAGGCTAACCCTAGAAATATTAGTGCCATCCTGAACATATCGGCACCCACTATCGTGAAAGACGTGCAGAATTTGACTGGTTGCATGGCCGCATTGAGCGCTTTATCTCTAAATCACGACATGGGTCTACCATCTATTACAAAGTAGAAATTACATAATAAATGGGGTGCCAACTTCCTAATACAAAGTTTTTAAAGCATCAAAATCTGTACAATAAATTTCCTAACAACTAGAGGAGAGTATCTCATTTCGAGGTCTTTGACCGCCTTGTAGAGAGGGGTGAGAGTTGCATGCCATGACACACGAGCCTTTATGAGTAAGAAACGCACATTGATAGTAAATGAAAATGTTCAAATAAATCACGAATTGTATTAAGTACTTAATGTAAATGCAACCGAATTATTTGGCTCGTAGATCGGAAAACTTGAATTGAAAATTGATAGTTCTACACCACTTGGGCTGAGCAAACTAAATTGGTAAAATGTAAAAAACAACTAACGCCCCAAGGGGAAACATGTTTCGGTGTGTGAGGGGAGTGTAGGTCCCAAGGGGTGCGAGAGTAAGGTCTGACGGAGGGGGTTGAATAGACTTTACCAAATTTTTCGATCTTTTAAAATCAAAGTTACAAGAAATAGCTATATCTCATTGGGAAATTTATTGTTTAGATTTTGATGAATGCCATATAAAACTTAAACTAGAAAGTTGGCACCCCATTTTCTTTGTAATTTGTATTAATAGATAGAAATTTGAATGAGTGAGTCAAGTCGGCTATGCTGGATATACAACAATTCAATCAAGATCAAGTGAAGACTCCACCGAGGAATAGCCGAGTATGGGCAAGAAGAAGAGTCAAGAACTCGATCAAGGAGTATCGGTACCGTGAAACATTTTATGATGAAAGAGTCAAGTCAACTCAAGAAGCCAGTCTCAAGTTGAAGTGACGATGAGTCATCCATTGATAAGAAGCTAACTCATGTCACCTGGGGAATAAAAGATCTGAAAAAGTCAAGACAATCGAACGAGATCCGTTGATGAAAGTCAAGAATGTTACTCGAATAGTAACCCGTTTAAAGTTGTCGAGATAAAGTGTTAGTTCGATTGTGTCCAAAAGGAACAAACCAATGGGAAGCACTCACACGAAGTGTCGAAAACGCCGCAATCTTTGCAAGACATTAAATACGAGGAAATGTCAACACCAAGGACTCGCAACAAGACAAGCCAACGAACAAAATCGACTTTTGAAAATCAGCTATCTCTTCAATGGGCGATTTTTGAAAGTTCATTATAAAAGGTCGAGGAATCACATTAATAAAAAGGTTTCCTTGCACACCGAGATATCAAGCAATATTCAAACTATAACCTGCAAAATATTCTCAAGTTATTCAAGCAAAATCCTCAAGCCTAAATCTCGAAGGAAATCGATCCAACACCAAGTCTGTGAAGGAAAGACAACTTCAAACCTGTTGAAGAGGAAACTTTTGAAGAATCAAAGGGGTCTACTTTCCAAGGAGGATTGTAGGAAGGTTCAAGGTCGAACCAATCTCAACCTATTGGAGGGCTTCGTGATCAAATCCAAGAAGCTTGAGAAAGTAAGTCAAGTAGCAAAGCGGCCGCCCGTGAACAAACCGAGTCGGACGAGAAGCTAGTTTGTGTGACCAAGGCATCTCGGATCGAGTCCAAGGAGCAAGTCGGCTACGTGATCAAGACTTGTCTCTGGGCGAGAACCACTTTGTACTCGATCATTACTTAGTGGATTCCTCCGGGAGTTGGAGAAGAGAGGAGTAGAAGAATTACCCCATCTTCGAACCTCTATAAAATTTACTTGTGTCATTTATATATCAACAAATTTACATTCCTGCACACATATTTCATACTGCGATAATTTGCTATCCAACTGATAAATAACAAAGAGCTAAAATCAAGTGTTAAAACAAAGTTAAACCAAATTCAAGGGTGTTAAGTCTTCCCCCTGAAAATCTCATCACGGCCAACAAGTTAAGGTTTAGACTAAACAATTGAGTTATTCTATCAACACTCTATCGAGTCATTGAGTGGCTAACTCTGTTTGATTAACTAACTTATCCGTCCCTCAAGGACTTAGTTGTGTGTTAACTCGTAATATTTTAAAAGGACTAAAATCGAAAAGTTGGTAAGGTTTATTCAACCCCCTCTAAACCTTACTCACACCCCCTTGGGACCTACAAGTGGTATCGGAGCGGTTGGTTCATTGAGCCTTCCGCATGCCATTCTTGAACTAGATCTCCAATCTTTCAAAGAAACTTTTAACACTTGCTCTTTTCAAAAACCATCTCTTTTATTCAAAGAAAGTTATTATCATGGAAGCAAATTTGACACGCATTCCTATGTTCACTATTGAGGAATTTGATGACCGGAAAATTTGTATGCGGACTCATTTATATGCTTTACATGATGAAATGTGGATTGTGATTGAGGATGGGCCACTGCAAATATTGAAAGTAAACACAAAGCAGATAGAGAGAGCAAAACAAGGAAGGAAGCATTTCTTGAGGCAAGACCAGCCGTGGTTGAGAAGCCAAGGATTGAGTGGACAAACGAGGGCGAAAAGATACAACTTGGACAATGTAGCCAGGACATACTTTACAAAACATTGGACAAATCAATGTTCAACAAAGTCAAATCTTGCCAAACGCAAAACAAATCTAGGATAAATTAACTTTAATTTGTGAAGGATCTCGAGCAAATTAAAGAAAACAAATTGTCCGTTGCTCTGAGAAATTTGAAAATTTTTAAATTCTTGCGGTGAAACCTTGGATCACCGGATGCTAGATTCACTAAAATCACAAATGAGCTATCAACACTTGGAAAGAATATACGCAAAAGGAAATGTGTATGAAGATTCTCGAGAAGCCTCCCCTGAATGGGAAATGAAGGTCATGGCCCGAGACATTCAATGAACCTCACAACAACATCCAATCATGAGCTATTCTCGGACCTCAAATCCTACGAGTTTGAACGAGAAGAAAGATCAAGAGGAGACAAATTGTACCCAAAACAATTTGCACTTATAGTCAGGATGGGAAGAGAGCCGAGGTCAAGGAAGCCGTTGACCAAGAGGAAATTGCCCCGATGGTTAAAAGATTCAACAAGTTCTTCAACAAGAACTATAAAAGAAACAAGGGTGAATCCTCCGGAGACATTCACTCCCTCTAAGTCAAGGAAGATAGGCCACCCAAGAGAGCCGAGCATCAAAAGGTTGAATATCGAGAGCCGATAACCCAACTCACTCGGTTCTAGTGATAGTGATTGTGACACACACACTTCATCACCCACTGATCTTTATGATTCATTAGGCAAAATGATGAAAGACTTTGAGCACATTAAATCCTCACACACACACTATTAAACGAGGAAAACAAATGACTCAAAGCCAAAACTCACAAATGGTGACTAAAGAACCGAGTACTACGAGTCACATAGGTGATGAGAACAAAGAGTCAAGGGCTAGAATGCTAAACTAATAAATAGAGATAGTCGCTATAGAAAAGAGGGAAAATGATCTCAAAAATGTGATTGCATCATTTACAAAGGCATCTAAATCATTGGATGACCTTATTATGAGCCAAAAAGAATGTGGAGATAAGACAATCATAAGATTCAATTCCTTTGTGCATAGTCAAACTCCCAGTGATTTTGGAAAAAGGATCTACAAGCAATGAAGCATCTCAAAAATCCAAAACACCAAATGTTACACCCACACTCACTCCAAAGCACAATCACAAACAAACCGGCCTTGGATATAAAGGAAAAGGAAAACATCCGATTGAGTATCTTTGAGAGGACAAGCGAGAAGAAATCCAACGAGTTCCTCAAAGAAACTCCAAATAGGAAGTACTCTGTAAAAGAATAAACAGAGCTACCAAAAACCCCGAAGTTTTATCAAAAAAACACATATGATGGGAATGGTAGAAACTACCCAAGCCAAGTGATTGGAATAATGTGACATATCGGCAAAAAGACCTATGGAATACAAGCAAATTGCAAAGACCTAGAACTCAAGAAAGGTCATTCCAAAGGCAAAAGAGCTATCATCGACACATATGCACCCAGCACTACACTCGGGAAATATCACAACTACCCAAAGAAGGCAATTGCTAAAACACACACAGCATACGACAAAAGAGACAGTTGTATGAACCTAAAGCCCCCAAGCGGTTTGCCAAAGTGAGTTATGATTATGGCACGATAGATGGCAACCTCGTAGAGTCAAGTTATTTGGCTATAGGTTGGTTGGATCATCTTACATCACTAACCCCTCGGGACCCGCACAAGCATGGGTACCTAAAACTAATTTCCTTGATTGCGGGTTCAAGGAACAGTGAGTGTTAAGGAACCTGGTACATGGATAGTGGTACATTCCGGACACATGACAGAAACAAGAAAAATATGTCAAAATTCAAGGAAATTAGAGGCGCAAAAAAGTCATATTTGGAGGAAATGAAGCTCCGGGGAAATAAGAGGCACTGGATCCATCAAGAAAATGGTTTAGAAATCACAGACGTTGCATATGTTGAAGGCCTCAACTTCAACTGTTAAGTATCAACCAACTCGTGACAAGGGCTACAACGTTGGATTCAATATGGGAGTGTGCCAAATTAAAGATACTCTTGAATCAAATGAAATAGTGTTGCAAGGATCTAGACAAAAGAACATGTATGTGGTAGACTAGTCGATTGCTACACCAAGCACTTGTCATAGTTAGCAAAGAGTACAACCAAATCAAGTTAGTTGTGGCACAAGAAGCGAGTCATCTGAATTTCAAGACAATCAACAAGCTTGCAAGGAGTCATCTTGTAGAAGGATTGCCGGACTCGATGTACAAGAAGGAAAGTGTTTGTGATGCATGCGGATGGGAAAGCATAAGTGGTTTGAACCCGGCCATGGATTTATTTGGTCTGTTGAACCGGCCAAAGATAAGTGGAAAGAAATACACTTTAGTGGTGGTGGATGATTATTCAAGATATACATGGACAATCTTTATGTGCAAAAAGAAGGAAACATTGCGAGAAGTTACCCACGGTGATGAGAAGAGATCAAAATGAGAAGAGTCAAACTATCATAAAGATAAGGTCGATAGAGGAATTGAGTTTGTAAATGGGATAATAACTCAATATTGTGTTGAAAATGGCATTGCTTATGAGTTATCTGCAACAAGGACTCCACAAAGAATGGAGTAGCGAGAAAGAAGAAAAAAAGAACACTCAAGGAAGTCGCTAGAACCATGTTAGGTTTGACGGGATTGCTAAAAGATTTTGGGGTGAAGCCATAAACATTGCATGCTATACTCAAAATAGATGCATGATTAATGAGCGGTGACAAAGACTACCTATGAAATATTGGACAGGAGAAAGCCAAATGTTGGGTACTTTAGAATATTTGGATGTAAATGCTTCATCCACAACAATGGCAAGGATAATCTAAAGGCTTTTGATGCTAAAGCCGATGAAGATGTCTTTTTGGATACTCGATTGAAAGCAAAGCCTATGTAAGTCTTGAGCAGGAGGAATATGGTCACGAAGAGTCTATTCATGTGGTTTTTGATGAGCCCAATGTGAATGGAGAAGATATTGAAGAGTTAGGTGATAAGCTAAATCAACCAACTATGTAGAAGAGTCCTTATGTTGAAGTCAAGAAAGAGTTATCAACCAAGATGAAGATGAGATAGTTGAATCTCAAAGACAATTTGGAAAATCAGAGGTTTGAATGATGATGAAAGAGCTGCTCAAGACAACACGTACAAGACGCATCAACCCTTCGATTTACTTCAACCTGATGTGAGATGGTGAGAGACCATCCACCGTGCTAGTCATTGGAAATGTGAGAGATGGTGTAAGAACCAGATCCATAGCTCAACAAGAAGCAATGTTCACTTGTTTTATATCCCAAATAGAGCCAAAAAATGTGTCCCAAGCATTGGATGACACACATTGGATTCAACCGATGCAAGAAGAGTGAATCGGTTTGAGAGAAACAAGGTGTGGGAATTGGTGCAAAGACCAATCCATCAAAATCTTATTGGCACAAAATGGGTCTTGAAACAAGATGAATGAGGAAGGATATATGGTAAGAAACAAAGCAAGATTGGTAGCCAAAGGGTATTGCCAAGAAGAGGGAATAGATTTTGATGAAACATTTGCTCCTATTGCAAGACTAGAAGCTATAAGGATGTTTCTTGCCTATGCTTTTACACAAGAACGTCATTGTATATCAAATGGATGTGAAAAGTGCATTCTTAAATGGATTATTGGAAGAAGAAGTCTATGTTGAACAACCTCCAGGTTTTGAGCAAAAGACCATTGGAGATAAGGTGTACAAGCTCAAGAAAGCTCTATATAAATTGAAACAAGCACCTAGAGCATGGTATGATACATTGTCTCAATTTCTAACGACAATGGATTCACCAAAGGCAAAGTCGGCTTAACACTCTTGAGAATTCAAGATGGAGAGAGTATCTTTTTGTTCAAATATATGTGGATGACATTATTTTTGGATCCACAAACAAGGAGTGTGTGAAAAGTTCTCAAACCTCATGCAAGGCAAATTTGAAATGAGCATGATGGGAGAACGACATTTTCTTAGGACTTCAAGTTAAGCAGTGAAGGATAGAACCTTCATAAGTCAAACAAAGTACACCGAGATTTAATGAAGAAATTTGGTATGGAAGAGAAGTCTTCGTGAAAATACCAATGAATACAATAGTCAAGATGGACATGGATGCGGATGGTAAAGTCAGATCAAACAAGATCTGAGCACTTATTGGATCAACTGCTCTATCTAACTAAACAAGCGGGCGGACATCACCTTTGCGGAGGTGTATGTGCAAGATTTCAATCTGCACCAAAAGAAAGCCATATGAGCAAGAGAGAATCCGAGATATTTGAAGGGATGCCAAGAAGTTGGCTTGTGGTATCCAAAGTAAGGTGGATTCAAGCTTATTGGTTACTCATACTCTGGCTATCTTTGGATATAGAGTTGACAGAAGAGTACTTCAGTACATGTCAAATGCTTGGAAACATATTGGTTTCCTGGTTTAGCAAGAAGTAAAACTCAATAGCCACATCCACACCAAGCAGAGCACATAGGCTGGGCAAACAAGTGCCCAAGTCTTATGGATGAGACAACAAATGAGAGACTATGAAATTGAAGAAAAAGAGATTCCAATTATGTGTCATAACACAAGTGCTATTGCAATCACTCGAGAATCTGTGTTGCATTCAAGAACAAAGCACATTGATGTCGATATCATTTCATAAGAGATCATGTTGAAAAGAAAGATACGTTTTGGAATATATCTCAACTGATAAACGGTTAGTGACATATTCACCAAACTCCTATGTGAATCAAGATTTGAAGAGCTTAAGCATGAGCTAGGGTTAATTGAGTGAGTTAATACTCGAAAGACTCAATGAGAAGAGATGGAACGTGAAAAGATGAAGATAGAACAAATCTCATGAATCAGCCAAGTGAATCACCGTATCGGAAAGTCGGTTGTATCGAGTTAGGCGACAAACCGAGTCGTTATACGAAAGGAGAGAAGAACAGTTGAGTCACTTGTGGAGTAAGCTAAGTCATTTATGAGCTAAGTGAAAAAAAACACAGTCATTTTTAATGAGCGGGAATGTTTTTAAGGATGACGTCGGTGTAATAATGACGGGTGCAGTCAAATCTTTGCCATAAGCATATGATTGGATATAAATGTTGTCGCATTAAATGCGAGCAATTAAATGCGGCGTGACGTACTAAATCGAGTCGTTGATCTCGATCAAAATTCAAAACCGAAAACACGTCCTTTCATAACCCTTATATACTCTTTCTCTCGGTTTTCTCTCTCACACTTAAAACTCTTCATCTTCAAACTTTCGAAAGCAAGTTCATTTCTCTCGAAAACCCTACAAGTCCTCAAGCAAGTTCATCAAGATTTAATCGGTAGAAACTCCTAAAAAGGGTACCAAAGACTGATTTCGTCAAGTTATCGAAGCAAATCCACTCTGGTTCGACTGTAGATTTCGAAGGCATGGTTAAGCAGGGTTTGGATGCAACCCTTGTGAAGAAAATCGTGGATATGTTTGAAAAATCTTGGCTTAAAGCCTTTTTGACGATAGAGTACTCGTACACCTACCTGGAAGAGGTGGCGCAGTTCTATGGGAGTGTCGAGGTGTAGGGCGAAGGTATCAAGTCCTCCGTCCACCGCAAGGACATCATGATCATTTGCTAAGGACCTTGCGGAGCACTATTTATTACCGTCAGGGTATGCGGGAAATATCTGGCGATGTGGACTTGGCTGTTTGCATGGAAAGAAGTAGCCAAACCCGAGTGTCTTGCGAAGGTGGTCTACATAGCTGACAAGAAATTCTTGAAAGATGACTACCATAAGGTGATGGATGTCGTCTCCAAATGTGTGGATATGAAGTTTGGTAGTTTCAATCAATCACAAAAACTAAGATAATCATCATGGCTGCGATCATGCAAGGAAAGAAAGTTAACTGGGCTGAGTTCGTGTACAACAGACTCTGCCAGAACGTTGTGAATAAATCTTTCAAGGAAGATGGATCATTTGGAGGATCACTTGGCTATGGCCTAGTTATTGGGCATTTAATGGAAGTGAAGGACATTCCCTTTCAACATGGAAAGCCCTTCCATGTAAACAAGAAGATGTTCGAGGGCTAACCTTTCAGAGCCCGAAAAGAGCCCATGCGAAGAGGGGCGGACACAAGTGAGGGGGAATCACCGATCCCGAGGAAACAACTCAGCCTCCCCTCCCAAGAAGAAAGCCCCCTGCAATGCGAAGAAGAAAGCCCCCCTACAACAAAGAAGAAGGACGCCTTTGCCCCTGCAGTCGAGTCACCCGCCCGAGCAACCATGTCTCCTACCCACGGAGCCGAAGCGGAGAAGAAAGCCCAAATACCTTCTCCTACCATCGAAAGAAGAGGACTCGCCAAGCCAAGAGAGCAACTCCTCAATCCAAGAAAGATGCTCCGGCCCCTGACGCCCAAGAACCTGAAGAAGAGGAATCCGAACCAGAAATTCCTCTGGTAAGGACAAAAAGAAGAAAGAGAATCTTCAAGTTTTCAGAGCTTGAGAAGACAAATTAATCGCAACTCAACCGAAAACGTTTTGAGACCGCTGGCCGTACGAGGAAGAAGTGCGATCTCTAGAAGTTGTTAATGAAATAGCCAAGTCTGTGAGGGTGATCGTGAGGCAATTAGAAGACCTAGCTGTGGACAGAACAACTGAGGAGGAAGAAGCAGCGGAGACAGCAGAATCCCCTCCTGAAAGGGTTGTGTCTCCACCCGCTCTAGATGTTTGCTTTGAAGGTGAAGAGCAACAGAGTGCGTACCTTCCATTCCCGAAAAGGAAGGACAAGAACAAGATGACGATGATGATGTCATCATGTATTCTCCAATATATCCGGACATCGATCCGTCTCTACGCGAATGGAAGGAGTGGAAACCGAGTCGATCTAGGGTGCAATTTGAACGCCTGTGTTCATCGAAGAAGAGGAGGAATTGTTCGAATTGTTTGGCATCACCAAGGTGATTTAAGCCCTTGATGAAGAAAATTGCTTGAATATCTTACAAATATTCAAGGAGAATGAACAAGCCAAAGCGGTGAAGAAGTCAAGCTCGTGAGAAGGCGAATATATGCCCACTCACCGGAACTTTGGAGCACACTCATCCTCACATCGATGCACTCTCGAGAAAGTGATGAAGACATGGATCCCATTGGTGCGAAGGAGAAGTTGGAGATACAACAAGCCATGCGGGAATCCAGGATAATGCATGAGCAACAGTCAATGGAAGGACCAGGAGAGTCTTCAAAATCTCTCCTAGAGATAGACCCTTTGGGAGTGGTGCGAAAAATTGCCACGATTATTGATGCGACCACGTCCACAGTACACTCCGAAAATGGGTCTAAGGGACATGGCGATGAAACCGGGAACTTGGGCACCCAAGTTGAGCCAACCCCTATTGAAGGTGTTTTACCACTTGCCCCCACTACCAGAACTCAATGGAAGCAAAATGAGTTTGGAGCAGAGTGACCCCATCATCGATCACTCACCGGTGCGCCCCGAGGGGGAAACTCACTCCACCGTAGCAAGGTCGGAGGATGCTTTGCAGATTACTCCACTATGAAGGAATGAGGCGAAGTGGAGAAAGAAAAAGAAAAAGAACAGCAGAAGTTGAGATCGACAAAGCTCGGACGGTTGAGTCTGTCCCGGTGAAGTGACAAGCTCTGCGGTGAGGATGTTCTTTGTTGGAGTCGAGGCACGAGGATGGAACTCGCCCGGGAGTTAACACTGGGGCCGGGAAAGTGCAATACAAGGGGTTGAGACTCCTTCGGATGCCAATGTCCAAGACCCTAAGACAAAATACCGTGCATCTCTGTCGAAGGGATTGCCGAAGACCTCATTGCAGCTTGAGACTGTTGGGTATTGAAGGCCCAAGAGAGGTTGAGACTTCCTTGGTAAAAATCAAGGAGATAAGAGCATTCCTCAAGTCATCATTCTTTGAATCGAAGAGGAAATTAGTGCTCTTCATGATTCCCAGACAATCCCGACATAACATTTCGGGATCGAAGACGCGGTGAGACCACCCCTGCTTTGCCGCACAGACTCACCGAGGATGTTCTTCCATGAATGAGTAAGCCCTAACTTCAAAGTCGCCGTCAAACTTTTAACTTTGATGATGAACTAAACCCCCAGGTTTTATCATCCTCCGATGACGCCGAAAAAGCAAACAGAGGACAAAGAAATTTATTTAGCGAGAATCTCCATCGAGGCCGAAGCGAAGGCATTAAGACAGTGAGGCTCGATCACCGCCAATCTACTCAACTCGGCCCACGGAGAGTGAGTCACTGCGCGCAGCTCCTAAAGCCGCATCGAAATCGACTCAACCAGGATCATCAAAGGCACGAACAACCCGATCAATCGATCCCATATGTGCGAGATGATGCATTTGAGGAAACGACTCCATTGTTCTAGCGGACTTTGATTTTGATGCGTTTAAGCCGCCCGATCTTGAAGAAGAGACAACTCAAGAGCAACGACGTTTCAACATCCGGGAAAGCGAGATCGATAATTCCCACCGACTCCATTGTTCTAGCAGACTTTGATTTTGATGTTGCTTGGCCGCCAACCGAATGAGGTGACAAATGAGATTTGTGAAGTCTTCAAGAAAATCTGTCGAGAGATTGAGAAGATTGAACGGCACCACGCATCACTAGATATGAGTCGGACAATAGGGATGCCAACCTCACAGCCAGACTTGTGAGGGATAGTGGCAAGGATAAGGGAATTGTGTCGCCAGCAGAGTACAATGCGATATGAACAAGTTAGATACTTTAAAGCATTGTACAACAAGATGCTCATCCGAGTCCGACAATCTTTGGCATGAAGCGAGAGGATGCGAGGCAAATATTGATAGAATGCATGCCTCTCATACAACTCGAAATGGAGCTATCTGCGTGAATTTCAAAGAAAAGAACTTCTTTGTATTGAGGAGAATATGAATGCTAAGTTCAAGCATTCTCACGGCTGAAATGAAACTAGTGGCGGCTAAATCGAAAGCCACTCGCTCGAATTTTGCACAAAGACATGCCGCAGCAGACTCAGCGAACTCGGCTCTCAATGATCGGATTTCATGCTTGATGGGATGTTTCCAGGGGTTCCTCTCTCTTTGATGATGCCAAAAAGGGGAAGAGGAATACCCGAGAAAGTCAAGGAAGAGACAACTGTTGAGAAGAAGAAGGAGAAGGAGCAAACAATCATGAGAAGAAGAAGGGAAGGGAAAATCTGTTGAGGGGGAAAGGTCAAAGGATGTGACCTTAATGCTTCTTGAAACCCTCAAAGAATGTCATGTCACAACATCAATAATCGCAAACTTCCAAGAACTCTGCGGCTCCAACACTCTGTTGTACCTATGTCGAGAAGAGAAAAATTGTGGAAGCGAGGGATGAAGGAGGTTGAAAGAAAGACGGATGCCCGCGTCTAGAAGTCTTGAAAGCTTATGGTGGCATTCCGGCAGAAAGAATACAAATGCCATTCAAGATGATAGAACCGAGCTAAGATCCGTTGAAGAATTTAAAACGCTCGAATCCAAAGGATACTTCAAAAACATGTCCATAGCCCAAGCACAGGACTTGTACTTGGGAGAAGGTGCAAGTCGTGTGAAGAAGCGGATAGGCGGCGAGACTACCGGCATTTGTTCACCGTAAGAATAAGACTCGACAATATACGCCCGGAGGAGGAGGAAGAAGTGGTCAAGGTAGAGGCTTTCAACCTAGACCTCTACCCAAAAACATTGAATATGTAGATCCGGGTAAGAAGGGAAGGATCTCTTTGGTGGTATGATGAAGTAGCCAATCGGGAAGTGGCTAGGAAGAATCTTGAATATGTGAAGAGAATTGAAGAAGAAAACAAAAGACAAGATCACCAAGTGGCAAGAAAGACAGGAAAGAAAAAGAAAAGATGAAGGCTGCGAAGAGAGCTTATGAGAAGAAGAAAGTAGTCAAGAAGGAAAGAAGAGAAAGAGAGCTAATGATGACAGAGTCAAGAGGAAAGAAGGAGGGCAACGAAGGCGATGAAGTGTTGTTTGTGAACCCTTCATGTATTTTACTTTTGTAAATACATTTTTGTAAGTCATCCCCGAACACTCTATAAAGTGTTTTTGAATCATCTCACTTGTGTATCGGTATTCTAGCATAGATGTGTGTAATTTGCTAGATATGAGTATGCTCGATACACCTTGTAAACATGCTGATTGTGTAAAGAACAAGAATGATATGATCAATAAAATGATCTATTCAACACATACATTCTTTGTTTCTGCATTGTCTGTATATATCTGTGTTGTTTACATATTGATTAATGTTTTTAAGTTTTGGCATCATCAAAAAGGGGGAAATTGTTGGGAAATTTATTGTTTAGATTTTGATGAACGCCATGTAAAACTTAAACTAGAAAGTTGGCACCCCATTTTCTTTGTAATTTGTATTGTAATAGATAGGGCTGAATGAGCTGAGTCAAGTCGGTATGCTGGATATACAAGAAGTCAATCAAGATCAAGTGAAGACCCACCGAGAACAAATTGAATATGGGCAAGAAGAAAAGTCAAGAACTCGATCAAGGAGTATCGGCGGAAACAAACGTTTGATGAAGAGTCGACCAAGTCAACTCAAGAAGCCAAGTCTCAAGTTGAATTGACGATGAGTCATCCATTGATTGGAAGCTAACTCATGTCACCTGGGGAATAAAAGATTGCGGTCAAGTCAAGACAACAACGAACGATCCGTTGATGAAAGTCAAGAATGTTACTCGAATAGTAACATGTTAAAGTTGTCGAGATAAAGTGTTAGTTCGATTGTGTGCAAAAGGAACAAACTAATGGGAAGACGCACTGCACCAAGTGTCGAAACGCTGCAATCTTTGCAAGACATTAAATACGAGGAAATGTCAACATCAAGGACTACAACAAGAAAAGCCAACGAACAAAAGTGACTTTTGAAAATCAGCCTATCTCTTCAATCTGCGATTTTTAAAAGTTCACTATAAAAGGCCGAGGAATCACATTGAGAAAAGGTTACCTTGCACACTTGAGATATCAAGCAATATTCAAATCGTAACTTTGTAAAATATTCTCAAGTTATTTAAGCAAAATCCTCAAGCCTAAATCTCGAAGGAAATCAATCCAACACCAAGTCATGAAGGAAAGACAACTTCAAACTGTTGAAGAGGAAACTTTTGAAGAATCAAAAGGGGTCTACTTTCCAAGGAGAATTGTAGGAAGGTTCAAGGTCGAACCAATCTCAACTTATTGGAGGGCTTCGTGATCAAATCCAAGAATCTTGAGAAAGTAAGCTAAAATAGCAAGGCAACCGCCCTATGAAGAAGCCGAGTCGGACGAGAAGTCACCAGTGTGACCAAGGCATCTCCCGGGCGAGTCCAAGGAGCAAGTCACCAAGCGTGATCAAGACCGGTCTCTGGGCCGATAACCATTTTGTACTCGATCATTAGTTAGTGGATTCCTCCGGAGTTGGAGAAGAGAGGAGTAGAAGAATTACCCCATGTTTGAACCTCTATAAAATTTACTTGTGTCATTTACATATCAAGATATTTACATTCCCGCATATATTTCATACCTTCGATAATTTGCTATCCAACTTATAAATAACAAAGTGCTAAAATAAAGTGTTAAAACAAAGTTAAACCAAATTCAAGGGTGTTAAGTCTTCTGCTGAAAATCTCATCACAGCCAAGTTAAGGTTTAGACTAAACAAATGAGTTATTCTATCAACAAACTATCGATCGAGTGCTTGAGTGGCTAACTCTGTTTGATTAACTAACTTAGCCGTCCCTCAAGGACTTAGCGGTGTGTTAACTCGTAATATTTTAAAAGGACTAAAATCGAAAAGTTGGTAAGGTTTATTCAACCCCCCTTCTAAACCTTAATCACACCCCTTGGGACCTATAATATCCTTTAAACAACAAGTGTTAAGCTTCAAATGAGAGAGTTAACCACTCAACAGCTTCCTTTAGAGAGTTGTTGATAGAGTGAGCGAGTTAACCTTTTTAGAAAATCGCTTTCTTGTTAAAACAAAGTGGAAGTCTTACACCCTTTTAAACTTGGTCTATCATCACTTATATTTTTGAGTAGTTATTATCTTAGTGGATAGCAAATAGAGAAATTAAATAAAATGCGTAATTAAAGTGCGAAAAATAAAGAATACAAATATTGGGTAATTCCTCTTCTCTACTCCACTCTTCTCCTACTTCAGGAGGAATCCACTAATGCAAATAACTTCTTTACAAAGGTACAGTCCAAGATTTGCTTTGATCACACAACCAGTTAATCTTCTGGGACTCAGCTCTTTGCAAGGCAACTGCCTCGCTACTTCAGCTCTTTGAATCTTTAGGGATTGATACACAATGCTCCTTCAAATTCAAACTAGGTTTGACCTTGAACCTCACTATACTTCCTTCAATCCTTGGAATTATAGACCCTTTATTTTTACAAATGTTTTTCGTCTTCAACTTGATGAACAACTTCGATCTTTTCACTTTGAAGTGTTGGATGAAGTGTCTTTGATTTAGCTTGAGGATTTTAAAATTTAGCTTTGAGAGAGATATTTTTAGTTCTTGCTTTTCAATTCAATATTTCTGAGTTCTGTGTCTTATCTCTCTCTCAAAAAGATTGACAAAAATTCAAACTCTTACTTAGTGTTTGTTGGCTTGTCTTGTTTACGTAGCTTTGATGTTGACCCAACCTTGTTTAACAAACTTTATGCAAATTTACTCGAAAGGTGTCGAGTTACGCAAGTTTCCCATTTGCTTCTTCCTTTGCACTCTTTTAGGAGAACACTTTAAGGTTGCGGTGCATATTCATTACCAAAATAAGTAAGTTTCTTGGTTTCAATGCAACAAACTCTTTTCGGTTGTCTCTATGTCCTTCAAATTGTTTTACCCATTTGACTTTAGTCATCTCAACCATTTCTTGGGTTGATTCTGCTGCAAGTCTTCTGAAGACTTAGCTGATGTACTTGACTGAAAGTCTTCTGATCAACTCAGCTGCGACTTAGCTGATTCTTCTCTGCATCCTTCAGCAAGTCTCCTGCAAATCTACTTAGCTACTATTTGACTCAGCTAATATTCTATCTATTACAAAGTAGAATTTACATACAAAAATAGGGTATGCCAACTTCCTAATACAAAGTTTTCTAAGCATCATCAAAATCTATACAACAAATTTCCTAACAATTTCATCCTTTTTGATGATGCCAAAACTTTCTACAACATATGTGCCAAAAATTAAAAAATTAAATAATTAAAAATGAACTCTTCATATATTCCGGACCACTTTAGCCCAAGATACAAATTCCATGCATCACCGATAGGCATCCCCTTGTAATATCCCTCAAGTAATAGAGTGTCGAACTCTTCATTTGATCGTTCTAGGGAGAGTGACCCTGCTGGTGGTCCGCCATATTGATTTCTCATCTTTTCAATTTTGTCATCTTGCTTTTTATCTAGTTTTGCCATTTCTTCCCTCAATTTTTGCAAAGCTAAATCAGCATTCTTGTCAGCTGATAGAGAAGGCGGAATTTGTGACAGAAAAGAAGTTGTACTTTTGCTTTTTTCAGATGTTTTAGGGGCCAACACCACATTTCCTTCCCCACTTTTGGCATCAACACTCGAGGGAGTTTTGATATTCTCAAAGATGAAGTCAAACTTCATATGAGTCATTGAATCGAAGTTAAGTTACATGAGTTGATTTTAGTCGATTGATTCGCAATGAGGAGAGCTGCTCTTTCATCATAGCTTCCATATATTCAATCTCTACCTTGGTCTAAAGTAGCTCCATTTCACTCAGATGGCTAGATTCCATTATGATCATGCTGGCGTCTTTGAAATTCAATTTGATCAGCGCCCTAGAACAACAATTTATTATTGAGTTTCCTGAAGTATCCCACTTGCTCTCTTCGGAGAGCCTTTGTCTTATTGGTCCATTCCTTTATTCTGAGAACTGTGCCACGGATATTACTTGTTATGGTAGCATCATGATTATCAATCCATGTGCACAAGTTTGTGAAGCCCCATTCCATTTCTCCCATTTCTCCAAACATAAAGCGAAAGGCCCTTCGGAATTCTGAAGCTTGTTTCACTGTTATCATCTGGAGCAAATTCAAAATCATGCCCATATGGAACTATCCTCAATTCAGCTAGGATATTGAGGTCTTCAGTTTTTAACATGGAACCTATCTTCATCCTTGGACACGTCCATGGGGATTTCTTCATGGAACAAAGTTTAGCATTCCCAAAGTGTCAATAGGAGTTGAGGAAGGTCCCACTCCATCTCCTGTGGGATCCCTTACCTCTTCCATCTGACCAACAACTCTTTGTGCCTCAGCTGGGTTAGCTTCATTGGCAGGTGCATCTAGGTTAGCCTATTGAGTTGACTGTGCCTCATGTGTGTTAACAGTGTCACTGGCAGTAGTGTTTACTTCCAATTGAGTAATCAGTGAATCTGATGTCTCAACATCCTCATATGCAGGTGATCTAGCAGGTTGAGGAGGAGGGTCAACCAAAACAAAACCTATTCTAGCAAAGTTCAGACCTCCTACTGGATCATCCTTTTCTTGTTCGGGTTCAGCGGATTTACTGATTTCCATCTCTTTAGTTGTGTTTTCTATATCTGAGTCAGCTGCCTCTAATTCTTGTCTTACTGATTCAGCTGGATTCAAAGGATTTACATTCTCTGTCTCAGTTGGTACATCTTCTTGCATTGGTTCTTAAGTAGGCTCAATAGACTCTGATCCCAGGATTCCTTTCCTCTGCCTTTTCCCTGATTACTTCATCACTCTATATAGCAGTATCAACCGCTATAGGGTCTTATACAATCCCTGCAGTAGTCTTAACCACTCGCTGGGTCTTCAAAAATATTGGCATCCTCAGTAGTCTCAACCACTGGGATTGCACTTTCAGTGCTAACAACAGTCTCAACCGTTGTGGCTTAAACAACTCTTCCAACTTGTACCTCTCTTTCAACAGTCTCAACCGCTGAAACTTCATGGGCCTTCATGCCACCTTGACTCCTTCCTCAACAACAATGCTATTTCGCCCCTAACTCCATGTCTTCTTGTTCCCCTACAACTCCATTAGGATTTCCAACGATTCCGAGTTGTAGTGTGCCCAATTTCTCACTCAGTTGTCTCAACAATTGATGAATTTTGGATTGTTATGGGGTCAACTATCACAAAGGACTTAGTTTGTTTCACGAGTCTCAACTAATTCTTCATATGTTGTCCCCATAGTAGTCTTGAGTTTGGCTCGGTTGGGTTCCCAATTGTCTTTGGCATATCTTCAATATTTTCATCCAAATCGACCACAAAAATTTCTCCAACTTTATCGCCAGTTCCCCAATTATCAAGATCTTCATGAGATTGGGAGTGAGCTGTGATGAGAGAGCATCTGTATCTCTCATCACTCCTTCTATAATCGGGTGGGGCAAGATGTCTCCCTATCCCCGGTTTGTTGTGCTTGCTCGGCTATCTCCCGAGATTCTCTTAGAGCCCGCCTCGGCTCGCAACCTCTACTACTTCAACTCATTCTTCTTATTCATCGCTATAAACATTGGGAATGACAACAACGAGAATAAACATTTATGGGTCTCAATCAGTGCTCTTTTCCTTTTCGAAATTTTTTTCCCTTTCCTTCGCTTTCTCACACAATACCCGGGTTGAGTAAGCTTCATCCAAGGCCTGTGTCATCAATTATTTTTCGAAAATTCCAAAAGCCATTCTTCTTCCTCGATCATCTCAGGCTTCTCAAACGATAACGGCTCTTGCTCAGTTTCCACATCCTTCAACCATACAGCCTAGCCTCAACATCAGGATACGAAGGAACTCAACTTCTTCTTGCCCAATTTCATCTCTGGCTACTATCTCGTCCTTTTGTGGCTTAACTTCCACAATAGATTCATCAACGGTCTCTACAGCTGCTTTTTCAATGACCATTGACATTGTTTCCTCGTCCCTTTCTTCAATCTGCTCAATCGCTCTTTGCATTGCGATTGACTCAATCTAAACTATTTCTTCAATTATTGGTGCAGCTGCAACAACTTGCATACCTTGATTCCTCTTGGAATGCCTTTCCAAGGGAACCTCAACAGATTCTATTTCCTCAGAATCTTCGGCTTCGACCCTAAAAGCTGATTCATTAGGTTCATCCCTCATCCCTGTCTGAGGCCGAGTCTTCGCTTTTAATAGCCGACTTTCTCGGAGCGGCCATCATGCGCTTCTTCTGAATCGGCGATTATAGCGATTAGATCATTTTAATTTGTTTCCCACTCGAAGTGTCATCTTTCTTCTTCGCATGGGCTTTCTTCTGAGCAACTGATAAGTTGCATTAAACATATGCTTATTCACATAGAATGGCTTTTCCTTCCTTAGAGGAAAGCCTTTCTTCTCGAACAAGTACCCCAGGACTAACCCATAGCCCAATGTACTCTTGAACTTTCCTTTAGCTGCCTCCACATTGTGTCAAATATGTACTCACTACAATTCACCTCCAATTATTCCAAGATGGATGCCATTACAGTGAGCTTAGCAAGTGACAGTTGATTGTAAGAGCCAAATTTAATGTCAACGCACTTAGCCATCACATCCATAAGCTTATCATATTCTTCCTTGATCACGACCTTCGGTCAAGCATTATACTTAGGAGCGAGTCTCCTCTCTGACTATCTCCTCCCAAATTTTCTAAAGATCGAATTCATAATCTTTCAGCTTTATGAGTCCGTTGCTCGGAAGATGAAGCATCTCAGTCAAGTCTGTTGCAGAGATCGTCACTTCTTGGCCATTCACAGAAGAATGAAATCATCATCAACGGAGGCGTTAATGTAGAACATAGCCACTTCTTCAAGGTAAGTCTGTGGCATCTGCAGAGTAAGGAACTTCAAAAGTCCCGACTTTCCAAGTGTTTCACAATTTTCTCAGCCCATTCCTTGGTTCGATGATCTAGACCAAACCTTCAGCGTCAATAAGTGCACCGGAGTGCACATTTTCAGATAGCTTAGCGAAATTGAGAGTGGAGCTTGATGATATATTGGGTGCCATTATAATTTTTGAGAGATTGAGGAATTTCAAAAGCAAGTTTTCTTGCAGAGACAGTTTTCAGAATTTTCAGAGATTTTGAATGTAAGTGAGGAGAGAGAGAGAGATAGTAACTATTTCGATATATATGATGTAGGTCCCAAGGGTGCGAGTAAAGTCTAGAAGAGGGGCCGAGTAGACTTCACCCAATTTTTGATTCTTTTAAAATCACGATTCAAGAAAAAAACTAAGTCTTTTAAGACAGTAGTGTTAAGCTTCAACGATTTAAGTTGTGTGTAACCACTCAATAGTTCCCTTAGAGAGTTGCTTTGATAGAGTAACTCAATGAGTGAAGTTAACTTAAAAAAATCGATTTTCTTGTTTTACAAATGAAATCTTACACCGTTTTTAAGTTGTGTTTATCAACACTTATACTTTTTGAGTAGTTATTATCTTGATGGATAGCAAATATAGAATTTGAGCAAAATGCAGAATTTAAAGTGCATAAATTTAAAGAACACAGAAATTTTATATTGGTTCGAGGATAGGGTAATTCCTCTACTCCACTATTCTCCTACTCCAGGGAATCCATTAATGCAGAAGTAACTTTGTTACAAAAGTACAGTCCAAGATTTGCTTTGATCACACAACCAACTAATCTTCTGGGACTCAGCTATTCACAAGGCAGTTATCTCACTACTTTAGCACTTCAAATCTTTAGGGATTGATCATACAACCTTCATTCAGATTCAAATCAGGTTCGAACTTGAACCTTACTGATTCTCCTTCAATACTTGGAAGAATAGACCCCTTTGTTTTTCAAAAATGTTTTACTCTTCAACTTAATTAACAGCTTCGATCTTTCCATGTGAAGTGTTGGATGAAGTATCTTCGATTCAGGCTTGATGATTTTTGAATTTAGCTTGGGAGAGAGTATTTTCAGTTCTTGCTTGAATATTTGCTTCTCAATTATGTGTCTAGCACTTGTATTTTCTCGTATGAATGCTCACTATCTCAAACTCTTATTTAGTATTTGTTGGCTTGTCATGTTTTTGCGGCTTTGATGTTTGACCCAACCTTGTTTATTTGACATTTGCGAGGCTTCGAGAAGATGTGAGAGCTTTGCAAATTTCCCATTTGCTTATTCCTCTTGCACTCTTTTAGCGGAACACTTTATGGTTGCAGGTGTCCTGTCTCCATTACCAAAATAGGTAAGTTCCTTGATTTTAATACAACAGACACTTTTCACTTTCTCTCGAGTCCTTCAAAGACTTTACCCCTTTGACTTGAGTCATCTCCATCTTTCCTTGGATTGACTCTTTTTAAGTCTTCCAAAGACATAGATGATGTACTTGACTGAAAGTCCTCTTGATCAACGCCGATTCTTCTCTACATCCTTCAACAAGTCTTCTCGCAAATCTACTTAGTCGCTTTATTTGACTCACTAATATTTTATCTATTACAAAGTATAATTTACATACGTAAATGGGGTATACCAACTTCCTAATACAAAGTTTTCTAAGCATCATCAAAATCAGATAATAAATTTTCTAACAATTTCCCATTTATGATGCCAAAACTTTCTACAACATCTGTGTCTTGAGAAATAAATAATTGAAAATGAATATAACAATTTTATTCATGTATATTTTCAGCAATTACATTATTGAGTTGGTTGCTTCCTAGTCATCTCAATATCTTCAAGACCTTTGGCCCAAGATATAAGCCCCATGCATCGAAATCTCCATCCCTCGATAATATCCTTCGGATAATAGAGTATTAAACTTTTCATTTGAATGATCCTAGGAAAGTGACCCTACTGCGGTGGTCCGCCATATTATCTTGTCGTAGCTATTCAATTATGTCTTCTTGCTTCATATTGAGCTTTGCGATCTCCTATTTTAGTTTATGTAAAGTAATTTCTTCCTTTGACTTTTGCACGCAAGTTCACTTTTTTCATCGGCTAATAGAGAAGATGGGATTCGTGTGATGAGAAAAGAACTTGTGTTTTTGCCTTTGTTAGATGTTGTAGGGGCACTACTCTTCCTTCCCCATTTTTGGCATCAACACCGGAGGTTGATCAATGTTCTACAAAATGAAATTCAATTTCATCTAAGTCATAGAATCGACAAAGAATGTGACTTTGAGCCGAGTTCGGTCAATTTTTTCTCGCATAGAAGAGAAGTGCTCTTTGATCATAGCTTACATATGTTCAAACTTCTTCTCCATCTTTGTCTGAATCAGCTCCATGTCACGTAGATGACTTGTTTCCATCTAATTCATATGATCTTGCTGGTGTCTCTGAAATTCCACCGATCCGCTCCCCATACCAGCAATTTATTATACAACTGTCTAAAGTATTCCACTTGCTCTCTTCGGAGAGACTTTGTCTGAGAGGTCCATTCTTTGATTATGAGAATTATGCCACGGAGGTCACTTTTTATAGTTGTATCATGATTAGTGTGCACTGGATCTCGAAGCCTCGTTCCATCTCTTCCATCTCCCCAAACATAAAGTGAAAGGCTCTTCGAATTTTGCGGCTGTTCACTTTGTTATCCTCTGAGCAAATTCAAAATCATGCCCATAAGAAACGATCCTCAATTCAATTAGGATATTGAGGTCTTCAGCTTCTATATGAACATGGTACCTTTCTTCATCCTCAGACTCATCCATCTCTTCACAAAATTCAAAGTCAAAAATTCCTAAAGTGTCAATAGGAGTTGAGGAAGGTCCCACTCCATCTCCTACGGGATTCCTTGCCTCTTCCCCCTGACAAACAAATCTTTGTGCCTCACCTGGTTAGCTTCATTGGCGGGTGGAACTATGTTAGCTCTTGAGCCGACTATGCCTTAGTTGTGTTAACGGTTTCACCGTAGCGACTTTCTCTTCCACATGAGTAATCGGTGCATTGGTTTGTCTCATCAACTTCATATGCGGGTGATAGAAGGTTGAGGAGGAGGGCCAACCAAAACAAAACCCATTCTTGCGAAGTTCATATCTCTTCTTTGGATCATCTTTTTCTTGTTCTGATTCAGCTGATTCACTTATTTCCATCTCTTCAAATTGAGTTTTTGTATTTGAGTCGGTGACTCTGATTCTTTCCTTTCTCGATTCAAATTTGGATTCGAAGGATTTCTATTCTGTCTCGTGAAATCTTTTAAGAATTTGGTTTGCGTGGTTCCCGAGGATAACGCATCTTGTGAGCTCGGGCCCTTATCTTTTCCAGTTGTGTGGTCTTGTTGGTCGGGTTTGGGTCGAATCCTTTCCCAAACTTGGGTTCTTTCTTCGGGGCTTGCTTGATAGATCTGGTCGATCCAACGGCCAACATGCGCCATGTTACGAACTTCCTAAGTTTCTTTGCTAGCCGGAATCTTGTTTTCCTGAGAATTCTTCTCTTCGTCTCGAAAAGTTCCTCCGCAAATCCTTGTTGTTGATCCTGTCATCGAATTTAGAAGGAAAGATCTATTTGCTTTGAATTATAAAAGAACTTGAATGGATATTTGACTTTGTCCATTTCTCGTTAGACAAACCCAAAGACCCCATGCTCGTGTGTAGAAGTTTAATCTTCGGAAATTGCTCCTACTAATAGTGGTACTTCTTCCTATGAAGCCGCATGTATTTTAATGCATTTCCATCCTCTTCTTAGCTTGATGAAATGAAAAGCTTCATTGAAGACTTTTTTGCTGGTTCGAGCCGCACCGATAAAATACGCCTTCCAAAATATCTCCTCTAGCCAAATGTGGATTGTTGGCCCAAGTCTCGTAAATGCTTCCCCAATCCATTTTGGTAATTTTGAAATTTCTGGGAATCCAGGTGATACAAGATAAAATTGAAGCTAAAGCTCCAAAAGTATACCATTCTTGTACTTCATTTGGATGACTTCCTGGTTTTATCCGGACTGGGATACTTGTCTGTGATATCACCATTGTTTTTTCTGGGTTAATACCTCTTCTTGTAACCAATTTCTCCCACTTTTGTTGATATACTTGCATTGGAAAAATCTTAATCTCGTCAGTTTGAACCTTAGATTTGCCTGTCTGTGGCTTAAGATTCAACTCTCCTCTTTTACCCCAGAGGTCTTTGGGTTGACTTGAAGACTCGGGTAGTGACACCGAGTTTCAAAGATTCGTTTTGTACACCTCGTGGATTGCATCACCTACAACATTTGTGATTATGGTACTTGAATCCATAATCTCCGAGTTAGAGCCCCATTCTCTAACCGCCCCTTTTTGCATCGTAGGAGATGCAGCCTAGAGGAGATGCCTTGCAGCCAGCTAAGAACAATTGTCCTTGAGCGACCTGGCATGCTCATATTTGACTAGAAATGGATTTCTCGTCACTGTTGAAGTCGCCCAAAGAACTTCGCATTGAGACATAATGTCTCAAAATCTCGCTTCTAGACTCTCCGGGTTTTCCCGAGATGCCTTACTCGTTTAAGGACCTCGCCAGAAACACGCCCTTCCATATCGTGTCAAAAATATGCAATAACATTTTCATGAGATTTTATAATGACAATATCATAATCATAATATTGACATTCAGCTTTGCCATCTAAGTAACCTAGCCTTTTCTCTCGGTTTAGATTCAATTTTGTTTTTCAAGAGCCTTGACACTTGAATTATCAATTTTTAAAGTAAACTTTTTAGCCAAGAAAAAATAAAGGCCATTTTAAAGCCTTTCTCGATCGCAAAGAATTCTTTCTCGTTTATATGCCATCGATTCGCTTCACTGCCTGCAGAAAAAGACCGCCGCAATATCTACATGGCACTTCCCGCTTTGGTGTAGCTTTTGTAAGAATTGTTGCCCACCAATAGTCAATGGCATCTGTATATAGAACCAGTTCATCTTCATCTTGTGGAATTACAAGCTTTGGAAGCTTTTTGCAAACTTCTTTAAGCCGCTTATTCCTTCGATGTTCATATTCCCATTTGAATGTAGCATCTTTTTTTAGCAATGGGCTTAACACCTTCCTATAGTGTGCTAGATCGTTTATGAACATTCCAAAAAATTGACAACTCCAAGAAAACTCAAGTTGCTTCTTGTCTTTCAAGATATTTGGAAATCCTCGTATCTTTTCTACAATATGACTTTATAGGATAATTCCGTTTCATCGACTTCAATTCCGAGGAATTCAATCTATCTTGTAGCAATTCGCTTCTTTTTTCTCAAAGCACTAATACTTCCTTGTGGTAAACATCTCAAAAATATTTCTAAGTGTTTGAGATGCTCCTTCATGTTCTTTGAAGCGATAAGAATGTCATCGATATACACGAACATGAAACTCAAATAATCTTTGAAGAGATTATCCATCTTCCTTTGACAAATGGGGTGCGTTAGCCAATCCCATAGGCATCACGTTCCAAATATAATGTCCTTGTGGTGTGGAGAAAGTTGTGAACTTTTTACTTTCTTCCTCCATCTTAACTGCAAAAATCCAAACTTGCAATTGAACTTTGATAATATCTTGGCACCTTTGATACAGATTCACCAAATGTTCTCTCGCTTGGGATATAGTATCTGTCGAACTCCAAAATGTTATTAATCCATTTGTAATTAATAAAAGTCTTGGCTTTCCTCTTTTGATTTCTCCATGGTTTCTGACTAAGAATCCTGGACTACTGTATGGAGAAACTCCTGGTGAAATCAACTTAAGGTCAAGATGTTCCTTAAGTATCTTCTGCATATCCTCACAATCCTCCTGATTCATAAGAATTGGTTTGAATCTCATGAACTCATACTCCTTCCCTGGTTTAACCTTTAAGGATGCTTTGAGCTCGTTCTTGTCCCACCATGCCAAAGGATTTTCATTGTAATTCTTTTGGATCTTCTTCTTGATATCTTCGAGTGATATTTGTTCATCTATTATAACATCACTCTGTGACTTCTCCATTAGGCTCATCAGTAGTTCTGCAATAGCCTCTGGAGGTACTCGTTCTTCTCCTTGTATTCTGAATGAATACAAGTCATTATCCCATCGTTTTGTATCTTTTTGCTCCGAACCATATTGTCGAAAAGGATAATAAGGCATCACCAAATTTTCTTTTATCCGCCATTTTTGGATCGAAGTTTGGCTTTATCACCACTCTTGCTGCGAAAATTAATAGGCATTTTTCTGTAAAATGCTTCCCGCAGTCTCTGGACAATAATCTTATGATCACATAATGTTGTGAATATAAGTCTTCTTGTCTCATTTTCCTGTGTAAATCGCTTAAATGTTTGTAGGAAATTGTTTCCTAGAAAAACATCTGCTCCTGTATCATGGAAATAGATTGGTGGCGTCTTCACTTTGTACCATGGGGTACCGCATGCGCCTCCGATCATGATTTCTACTTGTTTAATTCCTCGATTAAGGATAAGAATCCTTTTAGAGAAATCTCTTCCTGCAATAGCTGGTAAATCTTCTCCGATTTCTTTAGGAAAAAATCCAGTTGCAGTACATATTCCTAAGACTGAATCAATATAGGTTTGAAATATTCGGCTTTGTATTCACATATAACATTCGATATAAATGTATATGGAGAATGGGCTAGTGGTCATCTGATTCTATATCTTTTGTCAACCACTGTGAACTCCATTCCATCTTGTAATCTTTCCCAAGGTTTATGATCCTCAAGAAATTCAATTCCCAGTATTAATTGCTCTGGGATTTTCCCTGTTGTCCCCGTAATTGTCGACTCAATTTCACCTATTTTCAGGCTTCCTTGATACCTTCCAACTATGGGTTGTTGGAGATAATATAAAACATCACAAGGAAAGATGTTATCCTTTTGAGTGATGTCGAATATTACTTCAACTTCTCTCCATCCTTCTGGACATTTCAGCTCTCCCTATGTTTTGAAAATATCTGGAATGCGCTAGACTGTACTCGGTCTCTTTTCTTCCCAATGGCTACTGCTTATAATTCTATCTTGTTGGAAAGACATCCTTCTCGGCTCAACTCTAAGACTTCGACTTTGTTGAAGACTGGTTGATCTTCAATTTTCATATCAATCTCCTTTATAGTTGGAGACTCAATGATTTCTGGTAGAACCACACTGGCAAAGTCCTCAAAGATTCTTGGGACTTCAATAAATTCCTTTCTCAAGAATACTTCGGAATGATGTGTATTCGAGAGAGCATAGGAAATCTTGTATGTGATCGAGTAAGGTCTATTTCCTTCTTTCATCAAATCATTTCTTTTGAAATCTTTGTAGGTCCCAAGGGGTGTGAGTGTACGGTTTAGAAGGGGGGGTTGAATAAACCTTACCAACTTTTCAAAATTTAGTCCTTTTAAGTTTGTTTTAACACTTGATTTTAGCACTTTGTTAAATATCAATTGGATAGCAAATTATCAGCAGATATTAAAAGATATGCGAAGTAAATGTTGAAATGTAATTAACACAATAAATTTTATAGAGGCTCGAAGATGGGGTAATTCTTCTAATCCTCTCTTCTCCAACTTCTCCGGAGGAATCCACTAAGTATTGATCGAGTACAAAGTGGTTATCGACCCGTATACAAGTCTTGATCACACAAAATGACTTGATCCTTTGGGACTCAGTCGAGATGCCTTGGTCACACAAATGGCTTCTCATGCGACTCGGCTTCATGGCGGTACTGTCTTGCTACTACAAATCTCACTTGCTCAAGCTTCTTGGATTTGATCACGAAGCCCTTCAATAGCTTGAGACTGTTCGACCTTGAACCTTTCTACAATCCTCCTTGGAATGTAGACCCCTTTGATTCTTCAACAGTTTGAAGTTGTCTTTCCTTCACACTTGGTGTTGGATTGATTTCCTTCAAATTTAGGCTTGAGGATTTGCTTGAATAACTTGAGAATATTTTGCAGGTTACGATTCGAATGTTAGCTTGAATGTTCGTGGTTCGTATGCAAGGTGACTCCTTCTCAAATTGATTCCTTTGCCTTTTATAGTGCTTTCTTTCAAAAATCAGCCCGTTGAAGAGATGTGCTGATTTTCAAAAGACACTAGTGGTCGTTGGCTTGTCTTGTTGCATCCTTGAAATTGACATTACCTCGTATTAAATGAACCTTCAGCTTTTCGAGCGACACACGTGTAATTCTTCCCATTGGTTTATTCCTTTTGCACGCTTATCGACTAAGCACTTTAGAATATTACAAAGATGGAAGTATTACTTATTTAAGTAACTTTCTTGACTTCGGCAAATGAGACTCTTTTCGATTGTCTTGACTTGATCAGCTTCCTTAACTTCCCCCAGGTGACTTGAGTCGCTCCCAATCATTGGAAGACTCATCCGTCACTTCAACTTGACTTGGCTGTCTTGAGTTGACTTGACGACACTTCTCACAACAGAACCAACCGGTGATACTCCTTCATCGAGTTCTTGACTTCTCCTCCTTGCCATACTCACCGCTTCACAAATGAGTCTTCATTTTAGCTTTCTTGACTTCTTGCATATCCAGGCATAGTCGACTCGACTCAGTCGTATAAATTTTATCTATTACAATGCAAATTACAAAGAAAATGGGGTGCCAACTTTCTAGTCTAAGTTTTACATGGCATTCATCAAAATCTAAACAATAAATTTCCCAACAATTTCCCCCTTTAATGATGCCAAAACTTAAGACATACATGCAAAAATGTAAGCATCAAAGATACATACAGTAGTGCGAAGAATGATAATGTATACGTAGAATAAATCTTTTATTGATCATAACATTCTTGTCCTTTACTGACGCCTATTTACAAAGTGTATCGTAGCAAACATCTATGTCTACGCAAAAAAATAGAGAAATTACGATTTCTTATTCAAAGGAGAGAGGAACCCCTTTCAACGTCTTTAGGTATTCCTCTTCCCCTTTTTGCGATCATCAAAGGAGAGAGGAACCCCGAAACATGCCAAAGCATGAAATCTAGGCGGCGATAGCCGAGTTCGCTGGATTCTCGCTACGGAGTATGCTTCTCGAAATTCGAGCGAGTGGCGTTGGATTCGGTTACCAACTTCATTTCGGCCATAAGAAGGTGAACTTTTCATTCATGTTCTCCTCTACGCCGCAGGTTGTTTTCGATGAAATTCGCGTAGCGATTCCATTTCTCGTGGTATGAGAAGTATGCATTCTATCAATATTTTTCTTGCATCCTCTTCTTCATGTCGAAGATTATCGCTCCGTTAGCATCTTATTATACAATGCTTTGAAGTATCGAACTTGTTCCACGCGCATTGTCTGCATTGTTGCCACCATTCCCGGATCCTCGACTATGATTCCACGCAGACGGCCGTAAGATTAGCATCTCTCGTTATCCAAACCGCATATCCAATGAGGCCTGGTGCCTTTCCATCTTCTCTATCTCCGCAAATATTTCCTTGAAGATTTCTCGAACCTCACCGTCATCTCTGTCTCACCAAGTGCCAAGCAACATTGAAATCAAAATCTGCTTTGGGACGATGGTATCTGTGGGAATGATCGGATCGTCTATGGAAACGTTGTTGATCTCTAGCTATCTTCATCAAGATCGGGCAACTCTAGTGAGAAAGGGAACGTTTGTTCAAACACATCATCACGGACGTAGGGAATTGCTCAATCGTGACTTGTGGCCGTGATGTGCCCGGATGAGTCGA
Source organism: Rehmannia glutinosa (assembly GCA_016081115.2). Classification (NCBI taxonomy): domain Eukaryota; kingdom Viridiplantae; phylum Streptophyta; class Magnoliopsida; order Lamiales; family Orobanchaceae; genus Rehmannia; species Rehmannia glutinosa. Next base: position 46,792,008 of record CM071932.1, read on the forward strand.
TTTTGCTTTGCGGCTTTGGGAGCTCGCACAATTATCGTGATTCACTGGGATCTGTTGTGGTATTGACCACTGGTGAGCCTCGCCTCTCTTAAGAGCTTCTTCGGTCTCACCGGTTTTTCCATATGAGTTTTCCGTCCTTGGTCAGACAAGAGTGTCATCGGACGATGATGAGACTTGTAGGGGTGGCTCATCATCAAAATTGAAATTTTGACGACGACGCCTTGAATTCGGCTTACTCGTGCTAGGAAGAACATCCTCACCGAGTCGGTTGGACTTGTAACAGGGGATGACTCGGCCTTATCTTGACCTTCGGATCCTTAAATGTTACATCGTGATTATCTTGGGAATCGTGAAGGGCACTTATCTCCTTCTCGGATGCATCGATGATAACTGGAGGGATGTTCTCGTGCTTATGTCTCTTTACCCTGGGAAGTCTCAACCTCCCGTAGGCCTTGCACCTCCTCGCTGTCTCAATCGCAGCAAGGCATGACAATCCCTTCGGCTGCACTCAGCGATCTTGGGGTCTTCAACGGTGGCATCCACAGGAGTCTCAACTCCATGGATTGCACTTTCATTGCCAGTGTTAACTCCCGGGCGATCCATCATGTGCCTTGACGCATCGGCGCGCGTCACTCGGCAGAGAGCGGTTGGCACTTCACCGAGACAGTCTCAATCGTGAGCTTTTTAGTGACAACTTGATGTGTTTCGTTTTCTTTTTCCTTCTCCACTTCGCCTCCTAGATTCATTGTGGAGTCATCTACAAAGAACCTCCGACCTAGCCGTGGAGGGAGTTTCCCCCGGGCACACCACCACCGAGTGACTTGGATTGGGGTCACTTTTCTCCAAACTCCCGGTTGTTTCCTTTGAGTGTTCACCATTGGGGCGGGTGGTAAGATACCTTCAATAGGGGTTGGCTCGACTTGGGTCCCCAAGTTCCCAATTTTATCGCCATTACCCTTATAACCTTCCTCGAGTGAGCCGGGGAAGTGGTCGTAGCAACAACAGTTGCAATCACGCACCACTCCCATAGGGTCAATTTCACTGTGATTTGGAAGACTCTCCAGTCCTTCCATTAGTCGTTGCTCATGCATCATTCTCGATTCCCGCATGGCGTCTTTGCGTTTTCTAGCTCTTATGTCACGCAAGAAGGATCCAAATCTTCATCACTCTCTGAAAGTATGTCGAGATGTGGATGAGTGTGATCGATGGTTCCGTGAGAGGACAAATACTAGCTTTCTCACGAACTTTTGTTTCCTCCGCCAATCTTTCCTTCTCCTTATCTTTGAAGATCTGCAAGATATCTATGTAGTTCTCTTCATCCAAGATTGACCATCGTTGTCAAACCAAGGAAATTCATCGATTCTTCCTCTTCTTCAATAAACTCATGTCTTTGGAACTGTTCCTTGAACGACTTAGCTTCCACTTCCTCCATTCTCGCGATTTTGGATATCCGGATATGGTGGAGATAGCATGATCACATCATCATCATCTTCCTCGATGAACTTCTTTCTCAGGAATGGAGAGTAGCAGAGTTTGTTGTTCTTCACCCTCGCCAGCGTCTCGTCGTGTGGAGACACATCCTCTCGACAGAGACTTAGCTGGCTCACCATTACTAGCTCTTCGATTGTTCGATCCACACTGGGTCTTCGACTTGCCTCTGCTGATCGGCTCAAAGAGACTTTGGCGGTTTCATCAATAATCTCTAGAGACTCTACTTCTCCAAATTGCTTTTGATGATGCTTCCGATTGATAGCGCGACTCAGCTATTTTCTCAAGCTCCGAGCGCTTGAAGATTCTTCTTCTTCTTTTTTTGGTTTTCACCATAGGAACGTCTGTTCCACTTCCTCCGGTTCTTCCTTGAAGGTAAAGGACTTCGATTGTTGTTAGAGGCACCGCCTTTCTCGCCTTGGCAGCTTCCTCCTCCGCTTCTTCAGCCTCCCAGGAGAAGGTACTAAGGATTTCTTCTTCTCACGCGATCGCAGGGGTAGGAGACACGGCCGCAGGGGCGGTGACTCCTGTAGGGGGCAGTGCGGTTGTTATCTTTTTCATCTTCTTTAGTTTTTCTTTTTCCACCGCAGGGCGCTTTCTTCTTGGGAGGGGAGGCAACAGCTTGTTTTCTTCGGGTCACCGATTCCCCCTCACCGGTATCCGCTCTCTTGGCATAAGCTCTCTTCGCACTCCGGAAAGATTTGATCGAAACATTTTCTTGTTGACATGGAATGCCCTTCCATGTCGGAGTGGAACTCCATTTACCTCCATCGATCGGCCAATAACAAGGCCATACCTCGAGATCCTCCGAACGATCCATCTTCCTTGAAAGACTTATTTCCAACATTTTGGCGTAGTCCGTTCTATACAAACGTAGCCCGCTTTTACCTTCTTTTCCTCCATGATCGCACCATCATGATCGGCTTTTAGTTTTGGATAGCTGATTAAAGCTTCCAAATTTGATGTCTACACACTTGGCAACAATATCCAAAAACTTATGGTAATCTTCCTTCACGACTTCTTGTCACCGTGTAGACAACCTTCGCAAGATCGAGTTTTGGCCACTTCCTTCCATGCGGCAGCCAAGTTGACATCGGCCTCCAAAAGATCTCGTACTCCTTCCGATGGCGAAAGAAACAATGCTCGGCTAGATCCAACAAAGGTGATCGTAAACTCCTTTCGCGGAATGATGACTTGATGCCCTCGTCGTGAACTTCAAAGATTCACATAGAATCGAGCGACTTCTTCAACATAAGTCATCCAAACTCCATTGTGAGAAAAGGTTTCAGCCTGCATTTCTCCACTTTCGGCAATCTTCTTCACAAGGGTTTCATCGAACCCCCTGTTTGATCATACCTTCAAAATCCACAGTAGAGCCGATGGATTTGCTTTCCCGACTTGACAAAATCGTAAGTAGATGCCATTACTTGAAGTTTTACCGAACGAAACTTTTAGAAATTTACTTTGGAGATCCGTAGGGTTTCAAGAGAAAAGTTGCTTTCTTTGCTTTTGAGAGAGATGAACAGTTTGTGTAAAGTGAGAGATAAATGGACGAAAGGGTATATATATGGGTTATGAAAGGACGTGCATACGCTTTTGAAATTTGATTGAGATCAACGGCTCGTTTTAGCACACCGATTAGCATTTAATTGCTCGCATTTAATGCGGCAGATTTATATCCAATCATATGCTTTGTCGTGCGGCTTTTGAATGTACTGTCATTATTACACGACGTCATCCTTAAAACATTCTCGCTTCGTAAAAACGATCGTGTTTTTGTCACTTAGCTCATAAATGACTCAACTTACTCCTTAGTGATTCAACTCTTTCTTCTCTCTTTTTCACATAGGTACTCGGATGTCGGCTAGCTCGATGCAAATGATTTTTCGATACTGGTGATTCACTTAGGCGATTTACTTAACTTAGCTCCATTTTCATCTTTTGTTGTTTCATCTCTTTTCTTTGAGTTTTAAGTGTTAACTCACTCAATTAACCCTAGCTCATGCTTGAGTTCTTCAAATCTTGATTCACATAGTAGCTTTGTGAATATATCAAATAACTTGTTTATCGGTTGAGATGTATTCCAAGGTGATGTCCTTCTTTTCAACATGATCTCTTATAAAATGATATCTGACATCAATGTGTTTTGTTCTTGAGTGCAACAGAGGATTTTGAGTGATTGCAATAGCACTTGTGTTATCACACATAATTGGAATCTCTTTTTCTTCAACATCATAATCTCTCATTGTTGTCTCATCCATAAGACTTGGGCACAACAGCCGCCACTATGTACTCGGCTTCGGATGTAGATGTGGCTATTGAGTTTTGCTTCTTGCTAAACCAGAAACCAATCTGTTTCCAAGCATTTGACATGTACCGAAGTACTCTTCCCGTCAACTCCACATCCAAAGATAGTCGAGTCCGAGTAACCAATAAGCTTGAATCCACCTTCCTTTGGATACCATAAGCCGACTTCCCCGCATCCCTTCAAATACCTTAGGATTCTCTTAGTTAGCCATCATATGGCTTTCTTTTGGTGCAGATTGAAATCTTGCACATACACCTACAAAAAAGGTGATGTCCGCCTACTTTGTGAGATAGAGCAGTGATCCAATGAGTGCTCAGATCTTGTTTGATCCACAGCTTTCCATCCGCATCCATATCCATCTTGACCGACGTATTCATTGGTATTTTCACGAAGACTTCTCTTCCATACCAAATTTCTTCATTAAATCTCCTGGTATACTTTGTCCGACTTATGAAAGTTCCATCCTTCACTGCTTAACTTGAATTCTGGAAAGAATGTCGCCTCTCCCATCATGCTCATTTCAAATTTCCTTGCATGAGGTTTGAGAATTTATCACACAGACTCTTTGTTTGTAGATCCAAATATAATGTCATCCACATATATTTGAACAAGCGATATTCTCTCTCCATCTTGAATTCTCAAGAGTGTTCTATCCACTTTGCCTTTGGTGAATCCATTATCTGTCAAAAATTGAGAAAATGTATCATACCATGCTCTAGGTGCTTGTTTCAATCCCTAGAGAGCTTTCTTGAGCTTGTACACTTTATCTCCAAGAGTCTTCTCGAAATCCTGGAGGTTGTTCAACATAGACTTCTTCTTCCAATAATCCATTCAGAATGCACTTTTTACATCCATTTGATATACAAAGAAGTTCTTGTGTGCAAAAGATAGGCAAGAAACATCCTTATTGCTTCTAATCTTGCAACAGAGCAAATGTTTCATCAAAATCTATACCTTCCTCTTGGCAATACCCTTTGGCAACCAATCTTGCTTTGTTTCTTACCACGTAACCTTCTTCATTCATCTTATTTCAAAACTCATTTTGTGCCAATAACATTTTGATGATTTGGTCTTTGAACCAATTCTCATACTTTGTTTCTTTCAAACCGATTCACTCTTTCCTCGCATGGCTTGAATCCAATGTGTGTCATCCAATGCTTAGGACACATCCTTTGGCTCTATTTGGGAAATAAAACAAGTGAACATGGCTTCTTGTTGAGCTCGATCTGGTTCTTACACCATCTCTTACATTTCCAATGACTAGCTCGGTGGATGGTCTCTCACCCATATCACTTCATGTTGGAGTAAGTCACCGGGTTCGATCGTCTTGCATTGTGTTATCTTGAGCAGCTCTCTCATCATCACTTAGCTCTGATTTTCCAAATTGTCTTTGAGATTCACTATCTCATCTTCACCTTGGTTAATTACTCCAGATTTACTTCAACATATGGACTTTTCTCAGTAGTTGGTTGATTTAGCTTATCGCCTAACTCTTCAATGTCTTCTCCATTTACATTAGGTTCATCAAAAACCACATGGATAGACTCTTCGTGACCATAGTCCTTTTGTTCAAGACTCTATAGGCTTTGCTTTCACCGAGTATCCCAAGAAGATACCTTCATCGCCTTTAGCATCAAAAGCCTTTAGATTATCCTTCCCATTGTTGTGGATGAAGCATTTACATCCAAATATTTTAAAGTATGCAACATTTAGCTTTCTCCCTGTCCAAATTTCATAGGAGTCTTGCCACTTGCCTATTTATCATGCATCTATTTTGAGTATAGCATGCAAGTGTTTATGGCTTCACCAAAATCTTTTAGGCAACCCCGCTTGACTAACATGGTCCTTGCAGCTTCCTTGAGAGTTCTGTTCCTCCTTTCGCAACTCCATTCTCACAGGAGTCCTTGCCGCAGATAGTTCATGAGCAATACCATTTTCAACACAAGATCGAAGTTATTATTCCATTGACAAACTCGGTTCCTCTATCGATCTTATCTTTATAATGGTTTGACTTTTCTCATTTTGAACTCTTTTCATCACCGGGTAACTTCGCAAAAGTTTCTTTCTTTTTACACATGAAAATTGTCCATGTAAATCTTGAATAATCATCCACCACTACTAGAGTGTATTTCTTCCCACTTATGTTTGGTGGCTCAATCGACCAAATAGATCCATATGTAGCAGATGTAATATTCTTGTTGAAGATGGACTTGACTTCTTTTAAATAATGATTTAATCGCTTTCCCATCCGCATGCACCACAAACACTTTCCTTCTTGTATATTGAGTCTGGGAGTCCTTCTACAAGACCACTCCTTGCAAGCTTGTTAATTGTCTTGAAATTCAGGTGACTCAGCTTCTTGTGCCACAGCCAACCTTATTCGGCTATACTCTTTTCTAATAAACAAGTGATTGGTGTGGCGATCGACCGCCTACCACATACATGTTCTTTTGTCTGGATCCTTGCAACACTACTTCATTTGATTCAGTGTCTTTGATTTGGCACACTCCCATATTGAATCCAACATTATAGCCCTTGTCACAGAGTTGGCTGATGCTTAACAAATTGAAATTGAGGCCTTCAACATATGCAACATCTGTGATTTCTAATCCATTTTTCTTGATGGATCCAATTCTTTATTTCCCGAGCTTCATTTCCTCCAAATATGACTTTTGCGCCTCTAATCTCCTAGAATTTTGACAGATTTTTCTTGTTTCTGTCATATGTCTAGAATGACCACTATCCATGTACCAGGTTCCTTGGCACTCACCGTTTTCTTTGAACCCGCAATCAAGGAAATTAGTTTTTAGGTACCCATGCTTGTCCGGTCCCGAGGGATTAGTGCTATAAGATGATCCAACCAACCTATATCCAAATGACTTGACTCTAAGAGGTTGCCATCTATTTGTGCCATAATCATAACTCACTTTGGCAAATTGCTTGGGGTTTTAGGTTCATACAACCTGTCTCTTTTGTCTCGTATGCCTCTGTGTGTGTTTTAGCAATTGTCTTCTTAGGGTAGTTGTGATATTTCCGAGTGTAGTGCCTGGTGCATATGTGTGCGATGATAGCTCTTTTGCCTTTGGAATGACCTTTCCGAGTTCTGTGTCTTTGCCATTTTGGCATGTATTCCATAGGTCTTGGGCCGATATTTCACATTATTCCAATCAGCTTGACTTGGGTAGTTTCTACCATTCCCATCATATTTGTTCCTTTGATAGAACTTCTGGGGGTTTTGGTAGCTCTGTTTCTTCTTCACAGAGTACTTCCTATTTGGAGTTTGCTGAGGAACTCTGCTGGATTTCTTCTCAGTTGTCCTCTCAAAGATACTCAATCGGTCGTTTTCCTTTTCCTTTATATCCTAGGCCGCTTTGTTTGTGATTGTGCTTTGGAATGACTGTGTGTGCAACATTTGGTGTCTTGGATTTTTGAGATGCTTCATTACTTGAAGATCCTTTTTCCAAGATCACTCTAGGAGTTTGACTATGCACAAAGGAATTGAATCCTATGCCTGTCTTGTCTCCACATTCCTTTTGGCTCATGATAAGGTCATCCAATGATTTAGATGCCTTTGTGAATGAAGCAATCACATTTTTGAGGTCATTTTCTCTCTTTTCTATAGCACCTATCTCTGCTATTAGTTTAGCTTTTTCACCTTGACTCTTTGTTCTCATCCTATGTGACTTAGAGTACTCGGCTCCTTAGTCACCGTGAGTTGTGGCTTTTGAGTCGGGCCGTTTTCCTCATTTAATAGTGTGTGTGAGGATTTAATGTGCTCAAAATCTTTCATCATTTTGCCTAATGAATCATAAAGATCGAGTGGGTGATGAAGTGTGTGTGTCACAATCACTATCACTAGAATCGAGTAAGATGAGTTAGAGTGTACCTCATCTTCTTGGTCGGGTTGATCTTGTTCTTTGGCCATTAGACGGATCATAGTTTCTTCTTCGAATCACTTGATTAGTCACTTCACTATTCTCTAAATCGCTATATCTTTCGACTTAGTTTGCTTTCAAAGAAATTTTCAAAGAGCCTAACATTGCTCTTTTCTTTTCTTGTCTTCTTTTCTCTCAAGACTTTTCTTTCATCTTCATTCCTATATTTATTGACTACAGGATATGGATAGTCAATAGCAAAGTGTCCTGATGTCCGGAATTCCAACATAGGTTTTCAGCTTTTTGATCACTCTTTCATTTCTTAGGTTGTCACTCTTTGATATTCGACCTTTTGATACTCACTCTCTTTGGTAGCCTATCTTCCTTGTCTTAGGGAGTCAATGTCTTCTCGGAGGATTCACCTTTGTTCCTTTTGTAGTTCTTGTTGAAGAACTTATTGAATCTTTTAACCATCAAGGCAATTTCCTCCTGGTCAATGACTTCTTTGGTCTCGACTCTTTTCCTTCCTTGACTACGAGTGCAAATTGCTTTTGGGCACACTATCTCCTCTTGATCCTTTCTTCTCGGCCAAACTCATAAGCTTTGAGGTCCGAGAATAGTTCATGATTGGATGTTTTTGATAGGTCCATCGAGTGTCTTAGAGCCATTGTCTTCATTTCCTACTCACTGGGAGGCTTAATATCTTCATACACATCTCCTTCTCGTGTATTCTTTCCCAAATCTTTGAGAGCTCGTTTGTAATTTCAAAATCTAGCATCCAAATAGTCCATTGTTTCTCCCGCAAGCATTTTGAAGTTTTCAAATTTTTGAATAACAACAGATAATTTGTTTTCCTTAATTTGTTCAGATTCTTCACAAATTAAGGTTAATTTATCCTGTTTCTTTGGTCAGTCTTGCCGATTTGACTTTGTTGAACATGGCTTTGTCTAAAGTCTTGTAAAGTATATCCTTGGCCACATTGTCAAGATTGTATCTTTTTTTGTCATCATTTGTCCACTCGGCTCTTGGTTTATCAACCATAGTGGTCTAGGAGGAGCAACCTCCTCTTCTTCAAATTCCTATGGCACTCTACTTGCAAACTGTTTCACCTTCATTATTTGCAGGGCCCATCCTCTATCACTATCCACATCTCATCATGTAAAGGCGATAGATGAGCCTCGCATACGTATTTTCCAGTCATCAAATTCCTCAATGGTGAACATAGGGATGCGTGTCAAATTTGCTTCCATGATATTAACTTTGCTTTGATTTGAAAATGGCTTTTGTAAGAGCAAGTGTTAAAGACTTCTTTGAAGGATTGGAGATCTAGTTCAAGAACTGCGGAAGGCTCAATGAACCAACCGCTCGATACCACTTGTAGGTCGCAAGGGGTGTGAGTGTAAGGTTTAGAAAGGGGGTTTGAATAAACCTAACCAACTTTTTGAAATTTAGTCCTTTTAAGTTTGTTTTAACACTTGATTTTAGCATTTTGTTAAATATAAATTGGATAGGAAATTATCACAGATATTAAATGATATGCGAGAAGTAAATGCTGAAATGTAATTGACACAATAAATTTTATAGAGGTTCAAGATGGGGTAATTCTTCTAATCCTCTCTTCTCCAACTCCTGGAGGAATCCACTAAGTATTGATCGAGTACAAAGTGGTTATTAGTCCGTATACAAGTCTTGATCACACAAATGACTTGATCCTTTGGGACTCGGTCGAGATGCCTTGGTCACACACCGGCTTCTCGTGCGACTCGACCTTCTTCACAGGCGGCAGCTGCTTTGCTACTAAAGCTCACTTGCTCAAGCTTCTTGGATTTGATCACGAAACCCTCCAATAGCTTGAGACTGGTTCGACCTTGAACCTTTCTACAATCCTCCTTGGAATGTAGACCCCTTTGATTCTTCAAAAGTTTCCTCTTCAACAGTTTGAAGTTATCTTTCCTTCACGGCTTGGTGTTGGATTGATTTCCTTCAAATTTAGGCTTGAGGATTTGCTTGAATAACTTGAGAATATTTTGCAGGTTACAATTTGAATGTTAGCTTGAATGTTCGTGGTTCGTATGCAAGGTGACTCCTTCTCAAATTGATTCCTCTCGCCTTTTATAGTGCTCTTTCAAAAATCTTTCGTTGAAGAGATAGGCTGATTTTCAAAAGATACTAGTGGTCGTTGGCTTGTCTTGTTGCGAGTCCTTGAAATTGACATTACCTCGTATTAAATGAACCTTCACTTTTTCGTAGCGACACAGTGCGGTCTTCCCATTGGTTTATTCCTTTTGCACGCTTCTCGGGATCGAGCACTTTAGAATATTGCAGCATGGAAGTATTACTTATTTAAGTAACTTTCTTGACTTACGTAACGGACTCTTTTCGCTTGTCCGACTTGATCAGCTTCCTTAACTTCCCCCAGGTGACTTCGAGTCGCCTCCCAATCATGGAAGACTCATCTCACACTTCAACTTGACTTGTCAGTCTTGAGTTGACTTGATCGACATTTCTCACACCAGAATCAACCGGTGATACTCCTTCAATCGAGTTCTTGACTTCTCCTTTTTTACCATACTCACCGCTTCACAAATGAGTCTTCATTTTAGCCTTCATTGAATTCTTGCATATCCAGGCATAGCCGACTTTACTCACTGCATGACAAATTTATCTATTACAATGCAAATTACAAAGAAAATGGGGTGCCAACTTTCTAGTCTAAGTTTTACATGGCATTCATCAAAATCTAAACAATAAATTTCCCAACAATCTTGATGAAGGGTTAGGACTCGTTGAAATCTCGATCTCCCAAATTGTATGCAATTCTAGGATAGACATTAATGCCAATTTTCCCGCATACAAATTTCTCAGAACCACCCCAAGGCATGAATCCTTGAGATTTGAGATTCGCTTGTCAAAGATAGCAAGATTGAGTGGCGAATCTATTCTTTCTTTGAATGTTGCCTTAATAATAACTCTTATGGCTCCAATATGAATCATTAAAGTGTGTTGAAACTTCTCTTTTATCGTGCTTTTGATCTCCGGATTTCTCCGTAAGGGATCAATCGCATCTCAATCAGTTCCCAGAATTCCATCGGATGGCAAATTCTCCAAAGAGTTACCCTATGGATAATTTTGTGTTTTCTATTACGAAACTCAATCTTATCCAAAGCCTTTTCCATTGCCCCAATTGTAAAACCATCATAAACCTAAAGCTTCTGATCTTCCTTCATAATTATCATAAGAGTCTTATGAGAAATCGTAGTGTGAGAGAGGAATCCTGACATATCCTCCCTAACCGTTTGCTTAAGAAATTCTTCTTCACTCCGATTCTGAACTGGATTCACTTCCATCGTCAGAATAGATCTCTTCTTCATAGATGCTTTCATCTGAAGGTAAATCCTCAAATTGATACACCTGGATCAAATCTTGATAATAGACAGCTTCTTCGAATTCTGGTGTAGCTTCGAACTGTCTGACTCCTCGTTTCTGGTTCTCTGGGCAATCTGTTGAAATATGCCCTCTTGCTCCACATGTCCAGCAATTACAGTCTTTAAAACTTTCATTAGCCCTAGTATGAGCTCGCCTGAAAGTTCTTCGTCCTGAAGATCTGCTGGTACTTGCTTGATTTGAGCCTGATGATGAGGCTCTACTCCTAGCTTGGTACTGGTCTTTTCCCTGATTTGTAACTTCGGGCTTTTTGTTTTGACCAAAACCTTCTAGGTCTCCATGAAGACCTACTTCTTTTGCTGCTGCTTCCCCGATGATATGGATGGCTTCTCTCCTTCTTTTTCTTATGCCATCGTGGTTGACTTCCTACAACTATTGAGATATCATCGCCTACGCAACATAGAGGAACCGCTTTATTAATTCCTCGTAATCTTTTGTAATTCTCGATATCTTTGGTAACACCATTCGATAACTTGGTCTTTAGAAAAAGACATTCTTCCGCCCATCGTATCTAAATCAATCGCATCCTTGTATTCCCCGATAAGCATTTCTCTTCACGAACTCGGAATCTTTGCAAAGAATAGTGAAGCTTCTTTGTCTCCAATCTTGAATTTCCACCTACTTATGAACAACTTGATATATTTATCGATATGACAAATATCATGTAACTCGAGGAAGTAGAGGGCTTATTTATATCTTTTTCTTTTTCTTCTTCCAATCCCTCAAAGTAGCCTGTACCGATAAAATGGATTTTGAATAATTTGGCCATATTATCGACAATTCCTTTCAATGATTCTCCAGTTGTGATCGTGCTCTTCATAGGTTCTTCGGTCATATCCCGGAAATCTATATCGATCCTTCAAGACTTATCTCAAGAAGTAAGATGAATCTTTCCTTCGTAAGATCGAGGGTACTTGCTTTAATCCTCATAGTTGATGCTCATTCATCAATAAGGACTTCTTGATTTTTAAAATCGGGATATCCAGATTTAGCATCAATCCATACGGATGTATCGGATCGAGATGCGATCTTTCATAAGGCATTTGATAAACATTTGGCCTTCTAGAAGGTAGTCGAGTTCTGTAAGAGATGGTCGAGCTCCTGTTCCCGTAGCGATTCACGCCCGTGGTAAAATCTCCAACGTGTTGCATTCTCTCGCCCCGGATTCCATGATTTGAACCCGAACTTTCGTGATATTGGGATTTCTTGGTGGCGGTGGTGGAATTGGTCTACATTTTGGGTCATAGGTAACCAAAGCCGATCCATCTCCTACGTTCATCTTTAAATCTACAATTCCTAATCCCGAAGGAATCGCAAGGTCATGTAGATCTTTAAGATTCATCTTTTCCATATCCATCGCTTTTTAGTTTGTGATGATTTTCCCTTGATGATGGCAATAAGCTTCTCCTCATCTCGTCATTTGTTGTTTGACTTCGGTTGGTTTCCCTCTTTGATGTAAATAGGGTCCTATTCCAAAATCAATACATTTCTTTCCTCCCGATGAACTTGGTCTGTCCTCCAGGTTCTTGACTCGTTTTGTGAATATCATGAAGGATTTCAAGAGTTTCCTTCGATATTTTACAATCGCTCCATCCGGTTTTGGATCTCGATCAACTTGTGTAGGTAAATAAATATGGCGGTTGCCATAATTACGCACCATCTTCCTGGACTTCCTTAATATCTTTTGAGATCTTAGATGTGTCCGAAAGTATCTCGTTCCATCTTTGGTACTCCATCGAAAATCATGTTTTTGATGAGCATTCTTATGGACTTTTCCCGACGATTTATCGATCAACATATAATATATGATTTACCATAAGGAAACTTAGATAATATATCGCTTGTATTTCGCAGTGTCTCAAGGTTTCCCTATCGGCTCCTCGCGTTCTTTTTTCAACATCGTCAAAATTTGACGATATGTCCTCAGATGGTAAACATCTTGGACAATTGTCCGATCCATATTCTCGGAGAAATTCTCCTCACCAATTGTTAATTACATAAATATAATAAATATAACTAAAAGTTCTTAATAAACCTAGGCTTTGATACCAATTTTAAGGATCGAAATACCCAGGTTGTAGTAAAGATAGAAAATACAATAAATTTTATAACGTAGGAGGTAATCTGCAATGATTTCAAAGTTTAGATAGAGTCCGGAATTAACATATATGTTTATAGGGGTAAATCTGGAATTTTAGGCGAAGTGCAAAATTTTAAAAGGTTGAGGAGGTAAAGTGTACCAATTTAAAGTTTGGGATGCATAGTGTAAAACTCATCATAGTTCGAGAGGTTCTCGGTATTTACCCCTTCTATCTATTAAAAAGTAGAATTTACATACAGAAATGGGGTATGCCAACTTCCTAATACAATTTTTTCTAAGCATCATCAAAATCTATACAATGAAATTCCTAACACATGAAGCGTGAGAAGACATTTTTGGGATCGTGCAATTTGAATTTTGATCAACGGTTAGGATTCATCCGGAATATAGCCTTTAGTTGCCTGCATTAAATGCCCCTAACATTTATGGCCAATCACAGGATTTCTATAGCAACTTTACTGTGTTGCATTAAATGATGCTGACATCATCTTAGAAACATTCCCGCTTTAATGAATACGACCTTGTTTTTTCACTTAGCCAATAAATGTGTCTACTGACTCACTTTGGCTCGCATTTGACTCTCCTTCTCTCTTCAGTTAGCTGGTATGACTGAGTTGTTCAGTTGTCTTAACTCGTTGAATGTCCAATTTGGCTGATTTTACTCGCTTAAAGAGTAAAATACTTCAAAATGCAATTTTCTTCACTTAAACTCGTTGAATGAGTCTTCCGAGCTTATTAACTTAGCTCAATTAATCCAAGCTCATTCTTCAACCTTTAAATCTTGATTGATATAAGGGTTTTGTGAATATATCACCGATCGCTTCTCAAATGAGACATATTCCAATGTGATGTCTTTCTTTTCAACTTGATCTCTCGATGAAATGATATCGACATCAATGCTTTGTCCTTGAGTGCAATACTAGATTCTCGAGTGATAACAATTGCACTTGTGTTGTCACACATAATAGGAATTTCATTTTCTTCAATGTCATAGTCTCTCGCTTGTTGTTTCATCCACATGACTTGGGCACAACAACAAATGTGCAAATATACTCAAACGGCTTTTCCGCTTGTTGATGTATCTACCAAGAAACTAATATATTTTCTCGCTAAACCAAGAAACTAATATGTTTCCAAGCGGTTGACATGTACCGATGTACTCTTTCTCACAATTCTACATCCAAAGATAATCTGAGTCCGAATACCTAGTTGACTTGAAGCCTCCTTCTTTAAGATACCACAATCTAATTTCTTGGCTTCTTTTCGTATATCTCAATATCTTCTTAGTTGCGGTCATATGACTCTATAGGTCCCAAAAAGGGTGTTTGTGTTAAGTCTATAAGGGGGTTGAATAGACTTAACCAATTTTCAATTTTTGATCTTTAAATCGATTTTTACACAAGTAGCGACTTAGTCCATTAAGACGACATAGTTCAACCTCAATAGGAGAGTTAACCACTCAACACTGACCGAGCTATTGATAGAGTAACTCGGCTAAATGAAGTGAGCACTTTAAAAATTTAGCTTACTTGGTTTTTAACAGTGAGGTCTTACACCTTTTTTTGTTAAATGGTTTTACAACATCTATTTTGATTAAGTTATTATCACTGTTGAGTTAGGCAAATATATCTATCAGCAGAATAAAATGTGCATAAATTAAAATGCTTTGAAAATAAGAAGACACAAGGCAATTTATAGTGGTTCGAGGATGGGGTAATTCCTCTACTCTACTCTTCTCCACTCTCCTAGAGGTAATCTACTAATGCAACAAAATTGTTACAAGATGGATACAACAATCCAAGTAGGCCTTGATCACATAGTTGGCTCTACTCTTGGGACTCAAACTTCTTCGCAAGATAACTGTCTCACTCTCCGCACTCCTTTCAAACCCTTGGAATTTATCACGAAGCCCTCCAACGGATTCAAACCAAGTTCTAACTTGAACCTCACCGCGCTTCCTTCACTTCTTGGATGTGCCGACCCTTTGTTCTTTAAAATAAATTTCCTCTTCAACTCAAGTTGAAGTTTTTCTTCCTTCACCGTGTGTGTTGGATAGATACACTTTGAATGTAGGCTTGAGGATTTATAAAGTATTGTTTGAGAGTGTTTTTGCTTGCTTTGTTTTGCTCATTTTCACTTGTGTCATTCGTAATCTCTCACATAAGTTCCTCACCTTTTATAGTGACAATTTGAAAAAGTGTCCGTTAAAGAGATAGACATTTTTCAAACTTCACTTCTTGATTGTTGGCTTGACTTGTTGTGCAGCAAATGATGTTGACCCAACCTTAATTTAATGCCCTCCAGGTTACTCGAGACTCTACAGTGTTCTGCGAACATCTCATTGGTTCCCGATCTCTTGCACTTTTTCAACAAGACAACTTTAAGGTTGTAGTCCCCCTTTCCATATTGGGTAACTTTTTAACTTTTCATTCCAACAGACTTCTTGACTTTCTTGAGTCCTTTTGCCGCTTTACCCCTTTATTAAGTCTTCTCCATACTTCCTGGGAAAGCTCATCTATTAGTCTACCGACAAACACAACTTTTTGTACTTGATCAATCTCTTCCTTCGATACTCACCGCAACTCACCGATTCTTCACTCGTGTCCTTGATCAACTTCGTGATCTTCAACTTTGATGCTTTGATACTCACTTTATATATCATATCTATTACAAAGTTGAACTACAACAGAAAATAAATGTCAACTTTCTAATTTAAGTTTTACATGCATCATCAAAATCTATACAAATAATTTTCCCAACAGACTCTCTTTTTGGTGCAGATTGAAACCTTGCACATACACCAACCGCAAAGTTGATGTCGATCGATTAGCGATCAAGTAAAGCAATGATACAATAAGTGCTCTATATCTTGTTTGATCAACCGATTTGCCTTTTGCATCCATATCAATTTTGATTGTAGTGTTCATTGAATTTTCACTTATGACTTATCTTCCATACCAAACTTCTTTATCAAATCTCTTGTATACTTGGCTTGGCTTATGAAGGTTTCATCCTTCATTTGTTTCACTTGAAGTCCTAAGAAGAAGGTTAAATATCATGTCATGCTCATCTCAAACTTTCGATGTATCGACTTTGAGAATTTATCACATAAAACCTTGTTAGTGGATCTAAAGATGATATCATCCACATAGATATGAACTAGCAAGATGCTCTCTCCATCTTGAATTCAAGAGGGTTTTTGTCGACATTTCTTTTGGTAAACCCATTGTCTAAAAGGAATTGAGACAATGTATCATACCAAGCTCTTGGAGCTTGTTTCAATCCATATAGTGCCTTCTTGAGCTTGTACATTTTATCTCCAATAGTTTTTGCTCAAAACCTGGAGGCTATTCAAAGATAGACTTCTTTCTTCAATAGTCCATTGAGAAATACACTTTTCACATTCATCTAATAAATTGTGAAGTTCTTGTGTGCGGCATAGGCAAGAAACATTATTATTGCTTCCAATCTAGCAAATAGAGCAAATGTTAATCAAAATCTATGCATTCTTCTTGAAATACCCTTTGGCTACCAATCTTGCCTTATTTCTTACTACGTTCCTTCTTCTTCATTCATCGCGTTTTTGAATACCCACTTAGTACTAATGACATTCTGGTGAGTAGATGTTTGAAACAATTCCCAAACTTTGTTCCTTTCAAACTGATTTAACTCTTTTTGCATAGCTTGGATCCAATGTGTGTCATCTAATGCTTCTGACACATCTTTTGGTTCAATCTGAGAGATGAAAAAGTGAACATTGCTTTATGTTGAGTTCTTGATCTTGTTCTTATTCATTCTCTAACATTTCCAGTAACTAACTCAGGTGGATGGTCTCTCAGCCATCTCACATCAGGTTTGAGTAAGTCAACTGGGTTATTCCTTCTTGCAGCTAGGTTGTCTTAAACAACTTCTTCTTGATAATCTTCATTCAATTGTAATCATTCCAGCTTCACTTTGAGATTCAAATTCTAACCCAACCTCATCCGGATCGAGTCTTAAGGGAGTTGTCCCAAGATAAGTAATCTTGTGTACAATTGGTTGATTTTATCTTCTCAACTAACTCATCAATGTCTTCTACATTAACATTTGGTTCATCAAAACCACATGGATTGACTCTTAGTGACCTTGTCCTTTTATTCACCACTCTAAAGGTTTTGCTTTCAGTCGAGTATCCAAGAAAGATTCCTTCATCAACTTTTGAATCAAATGCCTTCAAATTATCCTTGTCACTGTTGTGAATGAAACATTTACTTCCAAAAATATGAAAATATCCCACATTTGGCTTTCTTCCGTCCAAATTTCATAAGGAGTTTTTGACAATTGTCTGTTGATCATACATCTATTCTCGAGTATAACAGTTGTGTTTATAGCTTCATCCCAAAATCTCTTTGGCAATCCAACTTGATTAACATGGTTATCATAGCGGCTTCTTCGAGTGTTCTATTCCTTTTTCAAATTACTCCATTTCATTTGTGGAGTTCTTGCACGATAACTCTTGAATATGTTCCATTTTCTAGACAATACTAAGTTATTATCCCATTGACAAACTCGGTTCCTCAATCGAGATCTTATCTTGATAATGGATTGACTCTTCTCATTTTGAACTCTTTTCATCACCGAGAAAAGCTTTCGAAAGTTTCCTTATTTTTACACATAAAGATGGTATATGTATATCTTGAGAAATCATCTACCATGACAAGGGTGTAGTTCTTTCCACTAATAGTAGTTGGTTCCATTGGTCCAAATAAATCCATTTGCAATAGGTGCAAAATCTTTGTTGATAAGGGACTCGTTTTCCTTGAAAGATGATTTGATTTGCTTTCATTTCGACATGCATGACATATCCTTTTCTTCTTGCACACCGAGTCTATCAGTCCTTCAACCAAATGGCTCATTGCTAGCTTGTTTATAGTCTTGAAATTCGATGACTCGACTTCTTGTACCACAAGCAACTTTCTTCAATTGTGCTCTTTGCCAATAGGCATGTGCTTGGGGTAGCAAAGATATCAATCTGCGACATACATATTCATTTCTCCAAATATGACTTTAGCTACTTTTGATTCCTTGAAGTTTGATAAATTGTTTTTTCCCCTGTCATGTATCCGGAACAACTACTATCCATGTACCAGGTTCATTGGCACTCGATTGTTCCTTGAACCTACTATCAAGGAAATCAAACTTTAGGTACCCATACTTGTGTGGGTCCTTAGGGGTTAGCATTATGAGGTGTTGCAACCAACTTATAGCCAAATTATCGACTCTAAGGGGTTGCCATGTTTTAGTTCCATAATCATAGTGAATTTTAGCAAATTATTTTGGCGTTTTGGAACATACTGAGATGTCTCTTTTGTCCGTATGTTTGTGTATGCATTTGTGTATTTGCTTTCTTATGAAAATATGGAAAACTTTTGTGATTGTGTGCATTTTATTTGGGTGCATAAATTTGTTGATTTCTTTGCCTTGAGAATGGTCTATATTGATTTTGAGGCCTTTGCCACTTTGGCTTGTTTCCACAGACGCTACGATATTTCATTTGTGGATTTCAATCAGCTTGTTGGATAATTTATATCACCCCATCATATATTTCTTATTGCGACATTTTTGGGGTTTTGGCGCTTATATTTAGATCAAACAGAATGCTTCATCTTTGGAGTCTGCTGGTGAACATTTCTGAATTTAGTTTCATCTATTCTCTCAGCATACTAAGCTAGCTTCATTCATTTACCTTTGTATCCAAGGCCAGCATGTGTGTGATTGTGGTGATATATGGGTTCAACATGTGGAGTTTTATATTCTTGGATTCTCCCATTATATTGCTTTAGGATCCTTCCTATAAAAACACTTTTGAAATTTGAAATTCACAAAGGAATTAAATCATAAACCTGCTTTGTCACCAATCTCTTTTTGAATCAGCATCAATTCATCCAATATTGAATCATCATCAATTCCCCATTACACTTTTGAGCTCTTGTTCTCTCTTTTCTCTCTTGCAGCAAGTCTGCTTTTACCTTTGTCATATCAATTATCAATTCATTGTTCTCATCCTAGGTAACTTAGAGTACTCAAACTCTTGATCACCACCGTGAGTTTTGGCTATTGAGTTGGTTGTTTTCCTCATTTAGAAGTGTGTGTGAGGATTTAACGTGCTCGAAATATTTCATCATTTTGCCTAATGAATCATAAGGATCAATGGGTGATTATGTGTGTGTGTGTGTGTGTGTCATGATCACTATCATCGAATTTGAATCGATGAGTTAGAGATTACCTCATCTTCCTACTCCTTTTCCATGAAACTAATTAATGCTTCTTCTTTAGTATCATAAGAGTAGTCGATTCTCTATTTGACTCAAATTTGTTTATTTGCACTTAGATGTCCCTCACTCACAGCCCATCGTAGCTTTCTTTCTTTCTTATCTTCTTTCCCCGTAGACTTTCTTTTCTTTATTATTCCTATATTTGTTGATCTTGGATAGGGGCAAACTCGCAAAGTGACCTAGTTGTCTCGCAATTCCAACACAAGTCTTCCACTTTCTTTTCAAATCTTTTGGGGTTCTCTCCTCTTTTCCCTAGAGTTCTAGAGGATTCTCCTTTGTTTCTCTTGTAGTTCTTGTTGAAAAATTTGTTGAATCTCTTGACCATCAAGACTATTTATTCCTTGTCAATGATGTCCTTGAAGTCCTACCGTCTTGGATTATCCAACTATCAATGCAACTATCTTTGGTGCACTATCTCATCTTTCTCTTTCCTCTCTTGAGCTCAAATTCATATGCTTTCAAATCGGAGAATAGCTCATGGTTTGATATATTTGTTAAGTTCATTGAATGCCTCGAGCCATCACCTTCATTTCTCACTCGGTTGGGAGTGCTCTCAAGATCTTCATACACATTTCATTATGTGTATATTCTTTTCCTAATGCAGATAACTCATTTGTTATCTCCATAAACCATGCATCCAATCGATCTAATGACCTTCCAATCCATCATTTTGAAATTCTCGAATCAACTACTACTTTGTAAGCTTGTTTTCTTTTATCTACTCAACCTTCACATATTAAAGTTAGCTTGTCCCAAATTTCCTTTGTTGTCTTGCGCAGATTTAACTTTGTTGAACATGGCTTTATCCAATGTCTTGTATAATATGCCTTTTTCCACATTACCTAAGTTGTATCTCCTTCTATCCCCGTTGATCCATTCACTCGTGGGTTTATCGCAAAGATCATCTTCTATTTCTCTTACAGTTGTGTTCACTTTGGTGATTCTAATGGGTCCATCCTCGATGACAACCCACATTTTATCATGAAGTGCATAGAGATGTGCCTCGCATACAAATTTTCCGTCATCAAATTCTTCAATGGTAAACATGGGAATACGAGTTAGATTTGTTTCCATGATAATAACTTAAATAAAACTTTTAAAAACTCAAGTGTTGATATTTTTGAAAAATGAGATCTAGTTCAATAACCAGTGGGGAAGGTTCTTTGAACCGACCGCTCTAATACCACATGTAGGTCCCAAGGGATACTGAGTAAATCTAGAAAGGAGATTGAATAGACTTTACCAAATCTTTTAAAATCGAGTTACAAGAAACAACTATGTCCTTTAGACAACAAAGAGCAAGAGTTAACCACTCAACAGTTCTCTTAGAGAGTCATTGATAGAGTAACTCAACCGAGCGAAGTTAATCTGTTCGCCTTATTTTTAGCTTCACCGCAAGTGAACAACAAAGATAGTTAATAGATAGGGTAAGTAAGGTCAATCCCACGAGAGACTAATAAATTGATGTACTAAGTATTGAGATTGTAATATTATTATTTTTATTTAAACGATCAAAAGGTGATTGTTGTTTTATAAAATTAAGACAATATTTTGTCATAAAAAGACAAAGCAAAGAGTTTCGATCGAAAAGATCAAGTGGATGAATGGATTCCAGGGTTATGGTTTCATTAATTTCCTCTTGTTATCCGATTAATCAAAACCAAAGTTACTATTTATCTTCCCTATAATACGATCACAAAAGTATTTTATCCTCTCTCGAGAGACTCAATAAAAACGTTGATTGAATTACCTATGCTAGCATCTCTACTCAACATAAGATAAACAACTCCCACAAGCAAAAAAGATCAATTATCCTCATAAATACTCACGGACTTCTCAATCATGCAAAATATTCATGTTTAGCACTCAAGATCTAGTATTGAAACTCATCTCTCGAATTATGAATCAATACATCAAGCATGTTAAACCATTGGCCATATGATAAAACAAGTAATAAAATAGAATACTCGAATAGGGCTCGAAATAATAACTTCGATTCAATTAAACATCAAACAAGAGTATCAATTAACCTAATCCCAAACCCCTAATCACAAGGTGTTTAGCCGGACATGGGAAACGAAGAATTCATGAAAAATTGTTCTTAACCATATCAAACTAAGTGAAAATAAAAGATACAATGGAGTGAGAAAACTCAGGGATATTGATGATCTCTCGATCAATCTTCAATCCACAAGCGTGTGGATGCGACCTCAATCTTTCTCTCGATTCCTCTGGTAGAAGGGTGCTCTTTTACTCGTGCTTTCTAGGGTAAAAGTTTGTGTCTTCTCCTTTTGGGCCGCCTCCTCTCAATTTATAACATTCCCGGGCCAAACCTAAGTCAAACAACGTGCAACTCTCGAATTCCTACACAGACGCATCGCTCGTCTTACACACACGGGCTGCCCGTGTGTCATGCCGAACCACTTATTTTTCTTTTGAGCAGACGCACGACCAGCCCGTGCGTCAATGCGAACATCAAATCTTATTGTATCACACACGCACGGGTCGTGCCTATGCGCGCACAGTGCTGCCTGGTGTATGGCCTTATCTTGACCGGTTAATCGATCTCTTCTCGATTCACTCCAAACTTTGCGTATTCGCTCGATTCTTGATGGTCCTTTACCGCAATGCTCGAAATTGCCTCAAAAGTACTCCAAATATTGTTAATTCCTACAAAACGAGCAAAGCGTAATATCTTTTCCACAATATGAGAACACGACCCATTTCTTGAGTTAATGCATGTTTATCAACCTATTATATCCACAATTATGCCCAAAATACATGCAAAACTCACACAAATAAAACCCCAAACTTAAACTCACTGTGACAGTCCCGATCAACGCTTTATAAACAAGATAAAACACAAGTGGGATGAATGAAAAGCAATAATCAAGAACAACATAACAAAACTCATGCTTCTTATCCATAGGCATCAATTTATCACATAAAACCTTGTTTGTGGATCTAAAGATGATATCATCCACATAGATATGAACTAGCAAGATACTCTCTCCATCTTGAATTCTCAAGAGGGTTTCGTCGACCTTTCTTTTGGTAAACCCATTGTCTAAAAGGAATTGAGACAATGTATCATACCAAGCTCTTGGAGCTTGTTTCAATCCATATAGTACCTTCTTGAGCTTGTACATTTTATCTCCAATAGTTTTTGCTCAAAACCTGGAGGCTATTCAACATAGACTTCTTTCTTCAATAGTCCATTGAGAAATACACTTTTCACATTCATCTAATAAATTGTGAAGTTCTTGTGTGCGGCATAGGCAAGAAACATTATTATTGCTTCTAATCTAGCAAATAGAGAAAATGTTAATCAAAATCTATACATTCTTCTTGGCAGTACCCTTTGGCTACCAATCTTGCCTTATTTCTTACTACAGTTCCTTCTTCATTCATCGCGTTTTAATACCCACTTAGTACTAATGACATTCTGTGAGTAGATCTTTGAACCAATTCCCAAACTTTGTTCTGTCAACCGATTTAACTCTTTTTGCATAGCTTGGATCCAATGTGTGTCATTTAATGCTTCGATACATCTTTTGGTTCAATCGAGAGATGAAAAAGTGAACATTGCTTTATGTTGAGTTCTTGATCTTGTTCTTATTCATTCTCTAACATTCCAAAGAACTAACTCAGGTGGATGGTCTCTCGGCCATCTCACATCAGGTTTGAGTAAGTCAACTGGGTTATTCCTTCTTGCAGACTAGGTTGTCTTAAACAACTTCTTCTTGATAATCTTCATTCAATTGTAATCATTCCACTTCACTTTGAGATTCACTAACCCAACCTCATCCGGATCGAGTCTTTTGGGAGTTGTCCCATTATAAGTAATCTTGTGTACAATTGGTTGATTTTATCTTCTCAACTAACTCATCAATATCTTCTACATTGACATTTGATTCATCAAAAACCACATGGATTTACTCTTAGTGGCCTTGTCCTTTTATTCACCACTCTAAAGGTTTTGCTTTCAATCGAGTATCCAAGAAAGATTCATTCATCGACTTTTGAATCAAATGCCTTCAAATTATCCTTGTCATCATTTGTTGTGAATGAAACATTTACTTCCAAAATTATGAAAATATCCCACATTTGGCTTTCTTCCTACCCAAATTTCATAAGGAGTTTTTGACAATTGTCTCGTTGATCATACATCTATTCCGAGTATAACAGTTGTGTTTATAGCTTCATCCCAAAATCTCTTTGGCAATCCAGCTTGATTAACATGGTTATTGCGGCTTCTTCTTCGAGTGTTCTATTCCTTTTTTCAGCTACTCCATTTCATTTTGTGGAGTTCTTGCAAAATGATAACTCTTGAATGTGTTCCATTTTCTAGACAATACTAAGTTATTATCCCATTGACAAACTCGGTTCCTCAATCGGATCTTATCTTGATAATGGATTGACTCTTCTCATTTTGAACTCTTTTCATCACCGAGAAAAGCTTTCGCAAAGTTTCCTTATTTTTACACATAAAGATGGTATATGTATATCTTGAGAAATCATCTACCACGACAAGGGTGTAGTTCTTTCCACTAATAGTAGTTGGTTCCATTGGTCCAAATAAATCCATTTGCAATAGGTGCAAAATCCTTGTTGATAAGGGACTCAGCTTTTCCTTGAAAGATGATTTGATTTGCTTTCATTTCTGACATGCATGACATATCCTTTTCTTCTTGCACACTGAGTCTATCAGTCCTTCAACCAAATGACTCATTGCTAGCTTGTTGATAGTCTTGAAATTCAGATGACTCAGCTTCTTGTACCACATGCAACTTTCTTCAGCTGTGCTCTTTGCCAATGAGCATGTGCTTGGGTAGCAGTATATCAATCTACGACATACATATTCTTCTTTCTAATTCTTGATAGCACTATCTCATTTGTTTCAGCATCTTTGATTTGGCAAACACTCATATTGAATCCAACATTATATCCCTTATCACAAAGTTGGTTGATACTTAGCTGATTGAAGTTTAGCCCTTCAATATATGCAACATCTGTGATTTCTAAGTCATTTTTCTTGATGGATCTAGTGCCTTGGATCTCCCCTGGAGCTTCATTTCCTCCAAGTATGACTTTAGCTCCTTTTGATTCCTTGAAGTTTGATAAATTGTTTTTTTTCCCTGTCATGTGCCTGGAACAACTACTATCCATGTACCAGGTTCCTTGGCACTCAGTTGTTCCTTGAACCTACTATCAAGGAAATCAAACTTTAGGTACCCATACTTGTGTGGGTCCTTAGGGGTTAGCATTATAAGGTGTTGCAACCAACTTATAGCCAAATGATCTGACTCTAAGGGGTTGCCATGTTTTAGTTCCATAACCATAGTGAATTTTAGCAAATTATTTTGGTGCTTTTGGAACATACAGCTGTCTCTTTTGTCTGTATGTTTGTGTATGCATTTGTGTATTTGCTTTCTTATGAAAATATGGAAAACTTTTGTGATTGTGTGCATTTTATCTGGGTGCATAAATGTGTTGATTTCTTTGCCTTGAGAATGGTCTATATTGATTTTGAGGCCTTTGCCACTTTGGCTTGTTTCCCTTAGGACGCTACTGATATTTCATTTGTGGATTTCAATCAGCTTGAGTTGGATAATTTATATCAGTCCCATCATATAATTTCTTATTGTGACATTTTTGGGGTTTTGGCAATTATATTTAGATCAAACAGAATGCTTCATCTTTGGAGTCTGTTTGGTGAACATTTACAATTTAGTTTCATTTGTTCTCTCAAAGATACTAAGCTAGCTTCATTCATTTACCTTTGTACCAAGGCCAAAGATGTGTGTGATTGTGGTGATATATGGGTTCAACATGTGAAGTTTTTATATTCTTGGATTCTCCCATTATATTGCTTTAGGATCCTTCCTATAAAAACACTTTTGAAATTTGAAATTCACAAAGGAATTAAATCATAAACCTGCTTTGTCACCAATCTCTTTTTGAATCAAGATCAATTCATCCAATATTGAATCATCATCAATTCCCCATTACACTTTTGAGCTCTTGTTCTCTCTTTTCTCTTGTTCGATCGAAAAGATCAAGTGGATGAATGGATTCCAGGGTTATGGTTTCGATTAATTTCCCTCTTGTTATCCGATTAATCAAAACCAAAGTTATTATCTATTTTCCTATAATACGATCACAAAAGTATTTTATCCTCTCTCTCGAGACACAATAAAAACGTTGATTGAATTACCTATGCTAGCATCTCTACTCAACATAAGATAAACAACTCCCAAAAGCAAAAAGATCAATTATCGTCATAAATACTCACAGACTTCTCAATCATGCAAAATATTCATGTCTAGCACTCAAGATCTAGTATTGAAACTCATCTCTCGAATTATGAATCAATACATCAAGCATGTTAAACCATTGGCCATATGATAAAACAAGTAATAAAATAGAATACTCGAATAGGGCTCGAAATAATAACTTCGATTCAATTAAACATCAAACAAGAGTATCAATTAGCCTAATCCCAAACCCCGAATCACAAGGTGTTTAGCCGGACATGGGAAACGAAGAATTCATGAAAAATTGTTCTTAACCATATCAAACTAAGTGAAAATAAAAGATACAATGGAGTGAGAAAACTCGGGGATATTGATGATCTCTCGATCAATCTTCAATCCACAAGCGTGTGGATGTGATCTCAATCTTTCTCTCGATTCCTCTGGTAGAAGGGTGCTCTTTTCGTGCTTTCTAGGGTAAACGTTTGTGTCTTCTCTTTTGGGGCCGCCTCTCTCAATTTATAACATTCCCGGGCAAACCTAAGTCAAACAAAGTGCAACTCGGAATTCCTACACGGACGCATAGCTCGTGCTTACACACACGGGCTGCCCGTGTGTCATGCCGAACCACTTATTTTTCTTTTGAATAGACGCACGGGTCGTGCGCTTATGCACGACCAGCCTGCGTCCAATGCGAACATCAAATCTTATTGTATCACACACGCACGGGGCGTACACAAAGCCAGCTTTGCTGTGCATGGCCTTATCTTGACCGGTTCATCTGATCTCTTCTCGATTCAGCTCCAAACTTCGCGTATTCGCTCAATTCTTGATGGTCCTTTACTGCAGTGCTCGAAATTGCCTCAAAAGTACTCCAAATATTGTTAATTCCTGCAAAACGAGCAAAGCGTAATATCTTTTCCACAATATGAGAACACGACCTATTTTACTGAGTTAATGCATGTTTATCAACCTATTATATCCACAATTTTGCCCAAAATACATGCAAAACTCACACTAATAAAACCCCAAACTTAAACTGTGACATAGTCCGATCAACGCTTTATAAACAAGATAAAACACAAGTGGGAGGAATGAAAAGCAATAATCAAGAACAACATAACAAAACTCATGCTTCTTATCCATAGGCATCAAGCATTGAATCAACCAAGCCTCAAATATCTATCATAGAACACGTTTCAATAAAACCATGGCAAATGCTTTGAATCACGATTCTCACTAAACAAGTGTATACTCTCCTCTCAAGTGTATAAGGGACGTGTTTACGCTCAAATCAAATCAATGATGAAGAATCACCATAAGCTTGCAAATCGTCTCAAATCTCTGCCACTAGAGTGTATGCAATTCACGAATCGAAAAGAACTTTTTCATTTAGTTATAATGAAGACTCTTTGGTTAGGGTAGGGAAATATAGATAAAGTGACTCAAACTCGAGCGTATAGACTGGTAAGCACATCTTTCAATCATCCTCATTTAAACCCAATATGCTACTCAAATCACCCCTCGTTTTCATCAACTTTTCATATTCCCTTTTACTTTTCTTTATAGAACTCAAAAAAAAATCACTTCACATTACAATCCCCACCGCAAGTTCATTCATAGTAAACTCATCCATAAAGTCGATTTTTTTTTCCGACTCTTTCATGAGTACTCATCATTTCTTTTCCTCATTTTCTTCTTCTTTTATTCCCATAAACCAACCCTCACACAATTATCTAAATTCTTGATTTCATCTCATTCAACCTCATTCAATCCCCTTACTCAATGCAATACGCTCAAGTCTAGGGTAACATATATATCAAGTTAAGGCTTTAAAATGTGGCTATCAAAAGATTAGGAAACAGGCTCAAATTGGCTAACTAGGGAATTCAATATCATTTGGTAGATAAAAGGCTTGAAAGGCTTAACAAAAACGGCCTTAAATCATTTTCACAAATCGCATACAACATGTGGCCTTGACGGAGATACGAGCAAGTTCTAGAATTCTAATCAACATGAATGATACACTCAAATCGACAAACAAGATCGCATATAATTAAAGCAAAGAAAGGCTCAAAAGCTCACAGGCTTGCAAATCGTAAATCAAAGCATAAAATCCATGTTTTCAATATTCACATGCTCCACATCATCCATTCTCAGCTCGATCACTTCGCACTCAACACCCAATCAAAACAAAGACAAATTTTTTTCAAATTATCCCCCAAGTCGCAACACACACCACAAAAAACGGTTTACTCACTCCCTAAGAAAACTACTAAAGCAATAAATGTGCTAAAATTGTAAACGTGCTTCTAATTCAATGCAACCTACATGCTCTACATGCAACTATATGAAAGCAAAAAAATTCCTCTCCATACCCTTCATATCAAAATGAACTATCTCTCCCCCAAACTTGAATGAAATTATATCGCATGCATGGAAAGATAGAATTTCAATGGAAAAGAAGTGAGGAGACAACCTGACTTACTGGGAAGGCAGTGGTGGGTAGTGACCCCAACGTCTACTCGACGTTGTGGTCCACTGATGAGAGATCTATGTAGCCTCCTTATGCACTTCTCCCCACCATCTCGACTTGCATAAACTAGTACCCCTTTTAAATGACTCTGTTGACTGCTTCACGCATAGATCATGTGCCATATTTGCATCGTTATCCCCTAAGAATGCATACTTGCGGTTTTTAGGCAAGGATTTGAGTTCTGGGATTGGACTGTACTGATTTGGGTCATGCATGGGTTGCCCATGCGTACATGCACGGCCCATGCTTGTCTTGTTATGCTCTAGCATTTTCACGGCATCACGTACGGGTTGCCCGTGCGTACACGCACGGCCCGTGCTTGGTTCGGGAATGCAAATCCTTTCCTATTTCCTTCTTCACGCCCTCCTTGTCTTTCTCACTTTTAAGTAATTCATGTACATGATCTAAGGCGCAAACATAATCAATCGAGTTTTGAGCAATAACATGTGAATTAACGATTGATAAAGATTTGCATCACTCCATATTATCATGAGTTTTCACACCTTATAGATCGAAAATAAAACATGCTCATCATTCACTCGTAATGTGAGTTCTCCCTTTTGCACGTCTATCAAGGTCTTTGCAAAACTGGCTAGGAATGGACGCCCAAGTATCGAGAGACGTCGCGATCTTCCTCCATGTCAAGCACTAAGAAATCCACGGGAATATAAATTTGTCGACTTTCACGAGCACATCTTCTATGATTCCCTTAGGATATGTGAGTGATCTATCGCAAGTTGCAAGGTGACCATTGATGGCTTCATCTCTCCCAATCCAAGTTTCCTGAAAATGGAAAAGGGCATTAAATTAATAGTTGCTCCTAAATCACATAATGCTTTATCAAAGAAAACACCCCTATTTTACAAGGGATAGTGAAACTCCCTGGATCTTTGAGCTTTTGAGGTAGTTTTCTCTGAATGATGGCGTTGCACTCTTGATCAAGTTAACAGTCTCGAACTCGCTAACTTTTTCTTCTTAGACATCACATCCTTTAAGAACTTTGCATAGTTGGGCATCCGCTCCAATGCGTCCGCAAAGGTATGTTAATATGCAATTTCTTAAATATATCGAGAAATTTTGCAAATTGAGCATCTAACTTTTTCTTTTGAAATCGTTAGGGAAAGGGAAGGGAGAAGTAAGTTTTGAAAAATTGGAGTTAGAAGAAGATTTAAGCTTCTCACCCCTTTTTGTTCATCATTGTGTCCCTTAGTTCCTTCCTCAACCTCAACGTCACTCTGGCTGCGGTGTCTTTGTTTCCGGGGGGTCAAAATTATCTGTTCGGCACCACGCACGGGTCGCTCATGCGTCAACGCACGAGCCGTGCATGGTTCTAATTTTTCATTATTTCCTGGAATTTTCGCCCCGTACTCCATACCACTCCTTAGATGAATGGCATTACACTGCCCTTTGGGTCCTTTGGGTTGACTTGATGTTGCCCTTCGGATCTGGCCGCCCACCGATGATCGTAGCTAATCAAGCTAATATGAGTTTCTAGATTTTTCATTTATGAACCCACAATGTTAGCCAATTGCGCGACATGTGTCACTATCTTGTCTATCTTAGCCTCATCTTTATTCAATCGGTTCCTTGTTTCATTCATAAATTAACTCATCCGACTCGTAAACGAGGTAAGAACGCCCCTCCAAAGATGGCTTAGCCTCCGCATTAATGACTCCATTAGTCACACTAAAACCCGGTGGTGGTTGCATCACGTTCTTCGTATTCGCGTAAGAGAAATTTTCGAGATTCCTCAAATTCGGATGATAATGCGTGGGAGTCGAATTATTCTCGTAATCTGTTCAAATTCCGGTTATTGAAAAAGTTAGCTTCCTCCATAGATCTTGAGAACTCCCCATTATTTGCACATGTGTTTACTTCACCCCTTTTGTCAAAAACACTTATCCGATTTGTCAATGTTGTCATCTCGAGCCGTTAATGCTTTGATTGGGTCCGAATTAGAAACTTCGCTACCCTTTTCACATTTATCCTATTGGAGGATCACCGATAGCTATTCATTGCCGTCTCTTCAAGAAAATTGAATACATCTAGTGGAAATTTTGCTAGTAAAGCTCCTCCTGTTGCGCCATCCACAAATGATCTAGTCTATCCCATCAACCCGTTGTAGAAAAAACAAAGTTGTTGATCCTCCTGGGAACCCATGTTGCGGACACCTCCTCAATAAATCCCCGAATCTCTCCCGAGGCCTCGTAAAGTCGAACTCGTCGAACGAGTTATCTCGCTCTTAAGCCGCAGTGTCTTGCTTGGTGAAAATAATTTAAATAGGAACTTCTGGCTCAATTCATCCCAGGTATTCACACTCCCCTGAGTCAACGTGCCTAACCAGTTTCTTGCCTTATCCCTTAAAGAGAAAGGGAATAGGCGCAGACGTATAGCATCATCCGATACTCCATTCATCTTGTTCGTGTTACAGATTTGCATGAAGTGTGCAAGATGAGAGTTGGGATCCTCAGTTGCAAATCCCCCAAACTGGTTTTGTTGAATCAATGAAATTAGCGCTCGCTTCAACTCAAAGTTGTTAGCATAGATCGGGATATGAGCAATTCCACCATAGTTGCGATTTGTTTGAGGGCGAAAGTAATCGCGAATCACTTGTTGTTGGACTGTCTGAGCTTCTGGTATTGGTAACTCATTATTGATCTTATTGGTCCCATTGTTACCTCCGTTGTTGCCTCTGTTATTACCCCCATTGTTCTCTTCCACAACTTCCATAGTATGATCTAGATTTATGTCTCCGCTCGTTTAGTAGCTGCACTTATTCGCCGGCGAAAGCTTCAACTTCCGGTATGAACGGTGTTAATTCCCTTTGCTTTGAGCGAGTGTTCATCCACTACCCGAACCAACTAAAAGAAACAAATCAAACACTCAGTAGGAGTGGAATTTAACAAAATAAAAGAAAAAAAGTCTAAATTAAAAACAATTCTATTTATCGCAATACTGGTACTAAAAAATTTGGCGCCAAAAACTTGTTCGCCTTATTTTTAGCTTCACCGCAAGTGAACGGCATAGTTAATAGATAGGGTAAGCAAGGTCGATCCCACATAGACTAATAAATTGATGTACTAAGTATTGAAATTGTAATATTATTATTTTTATTTAGACAATCGAAAGGTGATTGTTGTTTTATAAAATTAAGACAATATTTTATCATAATAAGACAAAGCAAAGAGTTTTGATTGAAAAGATCAAGTGGATGAATGGATTCCGAGCTTATGATTTCATTTAATCTCCTCTTGTTATCCGATTAATCAAAACCAAAGTTATTATCTATCTTCCCTATAAGACAATCACAAAAGTATTTTATCCTCTCTCGAGACACAATAAAAACGTTAATTGAATTACCTATGCTAGCATCTCTACTCAAATAAGATAAACAACTCCCAAAAGTAAAAAAGAAAAAGATTAGTTATCCTCACAAATACTCACAGACTTCTCAATCATGCAAAATATTCATGTCAAGCACTCAAGATCTAGTATTGAAACTCATCTCTCGAATTATGAATCAATACATCAAGCATGTTAAACCATTGGCCATATGATAAAACAAGTAATAAAACAGAGTACTCGAATAGGGTTCAAAATAATAACTTCAATTCAATTAAACATCAAACAAGAGTATGAATTAACCTAATCCCAAACCCCCGAATCACAAGGTGTTTAGCCGGACATGGGAAACGAAGAATTCATAGACAAATTGTTCTTAACCATATCAAACTAAGTGAAAATAAAAGATACAATGGAGTGAGAAAACTCAGGGATATCGATGATCTCTCGATCAATCTTCAATCCTCAACTGTGTGGATGCGACCTCGATCTTTCTCTCGATTCCTCCGCTAGAAGGGTGCTCATTTCTGTGATTTCTAGGGTAAAAGTCCATGTCTTCTCTTTTGGGGCCGCCTCTCTAAATTTATAACATTCCCGGGCCAAACCTAAGTCAAACAAATACATGACCAAAATTCCCGCGACAGAGCACGCCCATGCTTACATGCACGGGCTACCCGAGTGTCATGCCGAACCATTTATTTTTCCTTCGAACATGAACGGGTCGTGCGCTTACGCACGACCAGCCAGCATCATCAATGCAAACATCAAATCTTGTTGTATCACACACGCACAGTCGTGCCTTGCGCGCACAGTTTGCCGTCGTGTGGCCTTATCTTGCCTGGTTTGTATGATCTCTTCTCGCGGTTCAGCTCCAAACTTCGCGTATTCGCCGATTCTTGATGGTCTTTTACCGCAATGCTCGAAATTGCCTCAAAAGTACTCCAAATATTGTTAATACCGCAAAACAAGCAAATCGTAATATCTTTTCCACAATATGAGAACACGGCCCATTTCTATGAGTTAATGGATATTTATCAACCTATTATATCCACAATTATGCCCAAATACATGTGAAACTCACACTAATCATTAACCTTTTTAGAAAATCAGTTTCTTGTTAAAATAGCGGAAGTCTTACACCCTTTCTAAGCTTGGTCTATCAACACTTAAATTTTTGAGTAGTTATTATCTTAATGGATAGCAAATAGAGCAATTAAATAAAATGCGAATCAAAGAGCAAAAAAAAATAAAGAATACATAAATTTTATAATGGTTCGAGGATGGGGTAATTTATCTACTCCACTCTTCTCTTACTCCGGAGGAATCCACTAATGCAACAATAACTTCATTACAAAAGATACAGTCAAGATTCACTTTGATCACACAAACCGGCTCATCTTCTAGGTCTCGGCTCTTCGCAAGGCAATGCCTCACTATTTTCACTCTTCGAATCTTCGGGGTTGGTCACACACCCTTCTTCAGATTCAAACTAGGTTCGACCTTGAACCTCACTATACTTCCTTCAATCCTTGGAAATATTGACCCCTTTTGTTTTCACAAATGTTTTTCCTCTTCAACTTGATAAACAACTTCGATATTTTCACTTAGAAGTCTTCGATGAAGTGTCTTCCATTTAGCTTGAGGATTAGAACCCCATATTTTTACCCACCTAAATATTGTAATTATATTATATTAAATATAGATTTTCTTATGCGAATAGGTGAGTGATATTTTTTATTTAAATCTTACATTATTTCATGATCTTTAATATATATTTCCCTAAAGTTAAATAAATTCAATCATGCATATACTAATTATATACACTAAAATATATATTGATATCACATAATGTATATGCACATAATAGAGTACGCTTAAAATATGAGTAATCTTCAATTACTTAACTGATTACATTTCTTACATGATTATATAATTAATATATATATATATATATTTAAAAGTATAGTTAGTGGATACCTATATGTAAGTAGGTGCATTACCGCCTAACTTTTCTAGAGGATATGATTACATAAATATATGTGTATATTAATTAAAGGTGTAGCGCCTTTCTTTTCTTGTCGAAAGTTGTGTTCCTTTTTATTATTTCTAGTCCTATAATGGTTGGCTTGGCATGTCAATGTTCGAGACTTCATAGGGGAAATATGATTAGTTGAGATATACTTAAATGGCGGATGAGTTTTCTTAAATGTCAAATTGGTTTAGTGATTATTTGATGTTGGAATATTGTTTAGGTTTGGGTCTTGATCATTCCGTATTCGATTGTTGATTTCGGTAGCACTAAAATATTAACCAATATAATGAATATGTGTATATCATACTTTCTTTATAATTTAATTGATATGTTAACTAAGATATTGTTTGTGTTTAGGAATGGCCTCGAAAAGGAGCGGTTTATATGGGATTCTAGACTTGACATCAATTCTAGTGAGGAAATGCAATGGATGCGAGATCATATTTTCCATTTAGAAAACCTTGTAAATGAATTAAACCATGAGAATTCTATTTTGTATCAAAGAAAGCCAACAGTTGACACAAAACCCGCAACAAGCGTAAGAATTAAACCAACAACAAAAAGAGCATATAGTTGTGTCTGCTGAAACAAGTTGATATACTTTAAACATTTATACACCAGGAGAAGAAGAAATC
This sequence comes from Rehmannia glutinosa, assembly GCA_016081115.2. Lineage (NCBI taxonomy): Eukaryota > Viridiplantae > Streptophyta > Magnoliopsida > Lamiales > Orobanchaceae > Rehmannia > Rehmannia glutinosa. The sequence continues at coordinate 46,826,337 of CM071932.1, forward strand.
ATGTGATCTTTTTGACATCCGACCGAGGAACCTCGCGGTACTTTCGATCAAAATGAAAATGAACATCAAAGGCGTTAGAATAAAACGAGTGATAAATTCAAACCATCATCGTCCAACCAGGCATCGGGCGTGGAAAGAAAACTCGGAAGATAAATCACGAAATGACTTGTGATGTTGAAAAGGAAAGAAACCAGAGTTACCAATAAAGTTATGTTCTTACTTGTATGTGAGAAGAGGACATGAACTATCGCAGTGTTGGAAAAAAATGGGAAAATGCTTTAGATAATAGCTCTTGTTGAGTCTAAGTTTGAATATTTGGGGTTGTACCTTATTGGATGTTATTTTTATTTTATTGGGTATGTAAATTTGGGCGTGATGTTTCAAATTTAGCTTAAGCGAGAGTATTTGCGACTCTTGTTTTTCAATTTAGTGTTGCTTCTCGCTTATGTGTCTTATCTCTCTCGAAAAAATCCTCTTTATCCTAGTAGTTTGAATTTTGTCCGTTGAAGAGATAGACAAAAATTCAAACTCTTACTTAGTGTTCGTTGGCTTGTCTTGTTTTTGCAAATTTGATGTTGACCCGACCTTGTTTAACAACCTTCAGTAGATTTTAGAAAAGGTGTCGAGATCTTCAAGTTTCCTATTTGCTTATTCGTCTAACACTCTTTCAAAGAAACACTTTAAGGTTGCAAGTCTATCTTCATTACCAAAATAGGTAAGTATCTTCGTTTCAATGCAACGGATTTTTTCGATTGTCTCGATTCTTTCAAATTTTGCTTTACCCCTTTAACTTGAGTCATCTCAATCATTTCTTGGGTTGATTCTCATTGCATGTCTTATGATAGACTTAGTTGATGTACTTGATCAAAGTCTTCCGATTAACTCGATTGCGACTCAACCGATTCTTCTCTACATCCTTCACAAGTCTTCTCGCAAATCTACTTAGTCGCTATTTGACTCATCTAATATTTTATCTATTACAAAGTAGAATTCACATTAAAAAAATGAGGCGTCTACGATAAGAAAATAAAGCCGACTTGATGGCTTTGTGTTGGCGATCTACTCCCAAAATCAAAGGCGACCTTATCTCTTCTGTCGAATTGTCACTTCTCCCATGAAGCCAATGAGGGGCACTCACACGGGACAATGGGAAGCATCAATTTGCAGCTTCTGGATGCCTTCATAAATATAATGTCAACTGCACTTCCCCGTGTGTACCAAAACTCTCGGACCACAAAGTTGGCCAACATTACGGTGATCACAATGGCATCATAGTGGGCATTGGTCTCCGGACATAGATTTGCAGGCGAATGTGATACGCATGCATGTTATTGGCTTTGATGAAGTTCATCTTACTATACGATCCAAGTACTCCTTCAGTGTCCGATGTGAATCAACATGTCAATATCCCTCTTCAAATGGTAGCGACGATATTTGTCAAAATTCGCTATGTTGGGGTTATCCCTTATTAGAGAAGGAGGTTCTATCATCCCATTTTTTTGTTCAGCGATCAATACTTCATCTAGGTGTGCATTTAAGGGAGTGTAGCGCGCTCGTTATCTCTTCTCCCCGCGTCGTTCATGTCTCCCCTTTTAGAGTTGGTCTTGTCATCTTCTTTGTTTTTCTTTTGTTGTTAGAATCGGCTAAGTGGCCTCTTATACTCGGATATGTTTCTCTACTCTATCCAAGAGTTCTTCTAGGAGGCAAGAGGCTTTTTAGCTATTGATTCATTCAATCTTCCCCGACTAAGGTTTTTCCGTAAGATCCCGGCCAGGATATCGTGTTGAACATTGGTAACTTTGTTGACGCCCTTCACGAATAGGTTTATGTATTTTATAAGGGCTCCCTTCATTATGTTTCCTCCGGAATAAATGATAGATAGTATTGGGGCATTTCCTATTAATGGAGAACTGGTACATGAAGTTGTGCATGAGCTTGTCCATACCAAACATGGACCCAACATGAAGATAGTTGAACCAAGTCAATGTCTACTTGGTCAACGTAATCCAAAACAATTTACAATAAGAGACATCTGTCATGTCGTATATGTTGGCGTTGGCGTAGAACTTGTTCAGGTGCTCCTAGGGATCTTTGGTTGTCATACTCGGAGAGATTTGAGGTCTTGATGCATCTTTGGGAGCAATCACTAAAATAACAGAGGCGAGCGGGTTTCTCCTCATTATTGCAGTAGCTTGAGAGTTGGTTTGGCTGGCGTGAACAGCTTGCGACTCTTCCACCGGCACATAGGTGTGAACATGCAAGCGTTGAGATATGTTCCTGGCTTCTTCTCAAGTTGTATGCTAGTTTTCTTAGTTCTCTCCTATCCCTTATTCCTTCTCTCTACTTCCCCCAAGCTAGGGTCTTCTATGGCTGGTGGAGCTCGGAGAGATCTTCTGGTAGCTTCTTTTGTGGCTAGTTGCCTTAGAGCATTCGAGGAGGCCTCGTCAAGCATGGCTTAAAGGGATTCCCGCGTCAAGCAAACTTCTTTAGCGGGAAGAGACACCTTGAGAGGAGCGGACGACGCCCTTCCAGGAGAAGGGGGGTTGTCCTCCCGTCTTCCCGGTGGTCTTTCTTCCTGCCAATTTCCTGCCCTATAATTGGCAGCTTGAGAGTCAGTTTCACTTGCTTGTGCTCTTGTTTGCATCCTTGTGTCTTGGTAGTGCCCACGGACAACGCTAAAATGATGCTATTCAAAAGTACATATAACTCCAAGTCAAAGTTTCTGATTAATTGGTCCAACTTCATCTCTAGAGTTTGTAAATCCTTCGAATGAGTACTTGCATGCAACACCAGCAAACATTAGGCCGACCATGGGGTCGTCTTTGGGAGGCCCTTCTGACGCTCAAGTCAACACTTGTAGGAGAAAATATTCCAGAGCAATGGACATAGAATTTAGAGCGTGTAAATTCTGGAATTACTATAAATGAACAAGAGACCTTTTATACATGTGTTGACCAGGCTTGGGCATTATGTGATAGCATGGGCCTCGTGCCAAGATGGGCCTCATAGATCGGATAATTATAAATGTGACACGACAATAATCAATAATATTGGGCAATTGATTAACTAAATCGGAATTAAAAGAAATGGATTAAATAATAAAATTAATTGGGAAAAAGTCGAATTTGTCCCCAACTATAAGTAATAACAAAAAAAAAGGGAAAAAAATCATATTTTTTAGTTCGTGGTAAAATGTATTTTTATATATAACAATTACATACTTGTATCAATATATTCCAAATTAATCGTGTATTATAAATACAAATTTTGTCTATAATCGAGATTTTATCGAATTATTTCCGAATTATCCCTAATAATACATGAAATATTAATTTTAATGGTTAACAAGTTATTATGGATTCCAAATTTAATAATATACGTACGAGTATTATACAAACATAATACAAATTTTACCTAACATAGATGTAATTATTAAAATTTGTGGTGAAACATAAAAAAAGCAAAAAATAATAATTAAAGTTGGAGTTTACAAAACCAAATTTAATTCAAAATTTAATATATATATATATATATAACCATTTTAAATTTTTTTTTAAAAGAAGGAAAAATCAAATAAACCAAGAAACAGGATACATTGATGCCGGCTTAAAAAGGTTCAAAAAGTCGACTTTGTCTAAATTATTAAAGACCTTTTTTTTTTTGCTTTAATTTTGTAAGAAGACAGTTTTTTTTTTCTTTTGTAATATTATTTTAAAAAGCCCATATATTGTCCGCTTGGAAAAAAACGGCCTAACATTTGGTAGATTTTCTAACCTACGCGATTATTAAATGTTGTGTATCTGTTCAAAGATCTCATTGGGCCTGTATGTGGCTATGCATCTACATGTTTAAATATCTGAACACTTTATACTATGCGTAATAGTATTGATGTCATATTTGATAACACCAATTCTGTATATGGACATAATTGTTACACTTGTAATCGCGACTTCAGTACCCATATGTCTTATTTAAAACAATAAATGAAAGGGTATGCGTTTTAGCGATCCCCAAAATCATTAATTACACCCCTTCATATAATTTCAAAACGCATTTAGTTTAAAAGACTATGATTCCTTTACTTAAATAAATAAATATCTAATACACTTCATTTTCCTCACACTCGTCCACATCTATACTATCTTAAAAGTGTGAATGTTTTAACGCAATTTTTGATTGGACAAAAATATCCTTTAGACATAGTAAAATTTAGGACAATTAAGTAATTTCATATTTATTTAGCTTTTATTTGTTCAATTTTATGACAATATGACCTTTTATATTCTACATTTTAAAAGTATTTATTCTCGCTATAACTCTTAAAATATTTTTAATTTTCAAATAATATTAGCTTCATATTAAACTAGATTTCGAGAGCTTTCTAACCATATGTCATAAGCATATATAAGAACTTCACATGAGAAAATTTTAACATTATAAAGTTCAACACTATGTAAAAATTAAGAATTTATTTTTCTATATGTTTGTTATTTATTTAATCTTTTTTATTTAATTATATGAGAGATGTTCATTATAGCAAAAGAAAAAAATTGAAATCGAAAATATATATTTTTAAACATAACACTAAGAATACTTTAAATTTCTTTTAAAATCAATTTCAAATTTAAACTAGGTTTCAAAATCATCAATTATATGTTCTAAACATATACACAAGTCGTTATAAAAGAAACTTTTAACTATTTAACTTTTAGTATGATGCAAAATTGTATATTTATATATTCTTTTAAATTTTCTCAATAATTAAATATGTCTATTATAATTTATAAGAAAAAGATCAAATTACAATATACACGATAAGAAAAAATAAAATAAAAAATATTTTAGGTGGTTTTGATGTTATATAAAAAGTAAAGAAAATACATAATTCCTTTATGGTCAAAAATTCTCCCTCAATTAGTAATATGCAATTTAAAAATTAATTTATTGATGGTTGCTAAAGAAATAATATTGAAAACAAGAGAGTTTCATATTTTATTTTTTATTGCAATTTCATGTATATTTTATTTTAATTAGCCATATCAAGAAAATAAAAAGTACAAAATAAAAGTAATAAGATTAACATGAAATAAAAAAGCGAACAAGAACCAAAACAAGTTTGTCGCAAAAAAAGTTACCTTTTAAATTTTAACTATATGTGTTAATATGAAATTTGATTTTCTATATATAACATTATAAGTTTTAGTTTCTCACTTATTATTTTTTAATATATTATGATTTCAATATTTTGATTATTTTATATCCTATAAATTTTAAGAAAAAGTGCAAAAAGTGTTAAAAGTTGTATATATAAATTTATAAAAAAAAAAAAAAAAAGAAGACAAACTTAATAAAAAAATCCATATGTATTAAATTGACATTTGTGATAAAACTTGAATGTCGTTTGAAAATTACACCTTTAAAAATTATAAGTTTAAAATATCAATATGATACATATTTATAATAAAAACATACACAAAAATAATTAAATTTTAATAAAATGGTGTGAAAGAGTGAATAAACATGAGCTAAAATTGGATTAATCTAAAAGATCATATACGCTATGCAAAAGAAAAAATAAATAAACTCATTTAATATGTAACAATTTAACTATTGAGAAAGTAATTATATATTACAAATTATATATTAGTTCAAATACTAACATAACATTTATAAAAACTAAGTAAATTAAATAATTATAATAAATAAGAGTGAAAACTAAGAATAAAAAATATCAAAAAATAAATAGTTATACTTGACATTAATGAGTTGTGATTGGTCTAAAGAATAAAAGTAAATAGTTAAAAAATATGTGGGTCATAACTGGGAATTCTAAAGAAAATTAAATGGCTTTCGTATAATATGTATAATTTGATATTTTCGATAAAATCTCAGTTCATTTTAAAAGCACAACTTTATGACTAATAAATATTCAAGCACAAAGACAATTATTATAAAATTGGGTACAAATTATTCTAATTTTTACAAAATCAAATATTATGGAAAGTCACTTGTGTGTATATGAAATTGTAAATAAATAAATAAACTAAACTTATGTAATATGAAATAGTTTGATATTTATGTCAAATATTTATATTTCTTAAATTACATGTTAATTTAGGTACCAATATAATAATCAAAATATTCAAAATAATATTTATGTATTAAATTTATTGTGTTAAACTATATATAATAATAAACTGGAGTGAAGTGACCATGTTTAGTGCCAAGTAATATGAATTATTCCGGGCATAAGAAAGCGGAAGAGAAAAATTAAGGGGGTTTTTTAACACTTGATATTTAAATTTTTGGCAACTATATTTTCTTATTTGATCAAAAATTCAATCAAATTTTTAAATAAAGATTAAAGTACTATATACCATTTTCTCAATAAAAGGCACTAAAAATGGATTGATAATTATATTTTACCACAAATAATATGATTTTGTAAATGAGATTAAATGAGATCAATTTTAAATTTACAGTCTCTTCAAACAAATATAGATTATTTCAGTATATTAACAATAATTACAATTTTCATCATTATACGGCTCACAAAATTTACAACCCTAAATCTGAGTTCCAAAACTCAGATTTCGACTTATCACTTTTTATAGTTTTATTTAATAATTCGACTCTCGATGAAAATAATGGATTAATTTTTTTATACATTAGGTTAATGTTTAATATTTTTAAGAACTGGAAATAGGAGGACTACAAACTTTAAGTTTAAGTGCTAATGATAAAATGTTGACTTTGTTACTAGAATTAAAATAATATATGAATTTTTTTTAAATAAATATTATATTGTAATTTTTGTTTACATTTCTTTAATCGAAGAACTGAGATAGAATAAAAGAAGTAAGCATATGAAGTATAAGAATTTGACTAACTTTTATTTTATTTTATTTTAATTGAATAACAATAGCGAATAATGATATTATGATGCATTTTGGTATAATATTTAATTGATTAATTTTTTATTAATGCGATAACTTGTATGTGATTTACTAATCATTAGGTTATTTATAAGCTAAATTATTTATCTGATTATGTAAAATGCATCCAATGCTAAAAGAATTCGCAAATCATGTAGGAGAAAAGACTTTTCTAGCCATAACAATGAAATAAAAGACCGATAAATGTGATTAAGCTAATATAAAACTTTTTTCGTTGTTATACTAATTGTAAAATTTTTGTGGGATTGAGTTATTTAAAATGATTATTTAAAAATTTATATCAACCTATAATTAAAGTATAGCAAAATATATATTAAATAATTTGTGTAATATTTAAATTTAATTAATATTTATTTCACTTTTTAATATTTAATACTATTCAATAAAATTATTAAATAATAAAATTATTTTAGTAAAGTCATGTGGATCACGTCACGACGTGTGTTTCTTACTAGTTCTTGTAAAAAGTCAATTTATTTTTTGTAAACCCTAGATTTTCAAACACTCACATTGTTGCAAATATGAACAACAAAAAATTAATTTTGTCGAATAATATAAGTATATCCTTAATTTGCAACTTAAAAATGTGTTATTTTTCCATTTTTACAGTTGAAAATTTACTGTTGAATAACAAAAGTGCGACACTTGGCACGATCGCAGTGCAGTTAAATCTTTTCTCGTGTCATCGTGCCAAGTGGCACAATGGCACGTTCGTAGTTACTTTTCGATCGTGGCTTATGGCAATATCGAGTATACCATCGTGCCATCCATCGTCTTCTTCCCCAAACTCAGACAAAAACCAGGAAGAAAAAAAGTTATGTAACTCTAGAATTCAAACCAAATACAATTATCCAACACTTATACCCAACAATTACCCAAACTAATCCAACTATAAGTGTGAAATTAAAGTAAGATATTAAATTAAAATTAAAATAAAATAAAAAATATGTAATCCAAAAGATATTACATCTTCTTTCGTTTTAAACAAAGAAAATTGGCGAATTTCTTCCGTCATCGCCATCGCGCGCTGGGTTTATCATTTTGGGTGTATTTGAGAAGAAAAATAGGAAATGGGTAAAATTGGAAAAAAGAGGGGTGTATTTAACAATTGGACCATATTTTAAAAAGTGGAGGGTGGTATATTTAGAATGGATGTGTTTAGAGGAAAAGGGGTGCCAATAGCACCACCCTAAATGAAATGATGTTACAACTTCTAAGATGTTATTTTTATTTTAAAAATAAGTTTTTGAGATGTTATGATAACATTCAATTATGAAACTTCAACATATATATATACATATATATATATATTGACACTTTTGTAATTAGGGTTAGTCTCACGTCGGGCCGATTAATGTATCTAATTGTTAGACGGATCCAAATATCCGACCCATCATCCCACCAATAGCCCGCACAAGTACTAATACCACATCCACGTCCGCTAATACATTTTAGGAGAGTTGCTAATACATTTTAGGAGGACTACTAATACTTTTTGAGGGAAAACTAATATTTTTAGGGTGTCTTTACCAAATATTTTCGGGATGACTACTTGATATTTTTGGGGGAATAACTAATATTTTTATGGGGAACTACTAATACTTTTTATGAAAAACTATTACTTTTCAAGAGGAATACTAAAATACATTTAATCGGAAAACATAATACTTTTAAATAAGACTATTAATGTTTTTTAAAAAAAAAAAAGACTACTAATACGTTTTAATAGGAATACTAAAAAAATGAGAGAGTCCACCTCTTTATCACTCACCGTTTTGGCTTTTTTTTTTTTATTAAACATTGTTTTTTCTTACGTCCATCTATTAACTAATCTTAATATTTTGTAATATAAAAATATTATTAAACCCACCTATTTGAAAGTGTAGCCTTCAAACCATGTTTGATTTAGAGCGTGGCAGAAACACTTGGGCTAATACTCTGCCCATCCAAAACCCGAACATGAAAATTGTGCAAAATGGTGGCCACAACAGCTTTCATTCTAGTGAAAGCCACTTCTCTACCCGGACATGCCCATGGACCCGACCCGAATGCAAGAAAAATGTGGGAAGCCACATGTTTGACTTGTTCTTTCCCAGATATCCATCTCTCCGGCTTAAATTCGTTGCAATCTTTACCCCAAATCTCCGGCATCCTCCCATTGCATATGTGCAAAGAAACACTTTTGTGGTTTGATCCACTTTGTGGCCACTTGGAAGCACATCTTCTTTAGCTGGGTCCCTAATAATAACCGGGACCGTCGGATAAAGCCTCAAGCTCTCAATCAATACACTGTGAAGATAAACTAGTTTGCTTAATTCTTCTACTTTAGAAAACAGGTATTTTTGGGGTGGGGAAAATTGCCTGATTTCTTCTAGAATCTTGTTTTCAACTAAAGGGTTTTTAAAAATGAGGTAGAAAAACCAGGTCAAGAGTCCAGCTGATGTGTCCCTTCCAGCAAATAAAAGGGTCGCGATATTAGCAACTAGAAAGCCCTTTTCTGCATGCTTTTTGGATCCTTTACTACCACCCCCTGCCTCAGCCAAATAAAACTTCAAGACATCGAAATCATCTCCTGTTTCTTGATTCTTGGCTGCAATACGCTTCCTAGACACATAATCTCCTAGTATTTGGTCAACAACGATGTAGGCTTCAGCCAATTTCTTCTCTTTTCCAATTCTCAGCCACTTTTGCATCCTCCAAACTCTTTCAGGCAGAATATGTCGAAAAACACGGCCTCCGCGATATCGTCCATGTTAGGCATAAGCCCACCAAAATAATGATATTGTCAAAAGATGTGTGCAAACTTTTACCAAACTTTGACAATATGACCGTCCAAGTGCAAAAGAAGACAATTACAAATTGGATTTGCATTCTTTTGGGTGCCTCTATTCTTCCTCCATCGTCTATATAAAGGCTTGTGGGGAGATCGGAAAAGCATGGCAAGCAAGGCATTTGCTTGGCCATCCAACCGGTGCGGGTGGAGAGGAAAAATGAGTGTCACACTGTGGGGAGATCAATTTGGGTGAGTCAAATTGTGATAGGTGCGAGGAAACACTTGGGTATTTTTCTCTAGGTAACCTGAAAGGGTTGGGGAGAGTGTTCTTTGATAGCTAATTTAGTAAAGTGGTTGTCACGACGAGTCTTTTATTCTTGGGTTTGGTCCATAAAACTCAAGGGGTGTATTTTCTTGTACCGGGAAATTCTTTATTAGTAAAGAACGGAAACTCGTGGGCGTGGCGGATTTTGCCGAACCACGTAAAATCACTGTGTTCATTTTATTTTCTGTCGTTGTCATTTATTTTTGCAATCATCTTGTTGGTGTGATTTGTCGGGTATTCCGGATAAATCAAATCTCGGACCACGACACCCCTCCGCTGCGCCAACAAGTGGTATCAGAGCTACTTGGTAAGCCGGGCAAGGGAAGAAAATTGAGATTTGAATTTTTCCGACTGGACACTTTGGCAGTGACAAATCCATTCAAGGTGCAATAATTTGACGGCAAAGGAAATTTCACTCCTTGGCAATAAAGGGTGAAGGATCTCCTAGTTCAACGGGGCCTGGCAATGGCGTTGAAGGGAAAGGAGGAAAATTGACAGATATGAAAAGTACACAGTTGGCGAATCTGGATCAACTGGGGGAAGTTGATGAAAAGGTTGAGGAAGAAGATAAAACCCTTTTACTTCTTGCCTCTATCCCGGATTCATATGATAGTCTGGTGACGATGTTCTTTGTCGGGAAAAGACACACTGGACTTGGAGCATATATAAAAGCATCGTTGTTGTCCCATATAAAAAAAAAGGCAAACCAGGAGGAGGGACATGGATATGCTTTGGTTGCTCGGGAAATGAATCGAATGGAGGATCTCTGGTGGTGGATCTGCGACGAGCGTCGATTCAATGACCAAAGTGAAAGGGTGTTGTATGCTATCATTATCACGAGGAGGTTACGTCAAAAGGAATTGTCCTCGAGAGAAAGAAGGATGATGTCGGTGATGGTGGCGGTGGTGATGCGGTGATAGGCTGCGGAAGATGGAGATATCTCACGCTCTCCACAAGGATAGATACTTCTTCTCGAGATTGATGAATTTTAGATTCGGGATGCGTAATGCATGTGTACTCGAAATGAATTATTTTGATTTACTTCAATTGAGGGCATGAATTTTGTTCTCGGGTGATGGTTCTACTTAAATCATGGGATTGGAGTGGTGAAAATCAAAATGGGTGATGGAGTGGACCGTATTTGGTGGTGTGGCCTATGTCCCAAAGATGCGGATGAATCTAATTTCCTGGTGCCAAGTGGATTCCAATAGTTGCGATATTTAGCTGGAGGTGGAGTCCTGAAAGTCACGCGTGGCAGAAGAGTCCTAAGGATGAGAGAGAAGTATCGGAATTTGTATCGTCTGGTGACCTCGAGGATTACCGGAAGTGGTAGCGCGGAAGGCTTCCGAGGGAATGACGGGTGTGAGGAAATCCTCTTTGGGCGAGAGGATGGATTGGGGTCATCCTCTCGCGATCAATCAACGGTGGGGTTGGCTGATCGATCGCACGTGTGTATTGGCCGATTGAATCAGGTGGAGTTAGGACCTTACTGATTTGGCATGTGCAGAAGATTGAAGGCCAATGGTGTTTGATGTTCTGATTTGCGGGTAATATTATTTTATTGTGCAGGTGGAGATTGTTAGGCATAAGCCCACCAAAATAATGATATTGTCAAAAGATGTGTGCGAACTTTTACCAAACTTTGACAATATGACCGTCCAAGTGCAAAAGAAGACAATTACTAATTGAATTTGCATTCTTTTGGGTGCCTCTATTCTTCCTCCATCGTCTATATAAAGGCTTGTGGGGAGATCAGAAGAAAGCATGGCAAGCAAGGCATTTGCTTGGCCATCCAACCGGGTGGAGAGAAAAAATGAGTGTACACACCTGGAGAGATCAATTTGGGTGATTCAAATTGTGATAGGTGCGAGGAAAACACTTGGGGTATTTTTCTCTGGTAACACAAAGGGTTGGGGAGAGTGTTCTTTGATAGCTAGTAAAGTGGTTGTCACGAGAGTCTTTTATTCTTGGTTTGGTCCATAAAACTCAAGGGGTGTATTTTCTTGTACCGGGAAATTCTTTATTAGTAAAGAAGGAAACTCTCGTGGACGTAGGCGGATTTTGCCGAACCACGTAAAATCACTGTGTTCATTTTATTTTCTGTCGTTGTCATTTATTTTTGCAATCATCTTGTTGGTGTGATTTGTCGGGTATTCCGGATAAATCAAATCTCGGACCACGACACCCCTCCGCCGCGCGCCCAATACCATGGCGTCCAAAAGTGGGGCTTTTGGAAAATCGACCCGAAGGGAGCCTAAGTCGAATCCGGTAGCCGAAAGACAAGTTGCATCAAGCATGTACCTATTGAACAAATTTTGCAAGTCTAAAACCTGATTTTGCTGCGAAACGTGATCTAGAACTGGGAGTAGGCCATTTTCCAGAGTATGATGAATTATTTTTGGCGTAGACTTGTGAAACTTGATTTCCTTGTAGAATGCATGAGTAAACTTCTTGTCTTCTCTCCATTCATGGAGATCTTTAGTGAAAGCGGCGGGTCCCAGAAAATCGAAGGCTTTTCTGAACTCTGATCCCCTCTGGTAGATTGAGTAGTTTGAGTTCAAAACATGTTGGACATTAGCGGGATCACTGGTGACCAAAATATCAAGGTTTGTAAACCAGGATGTTTTGAACAAAATGGTGCCTTTGTTTTCTACCAAAATTTCTGTTATTTTGTCATATAGTTGGTGGCTTTTAAGGTACATTGTGGGCATCAATTTCATGAGTGGCCAGTTCCATGGGAGGAAGAGAAGGCTGTTTTTGGGAGCTAAAATGAAGAAAAGGAGAGAACAAAATGTAATTGCTAGAAAGATTTCTAGATAGCTCATTTCTTGTTTCTCAATGCTTTGAAATCTGATAAGTTATGCTCTAAACTTCAATATTTGTATGGTTAAGGAAATAAATGCTAAGTGCCATGAGCAACAAGTAATTTAAACAAAATGACAACTTGAGATACTTATTAACTAATATAGGAAATGTAATGTGCACATAGACTAATAATATATAAGAATTGGTTTTATTATCCTGACACATTATAGATTAATTGATTCATGACAACTGAGTAATTTTTAAGAAACCGCCAATTTTATTATTTTTTTAAAAGAAAAGGCCGAATAATGGTGGTCATTTATTAAAAAAAATACTAAAATAAAAGGCTGCCACTTTTAATAAAAAATTAGAAATTATTAAGCTGTTTTTGTACATTCTCCAGTTCTAAGTGGTGGATTTAAAAAACAAAGCTTATTTTCATAAAATTAACACCTCCCACAGGCCTCTCAAAAAAAAAAAAAAAAAAAAAAAACCTCCCACAGGTACCATATTCACGCAATGGTTTGTGGTACCGTTAAAGTAGCTTTAACTTTTTAAGTCACTCCAACCCCTACTCAATTCATAAGCATCTTCGTATTCTTATATTTCTAGTCCTGCTCCCAGCTACCCTAACTCAAACTCTACATAACTAACTAGGCTATAAATATCACTAGGGATGGCAATGGGCAGGGTACCTACTCATTTAAGGTTATTCATATCCGAACCCTATAATATTTACATTACCTGTACCCGTCTCCAACCCGATTAAGAAACTACATCTATTACCCGTACCCATCAATAGGGATGGTAACGGGGCGGGTTTGACTAAACCGGGGACCCAACCTGCCAAGGAAAATTAAGACCCCCCGTCCCGCTCCAAAACCCCCGGGCGGTCTAGACCCGCCGATATTTTTTTCTTTTTTTTTTTTTTTTGTATTTGTGGCCAAATTTTCAATAGCAATCCAATACCAATAGGTCAAAAAAAATGTAATATGCAAATTATTATAACTACATTTTACTACTATTTGGATCTTGCAATAGTACTCAACTAATACTCAAAATAAATATTCAAAATACAATATTACAAGATGTTATAGTAGTAAAATAATATCAATACAACACTCAAATTTAAAAGTAAATAATTTAAAAATATCTAAACACATATTTAAAAATATAATAAAAATTAATATGGTAGGGCGGGTCCTATTGGGCTCGAGACCCGACCCGGTCGGGTTTTGAAGTTTTGGACCCCAGGACCCATTTAACAGGGTCTAGACTCACCCGACAGACGGCGACGATGGGGCGGGTTAAAACATGCCCATTGCCATCCCTACCCATCCCAAATCTATTTGCTAATACCAAAGATACCACCCGCATTTTATAAAAATTTGTAATTAGATGAATATTTAAATGGATGTGTTGCTTTTGATTTAGTTGATGAATGATGATATCATGTAGTGCCTTGCAAAATTGAAGTGGTTAACTGTTTTATTTATCAAGAATTTAACATATTAGACATTTTTTATATAAAACTAATATATAATCCTTAAAACTATAGAATCAACACTAGTATATCATTTAATTCATAAAACTACATCATAGACATGTATTTCTATCAAACTTGACAAAGATAAAATCGAGTTGATATGATCACAAATTCAATAAAATAACAACTTTGTATCTTTTTATACAAAATGAAATTTATGTTGGGTTTCTAAAAGAAATATATCATGTCGAGGTAAAAAAATAAATTGAAGTTACTAAGGGGTAAACGGGTTCGTAGTGCCGGATATCCAAGGGATAAACCCATGCCCTACTCGTATATAAATGGATAGTAATTTCTCATCACATACCCGCACTAAATCCAAAAAGACTACGATATCCGTCTCATTAGGGTCCGACGGGTAGGTACCCTTGTCTACTTGTCCCGCTGCCCTCCCTAAATATCACCATTAACTAATTGCGGGTATGTTCATAAATTTGTTTTCTTAACTGATACATATAGTTCGTGAGTTATTATGCATGTAGATGGGGTTATCTAGGGTGTTTATTTTTGAATAGATTTGAAACTCAATTCAGTTTGAATTCGATTTTCAATTTCAAATTATGATTTTGAAATTAGGATTTTTGAGTTTTCGATCATTTTCGAATTTCTTTCTGACCCAAAGGTTGTAGTGATTATGAACTATAGCTTTGGTTCATTTCTTTCTAGGGTGGTCAAACATTTTCACCTCGGGAAGAAGATAATATTTCTAGCAAAAGAATATCATTTAGTGAAGAAAAAAAATTATAACAAAAGAAAGGTCTAAATGAAGGATTTAATTAAGGGCCTAGAATTGTTATACGTAATTGATCCATAGATAGACCTATTCAAAAAAATGAACAAATAAATTTAATTTATTTTTCAAAAAGGTGAAAAAATGCAGACATTCACCTATTAACTACGAGATTTACAAAATTCATTGATTGAGAAATGGATTTTTATGATTGTAACCAATTTTTTTAAAAAAATAAAATGTACTTGAACGGTCAGTTGACCTGTCCAATCGCGAATTGATGATATTTAGGTGCATAAATTCAAAAATCTGATCAAAATGATCAAAACTTGTGTTTCTTTGATTAAGTTTTAATCTAAATTTATTTTCAGCTCAAAGGAAATCAATCAAATTGATCAAAACTTGATGCAAGTATGACGTATCTATACAACTAATTTTCTGCTCAAAGAAAGGGGAAAAAAAATAACCAAAATTCTCCACATTATATTTGCATGTTATTTTGATTTCATCGAAATAATGTACCGTCTCGCTCCAAATTCAATGTTCCTTTGTTTTTTGCTTTTTTTAGTGTCGACAATATGGTAACTTAACCCTCTTACTTAAAGTAATAATATAACACCACCTAATAAGAGATAAACTAAGAAAATATTGTGCTACATAGTCCTGCCCCTTTTTTCCAGTTTGAAAAGAAAATCACAGCGAAGGACATTGGAGCTCAAAAATTCTCCCATCCACTTAGAAGAATTTGGAGACGACGAACACACTTTCTAGTTGTCCCCATGTTGACGGCAAAGACTTTGAATACAATGCAGAAAAATGCTATTTTGACCAATGTCTTATCACAATATACATAATATATATATATAGCCTCTAAGCTTATTTTAATTTAATAGATTTACCAATCACTGCTTTTAACATCTCCTTCCCCTTCCTTTGGAAAAAAATAAAAGAAAAAAACATCTCCTTCCCGTTTATTTTGCTATAACTCAACTGATACATTTTCATGAGCCCAAAAGCTATTAGCATTTGCATAATGGGAATGTCAAATGATTTCAGATTTTGGGAAGAAAACTTACCAATTGATCATCATAGTTATAGAGATCCCAACGATGATGAGATAGAATTTGAAGTTCGAACGCAAGTTGAAGATCAAATCGGAGCTTATTCACCTCCATTGTGGACAAGAGCACGGACTGATTTCCGACATGAATCTCCAACATCACAACTAAGGGCGATCACGGATGGCAGAAGGGAGCTGATGGAGATGATAAAAGACGTACCAGAATCTTCATACGAACTGTCACTGAAAGATATAGTTGCTGATCAGCAAAACAACATGGAAGAGGTACATGATAAGGAAGTCGTAGCAGAACAAAAGAAAGTGAAGTGTACGACAGCAAATAAAATCCCACAGAAGAGTAGTAAAAAAATATACAGGACTGAGAGCATGGAGAATGAAGTCTTCCTACTGAAGATGTTCTTACCTTTATCTCTGAGTTTCAATAAGAAACACAGCGCTAGAAAACACTCGAAGTTTATCCGGGCCGATCATCCGAGGGATCTGAGACACATGGAAATAAAGACTGGTGGAAGATGATATCTCTAGCTGTAAGAGATAATCACAGCAGTACAAAGATCGACAGAGGGACAAGGAATATCGATAACAATAGAACCAGGTATGCATTTTCAATAATCTTTGCTCGTAGGAGTAAGAGTCTTAAGAAAGTTTAGGCAAAATAATAAAGAGCATCAAAATATGAGTATGTGTAAATTTGCAGCATGCACAAAGAACAAGATTAAGACACCCACAATAACACATCAAATCATAATCTGCCTTGCTGTTAAAAGAATTTAATTAGTAAAACCAGCTGCAAATTGGGCATGCATGTGCATAGTTTAGAGCTCCCGTACTTAGTCAACTCTCATGTGATGCATTTTGGCTGAGAATAACATGATACCTTGTCAATGATCCTCCAGCGAGAAGAAATGCAGATCAAGAGGGCAAAGAGGGTGCCTGTTCTGAATGCGTTTGGCAGAGTTGCAAAACATGATTATTACAACAAGTCCAACACGATTGCGCGCTCAAAGCTCGAATGCCGATGGACCGCAGATGGGAATATTGCCCAAGCAAAAGGCATTGAGATTCGAATTTTTTTGCAGTTTCAAAAATTATGCCTGTAGTTTGCAAGCATCTTAGTATATTAACTAAACTAATAAAGCAACTATTACAAACTGTGAGGACCAAACATGTTTTAAATTTCAAAGGCAGCGATCTGACAGGATATTACTACTTTTCTCAGATAAGAATCTCTAGTTTGCCATGATGGCTAATCTTCCATTGTCAGTCATAAATAAAATCAATGTATCACAAGAACCTGTACAAGAAATTACAATATAAGTTTCAGACGATGCAGCCTGAGAGATATTCCCATTCCGATTTGAAACAAATGCACTAAGAAGTCCTGTATTACTCGGTTGTCTGACTTGATTGAAATAAGCACTACTACCAAGCATCGGCTGAAACCTAGTACGATCGACTTCAGCATGACGAAATGTACGAAGAACAAAACAAAAGCTAATAACTTTGGTAACAACCCATACAACAAACATGGATTTAGGATCCTTCTTAATTCTATGCACCATCATCTTCAGGGTCATTTAAAACAGCTCCTCTTACTTTAGACCTGCCAAATGAGATCCTGGTCATGAAACTAAACTGTAGGATTGATTAAGAATGTTGATACAATAGTAACCTGCGATGTGCTGGTACAACACGGTTGGCTCCTTTTCTTGAGCTTGGGTCCTGGGCAGCATGCTTGTCTGCAAGTAAATATGTGATTTGTTGTTTCAAACAAGATATAGTAAAAAAGTAGAAATCGCGAGTTAAAAAAGAAAAAAACAGAAAAGACAGCTTATTTAATCAATATTAATTAGTTACAGCAGCATTCTTTTGAGAGAGAGAGCGAGAGAGAGAGAGAGAGAGAGAGAGAGAGAGAGAGAGAGAGAGATTAAATAAGTAAGTAGCAGTTTCATGTTAAAAAAACAGAGATTAAATAAGTAAGTAGCAGTTTCATGTTAAAAAAACCAATCCCTGTGTCAACCTTTGTGACAATTTTTACTTGCAACTGCCAAATTATAAAGAAATCGAGCCAAACAACAGCTCCTATTTTCGACTGGTATCGTATTTAAAGAGGCGATACCTGGTGAATCTTGTGAACCGATAACAGATGTAGAATCTGATTCTCTGTCATTTATCTTCTGTGACTTGTGCTTTTTTGAATAGAGTACCATGTCTAACTGCTTCTGGAGAGTGACATTCTTTTCCTGACAAAGATTTGGAGTAAACAACTTATACAAACAATCTGGTATTTAGCAATCTGACAAAAAGTAAGGGAAGTATCAGTGTGACAACAAATGAAAAGTAGACTTCAATTACATAGAAAAACAATTCAGGCATTATTTTCAGATTTATTCCAGCGTCTAGCCAACAAGTTAATCCAAATTAGTACAGTGACACAGATGTCAGCCTAAAAGACAAACATAGATAATAAGTTTTGCAACACATTATGAAGGGTCAAGAAAGTAATGACAACAATTTGATCTAATCAAAATTACAAGTACAGCAGCATGACATTAAGGTAGGTTTCAGCAATCAGATAAAGGGCCTCAAATCTAAACACAGTGCTCTCTGTTTGCATCTAGGATATTAATTGCTGATTTAACCCAACAACCTCCCAGCCATCTATGGATTCGAGAGAAATGAAAGTGTTATAGCCCTTTGGACATTTTGTCCATGGATGTAAGCCAAATGCCCAACCATATTATATTTGTGTTTTTCTTTCTCTCTTAATAATTCAACACATATAATTACGAGAATCTAACGACCGTTACCTCATCATAACAAGATGTTCCTAAGGTCAAGACATACAAGATATTAGAAAAAATACGAATTTCTCAAATTAAAAGTTCAAGAGCATTTTTTGCGTAATTAGATAACCTCAACAAATGCAAACCGATTTATTAAGTTTGTACAAAAATGTTAAGCAAAATTCAAAAACTGTAACATTCACATCGAATAAGCATCCAACAAAAAGATAAAGATAGATCCAACAATTAGGTACCAGCACCAATAACTAGTCAAATGTCTGAAACAGGTTGGCATACCTGTTCAGCAGCTACAACTTTTGTCAACAGATATTTGCTCTCTTGCTCTAAACACACAAACATATAGATCAATACTTGGAGACAAAAAATATAACAAATGAAACAAATTTAGGAACACTAGATCCGTACACTAGTTCATGGAAAAGTCCACATATGATACCAATATGCCTTAGAAGTTTGGTCTTAAAGCTCCGTAAAGTCCTTGTCCATATTGAGTCCATATCTTTAAAATAACCTAAGAAGTTTAGTCTTAAATATGCCTTAGAAGTTTAGTCTTAAACGATCCGACAAACTTTTAATGAGCAATAAAACCTGCTTTGGGTTACTAGATTTAAAATAACCTTAAAAGCAGGAAGGAGAAGACTCATAACTATTTTTTCCCAGTAGCATCTTGCTAGAGTATATTAATGACATAGGCATCAAAATTCAGGTAAATGAAGTTAAGCAAGCAAATCGTGGTCATGTTCCATGATGTACATGTGCAATATCAATCATGTAATGGGACATGACTAGAACAACTATCTCAACTCATCACCGTCTCATCGTATTTTCCATGCAAGTGGAAAAACCTATGATGATGATAGTTTTGGAATTTCATCTCATTTCTCCTTCATATGAAGGTTGCGTCAGGAAGGGCATCCGGCGTAAAACTTTGCCACTTTGCTTTTTGTGTGAATTTGTAGTGTTAACTAATTTTAGAGAATTAATTGACACTACAAACTTCACACCACCGACCCCACATAGTGGGATAAGGTGCAGTTGATGATGATGAAGTTAAGCAACCAAATCAATTACAAAATCCCAGAAACATAATATGATCAACAATACATTAGTAAAATCATTTTCCAGCTATTGATCAGCGATGGGTTCAATAATAAGAAACTCCCGGATTATATAATATTTCTCTCATATAACATTAAAGCTATTTGCTGATTACATAAACATTAGATTATTTTCTCTTGATATGCCAAATAACCATGGGAACACATGCACCCTATTCCAGTTTACCAAATCATTTAAATATTGTGTGCTATCCAAAACTCTTATCACCATCCTATCTTATTCTTGGCAGAATAGAACAAGTACTATATAAGCTAAAGATGGAGACAGCAAAGAAACAGATTCAGGTAAAAAGCCCTCTTGATTAGAAAGGGGGAGGAAAAAAAAAGAGAGAAGTTTAGTCCAGCATTAATCCTCTAAAGAAAAGTTTGCCCGTCTTTTAAGTGGAGTTTGAACTAGAGATATTGATCGATGATGGCATCCACTGACTAGCTTGAGATGAAGATAACACTACTAGGCAATTTAGTCAACAGAAGACCTTCAATAAGTGAACTCTGCACGTCCTTAAATTCTTTGTATAGTTCCAGCGCAAGGTTGGCCATTGCCTCAGCACCATCAACAAGTTTATTAAGGGAAAAAGTGATTCGCGGCATTCCTTTCGCTTTTTGGGCAATTAATTTTGCATAACCAGCACCTAAAATCAGAGAGGACTTGAGATATGCAACTTTATGCATCTATTTTCAAAAGCTAAGATACAGATAATCATATACTGATCACAAAGTAGACAGCACACCATCATTCTTCCCCATGATTTAATGGTTACTGCATTTGGACAGTCAAATTTTGGAATATAGGCTGCAGGTACTCATGGCATTACTGACATTTAAAGAGCAAAAAATACCCCAAGGGTTTACACACAATTAGACCAAGTTGTGGTAAATATGTGCACTAAGAAAAGCGTGAACTTGAAATAAAATGAATTATCAAAGATCATCAGTAAACCATGCACACTAGCATTTGTAGATTCATGGACTCAGGAATCAGTCAGAATCCTAGTTTTGTATGTAAAACAACACATAGGTAACGATTCTGAGATTTCTTCATAAGACGTGATATCAGAAATGCATGCTGGTGGTTTGTTTCTGATACACATCGTGTTTTGCAGGTTTACCGTTGGAGGGGAAAAAGGGGCGATGGAGCTGTTGCTGAAGTTGGTGATGGAGATGTTGCTGATCAAACTGCTGCTACTTAATAGTTGATTAGATTAGTTGGGGTTGTAATAATTAGTTTATTTATCCAGTGGTTATTTTAATGGGTTGTTATTTAATTAATTGGGCTTGTGGCCCATAGGGTAGTGGTATAAATAGACATATTAGAGTTGAGCGAGGGCACTTGTTTTTTGACAGACTTGTTTTGACGGCTGAAAGCTGGACGGGAATATTTCCCAGGGAATAGTTATCGAGTTTCATATTCATCTCTTTCTGCGAATATTTGTTTCTGAGCATAGTTTACACCTTTCACTCTATCAGTTTCACATCAAGTTTAATAGGAAATATTTCCCCCTTGAATTCTTCATTATTCACGTAGTCTCAATGCTATGGTGCAAATGTAAATTCATCTTCCAAAGCTAGAAAGAATGATGTAGGTAGTACTAGACCCACTTCAAAAACAACCTCTTTCCATTCCAGTGCAACTTTCCAATCCCTCCCTTCCCTGCCTCACCATTTAAGCTTCAAGATTCAGAAAATTTTATGACCCCTAAATCACTGCAAAAGAAAAATGCACAGAGAAAAGATGACCATTATGAGATGAATCATCCAAAGTTCGTTTTCAATCAACAAGTTCTTGAAGACCAACTGCGCCTTTATGTGTTCGACAGGATTTCTTAGATTGGATGTTCTTTTGGAAGCTAGATACATCCCACCTACTTCGACTATAAGCTAAAGTGTAAACTGAGTGCAGTGCTTGTTGCACTAAAAGTAACTCTAATCAATTCATCAGCAGACGACCAGCACCATCAGAAGCAAACAACAGTACAAAATACTATTCGGAGTAATGTATTTTCCAAGCAATCACTATATTCATGAGTGGTATTTTGTAGGTGATAACATCCTTGTGATCTATCACATGAAATCCTCATCAAAACAACTAGAACCGTCAATTGAATTCCCCCACCTCCATAAAACAGAAACAACAATACCACAACCAATAACAAGTCGCTTTGTTCAACGAAATTTTAGGAAAATGTGTTGGATTTTGAAGAGAGAAAGAAGAACACGAAGAAATAACGTGGTTCGGCATTTAGCCTACATCCACGAACAAATGCCCAAAGGGCAATAAGAGTTTTATTTCTCTCTTATCTTGAGAATTACAATATCACCAATATATAGGTGAGAAAAATACATTAATGGAAAAATATCTCCCATATCAATTTAGATAAAATCCAATATTCTGCTATCCCAAGAATCATGCAATAATCTTAATTTAATCCATTCTGATTTGATTCTAATTCTCAACAAAAATGCTATATTGTTCAAAACCCATTATTACACACCCATTGTTTGAATAGAACCTCTATAACCACCAAGCCACAACATGTACATGCACCAAAGATGCACAACACTAGAAGGGGGATGAAAGGAGAATGTAAATATTAATAGGTTTCTTAACTTTACTTTTCAGAATGTAATAAATGAAACAATACTTAAATTTCATAGGCCATAATATAGGGTTTTTCAGCCTCCCACTTCAGTTACTCTTATAGCAAACTGAACAACGTAAGATTGATATCATCAAAAAAGCAAGATTAGAAGCAATGAATTACCTCCTGATGTTGACAAACCCTCCATAATAAGCTTCACATCTCCAGATTTCAGGAAGTTGTGACATAGTCAAGAAATTCAGACCACGAGCCACCAATTCCAATATCATCCCTCTATATATGAAACACAAACAAACAAACAATGATCAGTTACAAACAAATCAAACATATCATAGAAGCATTCATCTCAGTAGAATCAAATGTTTCAGTCTCAATCAAACATTCACCTAGACATATACCCATTTCTAACACTCCCCTACAGTGGGTGATGCGCTCAACTCTGAACCCCTACAATGCCTTTGTGAACATGAGATATCTTATACTATTATTTTCATGTGAGACACAAAAAAGAATTCTACAAAAAAAATCTTGCAGAAAGTGGCAATCAACTTCATCTTCATCTTCTCAAGAAACATTTGAGAAAATACAGCCAGCTGCCTTGTAATCACAAATCTCTTCATGGGATTGTTTGTTCTACTCACAGTCAAATAAACTACCAATTGCGTATATTTCAGCAACTCTGACATATCATGTTTTTTTTTTTTTTTTTTTTTTTTTTTTGGTAGTTGTATCGATAGCAATTAAACAAAACAGGCAACTAAATATCATACTTCATTTGAGATCAGGTAATGCCAGTCAAGAGCAAGCAACTTCAGTTCCCATAAAGTTACTTAAGGTACGAGATCTTTTTAAATGAAACTGATACTGTAGAAATAGTTTTCAATTACTGATCTCCTACTTTTTGTCCCTTGTGACAAGTGGCAACATTAATGTCAACATAACTGGGTGAACCCTCACGGCTATGAAACGTGCAAGTTTGAGACAGCGCATAACACCACAAGGGAAGGATAAAAAACATGCCCTCCTAGCATTGTGCAATGTGCAGGAAGAATTATACATTCCTGCCACACTACAATAGTCCAACAAAACAGCATCATTTCAGCACCACACTCACTGCTCAAAACTTGCACCTTGATCAATACTTGGAAATATATACGTTAAAAGGGAGGACAAAAAAAAAACACCTCATTTAACCAAAAAGGGAAATGGTGGGAAATAATTTGAATTTAGAAGTTGAGAAAAGAAACAGAGAAGATGAAAAGTGACTGACCAAGTCTTCAAGCTGCTGGCGGGACTTGATGGCCTGAAATGTGTTGGAATGAAAATCGGTGGCGATGAATCGGAGGGCAGAATGATCGCCTCCGTTACCGTGCACGCGAAACAGGAAGGGCGCCGATGGGGTGGTGTGCGGCGGCGGCGCTGACCATTCTGCGATCACTCTCCCGAATATTGGATACATGTCTTCGAAGCTCATTTTCTTTTTTCTTTTTTGGAGTAGGTTATGCTTTCCCTTCGGAGTTCAGTCTATTGTTTTAGTTTCCCCATTATATGGTTGTTTTTCTTTGTTCTACTATGAAAGGGACGAAGAAAAGAATTTTGTACAGTGAAGAGATTAAGAGAAGGAAATGAAGAGGCAGGGCCGCAGGGGTAGAGCTGGCAATGGGCTGGGCTGGCCGCCCGAGCCCATCGGGCTTTTGCAGAAATTTGGGTTGGGCCAGGCCGATTTTGGTTGTGCTATGTCCGGTCCAGCCCATACATACATTTTATGTACAAAAAAGTTGGGCTAGCTCGGCCCATTTGGGCCATTCGAGTTAAGTCAAATAGGCCCGACTTGTACGCCTAAAAACTCGCATCCAATTCAATCCAAATCTCTACCGGACGGGCCATAAATAGACTGCGCTAGATTTTGCCACCTTTAGCGGGGGTTTAGAGCATATATATAATGGTTTCTTTCAACATCTCAAATTTCATTTCTATTTATTTATTGGTCCAATTGTTTCTAATTTTCTCTTTTTTCATATTAATTGCTCGTGTGAGTTATTCAAATACTTTTGAGAATGCCATTTGTGACACCGTCTCACTGGATCTCTATCTCAGGACGGCTCGGATCGATCGTATCACCCCGAAATTCATGGGCCAACAAAGGAATCCGCAGTCAACAAAAAGTCAACAGTCAGTCCATCAAAATTAGAGCAATAATAGTTTTTGAGAAAAAAGTAATACTTTTAAGACACATAATACTTTTGAGCAAAAAAATAATACTTTAACTAGAAACATGTAATACTTTTGATATAAAAAATGATACATTATGTTAAATATGATGCTGAAGCTGGGACATTTGTACATCTATGAAAGTAATCATTCAATGGAGGGTAGATAAGGGGCACAATGAGCAAAGTGTGATCATTGATCTGACAATGAAAGTAGAAAATCACATTCAACTGTAGAGAAGAAGCTAATGGCTCACGAGGGTGTGATACTCCGTTAATGGAGATTTTAGGTTTCCAATATTAATATTTTTTCATTCTCTTGAAACTTTGGTTTTGCCATGAAATGAATAGAAAAGAAGAAGAAATACAGAGAAAAACGAAAGAAAAGTCGAATGGAAAAAAAGAAGAAAAAAGAGGAAAAAGAAAAACATAGTTGAAAAGTATTATAGTTTTAAGTGAAAAGTATTATAGTTTTAAGTGAAAAGTATTACAAATTTGAATTGAAATTGAAAAGTACTACATATTCATTTTTATATGTGGTAATGGACAAATCATCCACTTATGTTTTGTAAAAATAAAAAACAGTCATATTTTTCGAAAACATGTTTTTAAACATTTTAACACGGTCATACCCTTCTTGTGTTCTCCAATGAGGTACATGATTATATTTCAAAAAATTGATGCCGGTACCGAGTCATGGATCGGTCCCTAAAATAAAAATGAAAAAGACAAAGTAGAAATATGAACTCAAAGAGGGTATAATTCAGCTGCGAAGGTTTGGAAAGGAGAGGGTAAAATAACTTTGGATTCTTTATTAGCGGTGCAAGCAGTCACGGCTAATCAAGAAGATTTGAGCTACACGGGGAATTTGGTTCAAGAAATAAATATACTTTTAGAACACCTCGATGAAGCTAGTTTTTCTCATATTCGTAGAACAGCTAATTTAGTTGCTCATAATGTTGCTTTGTTTGCTTCTTTTTCTACATCGTCCTTTTTGTGGATGAATGGAGATACCCTAGTTGGGTTGAAGATATTGTATTGTTGGACATTTCGTAATGAAAGCAATACAGTTTTCTTGTAAAAAAAAACTATTTTTATTAAGGAGAAGTGGCCAAAAATCCGACGTACTCTTTTTATATTAATATTAGTTGGGCCCCCCTATCCAAAATTTCTGCCTTCGTCACTGCTTATACATGAACCTTTTTTGAAAAATTGAAAGAGAGTTGGCATTAATTTCCAAATGCACTGTTAATACTCCAAAATATAAATGAATAATAGAGGACTTGTAATAATAAAATCTTTTACTTTGTTTTTGGTTATTGTTCACCCTAATCAAGGTTTACTATGTCTATGAGTTACATACACAACTACGCAGATCTCACACAAACAACTTGCATAAAATGCAATGATATCATATTACTAGCATTTTTACTAAATGTGATAAAATTTGAGGGAAATTTGTCAGAGTATGGCAAATTTCAAAACAATTTGCTGAAATAAAGGTGATTTGGGGAGGATTATGGTATTGCTCATTGGCGCACACATGTAATGCGCCTAGCATATTATTGGCGCACAACAAATGTGCGTCAACATTAAAAATTAATTTTTTTAATATCTCACTGGCTGGCGCACCCGACCTCTGCGCCAGCCAAATTTAAATAAAAAAAATTAAAAATGGCTTGCACGGAAAAAAGGACAAAAAGCAGTCAAAGCTGACTATGTTGGCGCATCTGTCATCAGCGCCAACATATTTCAACTAAAAAAAATTAAAAAAAGCTGGTAGGGTTTAAAAAGCAGTCAACGCAGACTGCAAAAGTGGGCCGGCGCACTTTTGCCCGGCGCCACCATTCAAATTAACCCCCCTCCCCATCTATAAATACCCCCGCAACACACAACAAACACACACGGCAACCCCCTTCCCACTCCCACTCTCCTCTCACTCTCACTCTCACACGGTAGAAACACAAGCAAACACACAAACACGCACATTTCCGGCGACAACGGTTCCGGCGGAAGTTTGGCAGCAGTTTTGGGTGGCCGAAGTAAACGGCGGCAATTTCCGGCCATAACAGAATTTTTCAAGTATGTCTTAAATGTTTTATATTAATTTTGATTTCATAATATGATGTATGTTAATTTCACCATAATATGTAGTAATTGTTACTATTTTGTATGTGTTAATATTTTCTAGACATTGTAATGCATTTTTTTATGTAAATTACTCCGTATTTTTGAAATAAATTTTAATATTCGTATTATTTATCCATATAATACTTGTCGAGTTGTATAAATAATACCCGTATATAAGCAATGTCAAACATGATTTCAATTCTTTAACTGTATTATCATTACAATATATAGGCAATGTCAAACATGATCACCATAATCGTATATTTTGGAGGCAAATTGTGAATGTTGTGAGCGATGTGAGATATGACCGTAATGCAATTGGTGCTAGAAGAATTTCTCGCAGAACGAATTTTGTGAAATTGACTGAAATATTAATTTTGAAGATGGGGGTTGATATAAGCCAATGGACGTTGAAGGTTTCGGCTAAATATTGTTATAACAATATGTGCGGAATTGATTCTATTACAAATGAGAAGGATTTATAGTCTTTTCTAGATCCATCGGTTGGGATTGAGTTTTTTAATTTGTTTGTCAAGTTAGAGCCTGTAATTCAGAATGTTGACATAAACACCTCAGTAGAACATGACTATTATCAGTATGTTGCGTTTCTTAGAGGAGATAGGGTTCCTGATTTATCTGATGTTGGTGGACCTTGTAATGAAAATGCTAATGTTGGTGGACCTAGCAATGAAAATGCTGATGTAGAAGATATTTTTTGAAGAGATGAACGTCCAAATTTGAACCTGGTGAAAGTGTATCTGATGAGGATACTGGCAATGATGGAGCGGATGTCGCTGCATGGGGTGTGTATAACAATCAAACTGAGGCTCAACAACCTACTCGTTTGATGGCAAAAATAATCGTAACATTCCTGGTGGTAATTATGGGATTAGTTCTGGAATTCCGTTCATCGAATCAAGCTACCCAGATGTATGCGATGACTCTGTTGGTATTCTTTGACTCAGTTAGAGGTTGAACAGTATGCTCGAGGATGTGCGCTCATACTAATCGGTAGTTTGTTGATGCCAGACTCATCTGGCAACTGCGTGTCTTTGATAGGTACTACTCATACCAACAAGATGCATCTTCTTTTCTGGTGCTCATCTCATAAAAACTCCGAAGTTAAGCGTGCTTGGCCCGGAGCAATTATATGATGGGTGACCCCCTGAAGTCGCTTGCTCTCAAGTCGCGCTGAGTGAGGACAAAGCGCCGAAAGACTTGTGTTGGTTTGTGGGGACACCATCGATCCGAAGGCCGCCATTACAGAGATGGTATCGAGCAAGACCTCTCCTAAGACGGTGTGGTTCGGGACGAACCAAGCGGAAGCTCAAGTGGGCATGTAACGACATGGGGCCAAGAGACAGGAGTGATCGCCACAAGCAAGGCATGGACAAAGAGCGGCTCTGGCAAAGCTTCTAGGCGGAGAGGGACATGTATGAACTGATCCCACACCCGAATAAGAGGATATTCTGAGACTGTGTAGGTATGGGGCTATACAGTTGAGGAATGCTTAAAAGATTTGATAGGTACTACTCATACCAACAAGATGCATCTTCTTTTCTCGGTGCTCATCTCATAAAAACTCCGGTTAAGCGTCTTGGCCTAGAGCAATTATATGATGGGTGACCCTCTGGGAAGTCGCTCGAGGTGCGCGTGAGTGAGGACAAAGTCTTTGGAAAGACTTGTGTTGGTTTGTGGGGACAGTCGTCGATCTGGAAGGCGGGCCGTTACATAGTTGGGGTAGTGTTGTTTTAGCAGTACTTTATAGAGAGTTATGCAGTTCAGCAGAGGCTGGAAAACATGTCATCGGTGGTGCCATGCTACTATTGCAGGTAAATTTAGTTTTAGCATCTTATGTCTTTACATTTGTACATCACATAAATAAATGTATATATTCATTGGCCTTTTGTTTACCTATTATGTTAGATTTAGGCTTGGGCCAATATTACAGTGATTGTTCCTCGTGCCATACGTTCTCGAGTTCCCACAGGTCGATTATATATGGACGAGGCCGATATAGATAAGCTACTTATTCCGCCATACGATGTTAGGTACTGCACTACTAACATTACATATATTCAATATTAAACTTCTTACAACAAAATATGTATTTTTTTTGAATCAATCGAAAATATATAGAAAATGAAAAAGTAGTCCTGATCACAAGCCGACCATGTAGCAAAAAAAAGCCAAAAAGAAAACAAAAATGAAAAGCATACTGATTATAAGCCGACCAAGTAGCTAAATGTTTGGGGCCTCGTTAAAACCTTCCAAGGTAAAACCCACCCTTGTGGTAAAAACCCATGGAAGGAAAAAGAGTACCCCCATAAAGCATAAAAAATGTCGCGGAAAATACAAGAAAACACATGGGTGTATTATCTAACAAATCTGTAAGTCGAGTGTCCAACATAATCCTCCGTGAGAAGGGACACAATATTCGCTGGAGGGACGCCGAAATCAAGTGAAGAGTGTACCACCATTTACTCAAGTGCCGCCAAGGGACTGAAAAAGATCACTTATGAAGAAGATCTACAACATAAGCAGAATCCGACTCAAGCCAAATTTGCCGCCATCTCCTAATAAACGCATAATGAATAGCTAACATTGTCGCCATCAACTCCGCCTCAAACGCAAAACCAGCACCGCAACACTCCACAAAACAACCCCGAAAGAAGCCTCTGCAATTCCGAAAAACCCCAGCCACAATAAGATGTCTCGGTGCACCCGAAGCACTGTCGTCCGTATTCACCTTGATCCATCTGGAGAGGAGTTTATGCCAATCAACCTGTATAATGTTCGGAGCCTTCCTAGGGCGTCCAGGAATGTGAAATCTTCGGAGGGTGAAAAGATCATGCTGATCATTATCCATGCAACCATGATCTAAAGATGAAGATTCAACGATAAGAACCCGAAGCTGACGATAGTGGTGTCCACCGTCCATGACTTATCATTGAAGGTTAAATCATTCCAGATATGCCAAATGAGCCAAATGCAGGATATTGTCGTTGCTCGCCATAAAAATAGACACCTTTCGGCAAAAACGGAAGGACATCAGTGCACCAAAAATTCATTGAAACGTGAGCATGTTGAAAATGTACATTAAAGGTATTAAAAATCCATCTCCAAAGAGCCCTTGCAAAAACACAAGAGACAAATAAATGATCAGTGGACTCAGCATGAGTATAACAAATGCCACAAACAGAGGGGCCGATAAATCCTCGATTCCGCGAAAAATCGAATCGCAAGACGATTGTGAATAAGACGCCAAACCACAATCAAATGCTTTTCCGAGATGTTAGGAGACCAAATCCAAGAACCCCATTTTGCCATTGGAGATGAGGGACGAAGGTGGGAGTAAGCTGCTTTCGAAAAAATATCCCCATCGACAGAATGCATCCAAACCCGTTTATCCATAGAAGATGAAGCAATAGAAAAATGGACAATGTCTCGGACTAAATCTAAGTAAGCCTCAACAAAAGAAAATGTGAGATGCTAGGAGCCATCATAAAAGTAGTCAGAAATATGTTGCCTGAAGAGATATTTGTATTCCTGAGGGATACCAATTCTATCTGCAATGGAATAACCCAACCAACTATCATTCCAAAATAAAACCTCCAAATTAATCCCAGGGATCCATCGGGACTCCACCAAACTGTCCTCAATACGAGGCCTAAGTCCCGCCCAAATAGAGGATGGCAAAAATGTACAACGAATAGAACCATCAGAAAGCAAATAGCGCTGACGAAGAATCTGGAAAACCACTGAATCCGACGTCATAATTTTCCATCCCAATTTTGTCAAAAAAGCACTATTGGCCACGATGATAGACCGAACGCCAAGGCCGCCTTGTGTCCTAGGTGTACAACAACGAGCCCAGTTGACCACCACAGAACCTTTGGAGCTAACATCACCACTCCAAATAAAATTACGCATTTCTTTCTCCATTTTCTTAAGCATAGATATCGGCCACTTGTAAATCATCATAGGATGGACAAAAGAACTAGTAATAACAGAGTTAACCAAGCAGACCCTTCCAGCAATGGAAAGAGATGTCCATTTCCACCTTCGAAACTTCAAAATAATTTTATCGAAGAGAGGCTGTAAAACAGCAGGCGTAGGAGCTCTTTTAAAGATTGGGGCGCCTAAATAAATGTAGAAAGGCCCCTGGCTGAATACCCATAGTGTTCTAAATACGACTCCGAACATAATTAGAAATCGATTTGCCAAAAAAACTTCGACTTACTAGATTGAATACGACCCGACCAAATATCCGCATATAGTCTTAAAATCGGAGAATATGACGCACATTAGAAGAAGAGGCCGCACACATGATAACAATGTCATCCGCATAAAGAACCAAGAAAGGAAGACAATATACAGCGGAGCAATAAACGACGTAATCCGATTATTTGAAACCGCTGCCTCAAGACATTTACCCAGATGTTCCTCCGCAATGCAAAATAGCAGAGGAGACAAATGGTCATCCTGTCTTACACCCCTAGAGCAAGGAAAGTAACCTACCGACGAACCATTTAATAAGATAGAAATCTGAGCAGACTGCAGAATAACCTCAATCCAATAAATGGAAATATCAGAAAAGCCAAACCGACGAAGAACATGAAGCAAGAAACCCCAATTCAACAAGCTTTATGAATATATATATATATCTTCATTATCATGTTACCGTCAAGACGAGTTTGAAGAATATTGAAACCCTCAGAAACCAAAGCAATACAGTCGGGAATCTGCCGACTTGGAATAAAACCAAATTGCGTAGGAGACAGATAAGATGTAATGGTCGACCCCAACCGAGAAGCCAATATCTTAGTAATGACCTTAAAAAGGAAATTACTCATGACTATCGGCCGGAAATTATCGACGGTGTACTATTTTCACATTTAGGTGGATACACACACACTGCTAGTCATTCCGTACGCATCATCGGGATCACCGAATGTACTAACAAATAGTCACGTAAAGATTTATATTCATACTAAGTAATTTTAACTACGAGAATCAAATATATTAATTCATAATTGAATTTATCTCAGGATTTTGGGAGCCATATGACATTAACTCAAAGATATATAATGGTGTTGGGACCACAATGTATTTCGTGAGTTGTAGAAGTCTCAAAGGCCCATTGATAAATTACGCTATCGTGGAATTTCACCATCCACAGCGAGTGCTAAGACAGTTTGGCCTTAGACATCATATTCCTGATGTGCCATCAGAATCACACACATCACTCCATGGTATTACTCGCAGCGGCGAGCCGATGGATTGACTACGGTTCATGCTATTAGGGTTCAAGATTTGGGGCGATGGCACACCAAATCATTGTTGGAGGTGACGCAATAGGTCATGGTGTTTAGATAAATGTTTTTATCATGATTTTGATGATTTTGTTCAAATGAGTTTTTATACCAAAACAATGTCCCTAAATGTTGTCCCAACACTTCCGATCGATCTAAAATGTTTTTACTATTTTTCGGAGTATTTCTTGAAGTTTATATTCGATTTAAAATTGGACAACACTTTTGTTTCAGTTTCGACCTGGCCGCCCTATAGGGCAACCCGTACTGAGTTGAGTTTTGAAACAGAAAAATAGACGTAAGAAAAATGGGGAGGCGGCCGGTCGACCAGTGGGCGACGGCCGTGAGGGCGACCGGCCGACCACCGGGCGACCGGTGCACCGGGAGTGCCCTCTCAAATGCGACTTCTCTTTTTGATTTTCTATCAACCCCAACCGGTCAAGACCAAGGGCGGCCGGTCGAACCCCCTTCGACCGGTCCCCGTAAAAATTCGCAGAATTCAATTTCAATCTTATCTCTCGTGCGACCGGTCGAACCCCTTTATCAAAACTATCCGTTGCACTTTCGCATGCCTTTTCCCTATTTTGTGGGATTGATTTCTAACAAACTCTATTGATGATTTTAACTGGTTTCTTTTGCAGAAATCACTCCCCGAGGAGGAGCCAATGTCCTGGAAATCAAAGCCAAGACCTCTCCTATAAATAGAGGCTTCATTCAAACAACAAGATACAACACTCCATACAAGCAAAGAGCAAACAAAGCAAACACTTTCATATATCTTGTTGTATTAGCCTTAGCACTTTCACTTGCACAAATTTGAGGTCTAGGCTTTCAATTCTTGATTACACTTGTACTCATATTGTATCAATCATTATTGAGTTGTAATCTTGATTTTGGTCATCATTCAACACAAGACATCCTTGTGAGTATTCTTGTGGTAAGAATACACTTGGGTGATCTAGGTGATAGGTGTTTGAAGGTTGTGGTAATCTTCAAAGGTGTTGTAAGAGGATTGTGGTAATCCTCAAGGTGGTGTAAGAAGGTTGTGGTAATCCTCAAGGTGTTGTATTAATTTTTGCAAATTAATAATATCTTTTTTCCTTTTGAAATCCATCCCTGATATACTTTGGGTGGTAGAGGATTAGGCCCTAGGTGGGTTGAACCTCTTTAAATCGACGAGTGTTGTTTAATTTCCGCATTTACATTCTCGTCTTTGTTTGATTATTCAAAAAAAGGGCAAAATCGAAAAACCGAGATAATCTATTCACCCCCTCTAGATTATCGTAGCCACTGACTAACAAGTGGTATCGAGCCAAACTCTTTGGCTAGCTCGTTCCGAGTAAAGAGGAAAGATCTATGGCTACGAATGACGCTTATCTCACCACCGCGCCCACCAACAAGCCACCATTGTTCGACGCCAACAACTACGCATTTTGGAAAGACCGTATGGAGTGCTTTCTACAAGGGTGCGGGTTTGACATATGGAATGTGGTTATTGAAGGAGTTGATCAACCAACGAAAAAAATGGAGGATGGCACCTCGGCTCCTAAACCTTTCAAGGAGTTCGATGAAAATGATAAGAAGGCTTTCTCTCTAAACGGTAAGGCCTTAAATATTTTGCATTGCTCACTTACCGCCACCGAGTACAATCGCATACGAGGCATAAGGTCGGCACATGAGGTTTGGGAAAAATTGGAGACTATATATGAAGGGACAAAGAAGGTCAAGCAAGCTAGAAAGACCATGCTTGTTAAAGACTTTGAAAACTTTAACATGTATGATGGTGAAAGCATCTCCAAGATGGTGGAAAGGCTTGACAACATTGTCAATCCTCTTGTGGCCCTCGGTAAAGTCATCTCCGAAGAAGACAAAGTGACTAAGGTATTGAATGCTCTTCCCGGCTCATGGTCCGAAAAGGTGACGGCAATCACGGAAGCACAAAATCTTGAGACACTCAAGTTTGACGAGCTCATCGGGAACCTCCTCATCTATGAAGTCTATCTCAAGGAAAGGAAAAATACCAAACCAACCATCAATCAATCGGGTATGCAAAATATTCCTAAAGGTCTTGCTTCCTCTTCTAATAATGCATACTATGATAATGATGATGATGATGAGAGACGGCCGCACTTGTTCGAAAAATTTGCAAAATTTGTGAATAAAAATAAAGCAAGAAAACCAAGAGATAATGCTTGCTTTAAGTCGGAAAACCCGGCACTTCATAGTCGATTGCCCAAAACTCAATGAGGAGGAACAAAGAAAAAGAAGCCTTTTCCGAAAAAGAAGGCTCTAAATGCGGATGTCAAAACTTGGGATGAGCTACTCGAGACATCCGACGAGGAAGGTGAAACCGAACATGGTCTTATGGCTATAGACGATGAAAATAATGAGGTACGCTCTAACTCCTCTACCTCCTCCTTAGTTGATGAATTGCAATGTGATTTTGATGAGTTGCAAAATGAATTTCAAAAATTGATTGTTAAATACAAGAGTTTAAAGAAGGAGCATAAAGAGCTTAAAATAGAAAAGGATAAATTATTTACATCTTATGAGACTCTTGATCATGTTCATGCTATTACCCTTACTCAAATTCAAACTCTTGAAACCGAGAAACAAATGCTCACTAATGATATTGATAATTTGAAAAAGGATGTGCATCGTTTTAATTTAAGCACGGATAAGGTTACTAAAATTTTAGATGCACAAAGAGGTGAGCATTCAAAACAAGAACTTGGTTACAAACCATTTCAAAAGTCTTTAAGAAAAATGACCAAGGTCCGAATTTTGTACGTGCTAAAAGTGCCCATAATATTATTTGCTTTTATTGTGGTAAAGTTGGTCACTATGTTAGCAATTGTAAATTGAAGAACAATTTTAGCTTTGTTTGGAGACCCAAAGGTCTCAAGGCTAACCCCATGGACCCCAAAACTATAGGGTACCTAAAAATGGTTCGTTTGTAGGTAATAGGCGCTACAACAACCATGGAGGATTCGAAATGGCTCGTGGACAGCGGATGTTCACGCCATATGACCGAAAGAGAGAACTTTTACCAACATCAAGTTCCAAGAAGAGGGTATGGCCATGTTCGGCAATGGCAAAGGAAGAATTCTTGGAAATGGAGAAATTGGTAACTCTTCTTTCTCTCTTAATAATGTTCTTTTAGTAGAAGGGCTTAAATTTAATTTGATAAGTGTTAGCCAACTTTGTGATTCAAATTATAATGTTGTTTTCAATAAAGAAAAATGCCTTATTCGTAAAAATGATGAAATTATTTGTGAAGCAAATAGAAAAGGCAATCTTTACAAAATTTCTACTAGTGATTTGGTTAGTCAAAATGTTTCTTGTCTTGTCGCCAACAATGATTTAACGAGTTTATGGCATGGCGACTTGGACATGTTGGATATAAAAGTTTGAAAAATATTTACAAAAACCAACATGTAAAAGGACTACCCAAATTGAATTTTGAAAATCTTGGCTTATGTGACACTTGTCAAAAGAACAAATTAGTTAAGAGTAGTTTTAAGCCCAAAATGAAATTTCCACAACCAAGCCTCTACAACTTCTTCACCTAGATTTGTATGGGGATATTGGTACGGCTAGTCTAAGTGGAAAACATTACACTTTTGTAATTGTTGATGATTTTTCTAGATACACTTGGGCTCTTTTTCTTGCAAATAAAAGCGATGCCGTTAATGAGTTTGTTAAGTTGTGTAGACGCATTGAGAATGAAAAGGAAGATACTATTAAAACTATTCAAGTGATCGAGGCGGAGAATTTGACGGTGAGTTTAGAGTCTTTTGTGAAACCAAGGGATATACACACAATTTTTCGGCTCCAAGGACACCTCAACAAAATGGTGTAGCCGAAAGGAAGAATCGGACACTTCAAGAAATGAGTCGGTCCATGCTAAATGAATTTTCACTTCCAAAATATTTTTGGGCGAAGCGTAAGTACCGCTTGCTATGTCATTAATCGAGTTTATATTCGTCCTAAAATGAATAAAACTCCATATGAGCTTTGGAAAGGAAGAACTCCAAATATTAGTTATTTCAAAATATTTGGATGTAAGTGCTTTATTTTGAATACTAAGGATCAATTGGACAAACTTGATCCTAAGGCCGATGAAGGAATATTTATGGGGTATTCAACCAAGAGCAAAGCATATCGGGTTTACAATAAGACTAGCATGGTTGTTGAAGAATCTATTCATGTCAAATTTAATGAAGCCTCGGGTGTTGAAAGAATACCCAATGACGATAGTGATGAAGAGGATATTGTTGAACCTATTGTTCAAAGTGATGCTCATAATGATAAACCTTCTATTTCAAATGATCAACCTTCAAGTTCAAATGTTCCTCAAGAAGATAGGGTGATACTTGAATCTTCCCGTAGCATTGAAATTTAAGGAGATCACCCAAAAGATCTTATTATTGGTGATCCCCTTGATAAAGTAATGACTCAAGAAATTTTGCCGAGAAAGCTCTTATATCTCAAAAAGAGCCTAAAAATGCTAAGGAAGCTATTGAGGATGAAGATTGGTTTTTAGAAATGCAAGAGGAGTTGAATCAATTTGAAAGAAATGATGTATGGGAATTAGTACCTTGTCCTCCATCTCAAACAATTATTGGTACAAAATGGGTATTCCTAACAAACTTGATGATCAAGGCAACATTGTTCGTAATAAGGCAAGGTTAGTAGCTCAAGGGTATTGTCAAGAAGAAGTTATTGACTATGATGAAACTTTTGCACCCGTAGCACGTTTAGAAGCTATTCGCATTTTACTTGCCTATTCTTGTTTTAAAAATTTCAAGCTTTACCAAATGGATGTTAAATCCGTTTTCTTAAATGGTTTTATTCAAGAAGAAGTCTATGTAAAACAACCTCCGGGGTTTGAAAATTTTTCTAGGCCTAATGATGTTTTTAAACTTAAAAAGGCCTTGTATGGTTTGAAACAAGCACCCCGTGCATGGTATGATAGACTTAGCTCTTTTCTTTTGCAAAATGGTTTTACAAGAGGTAAAGTTGATACTACACTCTTTGTTTTTGAAAAAGGGCAAGATTGTTTACTTGTGCAAATTTATGTTGATGATATTATCTTTGGTGCTACTAATGAATCTTTGTGCAAGAAATTCTCCAAGTTAATGCAAGGTGAATTCGAGATGAGTATGATGGGGAGCTAAATTTCTTCCTTGGACTTCAAATTAAGCAATGCCAAGAAGGTATTTATATTTCGCAATCAAAGTATACAAAAGAACTTTTGAAGAAGTTCGGCATTGAAGAAGGAAGAACCGTCTCTCGACTCTATGGCAACCAATGTCAAAATTGACAAAGATGAAAAAGGCAAGACGGTTGATGAATCCAAGTATCGAGGTATGATTGGTAGTTTACTTTATTTAACCGCTAGTAGACCGGACATTCTTCATGCCGTATGCCTATGTGCTCGTTTTCAAAGCAATCCAAAAGAATCTCATATGAGTGCCGTTAAACGGATTTTTCGATATTTGAAAGGCACTATTCAATATGGTTTATTTTATCCAAAGAATGAAAATTTTTCTCTTAAAGGTTATAGTGATTCTGACTATGCGGTAATATTGATGATCGGAAAAGTACTTCCGGATCATGTCAATTTTTAGCGATTGCCTAGTTTCTTGGTTTTCAAAGAAGCAAAACTGTGTTTCTCTATATTTCCGCCGCATTTTGTTGTACTCAACTTCTTTGGATGAAACAAACCTTAGCGGATTACAAATGCTCTTTTGAAAACGTATCCTATCTTTTGTGATAATATATCCGCTATAAATATTGCTCAAAACCCGGTTCATCATAACCGTACTAAACATATTGAGATTCGACATCATTTTCTAAGGGATTGTGTTTCAAAACGTAAAATTGAGATATCGTTTGTGCCATCTCAAGATCAATTAGCGGACATTTTTACAAAACCGCTAACTTCCGAGACTTTTGCGTCAATACGAGCTCGGTTAGGCATAATGCATATTGAATGAGGTCTACGTTTGCATTTTGCATGTTTTTAAAACTTAGGGGCGAAAAATCGGATTTTTGGTTGAAAATTCGGATTTTGAAAAATTTGACAAAACAAATGGTCGAAGAGGTTGAGGGCAACCTGGTCGCCCTCAACGCCGACCGTCGCCCTCAACCACGACCGGCCCCTAGGCCAAATTTTGGTTTAAGTTCGCTTCTGTCTTGACATTTGTTATTTTCACTTCTTTTTGCCATTTTTCGTCCCCTTTGCCAAATGCACACAATTTTCACTCAAAATTGATTTTCATGCATTCAATTCATATCTTGACCTTATATAGCATGTTTATCATCATCATTGTTCATCTTTTCCGATCAAATGGTAAGAATTTTCCTTACTTTGCTCAATTGGGTTGAACCCTCGAGTTTATGGCTTTCTTGTATATTTCTTGATATTTTTGCTTATGATCTTGATGAGCTTAGTTATTATGTTATATTGTATGATGTTTGATGTGAATTGGTGATGCAATTTTTGGCTTGGATCATTTACAAGGGCTATATACAACTCTTTTTATTTTT
Source organism: Rehmannia glutinosa (assembly GCA_016081115.2). NCBI lineage: Eukaryota > Viridiplantae > Streptophyta > Magnoliopsida > Lamiales > Orobanchaceae > Rehmannia > Rehmannia glutinosa. The sequence goes on from CM071932.1 coordinate 46,865,288, forward strand.
CACGCCCACAATGTGTTCGATGAAATGTCACAATGAAAATTTCAACTTCTACATGATTCTCTCGCTTCCAAAAGTCTTCAATACTCATTGAGATCATGTTTTGACAAATAAAACGAGCGTATGAACTCTTCATGATACATTTCTCCCATTTTCCTTGGTTTTTAAGCTCAAATTGCTCAATGGTTGATAAACCATTTCTTTGCGCACTTTGATATACTTCTATGATGTTTTTATCATCCTAACATTTTTTTGATGATTCCAAAGGGAGAAACAGAAATTGGCTCGTTAGCTCAAAGAAGCTAATAAAAGCTCATGATAGAAGCTATAAGCTATGGCTTATTAAGGCCATAAGTTGTGAAGAAAACTCACCAATGATTGTTTTATGAACTTGTTTGCATGGATAATAAGTATTTGTGACAGGGGAGCTTCTAAGCTCATGGAGTTGTTGTTTATTTTGTAAAAGCTTGTGCTTCTAGCTTATGCAATATTTCTTATTAATGTGCTTGTTGATAGGGGAGCTTTTGTAAAATGTTTTTAAACGGATAGTTTACTCATAAACCGGAAAATGTATTTTGTTTTTCGAAATCGTCCTCTTGAAAATTGTTTTGGTTTGTAATCATCAAAAAGGGGGAGTTTGTTAGATAAATGTTTTTATCATGATTTTGATGATTTTGTTCAAATGAGTTTTTATACCAAAACAATGTCCCTAAATGTTGTCCCAACACTTCCGATTGATCTAAAATGTTTTTACTATTTTTCTGAGTATTTCTTGAAGTTTATATTCGATTTAAAATTGGACAACACTTTTGTTTCAGGCTCGACCGTCGCCCTATAGGACAACCCGTACTGAGTTGAGTTTTGAAACAGAAAATGGGACGTAAGAGAAAATGGGGAGGGCGACCGGTCGACCAGGTGGGCGGCACGGTCGACCACCGGGCGACCGATGCACTGGGAGTGCCCTCTCAAATGCAGACTTCTCTGTTTTGATTTTCTATCAACCCCAACCGGTCAAGACCAAGGGCGACCGGTCGAACCCCCCTTCGACCGGTCCCCCTGTGTAAAAATTCGCAGAATTCAATTTCAATCTTATCTCTCGTGCAACCGGTCGAACCCCCGTTTATCAAAGAAACTATCCGTTGCACTTTCGCATGCCTTTTCCTATTTTGTGGGATTGATTTCTAACACTCTATTGATGATTTTAATCGGTTTCTTTTGCAAAGAAATCACTCCCCAAGGAGGAGCCAATGTCCTGAAATCAAAGCCAAGACCTCTCCTATAAATAGAGGCTTCATTCAAACAACAAGATACAACACTCCATACAAGCAAAGAGCAAACAAAGCAAACACTTTCATATATCTTGTTGTATTAGCCTTAAGACTTTCACTTGCACAAATTTGAGGTCTAGGCTTTCAATTCTTGATTACACTTGTACTCATATTGTATCAATCATTATTGAGTTGTAATCTTGATTTTGGTCATCATTCAACACAAGACATCCTTGTGAGTATTCTTGTGGTAAGAATACACTTGGGTGATCTAGGTGATAGGTGTTTGAAGGTTGTGGTAATCTTCAAAGGTGTTGTAAGAGGATTGTGGTAATCCTCAAGGTGTTGTATTAATTTTTGGTAAATTAATAATATCTTTTTTCCTTTTGAAATCCATCCTGGATATACTGGGGTGGTAGAGGATTAGGCCCTAGGTGGGTTGAACCTCTTTAAATCGACGAGTGTTGTTTAATTTCCGCATTTACATTCTCGTCTTTGTTTGATTATTCAAAAAAGGGCAAAATCTGAAAAACCGAGATAATCTATTCACCCCTCTAGATTATCGTAGCCACTTGGACTAACACATGGTAGGAGCACAGTTCGTGGATATTAGACATGGTACAGTCGTATTACACGATGATTAATAAGTCCACAGAACATGCACATGACAGTAGGTATCAGCCAGACGACACTACAGCTCGGGATGCCATGGTAATTTACCTATAAATTTACTATTGTGCACATTTAAATTATATCATTATGTATATATTTTTGATATTTGTATGTTACAGAGTACTCTACTCGATCGACTGTGGATTAGTGTTCGGGATGTCAGTGCTTCTGACCCGTAGTCTGTTGATCACCTGAGATGTGACTTTATTGAGGAGATGACTAGTGTGCGGCGTCTCATATGGATACATCCACCAGAGCCGTTTCCACAGATAGCTGATCCGTCACAGGAGCATGATCGGGCACGCAGCACACGGACGACCACTACTGCGCCATAGACACCTCACACATATGCGCCAGGTCCATCTGATATGCGCTAGGTCCATCTGGATATGCGACAGGTCCCTCCACTTCGCATCATACACCATATATGCCACAACCTGTGGATTATGATCGGTTCATAACACCCCATTCACATCATTTACTGATCTGATCAACACGGATGCGGAAATAGCAGATCCATCTGCATATGCACGTCCAAGTTTTCAGCATTTGCCTGTACCATTTTCTAGTGGATTTCAGGGGAGTTATATGGACATGGATCCGAGCCCGTCTACTTCCGACCAACATGATATTTAATTTTGGATGTAAATATTAATAATTATATTTGGATTAATTTGTGTATTAATTAGTTAGTTATAAACATAGTTAAAGCATCAAAATAAATTAACTTAATTTTCTTAAATTAAGAAATACTAATTCAGAAAAAAAAAAACCCGTTGGCTGGCATACAAGGTGTGTGCGCCACCCTTTTCAGAAAAAAAATAATATTAAAAACCGTTAGCTGGCGCACAAGCAGTATTCGCCAGTCTATTCAGCAAAAAAAAAAAAATTAAAAAACCTTGGCTGGCGCAAAAGGTGTGTGCGCCAACCACTGTAGGGGCACAACCATTGTGCGCCAATAAGTAAAAAGCCAACCCCCTTCATTTTCACCATATTTTCACAATTTCATTCCAAATTTGCAATATTTAAGCAATTTGCCCCAAATTTCACATCCTTTTTTGACAAACTATGCAACTCATGTACCATGTAAATCAAGTTTGTAATCCACAATGCCAAAATTGGATGACAATTCGCTGACAGGGGAAAAGAGATCGACCATGCATTTTCTACTCATAAACGAATATTAATTGTCTAATAAAAAATAATATTAACAAAAAAAATAACCTAGTTGAATTCCATCGAAATAGAGCCATTCTCCTGCACCTCCTTCGATGAGTATGTAAACTTCGGACAGCTATCTCATATTCCTTTGTCAAGATATTAGTATAACCGGCGATCAGCCTTCATTTTTCCCGATCAAACGAGAATTCTATTTACGGAAAGAATATGAACAGAAGCTACCTGTGGTAAAAGAGAAAGACTGCAATTCTAATAGCATTGCATTTTCTCTGAAGAGAACGGACATACTAAAGTTGGGCATAAAGCAGCTCATTCCATGTATCAGGAATACCAGGAAGACACCAATGCAAGCAGTCGTTTATACCGTCCGATGCTTTTATACTGTACCGCGATATGTGACCCTCGTCCCTCAATTCAGAAAGAGCCGTTATATCCAAAATCTTCACCTTCGTGCCCCTAACAGCACCCTCGACAACAGGGTCGCTCGATTCGTCCTGAAAAACTTCGCTCCCCTTAGACAACGGAGATACATTATCGCAGCTGCCCCCCGTGTTCCAATCTCCATTCAAAAAATGTCGTGGTGATATTGTTCGAAGAAAAACTTTGAGACGTGGGTGCAAAGAAATTTGCGAATCGAGCCATCTGGCAATGCTATATAGCGTGTAGTTCTTAGCATTTCCCATTTCGGCTAGCTTTCGATCAGTGACTGGTTTTCCATTCGCGTACATCACCCATCGGTTCGCTCCGAGCTTCCCTCTGTTCCAATGATGACCCGTGTTAAGAATCACGATGTCGAATTGAGGGAGAAATCGTTTCAAGAAAGCTGGCGGGCGATCTAAATGCATGGCGTATTCAGTGGTGGGGTCCGTGATATTGATCGGCTCGATGCCACAAAGACTGGCCGACCAGTAATATAAAATAGTGGTGTTGGTGTCGGGAAACCGATATGCCCATCCATCGGGACGAATGGCGCCTCGTGGTTTGGTAAGGCCGTATTTCTTTTCCATATTCTCGACTTCTGGCTTGTCCTCGCCACCGGAGACCATGCACATGAGAGATTGGAATTGTTGTCTACCGAGTGAATCTCCTATAAATGCAATAGTCTTGTCCTGCATTCTGAAATGTACAGATGTTAAGGGCACGGGCACAGAATTCAAATGCCAATTTTATATCTATAATATAATTTGTAAAAACAATCTGAAAATGAGAACATGTTTGTAATATTTTCTAGGGATAATTACAGAAACTACCCATGAGGTTTGGGTTAATTACAAAAAATCTCAGATATGTTTGAAAGTTACAAAAAAAGAAAAAAAAACTTGAGGTTTGATTTTGTGTTAGATATAAGAGGTAATTGTAATATTTTTCCAAATGTAAGCCAGGTGTTTGAAATGTTTTTGCTTATGAAAGGGGTAAAGTGTAATACAGAATCAAACCTCAAGGAATTTATTGTAATTTTCAGAAACCTCTGGGTTTTTTTGTAATTAACCCAAACCTCGGGTAGATTTTGTAATTATCACTACTTTCTACTAACATATGTTTCTTTCTGCTGCATTATTAAATTTCCTATTTCTATTAGATTGCACTCATGGAAAAAGATGGATGAATAGGACAGTTAAATGAAAGAAGATTTATTGAGGGGACGAAATATATGTTTTAATAAATCGCAACTTAGAATAACTTCCAAGGTGGACAAATATTTGATTGAAGAAAAACATAGATGAGGTACTTGCATTTATATTGCAATTTTAACAGGTTGAAATGATTGGTAGAAAAAACTGAGAGTATATGCAGCGCTAAAACTTTGCCACTTTGCTTTTTGTGTGAATTTGTAGTGTTAACTAATTTTAGACAATTAATTGACACTATAAACTTCACACCACCGACCCCACATAGTGGGATAAGGTGCAGTTGATGATGATGATGATATGCAGCGCTAAATCTGGCAAAATGTGAAAGGATTGAAAATGGCAGAAAGGAGGCACATATACCTTCTCAAAAATTCTGCACCTTGAAACTCAGGCATCTCACAATTGTTTGGTTGCCAACGATAACCTTCATAAGAAAAATCAGTGCGCTGGGTAAGTCTACATGCCCACATATCAGATAACCACTGCTTACATCCAAACCCAGAATACAATGGTCTTCGACTGTCTGCAATCCATCTTCCTTTAGCATAATTACAAGCTGTTGAGAAATATAGAAGATGTTATCACAATATACTTGAACCCGCAATATATATGAAGTTTTAATGGAGTTCATTGACAAGAGAGATGCCAAAGAAACAAATGTACAAAACCATAGTGACAGTGTATGGTATTGTAGAAGAGAATAAATCTACAGAGTTAGACCTGTAAATATGAAAAGTGTCAGGTTCCAGCATGCCAACATGCACAATCTCAAGTGGAATTATAATTAGGAGGACCAACTCTTTAGGCTTCTCCGAGATTTCACACAGATCAAAGTCAAGGCATAATTACCACTCCTAACAAAGTAATCCACAGGCTTCTCACAAGTGATTGGAATGGAATTCATTAGTAAAACAGCTATTTCCCAACACCAAATACTGAGGAATGAGAGGCGCAAATGTTGTTTTCTTATCCTTCTAAATATTGTTAGTTTAAAGCACTATGTTTTAGAATTGATACCGCCACCTTTGGCAGAGAGCTTGAGGCCAATTTTATCCTAGATGCATTACATAAAGAAGAAACAAAACACAAATAACCATTTTGAGAATCAGATAAGAGTTTAGAGTAGTGTCTCTGACCTAGCAGAACACAAAAGCAACAAATAGACTTTCCTACCATACCAATCCCATTGGGAGGGGTCATGCCCAGTTATCGTTTCAAAAACTTCAGTGATTGTTAACCTAGTGTAATAATGCTTCAGTTACTAGAAAACAAAAAAACTTTTCTCCCAACGGAAACCAATTCTTAATTCCAGACAGTCTTCCAGTAAAGCAAGGGATTCATATATCATGCAGTTGCATTAGAGAGAGAATACTTTTTTATTTCAGCTTGCTCGTTGTAAAAATGACAATTCATGTCAAAAAGTAGGATATCATCTTTAATAGTCATATACTAATAACCAATATTCATAAAAAGGGATATCTTGGCCTTACCCATTCAGAAAGCAGTAAAAATGAGGACTGAGAAGATAAAAGATTTAGATGGACGGTGTAGATTACTAAAACAGCAGCATACCTTGCTTCTCCAAGGAAGAAGCTGAAACCATGTTCTCTTCTTTTCCTTCAGTATAAAGCATGTTGGACCTGTCCCTAGTACTGTCAGAATGTTTCACATTCTTGTCATCTTCTTTATCTCCTGGCAGTTGAGAAACTGAATCTTCCTCTGTCAGCTGTTCCCTGGGATTTAATAACACTGAGGAATCGGCAGGGTCATCCATGAAAAAATCTGTAATAAAAACAGAATTCAAGTGAGTGCCCTACGCCCTAGACTATTCAAATTACTTCAAAATCTATAAACCTTTAACATATGATATGTAGAAATCCAAATTACAAAGAAAAGAAAAAGTGCTGATTCTGGAACTTAAATAATGTAATTGGAGAAACCAATAGTTTTCAAAGCTTGAACAATCAAATTGACGAATTACTACTCCATATGTCGAAGCTTGAACCAAGATCACGATTTTTTACTTAGTACAAAAACAATACTCCTAGTAACATGTAAATCTTATTTATTCTATCTACTGTAGTTAAACTTCAAGACTATGTTCATGCTGTTTTCATAGGTATGCCTTTTGAAAAAATTGCAACAAGAAATACAATTACTGGTCATGTAGGATTTGTTATAGTATAATTTAAATTTTCTTTTTTTTGGAAGGATAGTAAAAATTAATTTTATATTAGAAAGAGAGATGAGACATCAAAATTGTTATTGGGAGATATAATTTCTAATAGGAAACACTTCTTATTTTTTCTAAGACATAGCAAATTAGTTTTATCATTGTCCATATATCTACTATTGGAAGACAAAAACTGCTCTTTTGGAAGAACACTCGCATTTTTTCAATTTAAGACAAAAATGATAATTAGCAGTACTAACAAATAAAATCTCTTCTCAAAAATAAATAAATAAATAAAATCTGTAATATTTCATTTCTGCATCCCGTCCTCATTCTATTAGATGATCAATTAAAGGGACAAAGAGGAAAATTGTCCTTTAATTATTAGATTTTCAAAAATACAAATCTTTAAGCTTCAATAAGTAATGTTAATTTTGTGAACCATCACATCAAACTAACAAAGTTCCTTGCTTAATTTGGATGTATATTCTGTACCCCTATGTGATGGAGATATGATATTGAGATTGTCTTTTAGGGATTTAGAATATCTTATATTTTAGGTAGAGATTTGTGTGTTTAGAATTCTTTTATTTTAGTTTTATCTTCTAATTTGTCCTAGTTAAGTTAAGAGCTTTATTATGATAGGAGTTTAATCTTATAAATACTTGTTTTGTTATGATTTTTAGGCGGTTGAATATTATTAATTTTGAGATTACTCTCTTTCCAAAGCTTATTTATAACGTATTTAAGATTACTTTGTGTATGTTCTTTGTTCTTGTTAAACATGATTTGTTTAACATGATTTGTTTTGCTCCCACTTTTCAAATTGAAGACACAAAACTTTACCTTAAAAGAATAAATGGATATAACTTTTAAAATTAGATAGCATAGAAGTTTAAATTACTTGCACAACTAAATGATAGGTATATTCACTTGGAAGGTAAATGTCTTTGTATGTCTTAAATAATTAAACAGATTAAAATAGTGGGTTTCTGAAAGTTTTTTAAAACTTGGGGATGAGTTTAGAATTACACATAACTCAGAGAGGCAAATAAATTCTCGCCTCATTATGATTTTGACATTTAAAAGTATCTCCGTATCAAACCAACCTGGTGGTAGAATTTTCTTCACAGTTTTCTTGGAAGGCAATAAGCAACTCAAGAGCTAAAACCAAAAGTTCATTATTCTAGCAACTTTGCTTTTCCTACAACCTGGTTAAAACCCAATAGCAATATAGACTTTCATCTTAAGCTTGTCATGATGACATGAATTAGTTTGTATTACCATTGGAGAACCTATTATAAAGCAACACTACAACAGAATATAAAATGCCAAGATAAAATTACACCTACCTGGTGTATGCATTATGAACTGCTCTTGTGCGGATAATAGGCTGATGAGGAGTGGGTTATTCTCCCAAGTCCAAAATAATATGGTGGTGAAAACAAGAGCAGCCACCGTAAAAGAAGACTGTCGTCCCCAAATTCTATTAGATTGTCCACCCTTCATCTCTTTATGCACACTCATGAGGACCAGATACTCAAGAGCCAAGCCTCAGTGGCAGCTTTCTGTAAGGAACTCAAACATATGTAGACTGCCACTGGTTGTTCGCAAGGTTTTCATGCAACGACTGTTGGATTCTCTTTTATTGGAAAGCCTAATACTGAAAAGCACGAAATGGATCAATACGATTTCAAGCACAATACTATTTAAATGAGACGTGTACAACGTTCAAAACAACAGGACGGTGAATATGAAAAACATAAGAAAGTCTCAAAACTATGTGATTTAATCTACATAAGGCAGTCTGTAGAACTTTTTGATCCATTCTAATTAATGCAATTGTTTTAGACAAATATCCATTATATAGCAATGGGAAATAAGAATAAATCGTGATCCTGCATGTGCATAGAACTTATAGATAAAAACATCAACAGTACCCCAATCACTTTAAACCCAAAAATCCAAATGTCAACTTCGAAAGAAAGGTATCAAGTCTCAATCATTTAAGCTACATTAATAATGTCACATTTAAGGAGTCAATTGTGCACTGTCGAATGAAGTTCCGGTCAAACTGGACCAAGCTCTTTACTTTTCTTTTTCTCTTTTAACCCCAAAAATATACATTATTCTTACATCAATATAAGAAATCCCATCTTCTTGCTATCATATTCTACGTTTCTTCTCCTCCACCATAAAAAAAATGATGGAGCATCAATTTATGACTAATGTGGAAAATATCCCTAAGAGAATGTCGGTGCTTACAACCATAATCACTACTGGCAAATATCTCTTCACATTTTCGAGCCACATCGTAAGCAATAACAGGTGAAAATGATAGCAATGCTTAAATCCCAAAACAAATAACGAACCCATTACAAGATGCAACCTTCTAAACCATAAATGGGAATAAAATCAAGCATGGGATATTGAAAATGACAGCAGCCCTTCATCGCGTATAGTTAGAAAAAGTACGAATTAAATATATATTCACCTGGTTTGCTCAATGCAGGCAGATCTGTCAAAATCCTATACAATTCTGTTGGGTTCCCTGAGAAAGTTGATAGATCCAAATACGTATATATACACATGGGTCTGCGGAAATTTGGGTTTGGTTGCGTGAGGGGTCGGGGCATTTTCCTATTCGGAAATTCTTCATTACCTGTGGTAGCGTCCACTGCAAGATCAGTGGAGAAGAGACGACAGCCAATTATAGTTCGAAAGGTTTATATCGCCTAGGGCTCTTAATTCTTATGGTTATATTTTCATTAAGATTTTTCATTTCCACTATTCCATTGAGATTTTCGGATAATATTAATTCTTGTGTGAAAAATAAGAATATGTTTGATCGAAATTCAAATATTGAGAACATATAAGTTTAGAAATGAGTTGATGTTTGTTAAATATTTTTAATAATAAAAATACATGATAGAAGTAAAAATATATGTTAGGTGGCGTTTCTAAACTATATTTTTTTCCACATATTTATGAGTTGTATTAATTGGGAATGTATAGAGATAGCTAGAGATGACAGTGGGGCGGGAATTCCGTTTCTGCGAGATCCGCCCGAACGCAGCGGATTCCCAAATTTTCCTCCGTGGGGACGGGGACGGGGAAATTTTTCCCCCCGTTGGCGGGGATGGGGCGGGGACGGGGATCATATTCCCCGCCCCGTCCCCCGTGGGGAACCGCTTATTAAATATATAATATAATATTTATAATATAATATAATATAAATATATCCACATTAACCGCTTATTAGTTTTTTATATAATTTATTAATATAAAAAATGATTATTTTTATAAAAAAATTAAATTTTTGCAAAAAAAAAAAAATTAAAGCGGGGAGCGGGGATCCCCTCAAGAACGAGGATGGGGGGAGATTTTCCCCGTTTGTCTCCGGGTACGGGGACGGGGATGGGGATCGCTCCCCCGCCCCCGCTCCGCCCCGTTGACATCCCTAGAGATGGCAATGTAATAGTATGGATATGATTGAATATCAATATAGGAAAATAGGTTTGAAAATTGTATAAATAAGTAAATGGTGGTTTTTAAGAGAGAATATAGTAGATGTAATGTGACGGCCCGCCTTCTAATTTGACGATTATCCCCACAAACCAATAAGAGTCTTTTCAGAGCATTTTGTCCTCACTCACATGTAACGTGGAGCAGCTTCCCAGGTCGTCACCCATCATGTAATTGCTCCGAGCCAAGCACGTTTAACTTTGGAGTTTTTATATGATGAGCACCAGAAAAGAAGATGTATCTTGTTGGTATGAGTAGTACCTATCAAATCTTTTTAAGCACTCATCAACTGTATAGTCTCATACCTACAGAGTCTCAGAATCTCCTCTTATCCGAGTGTGGGATCGGTTCATTCATGTTCCCCTCCGCCTAGAAGCATGCCAGGAGCCGTTCCTTGTCCGTGCCTTCTTACACCGGCGATCACTTCCCGCCCTCTTCAGCCCCGTGTGTCACATGCCCACCAGCTTCCGCTTGGTTTGTCCCCGAACCACACCGTACTAGGAGAGGTCCCGCTCTAATTCCGTTTGTAACTGCCACATTCCTATTCGACGATTGTCCCTATAAACCAACATGAGTCTTTCCAGCATGCTTTGTCCTCACTCACGCGCACCCTGGGAGCAGCTTCCTAGGGGGTCACCCATCATTTAATTGCTCTGGGCCAAGCACGCTTCACTTCGAAGTTTTTATATGATGAGCACTAGAAAAGAAGATGTATCTTGTTGGTATGGGTAGTACCTATCAAATCTTTTAAGCATTCATCAACTGTATAGTCCCATACCTATGCAGTCTTAGAATATCCTCTTATTCGGGTGTAAGATTGGTTCATTCATGTTCTCCTCCGCCTAAAAGCATATCAGGAGTCGCTCCTTATTCGTGTCTTCTTGCACCGCCGATTACTCCTCGCCCTCTTGAGCCTCGGGTATCGAATGTAAGTGAAAATAACTCAAACAAACATATTTCTAAAATTTATAAATAGTATAGAATTGAAAACAAGCGCGTGAAAATGGGAGCATACGAACCTTTAATCTTTATAATAATATAATTAGATATTCTAATGAGAACTTTTAAATGAATAATTTAAGTAGTTTATTGTCTTCTCATTGCTCAACTTTTGTAATTTTTTCTGCAATTTAACATTGTATACCATATACTTTTTGACTATTGTAAATTAACAAGAATGGATTTCTAAATGGTGATATTTGATAAAAAGACGCGTTTGGATTCCATAAATTACTAATTTAAAGTAGTCGTACATAAATTAATATTTGGAATTATATTCTGGTTGTAGCCTCAACTACTCCAATTTATTTGTTGTGTTGTAAGCTACAGAATTCCTCGGATGTGTACTGGATAAACCTTAAGGTGAATTTGGATGAGGGGATTTGAGATGAAGATTTGACATCCTTGGCTAAATCTATACCCTTGTTTGGCATATAAATCCAAATCAATGGATTTCAAATCCATTTATGAGTTTTAATTCATTTTAAAAGGATTTTAAATCCATCCCAAAACTAGTCATTTGAATTTCATTCTTTTATGTCTTTATGCTGACACTGCACACACACAACACACACTGCACACAATCTACACACATTGCACACATTTACACACACAACACACACTGCAAACACTCTACACATACTGCATACATTTTACACGCGCTACACACATTTACACATTTATTAAATGTCAATTAAGAAATTAAATAAAATCTTTAAATTATTTTATCAAAATTTTACGATGGATTTGAAATTCTTACACAAATCCACATCATCCAAACAATCGATGGATTTCAAATTCAAAGTATTTGAAATCCATTCATTTTCAAATACGTTGGATTTGAATCCTCCATCCAAATGAACCCTTAGTCATTATTTTTTGGTGCGGGTTGAGTAAATAGGGGAAGTCGCATCCACTACCCTTCCGGTATGCACTGGATAAACTTTAGTCACTACTCTTCGGGTGTGGATTGGGTAGACCCTCGAGTTTGACACAATAGCCTGAACACCTGGCCAACTAGGTAAACTTCACTGAGCAGATACGTGCGACAGGCTCAATCAAGTAGTGCAGATATGAGAATTTGAATTTGAGACATCTGCTCTCAAAAACCCCACAATACTCTACTAAATCACCCCATGAAGAGCATCAATTGAGATCTACTTTCATTGCTTGAACTTTGAGTATTAATAATATCGCTGTGATCGACTTTACTACAGTTATGACTTTTTCAAATATTGGTTTTTGCATCAATAAAATGTAAGAATATTTCTATTTTTAGAATTTCAATCAGATATATGATGTTAAGAGTTCGAAGTACCAAAATGGATTTTTAGCATGGGACAGTACTCCAGTCATGATTTCAATCACTACTTCACAAGTGATATTGAACGATATATAACATCCACTTTTATGACAAATTTACGTGTTCCATAATGAGGTATAATCTAAAACTAACCTAGCAAACGATCATTATAATTTATAGGGATAATTACAAAACATTCTTGAGGTTTGGGCTAATTACAAAAAAACTTAGAAATTTTTGAAAATTACAAAAAACCCCTTGAGATTTGATTTCGTCTTATATTTCCCCCTTCATAAGCAAAAAACATATCAAAAATCCCATGATATATGTAAAAATACTACAATTACTCCCTTAAATTTAACACATAATCAACATGATATTTTTTTTCCCGTAATTTAAAACATCTCTGGGTTTTTTTTTAATTAGCCTAAACCTCAGGGGTATTTTTATAATTATCTCTAATTTATAATTAGTGCACTAACGTGAAAAATAGATCGACTAATAGATGCCTTCAAAAAAAAGATCTACTAATAGATAGTATATTGAGATGGTCTTATGAGTTTAAGTCCATGAGATAGATTCTTTACAAAATATAAAGACAAAAACTCCTATCAAACGGTTCAACGGGCCAAAATATGTTAGACGGATCCCTAAATGGACCCGGTGGCATTTTTATTTTATTAACTGTAAGTTTTGGTAATATTCAGGAGTCGGTATTAGCAGCCTATCTGAAAAGTATTAACAATACTTCTGAAAGAGTATTAGTACGTAGTTTACCTTAAAGTATTAGTTTTTGTAATATTGGACAGTGACATAGTATTACGAGAGCGCCGAAAAGTAAGAGTAGTCCATTTGAAAAATATTGATATGTAGTTCACTTGAAAATATTTAATAGTCCCTCTAAAACATATTAGTTTTTCTGTAAAAAGTATTAATAGTCCCTATAAAACGTATTAGTAGTTTCCCTGAAAAATATTAGTTTTTTCCGAAAAGGTTTCAAGTAATTCCCCTAAAAAGTATTAGTTTTTCTACTGAAAAATATTAGTAGTCCCCCTCAAAAGTATTAGTAGTACCTAAAATGCTTCAAAGTCGATTTAGTCAAATCAACAAACACTTGGATGACATGGATAAATGCGTTTCTTCAAAGAATAATGCCTAAATCAATTTAAATCGTATTCAAACCAAAATAACAAGTCTATTCTGCCATAACATTTTAATTAATCAACTGCAAGTGATCATCACTTTCTCTTGGCCCCACCCATTTCCATATGGTTGTGTTTTACGTCGCTCAATCATAGAGAGAAAAGGACTAGAAGGTGAGATGAATTTAGCTCCCTGAATAGTCACATGGATGTTGTTGTAATTCAAGACATGTTGAGAAATCTATGTAATAGATTTTGATGATACCATGTAAAAATTAGATTAGGAATTGACACCCCAATTCTGTTGTAAAATCAATTTTTAATAGATAGGGTTCTATTAGCCGAGTCAAAGCCGCCAAGTTGAAGATTGCAGAAGTCGGTTGAAGACCAAGATGAAGAATCAGTTGAGTCGCAATGAGTGGAGTTGAAGTAGCGGGACAACCGTCTTGTGAAGAAGTTGAGTCCCAGGAAAAGCCAAACCGTTGTGTGATCAAGGCGTCGTCTCGACCGCCATCCTTTTGTAACAAAGTTAACGTTACTTAGTGGATTACCTCCGAGGGATTGGAGAAGAGTGGATTAAAGGAATTACCCTATCCCCAAACCACTATAAAAATTGCTCAGTGTCTTTTACATTCAGCACTTTAATTCCTACATATCTTAAATGCTGTTTGTTATATTTGCTAAGTCAACTGATAATAATTTAACCTAAAACAAGTGTTGAAAACATATTTCAATCAAAGGGTGAAAGTATTCCGTTTTAAAACCAAGTCTACTGAATTTCTAAAATGGTTAACTGAATCAGCTGAGCTATATTATCAACAACTCAGTTGAGTTTGTTGAGTGGCTAACTCTACTGTGAAGGTCAACTAAGCTGTCCATCAAGGACCCAGCTGACTTGTGACTTAACTTTGATTCAAAAGGGACTAAAATCGAAAATTTGGTAAAGTCTATTCAACCCACCTTATAGACTTTACATTATCACCCTTTGGAACCTACAAGTGATATCAGAGTGGTTGTTTCATTGAGCCTTCCGCACTAGTTATTGAGTTTGATCTCAATCTTTTTCAAAAGATACAACACTTGTTGTTTTAATCTTTCTTTCAAAAATAAATTATTATCATGGAAGCAAATCTAACTCACATTCCTATGTTTACTATCAAAGAATTCAATGATTGGAAGATACACATGGAGGCACATCTTTCGGCTTTACACGATGAAATGTGGTTCGTCATTGAGGATGGGCCATTACAAATATTGAAAGTAAACACAACTGCAAGAGGTGTTGCACCTGATGAAGGAGAGGCTGCTGCACCTAGACCAGCCATGGTAGAAAAGCCAAGATGCGAGTGGACTAACGAGGATCGAAAGAGATACAACTTGGATAACATTGCCAAAGATATTCTGTATAAAACCCTCGATAAAGCCATGTTCAAGAAAGTGAAATCTTGCAAACGACTAAAGAAATTTAGGAAAAACTGACTTTACTTTGTGAAAGATCTGAACAAATTAAAAAAAAAATTAACTATTGCTGTACAGAAATTTGAAAATTTTAAAATGCTTGCAGGTGAAACTCTGGATCAGCTGGACGCCAGATTCACAGAGATAACAAATGAGCTCTCAGCTCTTGGAGAGGAATACACTCAGAAATAAATGTGTATGAAGATATTGAGGCCGCTCCCAGCTGAATGGGAAATGAAGGTGATGGTCTTGAGATACTCCATGGACTTAACAAGAACATCCAACCATGAGCTCTTCCCATATTTGAAAGCTTATGAATTCGAGCTCCGAAGGAAAGAGCAAGAAGAGACAACTGTACCCAAGACAACTGCACTCATGGCTGGAGAATCCAAAAGAGCCGGCTCCAAGGAAACCATTGACCAAGAGGAGATTGCCCTGATAGTGAAAAGATTCAACAAGTTCTTTAATAAGAATTATAAAATAAACAATGGTGAAATCTCCAGGAGACACTCAGCACCTTCCAAGACCAAGGAAGATAGACCACCAAGGAGAACTGACCATCACAGAGCTGACTACCAGAAAACTGAGAACATGTGCTGGAACTGCAGAGAGCCAGGACATTTTGCGGTTTACTGCCCCTACCCACCAGTCAACAAGTGTAGAAATGAGGAGGAAATAAAAGTCTTCATAGAAAGGAGACAAGAAATAAAGAAAGCCATGTTGGCTGCTTAAACTAACACAACCAAGTGCAAAGAACCAGCTGAATCAGACAGCAGTGAGGTTGACTACTCCTCAGATACTGAAAAAGAGGTTTTGATATGCCACATGGCCAAAGAACATGAAGATGAGGTACACTCTAACTTATCTCATTATAATTCTGATGATAGTGATAGTGACACAAACACTTCATCACCCACAAATCTTTATGATTCATTAGCTGTCTAAAAACCTCTCACACACTTTTGAATGAGGAAAACAACCAGCTCAAAAGACAAAACTCACAGCTGACTAAAGAGCTGAGTACTCTGAATCACATAGTTGCTGAGAACAATGAGCTGAAGGCTGAGATTGCTAAGGTTAGGGAAGACTTAGCTGAAAAAGAAAAGTTGGAAAAAGATTTGAAAAATGTGATTGCATCATTCAGTAAGTCATCCAAAACATTGGATGAATTATTGTTGATACAAAAAGAAGTAGGAGATAAAGCAGGCTTAGGATTTAATTCCTTTGTCAATGCTTAAACTCCAAGAGTATTTATGGAAAAATGATCCTCAAGTAATGGGGGAGTCCAAAAACCCAAAGCACCATATGTTGGACCCACACTCCCTCATACTCACAATCACGAACATGTTGGCCTGGGATACAAAGGTAAAGGAAAAAAGCCAGCAAAGTATGCTTAAAGGATAGTTGAAACTAAATTCAGAAGAGTCCATCAGCAGACTCGAAACAGGAAATATTCTGTGAAATCAAAACAGAAATACCAAAAGCCCAGAGGTTTTAGTATAGAAAGCCATATGAAGAGAATGGTAGAAATTGTCCTAGCCAAGCTGATTGGAATAACCAAATGAGATATCAGCCAAGTCCAAAGGGATACAAGCCCAAGTGGCAAAGACCTCAGACTCAAAATAGGTCATTCCCAAGGCAAAAGAACCATTATCAGCACACATATGCGCAAAAGTTACATAACTATCCCAAGAAAGCAAATGCACAGGCACACTCACAGGCACACAGATAAAAGAGACAGCTGTATAAGCCTAAAGCTCCCAAGCAATTTGCAAATATTCATTATGATTATGGAACTGATAGGTGGCAACCTCTTACCGTCAGACCATTTGGCTATAAGTTGGTTGGATCACCTTATAGTGCTAAACCCTCAGGACCCAGACATGATTGGATACCTAAAAATTGATTTCCTTGATTGCAGGTTCAAGAAACAGCTAAGTGCTAAGGAACCTGGTACATGGATAATGGTTTTTCCAGACATTTGACAGTCAATAAAAAATTTCTATCAAACTCAAGGAAACAAGAGGAGCAAAAGTCATATTTGGAGGAAATGAAGCTCAAGGGGAGATTAGAAGCATTGGATCCATCAAGAAAAATGGACTAGAAATCACAGATGTAGCCTATGTTGAAGGGCTAAATTTCAATCTGCTGAGCATCAACTAACTCTGTGATAAGGGCTACAATGTAGGATTCAACATGGGAGTATATCAGATCAAGAATGCTGAATCTAATAAATTTGTGCTATCAGGATCAAGATAGAAAACATGTATGTAGTGGATTGGTCAACTGCTACACCAAGTACATGTCTGCTAGCAAAGAGTACAGCTGAATCAAGTTGGTTGTGGCACAATAAGCTGAGTCACCTGAATTTCAAGACAATCAACAATCTTGCAAGGAGTCATCTTGTGGAGGGATCGCCAGACTCAGTGTACAAGAAGGAAAGCATTTGTGATGCATGCCAGATGGGAAAGCAAATCAAGTCTTCATTCAAGAATAAGCCAAGTCCTTCTTCAACTAGGATATTGCACTTATTGCATATGGATTTATTTGGTCCTGTTAAACTAGCCAGTATCAGTGGAAAGAAATACACCTTAGTGGTAGTGGATGATTATTCAAGATACATATGGACCATCTTTATGTGTAAAAAGAAGGAGACATTGCAGAAGCTTCCTCAGCTGATGAGAAGAGTTCAAAATGAGAAGAGCCAAACCATTATCAAGATAAGATCTGATAGAGGAACTGAGTTTTTCAATAGGATTATAACTCAGTATTGCACAGAGAATGGTATTGCTCATGAGTTATCAGCTGCAAGAACTCCACAAGAATGGAGTGGTGAAAGAAGGAACAAAACTCTCAAGAAAGTCGCAAGGACCATGTTAGTCGGGGTCGGATTGCTTAGAGATTTTGGGGTCAAGCCATTAATCTTGCCGCTACACTCGGAATAGGTGTATGATCAATAGGCAGCTGTCCAAAACCCCCATGAAATTTGGACAGGGAGAAAGCCAAATATTAGATATTTTCATATTTTTAGATGTAAGTACTTCATTCACAACAATGGCAAGGACAACCTGAATTTGATGCTAAAGCTGATGAAGGTATCGTTTTGGGATACTCAGCTGAGAGTAAAGCTTTCATAGTGCTGAATAAGAGGACTATGGTCACAGAAGAGTCTATCCATGTGGCTTTTGATGAACCTATTATTAATGGAGAAAACATTGATGAGTTAGCTGATAAGATGAATCATACAACTGTTTAGAAGAGTCCATATGTTGAGGCATATATCAGAAGACTCAAGCCATATGAAGATGAGATAATAAATCTCAAAGACAGTTGGAAGACTTGCAGCAGAATGATGTTCAATAGGAATTTGTTCAAGACAACTTAGCTGCAAGAAGACTTAATCCAGAGGACATACTCCAACCAGATGTGAGTTGGCTGAGAGACCATCCTCCAGAGCTTGTCATTGGAGATGTTAGGGAAGGAATAAGAACCATATCCAGGACTCAACATGAAGCTATGTTCACTTGTTTCACTTCTCAAATTGAGCCTAAAGATATGTCACAAGCATTGGATGACACACATTGGATTCTAGCCATGCAAGAGGAGTTGAATTAGTTTGAAGATAAAGTTTGGGAATTGGTTCAAAGGCCTACCCACCAAAATGTTATTGGTATTAAGTGGGTATTCAGAAAAAATATGAATGAAGAGGGATCTGTAGTAAGAAACAAAGCAAGATTGGTAGCCAAAGCATATTACCAAGAAGAGGGCATAGATTTTGATGAAACCTTTGTACCTACTGCAAGATTGGAAGCTATAATGATGTTTCTTGCTTATGCTGCACACAAGAATTTCACAGTCTATCAAAGGTAAAGTTGATAGAACACTCTCGGAATTCAAGATGGAGAGAGTATACTGCTTATTCAAATATATGTGGATGACATCAATCTTTGGATTCACAAATAAAGAGTTGTGTGACAAATTCTCAAACCTTATGCAAGGAAAGTTTGAGATGAGTATGATGGGAGAGCTGACTTTCTTCCTGGGTCTTCAAGTCAAGCAAATGAAGGATGGAACCTTCATAAGTCAAACCAAATATACCAGAGATTTGATGAAGAAATTTGGTATGGAAGAGAAGTCATCTGTGAAGATTCCCATGAATACATCAGTCACGATGGATATGAATGCAGAAGGAAAAGTTGTTGATCAAACAATGTATAGAGCCCTCATTGGATCTCTGCACTATTTAACAGCCAGCAGGCTAGACATCACCTTTGTTGTAGGTGTATGTGCTAGATTTCAATCTGCTCCAAAGAAAAGTCATATGATTGCAGCCAAGAGAATGTTAAGGTATTAGAAGGGAAGCCAGGAAGTTGGCTTATGGTATCCAAAGGAAGAAGGATTCAAGTTAGTTGGCTTTTCAGACTCAGACTATGCTGGATGTAGAGTAGATGAGAAGAGTACATCTAGTACCTGTCAAATGCTTGGAAATAGGTTGGTTTCTTGGTTCAGCAAGAAACAAAATTGAATAGCTACATCCAGAGCTGAAGCAGAGTACATTGTTGCAGGCAGCTGTTGTGCCCAAGTGTTATGGATGAGGCAGCATCTGAGAGATTATGACATTGAAGAAAAAGAGATTCCAATTATGTGTGATAACACAAGTGCCATTGCAATTACTCAGAATCCAATATTGCATTCAAGAACCAAGCACATTGATGTCAGATATAATTTTATAAGAGATCATGTTGAAAAGAAAGACATTACATTGGAATACATCTCAACTGATAAGCAGTTAGCTGATATATCCAAAAAGCTCTTATGTGAATCAAGATTTGAAGAGCTTAAGAATGAGTTTGGATTGATTGAGCTGTGTTAGGAACCTCAGAAGACTCATTCAGCGTAGTTGAACATGAAAGAACTGCATATAAGAAGAGTTTCACTAATCAGCCAAGTGAAACAACCTACATGGCTAGTCAGCTGTATCGAGTTAGCTGCACAGCCAAGTGATCATCCAGTTTATTCATAAGATGAGGATAAGTAGAATTGAGTCATAAATGAATAAAGTTGAAACATTTATGAGCTAAGTGACAAAACGAGGCCATTTTCCTTGAGCGGGAATGTTTTTAGGCTTGACGTCAGCGATAATTAATGATGTCAGTAAAAGCCTGCGCCAGTTTATCCATGATTGGATATAAATGTTGCTGCATTTAATGCGAGAAATTAATGCGGTTTTCAAACGTGATCTTAACCGTTGATCAGTTTTAATCTTTTCAAATTCTAAAAACCGTCCTTTCAAGTCCATTATATAGAGAAATTTGATTTTCTCTCTCTTTACACTTACACTCTTGCTATCTAAGGAATCCATTTTTTTTCTCTCTGCAAAGACGTTCAAACCCTAGCTTTCATTTCTCGAATTCAAGACTGAAGATAGCACCAACATACAACTACGTGAAGCTTGCTGAGAAGATCTACACTGGAGCCAATGTGGATTTCGAAGGCCTTGTCAAATAGGGCATTGACAAGGATTTGACCAAGAAGATCACTAAGAAACTTGAGAAGGTAAGTCTCAAGAAGTTTCTAACTATAGAGTTTTCGCACACCTACATTGAAGAAGTTGCCATGTACTACGTGAATGTTGAGGTTCACGATGATGAGATTCGCTCATTTGTCAACAACAAGGAATTCAAGTTGAGTGCTGCTGACCTAGTTGAACACTGTTTTCTACCTACCAGTGGGCTGAAAGAGCTGACTGGTAAAGATGTTTATTTGGCTGCTGCGTGGAAAAAAATATCAAAGCTAGAGGCTGCTGGAAAACAAAACTTCTCTGCTTTGAAGAAGCTGATTAAGGAGGACTACCACAAGATGATGGATGAGGTAGCTAAGTGCATCAACATAAAGTTTGACTCATTCAATCAGCTCTCTCAGACTAAGCTGATTGTAATGGCAGCCATCATAGAGGAAAAAGAAGTCAACTGGTTGAGTTTGTTTTCAGCAAACTATGCCAGAATGTGATGACTATGTTGGTTAGTAAAGATGGAAAGTTTGCAAGATCTCTTGGATATGGCCTGATCTGAGGTCATTTAATGGAAATGAAGGGTGTTCCTCTCTGAAATGGGAAACCCTTTAACAAGAAAATGTTTAAGGCAAAGTCTCTGGTACCTAGAGGGTACCCAGAGGCAAGCCCATACAAAGAGGTCCGCAACCTCTGAGGCGGAATCAACTGAGAATGTGCACGTGGACACAACTGCTTCTGCCAAAGCCCCCTCACCGAAGAAAGCTCCTACTTCATTCCAGTGGTTTGAAGAAAGAGATCAGCTGTGCCTCGCAAGCCAACTGCAAAGAAATAGAAGGTAGCAGAGTCTACTGCCATAGCTGAGGAACAAGAGAAAGAAGCTGAAGTTCCTCTTGAAAGAAAAACTAAGAGAAGACTGGTGAAGAAGTCTGACTTAGCTGCGGAGCCAGCTGAGTCTACCACTGTTGAGAAGGAAAAGACTGTTGTCGAAGAACAATAGATCAAAAGATGGAGATGGTGTGGAAGACACTAAGCAAGAAAATCAAGCACCAGCTCAGCCACATACATCTGAACAAGAGTTAGCTGTTCGACTTACAGATGAGACATCTGAACCAGACACAGCTGAGACTAAAAAGGAAGAGTTAGCTGTGACATCCCCTCAGACCGATTCAATTGTTGCTGAGGAAGGAAAGGATGTTGAAGAGCCTAGGCAGGAGGACGCTGATGATCTTCAAGTCCTGTCCCCTACTTATCCGGATATTGAAGAAAGGCTACGCATTTGGAGAGCCTGGAAGCTGAGTACAACCAGATCTAAATTTCAAAGTCCTGAGTTCATTGAAGAGAAGGAATAACTCCTAAGATTTTTGGGGGACATTGCCATTCGCTTTGCTCTCGATGCAGATTTTTGCACCACCATCCTGTATGAGAAGAAGGACGCGGAGAAGGTGAAGGCGATAGAAAAGGCCAAGACAAGTGAGAAATCTCAAAAACCTCATTCTTGCCTTTTTCACTGAAGCTCCCGAGAGTGCTTTACAACCTGCAAGTAAGCGACAAAGTGATGACATGGAAGTATTGATGCCGCCGATCCGCCTAGAAGGTTGAGCTGAAGCAAGCCTTGAAAGAGTCTAAGGAGATGCATGAGCAATATGTGCTCAGGGGTCTTGGAGGGTCATCATCTATGCAAATTTCTCCTACCCCTGATATTATGGAAATGGTGAGGAACATTGATGCTTCTACCTTACCAGCATACTCCGAATGACAGCCCATGGAAAATGGCGATGAAGCTAGAAATGAAGATGAAGTGGGCAACCTAGCTGAGCCACCCCTGCGAAAGTTGTTGAGACAACTTTCGCAGGGGTATGCTCAGCTAGGTTTCCCACTTCATTGAGATAACTGCCCAATCGATTGACAACTCAAAAGGAATAGCCGAGTCTCATGTGTCCAGTGACCCCGCTGCCCTTGATTCAGCTGGTGCACCAGCTGAGGGGGAAACTAAGCACACCACAATTTGGTTGGAGGAAGCTGTGGGAGACCTCACTAAGTTGAAGTTATGAGGCGAAGGTGAGATTGAAATGGAACAACAGAGTGGGATTGACGAAGCTTAGACGGTTAAGACTGCTCACCAAATTCCAACCGCATCAGTAGGCCGAGGAAGTCGGCTTTGAGTAGCTGAGGCAAAGGATGGATAGTAGATCAATTCAAATGAGACTGATGGTCGTGAAAGTGCAATCCATGAGGTTGAGACCTCGAAGGACGCCAACGTCCAAGACCCCAATGCAGCTCTGTCTGCAGAAAGGATAACTGAAGACCCCAATGCAGCTCCGTCTGCAGATGAAGGCCTTACAGTGGTTGAGGCTGCTGCAAAGGTAACTGAAGGCCCTAGGAGGTTGAGACTTCCAGGGGTGTTGTAATGGAAAAAGGAAAGTTTTCTATTCCTGCATCAGAGTCCCCAGAAATGGAGGAAATCAGCGCTCTACATGACTTTGATGACAATGTGTTAGTCAAATTCCTAGACACTGACAACGAAGCTGAGTCCACCCCAAAGGAAAAAGCTGTAGAGGACCCAGCTATAGAGGAACTAGCAGTAGAAATGAAGAAGGCATGTGAGGAAGCTGCCTTGTCAAATTTCAATTGGATGATGGCCCACCCCCAATGATGCCATCACCGGCCCGTGATGCTGCTGAGGCAGCTGAGGCCATGAAAACTCAAAATGAAGCATCTATTGAAGCCGTTGAAGCTGTTAGGATAGCTGAGGCTCAGTCAGCTCCGCATGCTAACACAATTGCGATTGCTAGTGACGCTGCTGACACAACTAAGGCAAAAAGAGCTGAAGGAAGTCAAGGAAACAAAGGAAAGGCTCCCAAAGGAGGAGTGGGAGATATTTCTAAAGTCCCCAGTGACCTGTTTTCAGATTATGTTCCATTTGTAGAAGAGGTTCCGCTGGAGACAGAGACTGTTGAAGACGTGCAAATTACTCAGTCAACATAAATCCAGAAGAATTTGTAGCTCCGACTGACTTAAGGGTTGTGCCACTTGGTTTCGACTTTGATGATGTATTGCCAAGAGATCAATCACCTGAGGTAGCAGACTTCAGAAAAACCTTCAGGGCTATGTGTTCTGAGATAGAAACTATGGAAAGAGGCTTTGCTGCCCTCAACCACCATTTGGACAACCATGATGCTTTGATTTCTAGAGATATTCGAGGAGTAGTACTCCGAATTGGAGAATGGACTATGCAGACAAAGGCACTACGATGAGAGCAAGTCAACTATTTCAAATCCCTCTTCACTAAATTGGTGATTTGGATTGCTAACAATGCTAAGTTTCAGCAGAGACATCGAGACCACATGTTCAGAATGGACCAAACACACAAAACTGATATGGAGTTACTGAAGGCTCAACATAAGCAAGACCTTCAAAATACTGAAAGCACTTTGCGTTCAGAGATGACGATAATGAATGCAGAGAGGAAGGCTCTTCGATCAGAACATAGAGCAACTCACTCAGCAACATATGATAAACTGGATCGCATTATGTTCAACACTCCTTAAACCTTTCTAGTTGGTGATGATACCAAAAAGGGGGAAGATAAAAGAAAAGGGGAAGGTAGTGGAACTAAGGGGGAAGGATCCCTTAAGAAAGCTCATCTGAAAATTGTTTTGGAAAAGTCCCAACTTAGCTCATCAACCAGCTCTCTCTATTCCCAAATGCCAAAGGAGCTGTCAGCTGATGATAAAGCTGACATTGCATTTCAGAAGACTAAAGTTGCAATGGAAGCTGAACTTGCAAAAGTCAACCGAAGACAACATAGTCGCATTGAAGAACTAAAATCCAAGTACCAGGGTACCCCAGCAGGGTTACTACATGACTCTCCAGCAGTGAAGCTCCCAGAAGCACCCCCTCCTGATGCAAAGACTGAGCCAAGATCACTTGAGGAGTTCCAAACTCTCAAGGGGTTTTTTGAAGGAGTGACTCTCAAAGAAGCATGGGATCTGTACTAGGAAAAAAGCTTAGAGATTTGTCAATCAGCCGAGAAGTAGCAGACTCAAGGAAGCAGTCAATAGACTTCGAGGGCTCAACCTGTAAAGTACACTCAAAGGGAGGAGTTGACTCTGGAAGAGGAAGGGGAAGAAGTGGTGCAAGAGGCTGAGGCACTCTGCCAAGAAGGCCTGAATGAACTTGAAAATAGAGAAGTTGCCAGAACAAATGCATATATAAATCAGCAGAAGAAAGATCGGCTATACTGGGCTGGACAAAACAAACTTGAAAACATAAAAGTTGCTAGAATGAATGCCGAGGCAGCTAAGCGCCAAGAACTAGAAAACATCAGGCAGGAGCAAGAATGGGAGAGAGAAGAAGAAAAGATGAAGCTTTGAGGAGATCTTATGAAAAAAAGAGAAAAAAGAAAGATGAGAAGAAGAGAAAGAGAGCCAAAGAAGACAGAAGAAGAGAAGATGAAAAGTGAAGAAGGAAGCAACAGAGGAGATGAAGACTGTTGCAGACACCTTCCTGTTGTATTTTTTAGCTGTGAAAACATAGAAAACTTGTAAGTACTTTGTAATTTTTCATTGTACATTGTTATACATTGTAAGGTGCAAGAATGATATGTTCAATAAAATGACAATATTCATACAATCATTCTTTGTCATGCACTATTTACTTTGTAATTTTATTTAAGTTTCGGCATCATCAAAAATGGGAAAATTGTTGAGAAATTTATATAATAGATTTTGATGATACCAAGTAAAACTTAGATTAAGAAGTTGGCACCCCAATTCTACTGTAAAATCAACTTGTAATAGATAGGGTTCTATTAGCTAAGTCAAAGCAGCCAAGTTGAAGATTGTAGAAGTCGGCTAAAGACCAAAATTGAAGATTGAAGAATTAGCTTAGTGGCAGCTGAGTGGAGTGAAGTCAAGTCTTAGTCAAGTATCAAAAGATTGTTTCTGTCAGCTGACAGACAGTCAAAAAGTCATCCCAAAATGATTGGAGCTGACTCAAGCAAGGGATAAATCAACTGTTAAAGTCAAAGTCGACTGTGATGGATCCGTTGCACTCAAGACGAGGAATTACTTATTTTAGTATTACATCCATATTGTAGTGCTTTAAGTAGCTATCCCAGAAGCGTGCAAATAGAATAAAATGGGAAGCACTGAGCGTATATTAGAACCTGAAAAGTTGCAGAGTTCAATTAAACTAGGATATGTCACCATCACCTGCTGCAGATCAAGAAAAGACAAGCTAATAGCCTCAAAGTGTGGTTTGAAAAATACATCTATTTGTTCAATGAATATATTTTTCAAACAGGCACTATAAAAAGCTAAGGAATACATCTGAGAAAAAGAAGACGAATTACAAGCAATAGACACATACCTGCAAAGAAAGAGCAAACTACTCTCAAGCATTCTATTCAATCCTCAAACCTAAAACTCTAAGAAAATCGATCCAACATACTCAGTGAAGGAAAGACAACTTCAAATTGTTGAATAGGAAATCTTTGTTTAAAGACAAGGGTCTACACACCCAAGGTTGAAGGAAGTGTAGTGAGGTTCCAGTTTGAATCACACCCAAGGTTGAAGGAAGTGTAGTGAAGTTCCAGTTCGAATCAAAAGCTTTGGACTTGTTGGAGGGTTGCGTGATCAAATCCAAAAGTCTGAAGGAGCTGAAGTAGCAGGATAGCCGTTTTGTGAAGAAGCTGAGTCCCAGGAGAAGCCAATTGTGTGATCAAGGCTGTCTGGGACTGCCATCCTTTTGTAAATTGTAACAAAGTTAACGTTACTTAGTGGATTACCTCCAGGGGTTGGAGAAGAGTAGATTAGAGAAATTACCCCATCCTCGAACCATTATAAAAATTGTTATGTGTCTTTTACATTCAACACTTTAATTCCTGCATATCTTAATTGTTGTTTGTTATATTTGCTAAGTCAACTGATAATAATTTAACCTAAAAACAAGTGCTAAAAACATATTTTAATCAAAGGGTGAAAGTTTTCCGCTGTAAAACCAAGTCTACTGAATTTCTAAAATGGTTAACTAAATCAGCTGAATTATCTTATCAACAACTCAGTCGAGTCTGTTGAGTGGCTAACTCTACGGTGAAGGTCACCAAGCTGTCCATCAAGGACCCAGCTGACTTGTGACTTAACTCTGATTTTAAAGGACTAAAATCGAAAATTTGGTAAAGTATATTCAACCCCTCCCCTTATAGACTTTACATTATCACCCCTTGGGACCTACAAGACATATGCCCTAGATCACCATATTTTATTATGGCAACTGCAACAACCAATTTTGTCTTCCTTCTTGAGCGCAACAACTACCGTAAGATCTGAATCTCCCTCAATATGTGAAGTCGCCGTCCTTCGAGCTAGAGAGAGCAGATCGGTGGTTTTAATTTTTTTTTTCTTTTAGATTCGGGTTGGATGTTGTGATCCATCTAATATACTTATATCCATTAGACCGTATGATAGGAGACCTACTCAAACATAAAAAGTATGATTTTTTTTCTGAAATTGGATTTGAGTTGAAATTCTATTTATATATATGATCCGTTTCATTGACTACCATCTCATACAATTTTTTGCGTTATATATATTAAAGTATTAAATTATTTACAGATATTAAAAAGAAAAATATGACGTAGTAATGAATTTGAATTCTTATGACTTCTTTTAATTGAACTTGAAGCCTGGTGGTAAACTATTTGTAAAACTCCAACATGTTTTTGGGTTCGATTCTGACCTAACTCTCTCCGTTCCAGATTTATACTCGTAACGAAAAAAAGGCTTTTCCTTAATTGTTTATTTAATAGTATACTTTGTCACGCCACATCTTTTCACATAAATATATCACGTGTGTATGCATATAATATATATATATATATATATATATATATGAGTAGGTTCAAATGAGACCAATGTCCTGAGGTAAGACCATAGAGATTAATTTTGCCATTGATTGAAAACTTTGGATGGACGAGATCTTTCCACTATTTTAGGTAACTAGATGATAAATGCCTCACATTAAGGACAATATAATAGTTTTTCATTTCAGCGGTTTTTTTTTTATGGGGGATGTGATTGTAACTGCGTTATTAATGGCGCGATTTTAAAGGCAATTTTTTTCCAAAAAAAAAAATTCTATTTTTTGGGGATCCATTATAGTTAGTGATCTTTTGATGCTTAGATAGCTCTTAGATAATGCATAATTAGTTATTTTTTGCTACATTGTTTTGTGGCATATATTGGTGAAATGTAGAACTCATAAGGATGGGTGGGAAGTAAGCATAGTTAGTTTTCTTTTGATGCTTAGGTAGATCTTAGACAATGCATAGTTAGTCATTTTGTGTTGGATAGTTTGTGACACTTATTGCATAGTTGGGTATAATATACTGCATATTTATTCTTTTACACTGCATAAATAGCTTCTAGACAATGCACAGTTAGTTGATTTTGCTACATAGTTTATGACATGTATTGCATAGCTGGGTAGAATATATTGCATATTTAATTTTTTTAAATTGCATAGTTAGCTTCTAGACAATGCATAGTTAATTGTTTTTTGTTGCATAGTTATCAACTATGCAATGTCTTATCTAGTGTTCCCAAAGTATTTATTCACCATCTCTAGGGGTGTAAACGAGTCGAGTCGAACATGGTATTGTTCGAGCTTGTTTGAATTTTAATCGAGCTTCAAAAAATGTGTTTGAGCTTGTTTGATTATTAATCGAATTGAGCTCGAACGAGCTTTGGTCGAGCTGAACACGAATTGAGCTCGAGTAGCTTGATATTTTTACACATATTTTATTCTTTTTTTACTGATCGAGTTGAGCTCGACCCGAGCTTTACATCTTATCGAATGGAAAAATATGTTCAAACTTGGTTCGTTACGTTAACAAACCGAGCTCAAACGAGATCTTAACGATTGATCTCGAATTCAGTATCGAGTAGCTAGGTTCGTTTTCCAGCCCTAACCATCTTCAACACAAAAATTTACAATATATAGAGTATGG
This sequence comes from Rehmannia glutinosa, assembly GCA_016081115.2. Classification (NCBI taxonomy): domain Eukaryota; kingdom Viridiplantae; phylum Streptophyta; class Magnoliopsida; order Lamiales; family Orobanchaceae; genus Rehmannia; species Rehmannia glutinosa. Next base: position 46,894,155 of record CM071932.1, read on the forward strand.
GTTGAATAAACCAATTTTGAGTTCTCCATTGCTGCAACCTTCTACTATGTTGTCCATTGGATTTTTTTGTGGAATGATTAATATTGCTTCGTTTTCAACAATATTCATGTTCTTCAACACAATTTTTTCACTGTAATTTTTTCTTCCTCATGTGAATGGCGTGAACTGTAGAGTAGTAATTTGAATTTGGAATTTCTAATATGGGTATTTTTTAGTGATTGAGATAATTAAAGATTGTGGCAGATCTTGATAGATTCTGTTTCCAATGTGCAACCATTTTTTAGTGATTAGTTATCAATTAAGGTTGATTTTACTTTGTTAATTTTTTTATTAAATTAAATATTTAATGTTATTTTTTGTCCATCTAATTGCAATAACTCATTGATTATGATAATGGTTGAGATAAATCTATACGGTCTCACTGCAGGCACTAGTCTCAGTAGATCATATCCATATATATATATATTATTGATAATTTAAATATAACGGGTGAACTTTTTTTTCCGTTCTTACCTTCTTGGTCTTTTTATCGATTATTATTTATGTTTTTTTTTAGATATCAATCAATTTCATTCAACAGAAGAACCTCATAATTGATAACACAAATCAAAATTGCAGGACATACAAAATCAAAAACCTATGTAAATCTGAAACATATAAATATTTTAAACCTATACAGATCTAATTGATTCAATAAAATAAAAAAATCACAAAAACGCTAAACAAATCACGAATCTGCATTTGTCTCCAATCTTCAGGTAATTGGTAATCTGGAAGCTTCTGCACAAAATGCCAACAATACAAAAACTAAAAAGCGCCACGACTAATCTTCTAATGAAATATGCCATGTGGGATAGATACCACTTATTAAGAGGAGGAAACTCCACTTATTAAGGGAAACTAGTTTTTTACATGTTACATGTACATATATCTATAAGATATCTATTTTGTATTGTTACATGTACATTTTTCTAATAGTTATATGAATTTTGTCACCTATATTTCTAGATGACAACATCCCCGCGAGGAACCATCTCCGTTGGTAACCGAATAGAATGGGATGGGAAATTCCCGGTTAATTCAACGATGGGAGCGGGGATGGTGATTCTCCACTTCTCTAGAACTGGGGACGGGACAAAGATAATATTTATATCCCCGCCCATCCCATTCGAATTATATAAAATGGGGATTCTCCGTTCCCATCCTCATTCCCCGAGAATGTATATTGTATTTATCTATTATTAATATTAATTCTATTTATAATTTTTATTTTATTAGTTTTAAAAGTTAAACCAATAATCTTTACAATTTTACTTGTCCTTATTCTTTATTTACAAATTACGGATTCATGTTATCAGTGTTTAAAAAAAATAGTGATTGCTTTAAGTTTTAAATTTTCAAAAATATTTAAAATATAAATATTACTAATTTGATTATAAATCATACGATTAAACAACAAAAAATAAATTATGATAAACTATAAAAAGTATCTTTAAATCCAAAATATATGGTTGTGTGAGTATGAATTATATGTATTTACAAAACATGTTTATCAATTATCTATAAGAATGTGAAAGTTTGAAAAAAGTTTTAAACTCCCAATGTGGATTTTTATTACGGCCCCAATGCTGAATATTTAATAAATTGTATTACAATAAATAATAAAGTCATTTCAAATTCCAATATTCTTTGGGGTTTAAAAAGCTGAACAATTGTAAAAATTATTAAATAAATTAAACAAAAACCATGCTTTATAGCAACACATTTTTAAGGAAAATGAAACTTTTCAAAAAAATAAAAAATATTTTATTTTTATATATACACATATATCAAATAAATTATCAAACAGACAAATTCATATATAATTTTAAATGTACAACGTTGAAACTTGAATATCAAAATACTTTGATAAACATAAAAAATAATTTCTATTAACATGAAAAGTAAGTTAATATATAAAAAATATTTATATATATATATAAACTGTAAGTCCAAGCGGCTACGATAATTTAGAGGAGGGGTGAATAGATTATCTCCATCTTTTCGATTTTACCCTCTTTTTCGAACCGAATGCTCAATGACAATAATAAAGGTACGGAATGTAAACAACACACGTCGATTTATAGAGGTTCAACCCACCTAGGGCCTAATCCTCTACCACCCCAAAGATATCCTGGATGGATTTCAAAAAGAAAAAGATTTTATTAATTTACCAAAAATTAATACAACACCAACTTACAACAACACCTTGAAGAGCACCACACTCTTCTTCAACACCACCTTTGAGATTACCACAATCTCTCTTGAAGATTACCACAATCTCCAACGGCACCTTGTGAAGATTACCACAATCTTCAACCTTGAAGAATACCAAATTCTTCAATACCTCAATAAGAAGATCACCACAATCTTCTTGCACCTATCACCTAGATCATCCAAGTGTGTTCTTACCACAAGAACACTCACAATGATATCTTGTGTTGAATGATAACCCAAAATCAAGATTACAACTCAATAATGAATATTACAATTATGAGTGCAAGTGTAATCAAGAATAGCCTAGACCTCAAAGATGTGAAAGTGATAAGCTAGGCAAATTACAACAAGAATAATGACAATATAAGAACAAGTGTATTCTTGAGTGTATCTTGTTGTGTTGTAGTTTTTTCTCTTATGATGTTGCTTCAATTCTTTCTCTATTTATAGAAGATGTCTTGTACATGATAGGCTCCTCTTGGGGACATGAATTCTGTAAAAAATTGCAAGACAATTGAAGAAAAGAGCTGTTAGAAATCCATCCCACAAATTAAGGGAAAGTTGTCTGCTGTCAAACGGTCAGATTTTTGCTGTCAAATAGAGGGCGACCGATCGCGTACAAATAAGATTAGAAAAGAATGCAGCAAAAATTACACGGGGTGACTGGTCCAAGGGGGGGTCGACTGGTCGCCCTAGGGTGCAACCGATCGCCCTCCACGGTGACCGGTCACCCTGACCAATTTTTAGGAGTCTGAAGTTTCTGTTTCGCGAAACTTGTTCCCAGGTACCGGTCGCCTCTTTGGACGACCGGTCGACCTCCTAAATGACATGTTGTCCAATATTTATCGAAAATAAACCTCAAGAAATACTCCAAAAAATTTTTAAAACTATTTTAAACCGATCGGGAGTATTTAGGACAACATTAGAAATATAGTTTTGATGAAATAACACATTAACACAAAATCATCAAAAGTGTTGTCCGATATAAACTCCAATAAATACTCCGAAAAATAGTAAAAACATTTTAGACCAATCGGGAGTATTAGAACAACATTTAGAAACATAGTTTCATTGTAAAAACCCATTGACACAAAATCATTAAATGTGTTATCCAATTTTGTCGAAAATAAACTAGAGGAAATACTCCGGAAATTATTAAAACCATTTTAAATTATTTAGGAGTATTTGGACAACCTTTAAAAGTATTGTTTTGGTATAAAAACAAAATCATCAAAATCATGATAAAACCATTTATCAAACAATCTCCCCCTTTTTGATGATTACAAACCAAAACAATTTTAACGAGGTCGATTTTGAAAACAAAGCAATTTTACCGGTTAAAAAGAAATATCCATTGAGAGCGACAACATTCCGCGCAATATAAATACAAGGATGGGAGTAGAGATATTCAAACACATATAGCAAATGCTCCCCCTATCAACATGCACAACAAGAGTAATATAGAAGCAACTTCAACAAAAGCTAAAATCTTAGCTTTTCGATATTGAGCTTAAGTATCAACAACTTAAAAGCTCCCCCTGTCAAAGAGACATCATTAGAACCGTATATAAGTCCATACTACAACCAATGGACCACGATTCTTACATAACCATAATGTACCAAGTGGATTAAGTATGATCCACAGTTTATGGCTTTATGAAGCCATAGCTTATAGCTTCTTTTTGTTAAGCTTATCTTAGCTTCTTTGAGCTAAAGAGCTTATAACTTGTTTCTCCCCCTTTGGAATCATCAAAAAGAATGTTAGCACGATAAATACATCATATATTCATATCAAGGTGCACAACTAAACCAATGTATCGAGCTATTTGAACATTGAAGCTTATAAACCAAATAGGAGGAAAAAGTCGAATCATACGACTTGTAGAAGGTTATGAAAACTCATTTGAGAAACAAAACATGATCTCTATAAATATATAAGTCTTTTGAAATTGAGAGAATCATGTAGGTGATGAATTTTTCATTTAAACGTTTTATCAAGCACTTGGCGGGCGCCAAAAATTGAAAAAGATATATATAGCCCTTGTAAATGAAATCAAGTCAAGTTTTTCATCACCAAGCACAGTTTTAACAAATATCAATCATCAACAATCAATAGGCTCATCACAAAAATATATGAATTTCATCAAGAAAAATACATATAAGCCACAAACTCAAGGGTTCAACCCAATTGAGCTAAAGAGAGTGAAATTCTTACCATTCAATCGGTAAAGATGAGCATCAATGATGATAACCGAGCGAGGTAGTCCCCAAAATATATAATTCATTCATCAAAACTCATTTGAAGTGAATTGTGTGTGAAATTTGCAAAGGGGACGAAAAATGGACAAAATAAGCCATAATGGCTAAGTCTGGAAACAAAACCATTTTAAGCCAAACAATAGCCAAGGGCGACTTGGTCGACGGCGACGGTTGGCCTTGCCTCGATCAGCCCAAAGAGTTCTCTTCTGTTTTGAAAATCCGAAATTTGATCCAAAAATCCGATTTTTCGCCCCTAAGTTTTAAAACATGCCAAATGCAAACGTAGACCTCATTCAATATACATTATGCATAATCAAGCTCGAAATGAGGTAAAATACTCGGCGGTTAACGAAAAAATCCACGAGTTATCCTTGAGACGGAATTAAACACATCTCAATTTTTTGTTTTAGAAACGCAATCCCTTAGAAAAAATTTCGAATCTCAATATGTTTAGTTCGATTATAACGAACCATATTTTCATAAATTGTAAACACCGAACTTGTTATCCAAAAAAATAAGAACGTTTTAATACTATGGATATACAAGTCATAAGAAGAAGTGCCTTTTGAAAATTTCTTTTAACGGTACTTTAATGAGATTCGTTGGGATAGTTTTTGAAGTCGAGCAAATAGACATAAGGCATATAGAATGTCGAGTCTATTGGAATAATACAAGAAAACATACCTCGAATTTGTTTGTCAATCGATATGTCTTTCTCAACCTTTGTTAATCTCTTCTTGGTATTGATTAGCTTGAAGTCCAATGAAGAAATTTGATCTCCCCCATCATGCTCATCTCAAGTTCCCCTACATCAACTTATAACAATCTCTTGCACAAAATATTCATTAGTAGCACCATAAATATTATCAACATAAATTGGCACAAGTAAACAACTTTGCCCTTTTTCAAAACAAGAAGTGTAGCATCAACTTTACCTTTTGTAAAATCATTTTGCAAAAATAGCTAAGTCTATCAACCGTACAAGGCCTTTTATAAAAATCATTTGTCCTAGAAAAATTTTAAACCCCGGAGGTTGTTTTACATAGACTTCTTCTTGAATAAAACCATTTAGAAAATAGGATTAAACATCCATTTGGTAAAGCTTGAAATTTTCTTAAAACAAGAATGGGCAAGTAAGATGCAAATAGCTACTAAATGTGCTATGAGTGCAAATGTTACAACAAAATCAATTACCTTCTTCTTGAAAATACCTTCGAGCTACTAATCTCGCCTTAGTTCAACCAATGTTGCCTTGGTCATCGAGTTTGTTCTGGAATACCCTTTTTGTCTACTTCATTACTATCATCATAGGGCATCCAATTGGTCTAAGGTGTTCACAATAGAACATATACATCCAAATATTTTGAGGTAACCAATATTTGGAGTACTTCATTTCTCATCTACACAACTTAATAAACTCATTAACGGCATCGCTTATATAAGCAAGAAATAATAGCCCAAGTGTAAAAACATGCCTCAATCATCAATCACAAAATATCTTGCATAAGAGCATAGTATAAATAGACACTATATATATAGACCATGAAGCAAGAAACACATACTATGCATTTCGAATATCATCAAGAGTCTAGTAAATCATGCAAGTTCAAATAAGCTTAAGAAAGCTACAAAAGGTCTCTTTCGAAATTTGAAAATCCGATAGCATATAGTTGAGACCTCATTTAAAAGAAGTATTTGAACAAGAGTTGACAAAGCAAATATGTGCAATCAAATATCGAATAGTGTCTTTCAAAGAATCTAAAAATCCTCTTAATGCCACTTGTATGAAATACTATGAAAAACAAGCACATAGGCATATGGAAATACATATATCGAGTCTATAAGGGTAAGAATAACACAAGTAAACGTACCTCGATAATTAATGTCTTTCTTGACAAATAATGACGTAAATGGCTATTTGTGAAAATTTGTAAATCCTACATAATTCTTAAAACCAATCTAGTACAAATCATAATGATAAAAGTGTAGGCTAAGAGATATCACAAGTAAGCTCATACCATAAAAATCCATAAGAGATGATAACCCACTTTAGTCTACAAAAATGCACAAGAGTTTTAAAAACATCATATAAGGTCTTCTTTTTCAAAAATATTTTAAAAGCACAAATATATATTGAAGACCTTAATTAAAAAATAAATACTTAAAAATGCATTTTGCAATTAAGACACAAATAGAAGCATGCATAATAACAAAATAAAATACATATTTAACTAGGGAGATACGGGTTACCAATTACGCCATTTCCATGGGTTGTGCCGTTCCCATTGTTGATGGTATCTTCCCTTTTGAAAATCTTCTTGTTGATGATAGTTTCTCCAATTCCTCCATTTCCAATCATTGTGGCCTTCCCATTTTTGAAAGTGTCTTTCTCTTGGAAAATCATCTTGTTGATGATGTTTTTTTCCATTTCCAAGGATTGTGTTCTTCCCATTTTTGATTATATCCACTTCTTGGAAATTGGCTTTGTTGAAAATGTTTTCTCCTTTGATCAACTGAATTGGTCATTTGATGTCTTCTTGGCGGTATGAATTTTCTCGGATTATTATTTCGTCTGGTACCTATCAAGAAATTATTTTGTGGTACCCTCAAGTGTTTGGGTCCTTTGGGATTAGTCTTGAGACTTTTAGGTCTCCAACAATAATTAGAGCTATTTCTAGCTCGACAAGTTTTTACCGTATGACCCTTTTTACCGCAATAAAGCAAGTAATAATTCTAGGAGCATAATGACCAATATGCATAGGAACTTGATTCTTTTTCATATGATTAACAACATTAGGCTTATGATCAAGTCTTTTATCACAATTATGAACATCAACAATATTGGTCTTTTTATTGGTACTCAAGTTGTATTTTAATAAATCATTTTTCATGCAATTCAAATCTTCAACAAGAGTACTATTTTCTTTCTCAAGGTTTCTCACCTTATCAAGTGTGGTGGTGTGAGCACATGATAGTGATTCATAGGAAGTAAATAAACTATCCTTATCATTTTTCAAAACAATGAATTCCTTTTTCAAATTTTTGTATTTAACAAGTAAGCCTTGGAATTCATTTTGTAGTTCATCAAAATCATTTTGCAAATCACTATAATCATTTTGAATGACAATATCATAGGAAGTAGAGGGTTTAAGACATACCTCGTTTTCTTCTTCGATGCCCATAAAACAATATTCAACTTCTTCATAGTTGGAAGTTGTAAGAGGCTTGTTCCTTAGATTTGAACTTGTATCCCTTTGAGAAGTAGATGCTTTTGTTTGACTCCTTTCATTTACAAATACTCCATAGATGGCGTCTAATTTTTGCCATACTTCATGTGCCGATCGAATTCCTACAATATGTTCATATTCCAAATTAGTAAATGAACAATACAAAATATTGAGAGCTTTACCGTTTAATGAGATGATTTTCTTCTCTTCATCATTGAGCTCTTTGAAGCCTTTGGAGGTGTGTGGTGTATCTTCATCGGAATGGATTCTCCATTTATGACGGTGTTCCAAATGTCGAACCCGCAACCTTGTAAATAGCATTCCATTCTTTCTTTCCAAAAAATAATTTTTTTGGAATCAAATAGTGGTGGCTTGGTGGTGGAGGTGCTTGGAAGATGAGCTTCGTTAAATAATCGACGATCGTTCCTCTTCACTCGCGATGTGAAACGAGCTTGCCAAAGAGTTTGGCTTTGATACCACTTGTAAGTCCAAGCGGCTACGATAATCTAGAGGGGGGTGAATAGATTATCTCCATCTTTTCGATTTTACCCTCTTTTTCGAACCGAATGCTCAATGACAATAATAAAGGTGCGAAATGTAAACAACACAGTCGATTTATAGAGGTTCAACCCACCTAGGGCCTAATCCTCTACCACCCCAGTATATCCGGGATGGATTTAAAAAAGAAAAAAGATTTTATTAATTTACCAAAAATTAATACAACACCAACTTACAACAACACCTTGAAGAGCACCACACTCTTCTTCAACACCACCTTTGAGATTACCACAATCTCTCTTGAAGATTACCACAATCTCCAACGGCACCTTGTGAAGATTACCACAATCTTCAACCTTGAAGAATACCAAATTCTTCAATACCTCAATAAGAAGATCACCACAATCTTCTTGCACCTATCACCTAGATCATCCAAGTGTGTTCTTACCACAAGAACACTCACAAGGATATCTTGTGTTGAATGATAACCCAAAATCAAGATTACAACTCAATAATGAATATTACAATTATGAGTGCAAGTGTAATCAAGAATAGCCTAGACCTCAAAGATGTGAAAGTGATAAGCTAGGCAAATTACAACAAGAATAATGACAATATAAGAACAAGTGTATTCTTGAGTGTATCTTGTTGTGTTGTAGTTTTTTCTCTTATGATGTTGCTTCAATTCTTCCTCTATTTATAGAAGATGTATTGTACATGATAGGCTCCTCTTGGAGACATGAATTCTGTAAAAAATTGCAAGACAATTGAAGAAAAGAGTTGTTAGAAATCCATCCCACAAATTAAGGGAATGTTGTCTGTTTGTCAAACGATCGTTTTTTTTGTCAAATAGAGGGCGACCGGTCGCGCACAAATAAGATTAGAAAAGAACGCAACAAAAATTACACGGGGTGATCGGTCCAGGGGGTCGACCGGTCGCTTTAGGGTGCGACGGTCGCCTAGGGTGCGACCGTCGCCTCCACGGTGACCGGTCACCCTGACCAATTTTTAGGAGTCTGAAGTTTCTATTTCGCGAAACTTGTTCCCAGGTACCGGTCGCCTCTTTGGACGACCGGCCGACCTCCTAAATGACATGTTGTCCGATTTTTGTCGAAAATAAACCTCAAGAAATACTCCAAAAAATTCGTAAAAATATTTTAAACCGATCGGGACTATTTAGGACAACATTAGAAATATAGTTTTGATGAAATAACACATTAACACAAGATCATCAAAAGTGTTGTCCAATATAAACTCCAATAAATACTCCGAAAAATAGTAAAAACATTTTAGACCAATCGGGAGTATTAGGACAACATTTAGAAACATAGTTTCAATGTAAAAACCCATTGACACAAAATCATTAAATGTGTTATCCAATTTTGTCGAAAATAAACTAGAGGAAATACTCCGGAAATTATTAAAACCATATTAAATCATTTAGGAGTATTTGGACAACCTTTAAAAGTATTGTTTTGGTATAAAAACAAAATCATCAATATCATGATAAAACCATTTATCAAACATAAACTACTATTATATAATTTCATATTAAATAAATCTTAATTTTATTCTTATATAAATATATATAATGTTGTGTATGGATATATGTGATATATAAATTCTGGATACATATTTTGAGATATTTTTCTTCAATTAAAATAGTGTCCACCAAATTTTTGACCTTTTCTCCATAGCAAAAATGTCTTTTAGCCATGTTTTTCAAAAACATGTTTTTAGCCATTTTTGAGTTCAAATGTCCACTTTAACCTTTTCTTCATTTCTAGGGACCGGTACATGACTCGATACCGAGACACATAACTCGGTACTGAGTTATATAACTTGGTATCGAGTTAAGGACCACATAAATTTTTTGAAAAATGACCAAGTACCTCACGAGAGAATACATGAAGGGTCTGACCATCAATTTTTAGCCAAAATGGCTAAAAACATGTTTTTGAAAATACATGGCTATTTTCATTTTCACAAAACATAAATGGCCAATTTGGCCTATTATCACATTAAATAAGTACTTTTTAATTGAATTTAATCAATTTAAATATAATTCTATATAATTTTATAAGAAATGTGTTAAGCCCAAATAGCAACTACACATATCATAAATATCCATATAAGATGTCCATTATCTCGAATGCATTATTTTTAAATCCCACTACTAATTACAAAATAATAATTAAATATTTATTTTATTTATATGTTTTTTTATTTTATATATGCAATATGGATGTCAAACTTCAAATCGTAAAAAAATAGTTAATATGATATATTATACGTCAAACAGATTAAAACGAAAAAAGTTATTAATTCTTTTTAAAAAATAAATTGATAAACACAATAATTAATGCAGTATACATACAGATTTGGAAAGATAATTTTTACATAATTCATTTTTTATATCATTTTAAAAAGTGATTATTTAAAGAAAGTTGACTACCAAAAAATGAATACCAAATATTTATCACTTTTTATTTTTACATATATTTTTATTACCAAATATGGGTGGAAAAAATTCAAGTTACTATTTCCAGCGACTTCTCTCTCTCTCTCTCTCTCTATATATATATATATATATATATATATATATAGATGAACTCTCAAAATTAATCCCATGAGGGAGAGTCGATAACCACATTAATAAAAGAGAGACAAACAATTAAATGCAAAATAAAAAAAGAAAAACGATATTAGTTCCCCATTCTCCCATGATTGAAGTTGAGGAAAGAAGAGAAGAGAAGAGAAAGAACATGGCTAGTATTTGCTAGATAGAATTGTTTTTAGGTACTACGCATTTTTTTATGTTACATTTTTCCCCTTTTTACGTCCCATCAACCCATATTGATCGCTAAATATTGAGAAATCAATAACAATTTATATACATGATGTTGAGTGTTCTATTTATTTAATTTAATGTTAATAATTCGTAAAAAAAAGTCTTTAATATTTTACTCTGACTTCACATAGAGTTTTCACTTTTCATTAAATTATAAAAAATGAAAATACTTATTTTGTCAGTCGGTTTTTTTTAGCCATTCCAATCAAACCAAGATGTTTTTTAGCCATTTTCTTCAAACACATCTTTTTTAGCCATTTTGAGGTGTGAAAACCCCAATTTGCCCTTGAGTCAATTTAACTGCACAAAAACACACATCCCTATGACTTGACATCGAGTTACTGTGACTGGACATCGAGTTACTGTAACTCGATGTCGAGTTACAACATCCAGTTCTCTCACTTATTATAACCCAGTTATTTTTTTTTTCCAAAAAACTTTGAAGTCAAATAACTTTTTCGTTTTAAATCTGTTTTGCATGTATAATATATCAAATTAATCCTCTTTTCGACATCTACAATTCAACACCCATATTGCATATTTAAAAACGAAAAATATAGGTTCGATTTTCTAAAATAATTTGAAAAAAGAGTAAGAGAATAAATAGAGATAGGTGAAAAGAGAGATAAATAATCCGAATATCAAACAAGCATGCTAGAAGGGTATGGATATCATTTAACACCCCAAAATGGCTAAAAAAGATGTGTCTACAAAAATTGCTATTTTTAATTTTTACATTTTCTAATGGCTATTTTGTACCATTTCCATTATTTTTTTCTTGGAAAATTTGCCAATTTGGGCAATATTTCATTTCTTTTATTAGGGAAATAAATTTGGAATTGTGTTCTCCCACATGAGAGTTTCGAAACGATATAAGATTTGCCCAAAAATGATCTTTGAGTGAATGAGAAATTAAAACTCAAAGTTATATATTGGAAGATTTGAAAGAGAGTTTATGGAGCTTGTCCCACATTGGAAGAATAATGAAAAATATGGACTTGTTTTTTAATGAATTACACCATTGAAGAAAGATAAGATAGTATTGCTAAGAGGCTCTCTCTCATGCGCCCAGGCAGTCGGTGCAAATCTTGGAGTATGGATTACACCCTCAGGTCATAGGACTAGTGTGCACGGACGTCCGTGCACACATTTGTTTCAATTAATTAGAATTTTAATACTCATTTCAAAAAAAAAAAAGAATTTTAATACTCTTTAACAAGGTCAGTCTAATAGTTTAAAGTCAACATATAAGTAGAAGTTAAATTTATCATTTTAACACACGAATTCCAACAATCTGCATATTCTCCTATATTCATTTGATCCTCTTGTGTTCGTGATACATGTTGGAAATTGGTTTAGTAAAAATGGGTTTTGACCCAATTTTGACCAATTATTTACGTGAGATCATTTATTAGTTATGGATAATAAATGAGATAATCGTAATCTACACTGCGGGTAGATGAATTTAGCATTTGAATTTCTAAAAATAATTTCGGGTGACTGAGAAATTAATGCATAAAGTTAGCAATTAAATGCTTTTTATATATGGAATATGAAAGGGTGGGAATATGGAAAGCCATATCCCACATAAGAAACATATCAAATGTTTGACTAGTTTATATTGAGCTTCACCACTAATAAGGAGTAATCACGTGGAGCTCCTTATGGTACACCCTAGTGGATCAAGTCAGTTTTGACTAGCCTTTGGCTAGCTCAAATAGCACCGAGGACGGTGCAGAGCACCATCCGATCCCAAGCCGGGCCCAGGCACGTCACAGGTAGTCGCATTAGGCGCTTTAGAGGCGCACTTTGCACTAGCATATAGTTTCACCTCATCCTTTCTGTCATTTTTCGAAAGTTCTAAAACACGTTAAGTTTGCTGTAAGTTCAACTTTTGCAAGTGATGTTAAGTCGAACTTGAAAGTCGTATCTTAGAGACGATTGCCTAGAACCGTTAGAACTTTTGTACGGGACAATTTCATCTTGCGTATAGAGAATCTAATTCTCACCTCGACTTATAATTATGTCCCGTTATTCAATCTATTTTCCGAGAAAACCAAATAACGCAAACAACAATAGCAAGACTAAATTTCTGTTTTCTTGAAAACTCGCTAACATTAGTTCCACTCTAATGGTTGTTGCTCCCGCGTATGGCGATAAACTGGCAAAGTTCTCCGGTGTTGACTTCAAAAGATGGCAACAGAAGATGCTATTTTATTTGACCACTTTGGGTCTGTCCTGATTTCTGAAGGAGGACCCCCCGACCGTTGGTGAAGAAGAAATAGACAATCAAAGGCGGATTGTTGTGGATGCATGACACGACAACGACTTTCTATGTTGCAACTATGTTCTGAATGGGCTGGAAGACACCCTCCATAACATCTATAGCTCATTCAAAACGTCCAAAAAGTTGTGGGACTCTTTGGAAAAGAAGTACAAAACAGAAGACGTCGGCACAAAGAAATTTGTTGTCGACAAATCTATGGATTTTAAGATGGTTGATACCAAAATGGTAATCAGCCAAGTTCAGGATATTCAGATCATACTTCATGACATATTGTCTGAAAGGATGATTCTGAATGAGTCATTTAAAGTAGCTGCAATTATCAAAAAATTGCCGCCATTGTGGAAAGACTTTAAGAACTACCTCAAGCACAAGCGCAAGGAAATAGGGCTTAAGGATTTGATAATTCAACTCGGATTGAGGAAGACTATCGAAAATCCGAAGTCAGACAACTGCAAACGCTGAAATGCCATTAATATAATGAAAGGTCAACATCACCAAGGATGTAGACCAAGAAAAGACAAGCCAACGAACACAATGTGACATTTGAAATTAGCCTATCTCTTCAACGAGCAAAATTTTAAATGGGCACTATAAAAGGCTGAGGAAGCTTTTGAGAAGAGGTTACTTTGACTACCTGAACCACGAACGAGCAAGCAATACTCAAGCATTTTAACCTGCAAATTCTCAAAGCGTAACAAGATATTCCTCAAGCCTAAAACTCGAAGAAACTCAATCCAACACTCACTGTGAAAGAAAGATAACTTCAAACTGTTGAAGAGGAAAACATTTGAAAATAAAAAGGGGTCTACTTTCCAAGTCAGGATTGTAGAAAGGTTCAAGGTCGAACCAGACATCAAGTTTGTTGGAGGGCTTCGTGATCAAATCCAAGAACTTGAAGAAGTGAGTCAGAATAGCCGGCACTACCTCGTGAAGAAGGTGAGTCACAAGAGAAGCAGTTTGTGTGATCAAGGCTGTCTCTAGACTAATAACTGCTTGTAAACGATCACATTACATAGTGGATTCCTCCAGGAGTTGGAAAAGAGAGGATTAGAAGAATTACCCCATCTTCGAACCTCTATAAAATATTTGTGTCATTTACTTTTAGCAAATTTATTTTCCTGCATATTAACTTTATATCTGCTGTTAATATTATATTTGCTATCCAACTGATAAATAACCAAGTGCTAAAAATCAAGTGTTAAAAACAAGCTTAAAACAAATCAAAGGGTGTTAAATCTTCCGCTGTTAAAAACTAAACCAACCAAGTTGAGTATTTGGCTTAAGCAACCGAGTTATACTATCAACAGCTCTATCGAGTCTGTTGAGTGGGTAACTTAGCTGAAAAGACAACTTAGTTGTCCCTCAAGGATACAACTATTTGAGTCAACTCTGTTGAATATTTTTAAAGGACCAAAATCGAAAATTTGGTAAGGTTTATTCAACCCCCCCAGGAAAATAAATTAACTGTTGCTGTTCAAAAATTTGAAAATTTTAAAATGCTTGCAGGTGAAACTTTGGATCAGCTGGATGCCAGATTTACTGAGATTACAAACGAGCTTTCAGCTCTTAGGAAAGAATACACACAGAAGGAAATGTGTCTGAAGATATTAAGAAGCCTCCCAGCTGAATAGAAAATGAAGGTCATAGCCATGAGACATTCAATGGACCTCTCAAGAACATCTAACCATGAGCTATTGTCAGATCTCAAAGCCTATGAGTTTGAGCTGAGAAGAAAAGAGCAAGAGGAGATAACTATGCCCAAGATAGCTACTTTGATGGCCAGTGAAGGGAAAAGAGCTGAGCCAAAAGAAGCCATAGACCATGAGGAGATTGCCCTGATGGTTAAATGATTCAACAAGTTCTTCAATAAGAACTACAAAAGAAATAAGGGTGAAACCTCCAGAAGACATTCAGCACCCTCAAAGGCAAGGGAAGATAGGCCACCCAAGAGAGCTGAGCCTCAAAGAGCTGATTATCAGAGAGCTGATAATCAAAGGACAGACAAAGCTGATTAAAGAGCTGAGAACCTGTGTTGGAATTGCAGACAACCAGGACATTTTGTTGTTAACTGTTCCTATCCACCAGTCAACAAGTATAAGAATGAAGAAGAAAGAAAGGTCTTCAGGGAAAGAAGACAAGAAAAGAAGAAAGCTATGTTGGGCAAAGACATGTGAGCCGACCAAGTGCAAAGAAGCGATGACTTAGATAGTAGTGAAGCGGACTACTCAAGTGATTACGAGGAAGAGGCTATGATATGTCTCATGGCCAAAAAACAAGATCAAGAAGACGAGGTACACTCTAACTCATCTCATTCTGATTCAAGTGATAGTGACTGTGATACACACATTTCATCACCCACTGATCTTTATGATCCATTAGGCAAAATGATGAAAGATTTTGAACACATAAAATCCTCACACACAATTTTAAATGAGGAAAACAAATGACCCGACAAGAGCCAAAACTCACAAATTGACAAAAGAGTTGAGTACTCTGAGTCAAATAGCTGATGAGAATACTAAGCTGAAGGCTGAAAATGTCAAGATCGTAGCAGAGTTAGCTGCTACAGAAAAAAGGGAAAATGGATCTTAAAAATGTGATTGTCTCATTTACAAAAGCATCCAAATCATTGGATGAACTTATTATGAGACAAAAAGAATGTGGAGACAAGACATGCATTGGATTTAATTCCTTTGTACATAGTCAAACTCTAAGAGTGATTTTGGAGAAAGGATCTTCAAGTAATTAAGCATCTCAAAAATCCAAAACACCAAATGTTGCATCCACATTCACTCCTAAGCACAATAAAAGTCATACTGGCCTTGGATATAAAGGGAAAAGAAAGCAGCTAGTTGAGTATGCTGAGAGGACAGC
The DNA here is from genome assembly GCA_016081115.2 of Rehmannia glutinosa. Lineage (NCBI taxonomy): Eukaryota > Viridiplantae > Streptophyta > Magnoliopsida > Lamiales > Orobanchaceae > Rehmannia > Rehmannia glutinosa. The sequence continues at coordinate 46,910,407 of CM071932.1, forward strand.
TGAGAAGAAATCCAGCCGAGTTCCTCAGCAAACTCCAAACAGAAAATACTCTGTGAAAAGCAAACAGAGCTACCAAAAACCCCAGAAATTTCATTAGAAAAATACATATGATGGGAATGGTAGAAAATATCCAAACTATGATGATTGGAATAATGTGAAACATCAGCAAAGACCTATGGAATAAAAGCCAAAATGGCAAAGACCTAAACCTCAGCAAAGGTCATTACAAAGGCAAAAGAGCTTTTATCAGCACACATATGCACCCAAACACTACACTCAGAAATACCCCAACTACCCCAAGAAAGAAATGTTAAAACACACACACAGGCATACAGACAAAAGAGATAGTTGTATGATCCTAAAACCCCAAGCAATTTGCTAATGTGCACTATGATTATGGCACTGTTAGATGGAGACTACTTAGAGTCTGACCATTTGGCTATAGATTGGTTGGAGCATCTTATAGCACTAACCCCTCAGGACCCAGACAAGTATGAGTACCTAAAAACTGATTTCCTTGATTGCAGGTTCAAGGAACAGCTGAGTGCCAAGGAACCTGGTACATGGATAGTGGCTGTTCCAGACATATGACATGAAACAAGAAAACCCTGTCAAGATTCAAGGAGATTAGAGGTGCAAAAGTTATATTTGAAGGAAATGAAGCTCTAGGGGAGATCAAAGGCACAGGATCCATCAAGAAAAATGGATTGGAAATCACAGATGTTGCTTATGTTGAAGGCCTCAACTTCAACCTATTAAGTATCAGCCAACTCTGTGATAAAGGCTATAATGTGGGATTCAACATGGGGATATGGCAGATCAAAGATGCTGAATCAAATGAAAATAGTACTACAAGGGTAAAGGCAAAAGAATATGTATGTGGTAGATTGGTCTACTGCTACACCAAGCACATGTCTGCCATCAAAGAGCACAACCGAATCATGTTGGCTGTGGCACAAGAAGCTGAGTCACCTGAATTTCATGACAATCAACAAGCTTGCAAGGAATCATCTTGTAGAAGGATTGCCAAACTTAGTGTATAAGAAAGTAAGTGTACATGATGCATGCCAGATGGGAAAGCAGATCAAATCTTCATTCAAGGATAAGCCGAGTCCTTCTTCAACAAGGATATTACATCTGCTGCATATGGATTTATTTGGTCCAGTTGAGCCAGCTAGCATAAGTGGAAAGCAATACACCTTAGTAGTGGTGAATGGTTATTCAAGATATACATGGACAATCTTCATGTGTAAAAAGAAGGAAACTTTGCAGAAGTTACCTTAGCTGATGAAAAGAGTTCAAAATGAGAAGAGTCAAACCATTATAAAAATAAGATCTGACAGAGGAATTAAGTTTGTCAATGGGATTATAACTCAGTATTGTGTTGAAAATGGTATTGCTCATGAGTTATCAGCTGCAAGGACTCCACATCGAATAGAGTAGGTGAAAGAAGGAATGAGAACTCTCAAGGAAGTTCGCAAGGACCATGTTAGCAAGCCGGATTGCCTAAGAGATTTTGGGGTGAAGCTATAAATACAACATGCTATACTCAAAATAGATGCATGATTAACAGTAATTGACAAAGACTCCTATGAAATTTGGACGGGGAGAAAGCCAAATGTTGGATATTTCAGAGGATATTTGGATGTAAATGCTTTATCCATAATAATGGCAAAGACAATTTGAAGGCTTTTGATGCTAAAGGCGATGAAGATATCTTTTTGGGATACTCACCGAGTAAAAAGCCTATAGAGTCTTGAACAAGAGGACTATGGTCACGAAGAGTCTATCCATGTGGTTTTGATGAACCTAATGTGAGTGGAGAAGACATTAAAGAGTTAGCGGATAAGCTGAATCAACCAACTATGCAGAAAAGTCCTTATGTGGAAGCTGAAGTAAGAGCACTCAACCCTAACGAAGATGAGATAGCTGAATCTCAAAGACAATTTGAAGGTTTACAAAATTGAATGAAGATGAAAGAGTTCAAGATAACTTAGTCATGCGAGACGGTTGAATCCAACGGACTTACTCAACTTTGATGTGAGATGGCTGAGAGACCATCCACCAGAGTTAGTCATTGGAGATGTAAGAGATGGCATAAGAACCAGATCCATAGCACAACATGAAGCTATGTTTACTTGTTTCATTTCCCAGATAGAGCCTAAAGATGTGTCTCAAGCATTGGATGACACACATTGGATTCAAGCCATGCAAGAAGAGCTGAATCAGTTTGGAAGAAACAAAGTATGTGAATTAGTTCAAAGGCCAACCCATCAAAATGTTATTGGTACAAAATGGGTTTTCAGAAACAAGATGAATGAGGAAAGATCTTTTGTAAGAAACAAAGCAAGATTGGTAGCCAAAGGGTATTGCCAAGAAGAAGGTATAGATTTTGATGAAACCTTTGCTCCTGTTGCAAGGTTGGAAACAATAAGGATGTTTCTTGCTTATGCTGCACATAAGAACTTCATTGTATATCAAATGGATGTGAAGAGTGCATTTCTAAATGGATTGTTAGAGGAAGAAGTGTATGTTGAACAACCTCCAGGTTTTGAGCAGAAAACTATTGGAGATAAGGTCTACAAGCTCAAGAAAGCATTGTATGCATCGAAACAAGCACCAAGAGCATGGTATGATACATTGTCTCAATTTCTAACTGACATTGGATTCACCAACAACAAATTTGATAGAACACTCTTCAAAATTTAAGATGGAGAGAGTATACTGCTTGTTCAAATATATGTGGATGATATCATTTTTCGTTCCACAAATAAAGAGCTGTGTGACAAGTTCTCAAACCTCATGCAAGGCAAATTTGAGATGAGCATGATAAGAGAGCTGACTTTCTTCCTAGGACTTCAAGTCAAGCAATTGAAGGATGGAACCTTCATAAGTCAAACCAAGTATACCAGAGATTTAATGAAGAAATTTGGTATGGAAGAGAAGTCTTCTATGAAAATTCCAATGAATACATCAGTCAAGAGAATCCTAAGATATTTGAAGGGATGCCAAGAAGTCGGCTTATGGTATCCAAAGGAAGGTGGATTCAAGCTGGTTGGATACTCAGACTCAAACTATGCTGGATGTGGAGTTGACAGGAAGAGTACCTCAGGTACATGTCAAATGCTTGGAAATAGATTGGTTTGTTGGTTCAGCAAGAAACAAAATTCAATAGCTACATCCACAGCTGAAGCAAAGTACATAGATGTGGGCAGCTGTTGTGCCAAGTCTTATGGATGAGACAACAACTAAGAGATTATGATATTGAAGAAAAAGAGATTCCAATTATGTGTGATAATACTAGTGCTATTGCAATCACTCAGAATCCAGTGTTGCATTCAAGAACAAAGCACATTGATGTCAGATATCATTTTATAAGAGATCATATTGAAAAGAAAGACATCACCTTGGAATACATCTCAACTGATAAACAGTTAGCTGATATATTCACAAAGCCTTTATGTGAATCAAGGTTTGAAGAGCTCAAAAATGAGTTAGGGTTAATTGAGTTGAGTTAGGAAACTCAGAAGACTCAATAAGCTGATAAAGAAGATGAGAATATTTAATAAGAGCAAGTTTCAGAATTCAGCCAAGTGAAACAGCCCAGTCGGGAAGTCAGCTGTATCGAGTTAGCTGACAATTGAGTTACATCGTGAGAAGAGAGAAGCAGAGTTGAGTCACTTCGGATATAAGCTGAATCATTTATGAGCTAAGTGACAAAACGCAGTCGTTTTAATTAAGCGGGAATGTTTTTAAGAATGACATCAGCGTAATAATGACTGTCAGTACAAAAGCTGCACAGTAAACCATATGATTCGATATAAATGCTGCATTTAATGTGGGGTCTTTAATGCGGTATTGAAGCTCTAATCTCGACCGTTGATCTCGATCAAAAATTTCAAATTCTGAACAACGTCCTTTCACGTTCCTTATATACGAAACTTCACCTTTCTCTCTCCTCGCGCGAACTATTCATCTTCAGCAAAGAAAAAGCATTTTCTCTGTAACTAAGTACAAACCCTAGTTCTTATAAGTAAGATTTCTCATATTTTAATTGGTAGAAACTTCTGAAAATGGCCCCAACTCATGATTACGCAAAACTCTCCAAGCAAATCCACACTGATTCTTCAGTGGATTTCAAAGGCATGATCAAACAGGGTGTCGATGAAGCCCTGGTCAAAAAGATAGCTGAGAAACTGGAGAAGTCCGGCCTAAAGTACTTCTTGTCGATGCATTTCACTCACACGTACTTGGAGGAGGTCTCTATGTTTTACGTAAACACAGAGGTGCAGGATGATGAAATCCGATCATCAGTCCACGGCAAGGTCATCAAACTCACTGCAAAAGACCTCGGTGAGCACTGTTTTTTGCCTGCGGAGGGATTGAAGGACATCGCTGAGAACGATGTCGACTTAGCTACTGCTTGGAAAGAAGTTGCCAAGCTGGAGTGTGCTGCGAAGATTGTGTATACAACCAAGAAGAAATCTTTGAAGGATGACTACCATAAGCTGATGGACGTCATTTCAAAGTGCATGAACATGAAGTTTGGAAGCTTCAATCAACTGTCCAAGACTAAGCGGATAGCGATGGATGCGATCATGCAATAGAAGAAAGTCAACTGGGCTGAGTTTGTTTTCAGCCGAATCGCTGAGATGTCTTTGAGCAGTCCTACAAGGAGGATGGGACCTTTGGTCATTCCTTGGGTTATGGCCTGTGATTGGCCATCGATGGAGGCAAAGGGCATTGCTCTCGCCATGGCAAGTCCTTTCATGCCAACAAGCGGATGTTCAAGGCGAACCTCTCCTACGGAGCCCGAAAAAGCTCATGCGAGAAAGGCGATACTAGTGAGGGGAATCGGTGATCCCGAAGACAAACAGACCTCTCGGCTCTCTCTCCAAAGCCATATCCAAGAAGAGAGTTGCGATATCCAAGCCTACCCCGTCCCCTGACCAAATCAAAGAAAGCACCTACTCCCGCATCCAAGTCCAAAGCTTCGCTGTGCCGTAGACACACTTTAAAGCCCGAGAGATAGAGGAGGAACCCCAAATTCCCTCCCTTATCGTAAAGAAGAGAGATCGCTAAGTCAAGAAAGCGCAAAACGCCTCTAAGAAAGGAGAAAAGGCCTTCACTATCGAAGAGCCTACGGAGGTGGAACCTGAGATCCAGCTGGTTCCCACCAAAAGAAGACGACTGGATAAGCGTTCTGAGCTTGAGAAGACAATTTGAATCCGTACCAGACCAGAGAAGAAGGAGATCACGATGCTCAGGAGGAGCAGTCTCCAGAAGTTGTTAACGAGCCTGAAAAGACTGTTGATGTTGATCGTGACAGAGAATCAAGTTGAAGACCCAGTGTCACGGCAAACAGCTGAGGAAATGGAAGCAGCTGAGACAACAAGACCTTTGAAAGAACAGGTTGTCTCACCTCCTCGGACAGACGCTGCTGAGTCTGAGGAGGAGTAAGGTCCTTTAGCCCCCATTCAGGAGACCGGAGAAGAAGGCGATGATGATGATGATGATCTAATCATGTACTCTCCCGTCTACCCTGACATTCAGACAAGATTAAGAGAATGGAAGGCTTGGAAGTTGGACTATTCAAGGGGTCAGTTTGCTCATCCAGAATTCATAGAGGAGGAGGAGGAATTTCTTAGGTTCCTTGGTCATGTCTCTGTCCGAGACGCCCTCGATGAAAAGAGCTGTATGGAAACCCTCCGTCTTATTAAGGATAAGGAGAAGGAGAAAGATGAAGAGCAAGCTCGAGCCTTGGAGAAATCCAAGATGTGTGTATTCACAGGGACTAATTAGCATACACATGAGCACCTTCATGAGTACACTGAAAGTGATGAAGATATGGATCCAGCTGTTGCAGTAGAGAAGTCAGAGATGCAACAGGCTTTGCAAGAATCCCGAGCCATGCACGAAATGACTCTAAGAGAAGGTCCAGGAGAGTCCTCCCAAGCTCTTCTACAGACTGATCCTTTGGGAGTGGCGCAGTTGATTGCGATGGACATAGCTGCAACCACATCCCCCGTGCACTCAACAGATGGCTCGCAGGGAATTGGCAATGAAGCTAGGAATTCGGGCACCCAAGCCAAGCCAACCCATGAAGAAGGTGTTAACACACCTGCCCCTGCAGCTCAACACTCAGAGGGAACAGAAGCCGTGTCTCAGGAGCAGAGTGACCCCACTATCATTCACTCACCTGGTGTGCCAGTTGAGGGGGAAACTCTCTCCACCACAGCAGGGTTGGAGGTTGCTGTGGGAGATAAATCAATGCAGTTAGGAGGCTAAGTTGAGAAAAACACATAAGAGCAGAGTGGCATTAACGACGCTCAAATAGTTAAGTCTGTTTCAGCTGAGATGTCAGCTGCATTGAAGGCCGACGACGCTGCAGACGCAGCTGAGGCAAAGGATGGTGAAGCCCTGGGAGTCAACACTCTGGGCTCTGAAAGTGCAATCCAAGGAGTTGAGACTCCGATGGATGCCATGCTCCAAGACCCTAAGACAACTGCGTCTATCGAAGGGATAGTAGAAGACCCTAAGACAGTTGAGACTGTCGAAGGGAATGTAGAAGGCCCTGCAGCAGTTGAGACTGCTGGGGGCATTGAAGGCCTTAGGTAGGTTGAGACTTCCCTGGGTAAAGATGGAGGTGATAAGAGCATTCCTCAAATTGAAGGTGCTGCCGCAGAAGAGGTGATTGGTGCCCTTCATGACTCCCAAGAAAATATTGACACATCATTTCTGGGATCAGAGGATGAAGTTAAGTCCACCCAGCATGAAGATCCAATAATGGACCCAGCTGAAGATGTTCTGCAACATCAGAGCCAAGTCAGTGACAAGACGGCTCGAATGAGGTTCAATTTCAATGATGAGCCATCTCCAAAGGTCTCATCATCCTCCGATGACGCTGATGATACAGCTGAGGACAAGGTTATTCATTTAGAAGAAAACACTGAGACCGAAGAAGTTGTTAAGACAGCTGAAGCTCAGACAGCTGAGCAAACATCTACCAATGCTCCAGCTGCGAAAGAGTTAGTTGCGCAGGCTTCCACAGCTGCAGTAGTAACGACTCCTACAGCTCCATCACAGCTGTGACATCTGCCGATGACGCTACCGCAGATGAGGCACAGAGAGCTGGTTCTACTCATCAAGAACAAGGGAAGGCTCCACAGGAAAAAGACTCGGGGATCCCATTTGTTTGAGATGATGTTTTTGAAGAAGAGTTTCCCTTCACCGTTGAATTGCCAGACTTAGAAGCTGAATCTGCCAGAGACTTAAGTAAATATACAGTGCAGGAAGAGCCCGTCATCCCCTCGGATACGATTGTTCCAATGGACTTTGATTTTGATGCAGAATGGCCAGCAGCCGAGTCTGCCTTAGCAACTGAGTTTCGTAAAGCCTTCAAGACTATCTGCGAGGAGATTGAGAAGATGGAACGCCACCAAGCATATTTGGATCTCAGACTGGACAATCGGGATGCCACTCTCTCAGCTAATTTAAGAGGGATTTTTATTTGAATTCGGGAATGGGTTGCGCAGCAGACAACTATGAGATCTGAGCATGTCCGTCACTTCAAAGCCTTATTTGCGAAATTGCTATTGTGGAGTGCGGACAATTAAATGTATCAACAACAAATGAAGGAGTATATGGTTAGGATGGAATCCTCCCACAAGTCGGATATGGAGTTGCTACAACATTTTCATAAGACTGAGATTGCCTGACTCAAGAATAATATGAATGAAAAATTCAGACTTCTCATGGCTGAAATGAAGATTGTGACAGCTGAGTCGAAGGCAACCCGCTCAGAATTTCGTAAGGCGTATGATGCAATATACTCCAAGCACAACTCAATGAACAGCCGACTAGATTTCATCCTCAGTGGATTATTCCCTGGGATACCTCTCTCTTTTGGTGATGATGCGAAAAAGGGGGAAGAGGAGTCCCTTAAGGGATTGAAGGAAGAAGTAATGAAAGGAGGTGACAAAGCTGAGGGGGAAGGAAGTTCCAAAAATCTTCTTTTGAAAATGATGTACGCTGAAACCCCACAGCTGGGTGAAATCACTGTCTCCATTCTCAGCAAGCTACCTGTAAACCTTCCTATCGAGAAAGCTGCAGTGGCCATGGCAGACAAAAGAAAGGCCATTGAGGCTGCATTTGAGGAGGTAGCTGAAAAACAAGAAGCTCGCATTCAAGAGATAATGAAGCAATATGGTGGTCCACCAGCCGGGAAGGCTGCGATTCAACCCCCAAGAGAAATTGTCATGCCTGATGATGGATCTAAGCCCAGATCAGTGGAGGAATTCAAGACTCTAGAATCAGAAGGCTACTTTAAAGGAATGACTCTGCCTCAAGCCTGGGATTTGTAAAACGGAGGGATGACCCTGCTGCTAGGCGAGCATATGAAAAGAAGAAAAGAGAATAAGAAGAGAAGAAGAGAAAGAGAGCTGATGATGAGGACAGAAAAAGAGCTGAAGAAAAGAGAGGAAGGAAGCAGCAAAGGCGTTGAAGTGTGCTGCGAACCCCTTCATGTATTTTGATGTAAATACATTTCAATGTAAGTCTTCTGTAATAAGCTCTGTAAATTTTCTTGTAACTTAGCTTAGATACACTGTACTGATGTGTTTGTATAGAGCTCTCTATAGGAAAATTTCTGATACCATATGTAAACAGCTTTGTAAAGGACAAGAATGCTATGATGAATAAAATGATTCATTCAAGCATACATTCTTTGTTACTGCACTGCTTGTATATCTTTTTGTTGTTTACTTATTTAATGTTTTAAGTTTTGGCATCATCAAAAAGGGGAAAATTGTTAGGAAATTTATTTGATAGATTTTGATGATACCATGTAAAACTTAAACTAGGAAGTTGACACCCCATTTTCCTTGAATTTGTATTGTAATAGACAGCTGGAGTTTGAAAAAAGGCTTTAGTCAAGTCGGATATGTCAAAGATTACAAAAAGTCAACTGCGGACTATGAGAAGACTCTATTGTGTGTCAGCTGAGTAAGGCCATGAAGGAAGACAAGGACTCAACTGAAGGAGAGTCAGCTGAGGAACAGCTGTGAGAAGTGTCAGTCAAGTCAACGCAAGAAGCCAAGTCTAAAAGTTGAAGTGACAATTGAGTCAATTCAATGATTGGAGCAGACTCAAGTCACTTGGGGTAAAGGCAGTAGCCAAGTCAAGACAACTGACTTAGATCCGTCGATTAAAATCAAGAATATTACTTCATTTAGTAATATGACAAGCTGCCAGGTCTAAAATGTTTGGCCCTGAATTGTGCAAAAGGAATAAGCCAATGGGAGACACTGCACCTTGTGTCAGACACCTGCAAACACTGAAATGCCATTAATACGAGGAAAGGTCAAGATCACCAAGACTGCAGACCAAGAAAAGACAAGCCAACGAACACAATGTGACATTTGAAATTAGCATGTCTCTTCAACGGGCAAAATTTCAAATGGGCACTATAAAAGGCTGAGGAAGCTATTGAGAAGAGGTTACCTTGACTACCTGAACCACGAACGAGCAAGCAATACTCAAGCATTTTAACCTGCAAATTCTCAAAGCTTAACAAGATATTCCTCAAGTCTGAAACTCGAAGCAACTCGATCCAACACTCACTGTGAAGGAAAGATAACTTCAAACTGTTGAAGAGGAAAACATTTGAAAACAAAAAGGGGTCTACTTTAGGATTGTAGAAAGGTTCAAGGTCGAACCAGACATCAAGTTTGTTGGAGGGCTTCGTGATCAAATCCAAGAACTTGAAGAAGTGAGCTGTAATAGCCGTGCAAAGTGCCTCGTGAAGAAGGCGAGTCACGGAAGCCACCGTGTGTGATCAAGCGTCGTCTCCCGGATCGATAATCGCTTTGTAAACTGATCTGTTACATAGTGGATTCCTCCAGGAGTTAGAGAAGAGAGAATTAGAAGAATTACCCCATCTTCAAACCTCTATAAAATATTTATGTCATTTACTTTCAGCAAATTTACTTTCCTGCATATTTACTTTATATCTGCTCTTAGTATTTTATTTGCTATCCAACTGATAAATAACCAAGTGCTAAAAATCAAGTGTTAAAAACAAGCTTAAAACAAATCAAAGGGTGTTAAGTCTTCCGCTGTTACAAACCAAACCAGCCAAGTTAAGTATTTGGCTTAAGCAGGCTAGTTATACTATCAACAGCTCTATCGAGTCTGTTGAGTGGGTAACTTAGCTGAAAAGCCAACTTAGCTGTCCCTCAAGGACACAACTGTTTGAGCCAACTCTGTTGAATATTTTTAAAGGACTAAAATCAAAAATTTGGTAAGGTTTATTCAATCCCCCTTCTAAACCTTACACCACACCCCTTGGGACCTACAAACGAGAAATACCGAACCACTTGAGTTAATTCATACAGATGTGTGTGCTTTAAAACTTGTGCAAACTCAACGTGAGAAAAATTACTTTATAACATTCATTGGCAATTGCACAAGATATTGTTATGTTTATCTTTTGAAGAGCAAAGATTAAGCTTTAGTAACTTTTAAAACTTATAAGAATGAAATTGAAAATCAGCTTAATTTGAAAATTAAGATGATTTGCAGTGATAGAGGCGGAGAGTATGTTGCTCCATCTGAAGAATTCTTCTTGGAAGCGGGTATAATTAATCAAACAACAACTCCCTACTCACCTCAATCAAATGGTGTTGCAGAATGCAAAAATCGTACTCTTAAAGAGATGATGAATGCAATGTTGATAAGTTCTGGCTTACCCCAAAACTTGTGGAGGGTCTATTCTTTTTGCAAACTACATTCTTAATAAGATCCCACACAAAGGTAAAAATGAAACTCCATATGAGTTATGGAAATGATAGAATCGTCATATAAATACCTTAAAGTGTGGTGGTGTTTGGTTAAAGTTGAAGTACCTAAGCCAAAACAAGTTAGAATCGGTCATAAAACGATTGATTGCATTTTCATTGGATATGTGTTTGGTTAAAGTTGAAGTACCTAAGCCAAAACAAGTTAGAATCGGTCATAAAACGATTGATTGCATTTTCATTGGATATGCAAACAATAGTAGTGCGTATTGCTTTTTAGTGCACAAGTCAGTAATTCCCGATATAAATGATGGAATGATCATAGAATCAAGATATTGTATTCTTCGAGAATATTTTTCCTAACGAAGACAGGAAAGAAGAAAGTTCTAACAATAGAACTTATGAAACTGCAGGTTTACCTCAAAGTGATGAAGAGAAATTAAGACGCATTAAAAGGAAAAAAGTAGCTAGAACTATTCAAGAAGCTTCGTGTAGTCCAAAAGCTCCTCTTTGGAAAGAAGTTATCAACAATGAAATAGATTCCATCTTGCACAATAATACTTGGGAGTTGGATGATCTCCCTCTAGGATGCAAACCTTTAGGATGTAAGTGGATTCTTAAAAGAAAGTACAAAGCAGATGGATCTATAAATAAGTACAAAGCCCGGTTGGTAGCCAAAGGGTTTAAACAAAAGGAATGATATGACTTTTCGATAAATATTCTCCTATTACAATGATCACGTCCATTCATATCCTCATTTCTATTGCAGCTTTGCATAACCTTGAGATACATCAAATGGATGTGAAGACTGCCTTCTTGAATGGTGATCTTGAAGATGATATATATATGGAACAACCCGAAGGGTTCGTTGCACCTGGACAAGAGAGAAAGGTGTGTAAACTTGTTAAGCCACTTTATGGACTAAAACATGCACCTAAGCAATGGCACGAAAGTTTGACACAATTATGTTGTCAAATGGTTTCAAAATTAACGAATGTGACAAGTTTGTCTACATTAAAGATACAACTGATGTCATTATCTGCCTTTATGTAGATGATATGTTGATCAAGGGTAGTAGTCATGATTTAATCATGAATATTAAGAACGTGTTAAAGAAGAACTTTGACATGAAAGATATGGGATTATGTGATGTTATATTAGGGATTAAAATCTCTGGAACTTCAGATGGAATAGTTAAGGTATACCATGAATAGTGGAATACTTTATACGAGATATCCATCAATATTAGAAGGATATTGTGATGCAAATTGGATAACAAACACAAAAGACTCCAAGGCCATGAGTAGTTATGTATTTACGATAGGCGGAGGAGCGGTGTCATGGAAATTTTCTAAACAAACGTGTACAACTCGATCCACTATGGAATCCGAGTTTATTATTTTAGATAAAGCTGGAGAAGAAGTTGAATGGCTTAGAAATTTTGTAGAAGATATTCCTTGTTAGAATAAACCAATGTATGTTGTGTTGATACATTGTGATAGTCAATCAATAATCGGAAGAGCACAAAGTAGTATGTATAATAGTAAGTCTAGACATATTCATCAAAGACATAATACCATTAGACAATTGATCTTGAATGGTGTTATTTTGGTTGACTATGTGAAGTCAAAGGAAAACCTAGAGGATATGCTAACTAAAGGTATAAATCGAGATCAAATGTACAAGTTGTTAAGGGGAATGGGTTTAAAATCCACAAAATAAGAATGTTCATAGCGGTAACCCAACCTTGTGAATTGGATATCACAAGGCCTTGGTTCAATGGGATAACTAAGTTCTGAATGTTTAGCTGAACACTTGGAACCTGTTTCAGCTCATTCCCAGAATATCCAAGTGAAAAACCCTGCAGAGTGTGGTGAGGTTAAGTCTATCTTTTAATGATTCCTATACCTAAAAGGTGGTGTATGGTAGGATACTCTTTATAGGAGATCACTTATGTAAGTGAGAAGTATTGGCCAATTCTACCTGTAACACTTATGAATTTAAGATATGATCTAGAGCCGAAATGGACACAACGTGAGAACAAAACATGTTAGAACTGTTATTGTGTAAGTATTGTTATCTTAGTCTACACAAAAGACTAAATAGTTCAAGACATCATGTCACTAAGCAACTAGTAAATCCGATAGTACTTTACTAAGGAAGGTTCAAAGCCACAAGCTACCTATCCCAATGCAATACTGGTTCCTTGGAACTTTCGAATAAGTCTGCATACATGCATGCATTAATGTTCATTCATGTGGGGAATTGTTGGAAACCGGTTTAGTAAAAATGAGGTTTGACCTGATTTTAACCAATTATTTAAGTGGGATCATTTATTAGTTATGTATAATAAATGATATAATCGTAATCTACACCGCGGGTAGATGAATTTAGCATTTTGAATTTCTCAAAACCAATTTCGGGTGAATGAGAAATTAATGCATAAAGTTAGCCACTTAAATGCCTTTTTATATTTAGAATACAAAATGGTGGGAATATGGAAAGCCATATCCCATATAGAAAGCATATTAAATGCTTGACTAGTTTATATAGAACTTCACCACTAATAAGGAGTAATCATGTGGAGCTCCTTATGGTACACCCCAGTGGACCGAGACAATTTTGACTAGCCTTTGGCTAGCTCAAATAGCACCAAGGATGGTGCGTAGCATCGTTCGAGCCCAAGCCGAAGCCGGGCCCCCGGACATTGCACATAGTCACATTGGGCGCTTTAGAGGCGCACTCTGCACTTCGCATGTATGCATCGTCCCGAGGAGCCTTAAAGTTAATCAAACCAGGGTTCGGTCAGTGGCTCGCTGATGTGGCAGGACAGTTTAGGTGGCAGTGACTTGACAAACGTCGTCCAGATGGCGACACGTGGCACGCGGGCGGCGCTAAATAGACGCCCTGTTCGCTGACTGGACATGATATTCAGTGTGCATGGATGCGTGCTAAGGGGTGTGTACCTTCGGTTGGATGCGATCTAGACCATCAGATCGCCACTGTTGATCATAGGACGCGGTCTGACATTCCTAGTCGATCCGAACCAGGGATTGCACCCAGTCTGAAGGGGCACCCGAAGTTCTATAAATACTAGTCCCCTAGAACTCTATTTTACACTACAAAAATCAGCATTCTAGCATAGATTTTCACCTCATCCTTTCTGTAGTTTTTCGATAGTTCTGAAATTAAGTTTGACTTTTGCAAGTTCGGCTAAGTCAAACTTGAAAGTCATTGTATCTTAGAGACGATTGCCGAGAATCATTAGCACTTTTGTATGTGGCAATTTCGTCTTGCGGATAGAGAATCTAATTATCGCCTCGGCTTATAAATTCAAACTCACTTTCAGTTCGACAGAGTAGAATTTTTATGCTAAAGTTTCTATTGAAGTTTTACCATTTATCCTGAAAAACAAACGTTCATTGATCCTTAACCACCTTGTGTGGAAGCAAATATATTTTAAGGAAATTGCGCTTGCATAGGCCTTAGTTCAGTTTCAGTTTTTCTACCCCTATTCTCTAGGTATCTTAACCATAAGTTCCAACAATTTTTATATTGTTAACCTCAAAAATAATAGGGCGGTGCTATTTGCACCCTAATATTTGATTAATACACCCTACTCTCAATATTTACAAAAATGCCATGAGTTAAAAAGACTATGATACCCTTAATAAAATAAAACATTGTAAATACACTCCTTAAATCTCTAAATACATCCCCTATGTTTTTTAATCTTATATTCTTCTTCCTTACACCATCTCTCATTATTCTTCTCTCTACAAAAATTTTCCAAAAAAAAATCCAAAACCCTAATTTTGCTACAAATATGGACCTGAATGAATTCATCGACACTAATAATGTAAGAATCTTAATACTATATTGCTTTAAGTATCATACTTTTCCAATTTTTCATGTTTTTTCCATTCAAAATTTCAACTGGATTGCGCACCGCACGCACAAAATTTGTCATGGCACGATCATGCTAATTTTCTACATGGCACGATCAAAACAATGAGACACGATTGTGCCTCAAAATTTTCAAAAAAAAAAACTGTTCGTGCCTTGAAAAATACTAGGCACGATCGTGCCCCATTTTTAGAGGAGGCACGATCGTGCCTCGAATATTTCAAAAAAAAAAAGAAAAACCTGTCCGTGCCTTGAAAATTACTAGGCACGACCGTGCCCCATTTTTAGAGGAGGCACGATCGTGCCTCAAATTTAAAAAAAAAAATGGTTCGTGCCTTAACAAACATAACCGATCGTGCCTCATTTTTCCATGCCTCATTTCCTTTCAATGCTCAGTAATGTATCTTACATTACAAATTCGTGTCTCAGTAATGTCTTTTTTTTTTGAAAACCAAAGGTAAATATATCATTAAACAAGCAGATCGAACTGCAAAGCATTACAAAAGAAGAGATGAGGTATATATCTCCATTCTTTGACATCAGACATAGAATTTGTTGCTCTAGCTAACGCGTTGGCAACATCATTTGTTGATCTCCTAACAAAGACACAAGACACATTCCTCATACTACAAAGAAGATTCTTACAGACACTAGTTACTTCACTAAAATAGGAATCATCTAACACCTTTCCTCTCAAAGCTTTAATGAGTAACATAGAATCAGTTTCCACAAGGATTTGAGCATCTTCCCAATTCTGTTTTAACCAGCTGAGAACCTCTCTTAGCCCTATTGCTTCTGCAACCTCTGGCACAATCTGACTCCTCATACCACCATGTATTGCTGCTAAAAATTTGCATTCACTGTCTCTTAAAACTCCTCCATCCAATCATGTCTAAGTCAATAAATATAGCTGCATCCACGTTACATTCGAGATAACCAAAATTTGGTTTAGTCCATCGCACAACACCATCATCCGGACAAAGAAACCAATCTGCAACCTCTGTAACTTGTGCATGCTGCCACTGAATTAGAACTGAACTGGCATAGTTTAACACTTGAGCAGGTGATCTTAATATTTGTTTCCAAATAATATCATTCATGTTACTCCATAAAGCTCATAACAACATGACGATCTGGTTTTTAACATCTGTAGAAGCTGTCACCCATAGCTTATTCAAACAAGAGAGAAAAGAGAGAGGTTCCTCTAACACACAACACAAGGACATTGACCTCGAGCAGCTCTTAGCAAAAGGGCAAAAAAATAACACATGGGCAATATTTTCTACACCACTATTATTGCAAAGGCACGATCGCGCCTAATATTTCAAAAAAGAAATCCCATTCGTACCTCCAAGAAAACTCATTTCGAAATCCTTCAATTTTTCAACAACAATTTCGACTAAATACCCATTTCAACAATAATTCGAAGAACCCAACCCCTAAAACATTTAAGAAAACAAAAATACCCAATTTTTGGACTATACATCTCCATTAGGTGCGGCCGCCGGTGAGGCACCGCCGCCTCCTCCTCCGCCCCATTTCTTCTACGACTCTTTCTCCTCCTAAAGTATGTCAACATCTTTTTGAAGAGATTGGGGTATGAGATTTGGGGTGAATGAAGAGAAATGAGAGGGGAAATGAGATGTGGGGTATAAGAATTTTGTGGGGTGTATGTTAAGTTATGGTTTTTTTGTTTGGAGGTAAAATTGGAAATATAGGTGGCGTGTATTAAGTAATTAGAAGGGCTTGTAAAATAGGGGTGTAGTGTATGCATAAATGGGGTGTATTAATCAAATATTGGGGGTGCAAATAGCGCCACCCAAATAGTATTTGAAAGTGTTGTGATATCTTATCGTAATTTTACATTAGAAGATTGTTTATTACAAAAAAAGAAAAAAGAAAAAAATATTTTGAATATGCTAAAGAAAAAACTGAACTATTAATTTAGATTAAATAACCATTTAAATATTCTATTATTTATTGATATTGGAATTCAATATATACATAGTTTTTCTTTTTTTTATTCCTGTTTTGATATTGAGACATCCATATATGTATTCGAAGGTTGGCACGTCGGCATGTTAGAATTAAATAATATCGCGGTTTTTTCTGCTGAGTAACATGCCAATGAAAGCTGCAAAAATTGACGGTGGGCATGGATTACTGATCCTGGTCTCTAGATGTAGACTTGTTCTCAATTATTTTAAATTAATAATAATATAGTAAGCTTATTTGACTTAATTAGAGTTTTTTCTTTGACAGAGACTTAATTAGAGTTAAATACAAGTAAATGCCACTTCGTAACCATATATTTGAGTATTTTTGGCAATTACAATTTAAAAATAATATAAGAATATGTTGTTCTCTTAAATTATATACATTACAATATTTTCAACCTTTGATTTTTCTTCATTCAGAAATTAAATAAAACAAATTTGAGTATATTTTATTTGTTATTGTTATTAGTGGTGAATTCACGATAAATGATAGTAATTATGAGCATGCATTTTCTTTCTAAGATCGATATTATTTGAAACAAATGGATTACTATTTGTTGTATGTGCACTGTCCGCAATTGATTATAATATAAAAAATTATAAGAACCCTTTTGCATAGTTTCTTAGCAACAAAGAGGAGAGAAAAGAAGCCGGGAAAAGACACTGTACGAATAAATTTTCTATAAAAAAGTTGATATGAAAATGGCTTATGAGTTATGGCTATGAGAGGTAGAGCTGCAAATAAACCAAGCTGCTCGTGAGTTTTTCGGAGCTGGATTCGATAAAAGCTCGTTCGAGTTCGTTTAATGAGGCTCGTTAAAATAAACGAACCAAACTCAAACTTAAAGATATTCGGTTCGTTAGCTCGTGAACAGGCTCTTTAATAAGCTCGTGAATAGGTTCGATAGTAAGCTCGTATAAATTAAACTAATAATTTGACTTTAATATTAATTTTTGGTATTTTTTTACTTATGATAATTTCAATAAATTTATTTGTTTGAATAAAATTATAAGTTTAATAAATATATTATGCGTTTTAGATATATATAATTTTATTTTTGTAATAAATTGATGAATAACTTAATTTATAATTAATATTTACTAAGCTCGTTTAAGGTCGATTAAGCTCGATAAAGTTCGTGAGCCATCAATATGTTCGATAAATGCAGGCTCGAGTTTGACTCGATAATAAACGAGCCAAACTCAAACACTTAAAAGCTCGGCTCGGTTCGGTTCAATTGCAGCCCTAATGGGAGGTAAAATCAACTCTATATAGAAAGTAAAAAAATAAATATGACACATGTCATCATCTCATTATTTTGATATATGTGTCAAATTTTCATTCTCCCAATTCCATATGCGGGTTCATATTTATCCATATGAAAACCCTATATTATATATAATTTCCATATTAAACTTATGTATAATCTAAAAGATAATAAATAATTCAAAATTCAAGAATTTTATCTATACAATCTATATTTCATAAATCAAAGATTTTGGGTAAATATAATCCAAAAACCAAAGCTTCTATCTATACAATCTAAACAATCTATCTATATAATCTAAAAAGTAAACTACTCTAAAAATGAAAGATATATATTAGATACTTTTGATTAATAAAATTAACACAATTAACCAAATTATTTTTTAAACTCCAAAAAGTTAAATATCAGTCATTGCAATATACATTAATTTGTGAAACACTAATGTAAAAAAGTTGTAACAATGTAATTAAGAATTGAAAAATTACGTTATTTCAACAAGCCAAAATATAAAAAAAATTAAAAAATAGCTCAAATTTAATAATAACACACGGGTGAGAGCTCGTGTGAGGTTGAGTTCACGTTCAAAATAATGTTTAAGGAAGTGTGTGCAATAAATTATGCTTGTAGAGAAGTGTTAAATTTTATTTTATAAAGAATAAAAGTAAAATAATTGAAAATTGGAAAAAGTACAGTGAACCTCGTTAATTTAATACTCGATTAATTAATAATCTCGCTTAAATAATATTTTTGGTCGGTCCTCACTCAGAGACAACGCGCTTAGTTAATAATTCGCTAAATTTATAAAATAATATGTATACGAGAATTCATATAGATCACATGCTTTATATAAATTAATAATTCATTAATATATGGTGCATTTATGACAAATCTATGAATTTGCTCAAATTGATGTCATAATGAATCTTATCTCTGACTTTTGTTACGGTAGTAAGAACTTTTAGTGTGGTTTTCTCGTAGGTCGTCAACAAAAAGTCATGCAATGTCTGACCATTGAGCTTATTCATTATGATGAAGGAAATCTATGGTAGAATTATTATTTTCAACATTTTATTTCGCATGTCGCTTTATATTATTCGCTCGCTAGTCAACAACTCTGCAGTGTTAACATCCCTACAATATAATAATACTCACATTACAATGTTGAATCCTTTGATATTTTATTTGGTGGCAATAAAAATAATACAATAATATAATTTTCAATTCTTCAATAGTTTTTAAAGGAGCATGACAATTATCCACAAATAAAAAAACTTTTCTACAAGTCATATTATATAAATTAATAGATTGTTTTTATCGATTATTTAATATCTCGCCAAATTAGTAAATTAACATTCCCAAAGTTATTAGTTTATAAAGGTTTAATGTTTAGGAGAGAGGGAAAAGAGTAAAGACAATTAAAGTTCAAGTATTTGGAAAAAAGTTAATTAAAAAAAAAACTTAGCGTAGCAAAATGACCCAACCCATTCACTACCAAAAAAAGAAAAAAAAAACTTCAAGTTTACCGATAGAAATGATTTTGTCACTAACTTTTACAGTTATTACAAAATACCGATAGAACAAAAATTATTGTTTTCCCCCAAACTGTATCGACAAATCACCAACATTTTTTAAATTCACCGACAAAAATATTACAGGTATTTACCAATAGTTTTAGTTTTGTTGATAAATATTTACCTACAATGATTTACCTATACACTTACTGTTGTATTAATACTTACCTACAATGATTTACCAATAGTTTTAGTTTTTATGTAGGTAAATTAGTTTTTCTTGTAGTGATTGATTTTGAATTGAACACACAATTTGGCCAGAAAGAGACATTAATAAGTTTTATTTTCTTCCAAATATTTTTGGGGAAATTACATGGAATACTGTAGGTCCCAAGGGGTGTAAGTGTAAGGTTTAGAAGGGGGGGTTGAATAAACCTTACCAAATTTTCGATTTAGTCCTTTTAAATATGCAGAGTTGATACTACACAGTTGTGTCCTTGATGGACAATCAACTTAGCTACTCAAGTAGAGTTAATCTCTCAACATGACTCAATCGAAATTTGTTGATGGAGTAACTCAAATTGTTGGCTCTAAATTAACTCAATGTGGTTTTGTTTTTCGTGGAAGACTTAACACCCTTAAGTTTGATTAAGCAAGAGTTTAGTGCTTGGTTTAGTACTTATGAATTATCAAGTGGATAGCAAATTTATCGTGAGATATAAGCGATTAAAAATGCGAGGAATTAAAGTCTTTGAAATGTAAATGACACATAAAATTTTTATAGAGGTTCGAAGATGGGGTAAATATTCTACTCCTCTCTTCTCCAACTCTGGAGGAATCCACTAGGTAATGATCGATTTACAAAGTGGTAACATCCGGATACAAGTCTTGATCACACACTAACTTGATCCTTTGGGACTCGATCCTGAGACGCCTTGATCACTCGGTGGCTTCTCGTGCGACTCAACTTCTTCACAGGCGGCGCTTGCTACTCTGACTCACTTGCTCAAGCTCTTTGGATTTGATCACGAAGCCCTCCAAAAGCTTAAGACTTGGTTCGACCTTGAACCTTCCTACAATCCTTCGTGGAATGTAGACCCTTTTCTTCAAAAGTTTCCTCTTCAACTGATTGAAGTTCTCTTTCCTTCACGGGTTAGTGTTGGATTGATGTACTTCGTAATGTAGGCTTGAGGATTAATCTAGAATGATTTGAGAGTATTTCGGTTATAATTTTAATTGATTTCTTGAATGTTCGTGGTTCAGGTTACCTTCTCTCGTAGTCATTCCTCGGCCTTTTATAGTAATGTTTCAAAAATTTGCCCGTTGAAGAGATAGGCTTATTTTTAAAGTCACTTGCGATCGTTGGCTTGTCTTGTTGCGATCCTTGGAATTGCCATTTCCTCGGATGAATTGTTCTTTCACCTTTTGAGTTCGACACGGTGTAGTGATTCCCATTGGTTCATTTCATTTGCACGCTTCGGGACCGAGCACTTCAAGAAAGGTGGTATGGAGATATTACTTGTTTAAGTAAATCTCTTGATTTACGTACGCGGATCTTTTCTGATTATCTCGACTTGACCGCATTTCTTTGCTTTCCCCAGGTGACTTAGAGTCGACTTCCAATCATGGATGACTCTTTTCCATCACTTCAACTTGAGACTTGGCTTTTCTCGAGTTGACTTGACCGATACTCCACTTAGTCTGCATTTCACCGATTCTTGATAGAGTTCCCGTCTACTCTTCTTTGCCATACTCAAATGTCTCACAACAGAGTCTTCCTTCCATCTTGATTGTCTTCTTGCATGTTAGGGCGTAGGTGACTTAACTTAGCTTGGCCAAATCTAATTGTTACAATGCATTTTGACACAAGAATTGGGGTGCCAACTTCCTATTCTAAGTTTTACATGGCATTCATCAAAATCTAAACAATAAATTTCCTAACAATTTCCCCCTTTTTGATGATGCCAAAACTTAAATCATTCAAAAATGCAAACAACAAAGATACATACAGAGATAGTGTATTGACATATAATGTATGCGCAGAATCAATCCTTTTATTGATCATAACATTCTTGTTCTTTTACACAACTGTTTACAGGGTGTATCAGAGCACATATTTTTCTACAAAAGAATAAAGAATTTGTAGCTTTATTATAGAAGACTTACATTGTATGTATTTACATAATAAAATACACGAAGGGTTGACAAAGAACACTTCATCTTCTTTTTGTCTCCTTCTTTTCATCTTGTTCAACATCTTCTTCTCTTCTTCTCTTTTTCTCGTCGTCAGCTGCTTTCTTTTTCTTTTCATATGCCTTCCTGGCAACTTCATCTCTTCTTATTCTTTCCTGTCTTTCCTCCCATAGCTGAGTTTGTCTCTTGTTTTCTTCTTCTAATCTTTTTGCATACTCAGGCGTTACTTTTAGCCACTTGCAAATTTGCCACTTGGTCAAGCCCGGCCAAAGATCCCTCCTTTCTTTCCCGGATCTACGTATTCAATATTCTTGGGCGAGAGGCCTGGTCCAAGCTTCTTCCTCCACCATCGCTTCTTCCTCTACCTCTCGGTGTGTATTGTCTTGGGTCTTCTTCTTTCCAAATGAGTGACCCGGCGGAGTGACCAAAGTAGAGCGATCGGTAGTCTGCTGCTGTCGGCTTCTTCACATAACGTGAGACCCTTTTCCCAAGACAAGTCCCAAGCTTGAGCCATAGACATATTTGCAAAGTATCCCTCAAATTCGAAGCGTTTTAAATTCATCAATCGATCGTGGCTCTGTCCCGACATCCGAAATGGCATAAGTGTCTCTGCTCTTTGGAATGCCTCCGTGTTCTTTCAAGATGTTCATAACTCGGGCATCCATTCTTCCTTCCACTTCCTTCATCCCCGCTTCAATTGTTTTTCTCTTTTCGGCCATAGATACAGTGTTGGAGTGGCGAGAGTCACGGGAGTTTGTTTGCGATAATGTCACCGTGATGGAGACCTGTTGAGGGGTTTGTGCAATCATCAAGGTCATATCTTTTGATCCTTCCCCCTCAGATTTTCCTTTCTTCCTTTTTAACACTTCCTCACCGATTTTTCCTTCGCAGCTGCTTCCTTCCTTTTCAACTTCGGATCCCCCTTGTGCCTTTAGGTATCCCTCTTCCCCCTTTTTGGCATCATCAAAGGAGAGAGGAACGCCGAAATAGACTTGCAAGCGGGAAGTCAAGCCTGCGATAGTTGAGTTTTGTCTCGAGTCTGCTGCAGTATGCGGCTCAAATTGCACCGAGTAGCGTTGGACTCTGCAAAATCGGCTTCATCTCACCGTGAGAAGGCTGAATTTTGTATTCATGGTCTCTTCCAAACGTAGATCACTTTTGTTTTGCTCACGCAGCGAGCTTAACCTCGGCAATGTGAGCTTCATGCATGTGCTCAATATGTTCTCTCGGCTTCGTTTTGCATCGGCGTTTTCGACTCTCCACACCAAAGAACTTGTTGAACAATGTCCTCAAGTATCTCACTTGTTCCACACGCATTGTTTCTTCTTTGTTGCCACCATTCCCGATCCGATCATTATGCCTCTTAAATCGGCAGATGAGATTGGCATCTCTGTTGTCGATCGCATATCCATAAAGGCCTCGATGCCTCTCCATCCGTTCAATCTCGGCCGAATAATGCCTTGAATACTTAGCGGACTTGACCGATTCTTCCGTTGCGGTGATGGCCATGCAAAGATCAAAATCGTAATCACCGGAACAATGGTGCACGATTGAAAACGGAGGGGTCTGCGTAGGTAGCGTGCTTGTTCGTTTCGACTCTTCATGGAGTTCCGGTATCTCGGGAAAAAGGAAAAGATTCTACAAAGGATTCATCACCGCCAACTCGGATGCTGCTTCAATGATTAGCGGTGCACGTGAAGTTCTTTTGGGAATCGATCCTGCTGCAGGCTTGAGGAGCTTGCGCAGTGGACTCTCTGTTCAGTTGGTGGGTTTTGTTGTGAAGTGGTCCCGGTTCTTTGAGCCTCGGTTGTCTCAACAACCGTTGGTCTCAAATGATTTTTCCAATTGAGTAGACGGTCCTCGGCCTTATCGGTAAGCGTCATCGGACGATGATGAGGTTTCCATTGGTGGCTCATCATCAAAATTAAAGGTTTGACGAGTAGTCTTGGGATCGAGACTTGCTCGTGCTTGGAACATCCGCACCGAGTCTTTTGGATCATCACGGGGATGACTCGCTCTTCTTCTTCGCCTTCCGATCCCGGAAAGGTTACATCGGGATTATCCTGGGAATCATGAAGTGCGCTTATCTCCTTCTCGGATGGGTCGATGATAGCGGGAGGGATGTTCTCTACTTGACTTCTTTACCCCGAAGTCTCAACCTCCCGTGGCCTTCATTACCTCCAAAGGTCTCAAGCTGCGAGGCCTTGTCCTCCCTTTCGACGATGTCACTGTCTTAGGGTCTTCTAGCGGTGGCATCCATTGGAGTCTCAACCCCATGGATTGCACTTTCATCGCCGAAAGTGTTAACTCCCGGGCCGTTCCATCTCAGTGCCTCGATCGCCTCAAAGAAATATTATTAGCCTTCGAGCGATTGGCACCTTAGCCGAGACATCTCAATCGCCTCGAGCTTCGATGGCAACTTTGCTGTTCTTCTTGTGTTTGTATTTTCTCTACTTCACCTCCTTGATTCGTTGTGGAGTCATCTGCGCAGATCCTCCAACCTTGCTGCGAGTGGAGGGAGTTTCCCCACCGGTGGCGCACCACCGAGTGACTTGGAATGGGGTCACTCGTCTCCGGGCTCCCTACTGTTTCGATTGAATGTTCAGCCATTGGGGCGGTGGTAAAACACCTTCAATAGGGGTTGGCTCGACCGGGTCCCCACTATCCCGTTTCATCGCCAAGTCCCATATCGCCTTCTTCCGAGTGAGTTTGGGAAGTGGTGGCAAGAACAACATGGCGGCGATTTGTTTGAACCACTCCCATTGGATCAATTTCACCGTGTTTCGAGGACTCTCCTGGTCCCTCCATCGATCTTTGCTCGTGAAAGATTCTTGATTCGTGCAATGCTTGCTGCATTGCAACTCTTCGTGGGGCGTGACATTTTCCGGATCCTCATCACCGCGGAGAAGACATCAAGGAGAGGATGATGTGTGTGTTACGTGGTGCCAAGATAGGACAAATGCTTGCCTTCTCACGTGCCTTAGCTTCCTCTCGCTTGCTTTTCTTTCTCCTTGTCCTTGTAGATCTGCGGGATGTCTCGTGCGATTGTCTTCATCCAGATCTTTGGGATGCGTGGTCGATCGAGGAAGCTCAACGCCTCCTCTTCTTCTTCTATGAACTCGGGCCGTTGGAACTGTTCCTTGATCAACTCAATTTCCATTTCCTCCACTCTCATGCAGACGATTTTGGATGTCCGGGTAAGGTGGAGATAGGATCATTACATCACTATCCACTCTAGAAGGTTCTTCTTGTGCTTGGTGTGTGAACTACAACCGTGTGTCTTGAGTTGCCTCTGCGATCGCCTTCGACGAGACTTGGTCATTTCATCAACTACATCCGAGACTCTACTTCTCCGGCCAGATCTCCCAGATCTGCTCTGCTCTAGCCGAGTGGGTGACTCACCGGTTTCTCCACTCGGAGCGCTTGATAATTCGTCTTCGTCTCCTAGTTTGAACCGGAGGATTTACGGTTCGAGACGGTGTCCTCTCGAGTCTTGGGCGGCGGGGGCAGTCTTTGTGTCTTTTTTCGAGGAGCGGCCGTCGTGGCTTCTCGGTTCTCCTCTTTTTGACGATCGGAGAAGGTATTTGTGAGTCCTTCTCGACCGCTAGGGGCGGGAGACACGGGCTTTGGGCGGATGATGACTGCAGGGGCGGAGCATGTTTGTTTTTCTTTGCATAGGGCATCTTTTCTTAGCAACAAGCGGGCAGGGGCGGCTTTCTTCTTGGGTGGAGAGGAAGCAACCAGATCTTGGTCGTCACCGATTCCCCTCACTCGTGTCGCTCTCTTGGCGTAAGCTCTCTTCTCGTGCGCCTGAGAGGTTTGCTCGAACATCCTCTTGTTAACATGGAATGCCTTCCCATGTCTAAGAGGACTCCTTTCACCTCCATCATCGGCCAATTACTAGGCCATATCCTGGGATCCTCCAAATGTGCCATATTCCTTGAAGGATTTGTTCTCCACGTTAGAGCGGTCTGCTGTAGACAAACTCAACCCGGTTTATCTTCTTTTACTGCGATGATTGCAGCCATTTACAATCAGCTTTGCCTTTGACATTGGTCAAAGTCCAAATTTGATGTCGATACATTTGGCAACTATGTCCAACGACTTGTGGTAATCCTCCTTCAGATCTCTTGTTTGTTGTGTATACTATTTTATCAAAAAAGTCGGGTTTGGCTATTTCTTTCCAAGCATCGCCCAAGTTTACATCACCGTGAATCTCGATGCTCCTTCCTGGCAGTAGTGAGCAATGTTCACCAAATCCTTGCGAGAGATAGTCACCGCTTTAAAGTGAACAGATGACTTTATTTCTTCATCGTGAATCTCGGCATTCACGTAGAATTGTGCGACCTCCTCCACATATGTTATCGGATATTCTAACGCCGTAAACGGTTTCAAATGGATGTTTCCAACTTTTCACCGATTTTCTTCACTAGGGTGTCGGACCCTATTTCACCATTCCGTCGAAATCCACCGTAGAGCCGGTGTGGATTTGCTTTCCTAACTTGGTAAAGTCATAAGTTGGTGCCATTTTTCAGGATTATATCGAAGAAAAACTCGAAATTGATTTGAAGATAGATAGGGTTTCGAGAGAATTTTTGCCTTTGCTTTTGAGAGAAAGAAATGAACAGCTTTAGAAGTGTGAGAGAACGGACGAAAATGGTTTAAATATGGTTTATGAAAGGACGTGCGGGTGGTTTTTGAAATGTGATCGAAATCAACGGCTTAGATTTTGCACGCCTATTTAGCATTTAAAGTCTCGTATTTAATGCGGCGATTTATATCCAATTATAAGCTTGGTGTGCGGCTTTTATGTCCACATCATTATTATTATGACGTATTCCTTAAAACATTCCCGTTCACCAAAAACGATCGTTTTTGTCACTTTGCTCATAAGTGACTCGGCTTATCCCTTAGTTGTTTTTAACTCTACTTCTCACAGTTCTCTTGGTGACTCAAATATCACCGACTCGGTAGTCATTTTCTTCTTTCCGTCTGGTGATTTGCGTGTTCACTCTTTTTCACTTCTTGTGTACCATTTCTTTTCTTTGAGTCTTCTCAAAGTTAACTCACTCAATTAACCCTAACTCATGTTTGAGTTCTTCAAATCTTGATTCACATAATGGTTTTGTGAAGATGTCAGCTAGTTGTTTATCAGTTGAGATATATTTCAAGATGATGTTCTTCTTTTCAACGTGATCTCTTATGAAATGATATCTGACATCAATATGCTTTGTTCTTGAGTGCAACACAGATTTTGAGTGATTGCTATTGCACTTGTGTTATCACACATGATTGGAATTTCTTTTTCCTCAACTTCATAGTCTCTCACTTGTCTCATCCATAGGACTTGGGCACAACAACTGTTTGCCAGCCTATGTATTCTGCTCACCAGAGGTGGCTATTGAATTTTGCTTCTTGCTAAACCAGAAATCAGCCTGTTTCCTAGCATTTGACATGTGCCTGAAGTGCTCTTCCCGTCCACTCTGCATCGGATCGTCGAGAATCAATAGCCAATTAGCTTGAATCCACCTTCCTTTGGATACCATAAGCCAACTTCTTGGCTTCCTTTTAAGTATCTCAATATTCTCTTAGTTCTTTGTCATATGGCTCTCTTTTGGAGCAGATTGAAATCTTGCACATACACCTACAAAAAAGGTGATGTCGGCTCGCTTCTTTGTGAGATAGAGCGATGATCCAATAAGTGCTCGTATCTTGTTTGATCTAAAGGCTTGCCATCCGCATCCATGTCCATTTTGACCGATGTATTCATTGGTATTTTTACTGTAAGACTTCTCCTCCATACCAAACTTCTTCATTAAATCTCCGTGTATTTTGTTTGACTTATGAAGGTTCCATCCTTCAATTGCTTTCACTTGGAGTCCAAGGAAGAATGTTAGCTCTCCCATCATGCTCATTTCAAATTTACTTTGCATGAGGTTTGAAAACTTTTCACACAACTCTTTGTTTGTGGATCCAAAAATGATGTCATCCACATATATTTGAACAAGCAAAGATACTCTTTTTTGTCTTGAATTCTCAAGAGTGTTCTATCTACTTTTCCTTTTGTGAATCCATTTTCGGTTAGGAATTGTGACAAAGTATCATACCATTCTCTCGGGTGCCCGTTTCAATCCATATAGAGCTTTCTTGAGTTTGTATACCTTATCTCCAAGAGTCTTCTCGCTCAAATCCTGGAGGTTGTTCAACATACACTTCTTCTTCCAATAAACCATTTAGAAATGCACTTTTTACATCCATCGATATACGAAGTGAAATCCTTGTGAGTCGCATAGGCAAGAAACATCCTTATAGCTTCCAATCTTGCTACAGGGCAAATGTTTCATTAAAATCTATCCCTTCTTCTTGGCAATATCCTTTGGCTACTAGTCTTGCTTTGTTTCTTACCACAGAACCTTCCTCGTTCATCTTATTTCAACACCCATTTGGTACCAATAACATTTTGATGTATGGGTCTTTGCACTAATTCCCATACTTTATTTTTTTCAAACCGATTGACTCTTCTTGCATAGCTTGAATCCAATGTGTGTCGTCAAAGCTTGTGACACGTCTTTGGGCTCTATTTGTGAGATGAAGCATGTGAACATGGCTTCTTGTTGAGTTCGATCTTGTTTTGACACCTTCTCTTATATCTCCAATGATAAGTTCTCGTGGATGATTTCTCGGCCATCTTACATTAGGTTGGAGTAAGTTAGCCGGATTCATCGACTTGCAATTTGTGTTCTTTGGGTCGACTCTCTCGTAATCACTTAGCCGCAAATTCTCCACTGTTTTTGAGATTCACTATCTCATCTTCTTCAATTGATAATTCGGCTTGGCTTGACAAAGATAGGATTCTTCGTATGGTTGGATGATTCAAACTTATCACCGACTCTTCAATGTCTTCTCCATTTACATTTGGCTCATCGAATACTACATGAATGGATTCTTCGAACCATAGTTCTTTTGTTGAGTATCCTCAGGCTTTGCTTTCACCGAGTATCCTAAGAAGATACCTTCATCGACTTTAGCATCAAAAGCCTTTAGGTTGTTTTTGCCATTGTTGTGGATGAAGCATTTACATCCAAATATTCTCAAATATGCAACATTTGGTTTTCTTCCACCAGGATCTCATAGGAGTCTTTGTCACCGCCTCTATTTATCATACATCCGTTTTGGGTGTAGCAAGTCGTGTGTTGATTGCTTCGCCCAAAATCTTTTTGGTAACCCCCGCTTCAACTAACATGGTCCTTCTTTGCTTCTTTTGAGGGTTCTGTTCCTTCTTTCTCGCAACTCCATTCTCACATGGAGTTCTTGCGATGATAGTTCATGACCAATACCATTTTCAACACAATCTTGAGTTATTATTCCATTGACAAATTCGGTTCCTGCAATCGATCTTATTTTGATAATGGTTTGACTCTTCTCGTTTTGAATCTTCTTCATCAACTGTGGTAGTTTTTGTAGAGTTTCTTTCTTCTTACACATGAATATTGTCCATGTATATCTTGAGTAGTCATCTACTACCACCAAGGTGTATTTCTTTCCACTTATCTTTGGCCGGTTCCACAGGGCCAAATAGATCCATATGAAGCGGATGCAATATTCTTGTTGAGGATGGGCATGTCTTTTCTTTGAATGACGACTTGATTTGCTTTCCCTTCGACATGCGTCACATATACTCTCCTTTTTGTATCTCGAGCACCTGTAGTCCTTCCAAGATGACTTCTTGCCCGACCTTGTTAATTGTTTTGAAATTCAGTGTGACTCGGCTTTTTGTGCCACGACCAACTTGATTCAAATTTGCGCTCTTTGCTAGTAGACAGTCTTTGGGTGTTGCGATTGACCAATCCACTACATACATATTTTTCTCTTACATCCTTGCGGACAACTTCATTTGATTCAATATCTTTGATTTGGCATATTCCCATGTTGAATCCAACGTTGTAGCCCTTTTGTCACGAGTTGGTGATGCTCGATAAGTTGAAGTTGAGTCCTTCAACATATGCAACATCTCGTGATTTTTAATCCATTCCTCTTGATGGATCCAATACCTCTTATTTCACCAGGAGCTTCATTTCCTCCAAATATGACTTTTGCTCCTTTAACTTCCTTGAATTTTGACAGATTTTTCTTATTTTTCTCATATGTCCGAACAACCACTTTGTCCATGTACCAGGTTCCTTGGCACTCACTTTTTCCTTGAACCCGCAATCAAGGAAATTAAGTTTTAGGTACCCATACTTGTGCAGGTCCCGAGGGGTTAGAATTGTAAGATGATCCAACCAACCTATAGCCAAATGATTTGACTCTAAGGGGTTGCCATCTATCGATGCCATAATCATAATTAATCCTGGCAAATTGCTTGGGGATTCTAGGTTCATACAAATTTGTCTCTTTTGTCTCAGATGCCCGCATATGTGTTTTAGCAATTGCCTTTCTTGGGTAATTGTGGTGTCTTTGAGTGTAGTGCCTAGGTGCATATGTGTGCTGATGAAAGCTCTTGTACTTTTGGAATGGCCTTTGCTGAGTTCTAGGCCTTTGCCATTTGGGCTTATATTCCATAAGTTTATGCTGATAGTTTACATTATTCCAATCAGCTTGGCTTGGATATTTTCTACCATTCCCATCATATGTATTTCTCTTATAGATTTTCTGGGATTTTGGTAGCTCTGCTTCTTCTTTACAGAGTAATTTTTGTTTGGAGTTTGCTGAGGAACTCGGCTGAATCTCTTCTCAGTTGTCCTTTCAGCGCACTCAACTGGCTGTTTTCCTTTTCCTTTATAACCAAGGCCAGTTTTCTTGTTATGGTGCTTTGGATTGAATGTGTGTGCAACATTTAGAGTTTTGGATTTTTCAGATTCTTCATGGCTTGAAGATCCTTTTTCCAAAATTACTTTTGAGGTTTGACATAGCATAGAGGAATTAAATCCTAAGCCTGTCTTGTCTCCACATTCTCTTTGACTCATAATAAGATCATCCAATGATTTAGATGCCTTAGTGAATGAGGCAATAACATTCTTGAGGTCATTCTCCTCTTTTCTATAGCAACAATCTCTGCTATTAATTTAGCATTTTCAAATTTTTAAACTTTCATTCTCAACACTATTTGATTTAGAGTACTCGGCTCCTTAGTCGACTTTGAGTTTTGATTCTTGAGTAGGCTTTTTTTCCTCATTCAATAGTGTGTGTGAGGATTTAATGTGTTCAAAATCTTTCATCATTTTGCCTAATGAATCATAAAGATCAAGGTGATGAAGTGTGTGTGTCACAATCACTATCACTAGTGTCCGAGTTTGATGAGTTAGATTGTACCTCATCTTCTTGGTCGAGTTGATCTTGTTCTTTGGCCATCAAGCGGATCGGGGCTTCTTCTTCGAGTCACTTGAGTAGTCGGCTTCCTTTGCTCTCTCAATCACCTCTCTTGACATGGTCATTTTTAAATTCGATCTCTCTGCACCATCATTGCCTTTTTCCTTTCTTGTCTTCTTTCTCTCAAGACCTTTCTTTCTTCTTCATCCTGTATTTGTTGACTACAGGATATGGACAATCAATGGCATAGTGACCTGGTTGTCTGATTCCGAAGATAGATATTCAACCTTTTGATCACTCTTTTCATTCTTGGATTGTCACCCTTTGATACTCAACTTTTTGATGATCCGTTCTCTTGGTTGGCCTATTTTCCCTTGATTTGGAGGAGCCGAGTGACTTCGGAAGATTCACCCTTTCCTCTCTTGTAGTTCTTATTGAAGAACTTGTTGAATCTTTTAACCATCGTGGGCTATTTCTTCCGGATCAATGACTTCTTTGACCTCGGCTCTCTTCCCATCTTTAACAATTAGAGCAAAATTGTTTTGGGTCAACTATCTCTTCCTGGTCTTTTCTTCTCGGCTCAAACTCGTAGGCTTTGAGGTCCGAGAATAATTCATGGTTGGATGTCTTTGATAGGTCCATGGAATGTCTCGATGCCATGACCTTCATTTCCGATTCACCGAAAGACTTTTTAGGATCTTCATACACATTTCCTTCATCGTATATTCCTTTCCAAGTGCGAACACTCATTTGTGATTTCTCGTGAACCGAGCATCTAGTTGATCCAGGTTTTCTCCCGATCATTTTGAAGTTCTCAAATTTCTATACTGACCACCGATAATTTGTTTTCTTTGATTTGCTCCGAGCCTTCACAAATCAATGTCGGCTTGTCCCGCATTTCTTTATTTGTTTTGCATGATTTGACTTTATTGAACATGGCTTTGTCCAAGGTTTTGTAAAGGATGTCCTTGGCTACATTGTCCAGGTTGTATCTTTTTCTCGTCATCATTTGTCTACTCGGTTCTTGGTTTTTCAACCATGACCGTCCGGGAGCAACATCTTCTTCTCCTTCACCGCAACTCTTCGTGACAATGTGTTCACCTTTAAGATCTGCGGAGGCCCATCTTCTATCACTATCCACATCTCATCATGTAATCTTTGATAGATGAGCTCGCATACGAATTTTCCAATCATCAAATTCTTCAATAGTGAACATAGGGATGCGTGTCAAATTTGTTTCCATGATAATAACTTTTAATGATAAAAAGAGTTTCGAGAGTTTAAGTACTAAAGCGGACTTTGAAAAGTTTGGAGATCTAGTTCAATAACCGGTGCGGAGGAGGGTTCAATGAACCAACCGCTCGATACCACTTGTAGGTCCCAAGGGTGTAAGTGTAAGGTTTAGAAGGGGGGTTGAATAAACCTTACCAAATTTTTGATTTAGTCCTTTTAAATATATAGAGTTGATACTACACAAATTGTGTCCTTGATGGACAAATCAACTTAGCTACTCAAGAGAGTTAATCTCTCAACATGACTCAACTGAGCCGTTGATGGAGTAACTCAGTGAATTGTTGGCTCTAAATTAACTCAATCGTGGTTTTGTTTTCAGCGGAAGACTTAACACCCTTAAGTTTGATTAAGCAAGAGTTTAGTGCGTATGAATTATCAAGTGGATAGCAAATTTATCAGCAGATATAAGCGAGTTAAAAATGCAGAATTAAAGTCTTTGAAATGTAAATGACACAATAAAATTTTTATAGAGGTTCAAGATGGGGTAAATCTTCTACTCCTCTCTTCTCCAACTCCCCGAGGAATCCACTAGGTAATGATCGGTTTACAAAGTGGTAATAGTCCTGATACAAGTCTTGATCACACAAACTAACTTGATCCTTTGGGACTCGATCTGAGACGCCTTGATCACTCACCAAGGCTTCTCGTACGACTCGCCTTTCTTCACAGGGCGGTACCCTTGCTTTACACTGACTCACTTGCTCAAGCTCTTTGGATTTGATCACGAAGCCCTCCAAAAGCTTAAGACTTGGTTCGACCTTGAACCTTCCTACAATCCTTCGTGGAATGTAGACCCCTTTTCTTCAAAAGTTTCCTCTTCAACTGATTGAAGTTCTCTTTCCTTCACGAGGTTAGTGTTGGATTGATGTACTTCGTAATGTAGGCTTGAGGATTAATCTAGAATGATTTGAGAGTATTTACGTTATAATTTTAATTGATTTCTTGAATGTTCGTGGTTCAGTTACCTTCTCTCGTAGTCATTCCTCGGCCTTTTATAGTGATCTTTCAAAAATTTGCCCGTTGAAGAGATAGGCTTATTTTTGAAAGTCACTTGCGTCGTTGGCTTGTCTTGTTGCGATCCTTGGAATTGCCATTTCCTCGTATGAATTGTTCTTTCACCTTTTTCGTAGTTCTCGACACGGTGTAGTGCTTCCCATTGGTTCATTTCATTTGCACGCTTCGGGATCGAGCACTTCAAGAAAGGTGGTATGGAGATATTACTTGTTTAAGTAAATCTCTTGATTTACGTAAACGGATCTTTTCTGATTATCTCGACTTGACCGCATTTCTTTGCTTTCCCCAGGTGACTTAGAGTCGACTTCCAATCATTGAATGACTCTTCTCACACTTCAACTTGAGACTTGGCTTTTCTCGAGTTGACTTGATCGATACTCCACTTAGCTGCATTTCAAATGATTCTTGATAGAGTTCCCGTCTACTCTTCTTTGCCATACTCACTGTCTCACAAAGAGTCTTCCTTCCAGTCTTGATTGTCTTCTTGCATGTTAGGGCGTAGGCGACTTAACTTAGCTTGGTCACTCTAATTGTTACAATGCATTTTACAACCAAGAATTAGGTGTCAACTTCCTATTCTAAGTTTTACATGGCATTCATCAAAATCTAAACAATAAATTTCCTAACAAATACGTTATTTTTTGTGCACTTACCATACAATACGCTCTTATTACTTTTGTACCTATTTTTTTCTTTTGTACCTATTATTTTTTTTTACGCTCCCGTATATTTTTGATTAATTTTTTTTTTTTTCGTTTTTTTGTTCCTGCTTTGTTTTATATGTTATATAAATTGTTTCGATATTGTTTAAATTTGTTTCTTTGTTGTTTCTATGTTGTTTCTTTGTTGTTTGTATGTTATTTCTATGTTGTTTCTTTGATGTTTCTATGTTGTTTCTTTGTTGTTTCTATTGCCTCTTGGTTGTTTCCATATTTTTTATGTTTTCATGCATTGGATCAAAAATTGAATTGTATTTTTTTATTCATGTTATTTCTATAATATTTTTAATTTGTTTGGTTTTAATATGTGTGGTTTAATGTGTATATTTCTTGATTTTTCATAAGACTCGAGTATAAAATTCATCGGGGCAAAATTTATTTTTTCATTGAAATTTTATTGAAAGAAACATGTTCGAAACAACATTGAAACCACAACGAAGAAAAATCAGAAAATTTTGGCATCTGGAAAATGATGTGCAGTAATCTAAAAAATATTTTTTCAGAATAAAATAAGCATTGTGTTTTCAGATCGAGTTGCTTGTGACCTTGTTTTTCTCCTTTTTCTTCTTCTATTTGTTGCTTTTTTATCCCTTCTTCTTCTTCTTCTTTTTCTTTTTTTTTTGTCCCTTCTTCTTCTTCCTGATCTGCAGTTTGATTCTTCTTCCTTTCGAACAGATGTCCTCTCCTTGTTCTTCTCCTTCGCACAGTGTTTGCGCGCTGATTTTGCCTACTGCGTTTTGGATCTGTAATTGGTGCTCTGTTTTTTGGTGGTGGTTTTATCTACAGCGTATTGTGTGGGAATGAGAAAGGTTGAAGCGTATTTTTGGGAATGTGAGACCGGGCAGCGTATTGTGTGGGAATGTTTTGTATTTTGCAGGGTTTGATACTAAATAAGCGGGTATTTTTGTCAATTTCCCAACATTTTTAATTCGACCTAATATCATCATCATGATGTTATCTATTAACTTACCAAAACCTTTATATATGGTGCATAAATTAGTAATTCCTAAACAAATGAATTTAAAATAGATAAAGGGGTAGGGTGAATGACACATGGTTTCAACGTGCGGAATAAACAAAAAGCATAGGAGGATTTGACCCTTTCATTCCTTACATTTAAGCTATTATTCCTTACATATAACATTCTTTACATTTAAGCTATTACTCAAATAAGATAAATGGTACTTTTATTTCAACTTCTTCGGCGTTCTCTTTGTCGTGCCAAATCATCTAGGAGAGAGTGTGAGTTGCCGTGTTGGGAGTCTGGATTGCTTATCTAAGATGACATCGCTTTAATCTTTGTGGGCATGTGGATTTGTTCTCTCTATATTAATAGTTTTCTAATCCTCTTTTTCTTTTTAAACTAGGATTGTGTGATACATGTAAAATATATGTGTATTTAGGGGCTTATTTTGATATATATTTGATATATTTCCACGCATACTTAGTGTATTCTACTTGGTTTTCTTAGAAAGGCATGATACTGCCGCATTCTTGTAATTTGTACAGGAAACAGAACTTGAATGAGAAGATATCATTTAGAAGACCCGAACAAGATTGAAGAATGCGAAGAGATGATCGAATACACGAAGAAAATGAGGAAAAACAAGTCACACGATCGGACCGTGTGAAATGTTTCCATGTGTTTTTACACGTCTGTGCGACTTGTTCAAGGGAAGAATTTCAGAGACAAGACAAACGACCCGGCCATGTGAATGGTTCGGAGCAAAAATAGAGGCAAAAGCACTTCACATGACCAGACCGTGTGATTTCACACGGCCGTGTGGTTTGTCTGCATCTGATTTTTATGTTTTATTCCCGTCAGAACTCTACCAGTGATCTCTCAAAGCACCTATATAAAGGGGACGAAGGCCTGCACAAATTATCAAGTCATTACATCAGAAAATACATAAAAATACACTAGAGTTACACAAATATCTATAGTCTTCTGAGAGAGGAGGGCAAATCAACGAAGAGCACCACAAGGCCTTTCGCATCTAGGAAATCACAAGAGTTCGAATGATTCAAAGGAGGATCCATCCTAACAAGAAGGGTTCTTTTTTTCTTAGTTTAGATCTCTTATTTGTACTTAAACGATGTCAAACTATTTGATTTCAACTTTGTCTATGAATTTATTATCAAATATGTTGGGTTAATCATTCTGATCCTAGGGAATAATAAAAAATATGGATTCATGTTAAATCTATATTGATTGTTTTCTTAATTGGTTTTTGTGTTCTATTATATGAATCCAAATGCTTAATTCTTGTAGATTATCTGATCAATAATTTGCATGTCATATTTGTTAGTTCATAATTTGGGAGATGAGTCTAACGAATGAAAATCGAATTCAGACATAAACGGGTGTAATGTGTTAGGAGATCTACAACTGTTTGTGGGGAGTACTTCAATTCAAAGATCTTTTGGGAGTTAATAATAATTATAACGTACCGGGAGATCTACAATTGTTATTAATCAACTGTTTATACGCCACCTAGGAGGAGGAATAAACTAATTTAGGAATTGAACTCATAGAAATACATAAACTAGTCTTGATAAACATTAATTGGATTTAATATTGAAGAAACATGTTGAGATTATATGCCTAGGGTTACTTTCATATTTATTGAAAAGACTTGTAGAGTTCGGGTTTTTATAAATTTAAATATTTTATTTTTACTTGTTAATTTAGGATTTAGATTAGATAATAAATAAGTTCATGATTTTCGGTTGCTTCAATAAAATTGGAATACGATATTTACTATAGCCTAAGTGTTTTTCTATAGCCTATGTGTTTTGTACTCAATCCTAAGGAATACGATCTTGCTCGCCATTATCTGCTAGCTACGTTGTACACTTGCAGTATAGTGAAAAGAGTTTCACGATCAAGTTTTTGGCACCATTGCCGGGGATTGAAAGATTCAACTTAGATATAGTAATAAGTAGTTCAATTTTAATTGAAGCACACATTTTTAATCGCCTTTGTTCATTTGATTTTTGATTTTTACTAACTTAATTTTCAGTTTTGTTTATTTTTGTGAGTTATTGTGTAGGAGGTGTAATGTCAAACTCCGGGTTTTTATAAAAAAACAAATTCAAAATACATGGCAGACGAGGTGAACCGTAGAAACAATGGGAATATTGCACTAAAGAAAGGAGCTCGAAACCAATCACACGGTCGTGTACTTTTATACGACCAGACCGTGCAATGTGATGCTATAGATGAAGAGAAGCTAGACAGGTTCACACGGTCATGTGAAATCACACGACCCCTCACACGGCCGTGTGAAATCACATGACCCGGTTGTGCGAAATGCCCCTCTGGTTTCATATTTGAAGGACGAACT
This sequence comes from Rehmannia glutinosa, assembly GCA_016081115.2. Lineage (NCBI taxonomy): Eukaryota > Viridiplantae > Streptophyta > Magnoliopsida > Lamiales > Orobanchaceae > Rehmannia > Rehmannia glutinosa. Next base: position 46,947,760 of record CM071932.1, read on the forward strand.
CCCTGCTTCGTGAAATGTGCGAAATGGTATGAATACTTTAACGATTTTGGAGCGAAAGTATTGGAATTAATGAAACGAATAGAGCAATGGTAAAGTGGCCAAGGTCACTATCCTCTACCACAATGATCCAACTAAGTACTTTTTACGCATTCCTCTTTCTTTTGAATATTTTCTCATATGTTCGGGAAGAAGCATAATTTATGTTTGGAGGGGTAGTCAAGAATGCGTAAATAGGTAATGTTGCATTTTTGCTTTGCATTTAGGATTGCATGTAGAAGCATATAAAAATTTGCATAAAATTTTTTAAATTTTGTTTTTTGATTTTTTTGTTTATGTTTGAGTACGTCTATCGCTTTAGCACGTTTATTGCTTTTGTGTGAGTTAGGATTAGAAATTCGAAAAAGTACGAAAAAAAGCTTTCGTATGATTTTACTATGAGCATTTGGTTTCATGAGATAAAGTATTTTGGTGAATTATGTGATGAATGGTTGAGAATATATCTTTTGCTTATTTGGCATTGATTGAGAAAATTGGGTATCTGAGCATGATGCGAGAAATAAGCATGTGAGCTTTTGTGTCTTTAACTGCTTTTATATTGTGCAGTCTTATTTTTTTCTTGAGTGTGTCATTCATGATTGATAGAACTCTAGAACTTGCAATGGTATCTTTATTCAAACCACACGTGTGTGCAATTTTTGAAGATGATTAAGGCCATTTTTGTATTAGCCTACTTAGCCTAAAAAGCCTACCTATGAACTCATAATTCCCTAGTTAACCACTTTGAGCCTAAACTTTTGTTGTTAGCCACATTTTGAGATTTGAACTTAAAAATAGTTTCATCCCCAAAACTTGAGCTTATAGAGATATATATTTTGAGGGAGACGTGGTTTAATCAACAAAAAAAGAAAAAAAAGAATATTGGCAAGAATGACGGATGATCAGTAAATAGGTGAAAGAATGAGGGAGCTCGAAAAAGAAAGCAAATTTTTGGAATGAAAACAAAAAACAAAGTATGAGAAAAATCGAGCAAAAGAAAAAGAAAAGAAAAGAAAAAAAATTCTGGAAATTTTGAGAATAAATTGAGAGCTTAAGGATAAAAAATAGTGGAGTATGAGATGAAAATAAAATAATTTTAAAGAATGAGTTTTATGATGAAATTAAGTTGGTGAGTTGAAAGTTTGTGTACATGCTCAAGTCAAGTCACTTAATATAAATATTTTCCTACCATTACCAAAGAGCCAACATTACAACCAAAGAAAAAGTCCTTTTTGATTCTTAAATTGTGCACACTTGAGTGGCAGAGATGTTAGACGATTTGCAAGCCGATGGTAGTTCTACTTTACTGAATTGATTTGAGAGTGTACACTTTTCATCTACTTTGAGAGTAGAGTGGTACACTGTATATTGTGAGTCGCGATATTGAATATCCGGATGAGTATTGATTATGCCGAATTTGTAATTGATGACTTTTGATTATGAGTTGCATGTTTGCTAAAGTATAGATTTGAATGAGATTAAGTGTTTGTACTGTTCTTTTTACCCCATATGATTATTTTTTTTAGTTTGCTCGAGGACAAGCAATGGTTTAAGTTTGGGGGTATTTGGTACGTGTAAAATAAACGTGTATTTAGGGGCTTATTTTGATATATATTTGATGCATATGCACGCACATTTAGTGTATTCTACTTGGTTTCTTTAGAAACGCATGATACTGTGTATTCTTGTAATTTTTATAGGAAGCGGAGCTAGAATGAGAAGATATCAGTTAGAAGGCCCAAACAAGATTGAAGAATGCGAATAGATAATTGAATACACGAAGAAAATGAGGAAAAACAAGTCACACGACCGAACCGTGTGAACTGTTTCCGTGTGTTTAAATCTATATTGATTATTTTTTTAATTGGTTTTTGTGTTCTATTATATGAATCCAAATGCTTAATTCTTGTAGATTATCTGATCAATAATTTGCATGTCATATTTGTTAGTTCATAATTCGGGAGATGAGTTCTAACCAACGAAAATCGAGTTCAGACATAAATGGGTGTAACGTGTCGGGAGACCTACAAGTGTTTGTGGGGAGTACTTCAATTTCAAGATCTTTTGGGAGTTAATAATAATTGTAATGTATCGAGAGATCTACAATTGTTATTAATCAACAGTTTATGCGCCACCCGGGAGGGGGAATAAACTAATTTAGGAATTGAACCCATAGAATTACATAAATTGGTTTTGATAAACATTAATTGGATTTAATATTGAAGAAACATGTTGAGATTATGTGTCTAGGGTTTCTTTCGTATTTGTCGAAAAGACTTGTGGAGTTCGAATTTTTATAAATTTAAATATTTTGTTTTTGCTTGTTAATTTAGGGTTTAGATTAGATAATAAATAAGTTCCTGATTTTCGCTCGCTTCAATAAAATTGTAATACGATATTTACTATAGTCTAAGTGTTTCGTGTTCAATCCCTGAAGAATACGATCTTGCTCGCCATTATCTGCTAGCTACGGTATACACTTGTAGTATAGTAAAAATATTTTCACGATCATTGTGGTCGTCGTTTTTGTCTTCATAGCCTCACTTTAGTTATTTCCTTTTTGTTTCCCTTTGGCTGATTCAGGTCTTCACTGGTGGTACTCCATTGTACCTGTTGAGGAGGATTTGGTCTGGGAAACCTTATGGAAGATGAGGAACTAGCGGATGTGCTCAGAAAGTTTCATTATCGGTAGTTGAATAAGTCAGCATTGAATTAGAGACTCGGGATGTTGAAGAAAGTCTTGCTGAAAGTAAAAGGAGTTTGTTTGGGAAAATTCACGACAGTAAAAAGGAAAATTTTGCAGGGCTTAAAATATATTGCAAGAAATCTGGACTACTAAAGAGCTTTTTTCTAGTTAGAGAGATATGGCTTAATCTATTTTAGTTTGTGTTCAATAGGGAAGAATACCGGGATAAGGTATTGAATAACAGGGTGTGGACCTTCGATATGGTGTTAATCGTATGAGATGGAAACTTACATCTTCATGGTGTTTTACTTTGACCTCTGCTTGGGATTCTCTTAGTTTGAGATATCAATCTTTGGAGCCATTTGGATAGACATTTTTACTCCTACTATTTTATCTTTCATTGGCGCTCATGTTATACCGATTACCACTTTACTCCAGTTTACAGTCCAGGGATATCTCTCTTGCTTCTCGATGTTATTGTTGTACTTCATCTTCTTGGTATAATTCGGAAATCATATTTCATCTTTTTCTAGAGAGTGATATTGCATATGTTGGTTGGACATATTTTATTACTTGGATTCGTATTTTTCCACCCTTACAGATAATGTAGTTGTTCTTCTGAGTTCTTTCCAACACCACACACACATCAGGTACGTGGATTTCAATTTTACTTGTTTGATTCAGTGGTTCATTTAGATGGAAAGGAAGAGTATGAAGCATAAAGATATTATGTTTTTGTCTTCTCATGTCATTTCATAGGTAGAGCGTCATTTTCTTCTGATGGTGAGGAGTGGACGATTGACTACAAAGGACTGGGCAGACTGCTCTGCTCTTGGACGTTTCATGCAGATCGAGTTGAGACATGCTCGGGTTCCTCGCCACATGACTGTTGTTTAGTTGTGTTCTAAGCCTCTTTGGGTCAAGCTGAACACAAATGGTTCTTTTGATCGTGACAGTCAAATTACTAGTAGATGGGTCTAATACAGGATCACCATGGGGAGCTACTTAGTGTTTTCCACATTCCCCTTCAAGCTTCTTCAAGCTTTGATGCTGAGATACAAGCACTACAATTGGTTTGCAGATGATTGTGAAGATTTCTACACATATATCAATTGAGTTAGATGCAGTTTCCGTGGTTACATTGATTCATTCAGGCCGTACGGGCTCTTAGAAAATTCAACATCCACTCATGCAGATTCAACAGTTACTTCATGGTATCCAGTTCTCGATTTCACACATTCTATGTGAGGGAAACCAACTGACAGATTTTCTTGCTTGTCGTGGTCGAATTACCCCCATTCGACATATTTTCCCATCTACCACTACTCCCAGATGTCTCCTAGCTCTTATCTGGATCAAATATTCGTGTTTTAGATGTCACTAGACTTGACCTATGTATCGGTTCTAGTTGTATGATTTCATTTGATCTAGTCATTTAGTTATTTTTTGAATTGTTTATGCCTTACTTTTGTTGTTTTGAGGATTGATTGTGTTAAAAGGCCTAGGTCTTTAGCTTGATTTGCATAGTTGGTTAGAGAGTTGGTCTTATGAGCTGAAGGTCTTTCTAGCCTTTATTTTGTTGAGGCCTTTAGACTAATATTTGATGCATTTTGTCTTTTGTTGATTTATGGATAGAATTTTCAAAAAAATATCAATATATTTTACTAATAGAATGGTCTGATGGTGTGGTGATTGAAAAGGAAGTGTCCGATTTTGGAATTTAATTGATTTCCTGTATGGACTTATATATATAATTACAATTATATTATGAGTTATCTAATTTAATAGAACTAATTAAGTGGTCTAATCTAATAAGGCTCTAAGGGAAGACGCTAACCCAATACAGACTCACATGGCGTCAATACAGATTCAGATGTATTAATTTATAAATCAAGGATTGAAGGTACACTTCTGATTCATCGTCCGATGAGAACCGTCTGATGTGCTCTTTGAGCTAGCCAAAAGATAGTTAAAATTGACTTGATCTTATAAATAGTTATTTTGTTATTATTTTTAAATGGTTGAATTGAAATTAAAAACTTAAGATTTATCTCTTTCCAAAGCTTCACGCATTTAATTCTCCATAGATCAGTGGAGCTTCCTATGAAGATGTTTTGCGATAATAAGGATGCTATTAACATTGCTAATAATCCTGTTCAAAATGATCGAACCAAATTACAGATGTTTTCAGAAAGGGTTACTTGGGCAGAATTTTGACGTTTTTATAAGCGGCATGATCAATATCTATGAACCGCCTAGAGAGGGAGTATTAGTAAATTAGGGATAAATAGTTGCATGAATTAGGGATAATTAGCTGACACTTTTGGCATAAATGCCCAATATTTTAGTTTACCTAAATGGTTTTGATTCACCTTAAATTGAGGAGAAAGTTGGGGAAAGTTAAGGTTGATTGCCTCATATATGATGCGGTTGTCTTTTCCTAGTGCTAACAACAATGAATGAGAAATAAAAAACTTTTTCTCTGGTTTCTTATAAATAAATAAATATATATATATATATATATGTGTATGTATGTAAACTATGTATGTATGCAAACTTCTCTATCGAGAATAGAGAATCGAATTGCAGAATGCACTCCCACAACAACAAACTGTAACAACCAAATATTACTCAATTGCAGTGTTTAGAATGGACATGTTATATCAAGTTATAAGCAACATAATTCATTATATCATTATGCAATAATTCTTTGATATCCTATTAGCATATAAAGAATTGCATTTTTGCTCCAAGGCTGTGCAAGATGATATTGTAAATTTCTCATGATGTATTCTACTTTTATCATTTTATTGCACAACTGCGACATAATCTTTATACTTTTTCTCAAGAAACTCTAGGTCTGGTAACACATGCATGCAATTTATACAGCAGTAGGTCCAGAAATAAAGAAGAACCACTTTTCCTTTCAAATCCTGTCCAAGTAGAAGATTATGTCAGAAATAGCTTCTATTGTTAATTTTATCATGTTTCTACTCTTTAAGAGAACACATTTAAAATTTGGACTTAACAAATTTGCATTCGAAAAACTATACGAACAACAGAGATAAGTAATACCAAATCAGAACTCTTACAGCCCACAGTAATTGTCATCCGGGATTTATCATGTTATCACAGGCATAATGGATGATCTATGTGAATCAACACAAGATAAACAAGCCAAATTAATTATTTTAGCATCCTATAAACGTCTTCCAACATTATCATCCCCATAAATTTGACGTTGAATATGTTCCCACCTCCACCACACAAAACGTATACAAATATTAGCTAAAATTCGAGATTGAATAGGCCCATGAAATTCGGACAAAGAAGTTCTATTTCACACAATTGCGATAGAATATCTTTGACCAAGGAATTTAATGAGTGAAATTAAACATAAATAGCACAACAAATAACATAGCAAATGAGAATATTACACTCGGATTTACCCTCCGGTGAAGAGGAGCCGTGTTCGACCAGTCAAGTTTAGATGGAAACTCCGCACAATCGTTGATGTTCCCTTAGATAACACAAAATAACGGACATCATACAATTTAGTGAGTATCTTAAGAAATGACAATAAAAGTCAAACATGCACAATATGCAAGTGAAATTCGAGAAAGTTAAAACGATACAAAAACTAGTTAGAGGTTTTGCATCACTAACATTAAAGAAGGACGAAATCTCAATATACCTTTTCTCCAAATCAGATATGTAGTTCACAAACTGTTGGATTCTCTCATTACGAGATTCTTCTGCAATCACCAAAAGGCAAGAGAATTGTAATTTTCAATTCTTCCTCTTCTGATCAGCAGCAAATTCATACAGTAACATGCTTGTGCTTAGTAAGAGTTACGCATCAGAATATGGAACTATGAGAGAATGGAATTACATAAAAGAAACAGAAAAGGAGGAAGATGTGGAAAATTAATCATATATAGTACAGGGCAACAATTGACAAGAAGTCCGTTGATGATAGACCTTCTTTTGGTCCAAAGGGAGATCTACCAGCCCCAAAAAAACAAATTCCTTATAGCTTTTGGAGACGCATATTGCATGGCCTGCAAAGACATGAAAAATTTCCATATAATACATCCATAGTCAAACTAAAGAAAGTAACCGTGGACTTAAAGTCCCCAAGTTGCTTTATCATAAAGTCTACGATATACCTTCCGGTTTGTGACGGTGAAGAAAAGGCAAGAAAGAGCAATTCCTAAACTTCCATATCTCGAATATCTCTCCGAGAACCAAACACTCAACAAATCATTTACGCAATTCAAGGAGTATCGGATGAATGTCCTTAACTACTCGAGAGCGTTTCAATGATAAAGTGTTGCGGATCGGATCAAATCAGATTTTGATTTGACTAGGAGATAAAACTTAGTCAAAGTTTCTTATTTTTGGACTGGATTGGTTTCCAACTGTCAGGATTTGATTTTATATTAAGCGTATCAATCAACACGATCCTAGGAGTGTGTTTTTAGATTTGTTGTTAGTGATTGCTCCATATAATTGTAGTATCTTCAATTGAATAAAATAACACAGCATTAGTATTCAAACTATGTTCATGTTAACAGAGCCTAAAAGCTAATTCAAAAGGTCAAAACAGTCATGGCAAGTTCTTTCACGAGGAGAAGAAGTCATATCTGCAAGTTCCAGCCACTACAATCATTTCCAAGTGAAGTTAATGTGATATGAACACATCGTAATCGCTCTGACCACACCAAAGATTTTTTTCTAAAATTCACAATAAACCGAAAAGAGTATCTTAAAGACATGCGATGAGAGCATAAAAGACTCAAGCGGACGGTGGCAATAGAGAAATGCATAAAGTGGGATGCTTATATCATCTTCTTCTGAGTTAGATATCATCCAGTTCATCTCCATTAACATGTCACATTGAAGGTTAAGGTTATGCTCAATAACTTAATATAGAAACTATCACTCTGCCTTGAAATCTTCACTTAATCCTAAAGAACCTTGAATAATTGATTCAGGTGCTTTCAACCATATTACAGGTGGTGTTAATTTTTTCATTCTTATGTTCATTATTCGAATAACACCACCAATAATGATAATATTTGTGTTGCTAAACTTATGTCTTCGTCATGTCAATCTCGATAATTATCATCGGGAGGACAATTGGCAATGCTAGGGTTCATGATGGAATGTATTTCTTTGAAGATGAAAATAAAGAGTGTAGACAAACTCTTGCATCTGGTGTTGCATCTATTTTTGTTTCTAATACTGGGAAATAAGGTTGGGGATACCATTAACATGGTAACCCCAATTTTTCATATTTGAAAGTTGAAACGCATGCTACCTTCATTATTTAGCCAAAAAAAAAAGTTTACTTTCAATGTGCAATTTGCCCGCTTGCTAGACAATGAAAGTGCTATTTCAGCATCCAACGTCGCCACCTCAAATGGGAAAAATGGTTCATTATATTCATTGATGATCATACAAGGATTACATGGGTGTATCTTCTCCGAGAAAAGTCAGACAGGTGCCAAGTATTAAAAAGATTATACATATGATTCATAGGAAATAATCGTGTGCTACGAACTGATAATGGCACAGAATGTTATCAACTGTTCTGGGAGAATATCTGTGCAAATGGGATCATTCACCAAAGTTCGTATGCATTTGTTGGAAGTAGCCTGTGCTATCCACCTTCACCATGAATGTCCAAAAATACTTGTTGGGAGATGCTAAACTAACAGCCACCTAATCATAAATCGGCTATCTAGCCGAACCCTCGACTTTAAATCTCATTTATTCATTCTTGGTAATCAAAATCCACAACTTTCAACTTTAAATACCCCTTCCATTAAAAACCATGGTGTGCACTGCTTTGTCCACATTCACTTTCACCAACCACAGATTGGACTAGTTTCATTGATTGTACTCTACTATGGGATAATTTGGTCACGTAAAAAAAACAGCCTGGATGCAAAAAGTACTTAAGGAATGTTATTGTTTGACAGGACTTATTGTCCGTATTTAATTACTACATTTGAGAGTACCACTTACAATTGATGTTTTTGTCCAAAGATTGAACATTAATGTTGTGCTAGGTATCTCAAGATGGGCCCATAATTATTTTCTTATGGCATGCATAAATATGATTTTTTTGTTATTATGTTATGACATGATTAAGTGTGAGCATTTTAACTTCATTCTCTGAATTAAATTATTGCTTGTATTTGTAAAATATATTTCTATATGCATTTTATTTATGGTTATTTCACGGTTTTAAAACTTTTGGGGCATCATGTTTAAAGAGGTTAAGGAGTTCATTAACGATAATGACTGAAACAAGTATTATTTTAACTAATCTTGTTGCAATAAGGTAGTAAAGAAAAATGGAACATACACGACAACATTAGGAGGTGTTTTTTCTCTCTTCAAAGTAAAGTTAATAAAGTTAGAATTCTCTGTGGTTTTATTCAATTTCATGTACAGTAAGGATTTTAAGGTTAGTTACAACAACATAAATATCGAAATGACTCTTCATAAGATCATATCTCATTGTGCGAGAAAATGACCTTGAGCAAGAAAACACTAAAAGTACCCACTTAGCATCTACTCCCATCAGATAAAGAAATAAAGCTTATAGTTAGGACACGACAAATAGATTAATGCAAAAGAAATGTGGTGAGGAATTCACCTGTTACTTATTAAAGAAGGGTTAATACATACAAAAAATTATCCTAAGTAAGTATGTCCTTTTAAAGTTTGCTTCTCACTTTAACTTATATTTTAATCAATCTTGTTTTGTACCTAAACATGCTTGGTGGGTAGATTCTAGCTCTACTACTCACATATGTATTTTTCATGCAAGGTCATCTCTGGAACCAATTACCATTTGATGCAGAAAAATGCATCTGTGAGGGTATTTGTAATACCCGTATCCCATTAATTGGGGATACATTTAGGGTTAAATTAGGGTTGGATTAGAACTAATTTTGGGAATGATTTTATAACTTGAAACTCTAACTTCCATAATTTTGGGGATTTATTTTCTGAATCAAATTCAAGAATAAAGGCCAATTCTTTACAAAAGAGAAAGAAATCAAATATGCTTTTAGGCATGTAAATCAAGTATTTTTGGCATTAAAGTTTTTGTAAATATCATACATTATATTCTTTGAATCCTTGGCCTATAAATTGAAAGCCTCCCCTAGAGTTATTCTTCACAATTTTCACACCAAAACAAGAAGGTATTATTTATCATGTGTTATGTTCAGTATATATATATGTATATATATATCCATGCGATTCATGCATGTTACGACTATTACCATACTAATATATGATAAGAGATTGATTTTTTTTTAAAGCAAACAAAACAATAAGTATCCCATAATCAATATATGAAGAGAATCAGGTTAGCTATTAGGAAGAGAAATGGTAGTTGGAAGGGATACCATCTAGATATCGACAAATAGAAGTATCTGAACTGTGAATCAGAGAAAGGTGATAGTGTAGGGATGTACATCATGAGGATACACCAAGAGTGGTATAAAATCAAGAATGTTATTGGGGCTCCTAGCGAATTCCTCGCTACTAGAAGAGAATTTGAGTCGCTGACTCCTGTGTGGAGGTTGGAAGCGGAGAAGTTGTATGTTGATTTATTGAAATTTGAAGAGGGTGAGAATGAACTTAAGATAAAATATGAGGCATTTACTGCCATACTATATGTCAAATAGACAGAATCCCTGTTGAAAAAAGATGAAGAAGAAGACTCTGAAGAGGAAGATGACTTCGAGTAAGGTGATGAAAACATGGATGGATAGAGTGACCCTTAGCATAGAATAGATAGCTATGCATGAATTTGTTGGATGTTGTCCAACTAGTAGGATGTTTTTGTCTTTTTATTATTTCAAAATTTGGTTGTTCAATTATTAAGCTTATGAAGAAAAGTGAAATTTTCTTTTTAAGTCTATTTTGTTATGCATTCAAATATTTATACACTTTTGCCCAATAAAAAATTTGAAAAAAAACAATTCAAAAAAACCTCAAAAAACAAATGTACATATGTAAATACCTTTCAATATCAATTTAAAAAAAATATTTTATATGATAGAAACCTACTACTGGACATGGCATGAATACTTTGACTCGAATTATATGCTCCTTTCACTTAAGTTATAGAATTTTATGCACTATAAGCGATGTTTTATTTCATTGATTAGAGGATGGCACCACCTAGGAAATGGGACCTTCCAATGCAATGCGCTCAGGAAAACTTGGAGAACGTTGTGGTCAACTTGACTACAATCGTGCAAGGACTAGAACAAAATATGACAAACGCTCAAAATGGTCAGAATTAACTAGCAGTAGTTGACAACACATCATAAGTTGTGGAGTAATTTCGGAGTTACAGGCCGCCCCACCCTTACTGGGCGTGAGGACCCTTTTGTTGTGGAAGAATAGATCGGGGAATTAGAAGGTATATTTGAACTGATTGTGTGCACTGATGCTAGGCATTGGTGGGATTCACATCGGTGCACCATAACCAATGAGCAAAGAGAGGCGGTGACATGGAATGATTTCAAGAATATAATAATCCAACAGTTCTTTCCACAGACATACATGGACAAAAAAGAAAGGGAATTCTGGATTTGACGCAAGGATATATGTCCGCACTCGACTATGAGCAGAAGTTCATAATTATCCTATAGTGCTACACATTCCTGATGGCTCAAAAGCTACCTTTAAAACCGTAGGCAAGTGCACCTATCGTTTTATAGTATAGATTATTGAGTACCGAGTGTCATTCCCACGAGGATTGTAAGTACTAATAATTACCGTCTTTTTGTTATTTAATCTAACAATTTTCAGAGTTTTTGTTTGATGAAAAAGGAAAACAAATTATAAATTGTAAAAATGAAGTAAAATTTGTAGAATAAGAAATCAAGAGATAAAAGTGTGTTTGAATGTAAATCCCTCTAGAATGTTTTTGTGATTTGACAAGTTAAAAGATTCAACCATAAGCCCTTAAGTAAAAACCAACCTCTTTTAATAAAATCTCATGCTATGTGGACCGTAGAAATTCCCGATTTAAGTTAATCCCTTTCTCAAGGCGAAAAACTCCTAATCTCAAGTTGATTAACTGAAATCTCTTTCTAGTTAAAACCCCCAAGATTGCATTATAACGATTTATGAATTCCCATATTAGGTTTGACCCTAATCCAGAAGATTTATGTCGTCCTATATCTAGGATTGCATGCAACTCTTTTCACTTATACAAATTCTTTTTCACCATAAATCTTTCGATTACCCGATGAAGAAAAGATATCAAATTAATATACCGGAAATATTAACTCGAATGAGATAAGCATGAAATAAGTGAATCACGCAAGACATGAGAATTTTATTAAAAACATACAAACCTTAATCACAAATCCATTCTAGAGTTCATTACACTCAAACACTAAGATTTTAGCTACTCATGATTTTGACAAAAGAGTAAATTACACAAGAATATTTAAGCATTGTAGACATGGTGTACTTATCTTTCTCAAAACCTCAATGGACTTCTTCCTTGATTGATGATTTTGCTCCAAGCCTTCTTCTCCAATATTGCCCCAAGCTTTCTTCTCCAAGACCCCTTGATCCCAATTCTACTTAATGAGATGGATACAATGAATATTTCCTGAATATCTAATGAATGCCTCTCCCAATTTCAACCCTTGGCTTTTATAGGCAACCAATACATTGATAGTACTCTCTTTTATTAAACAATCACCCCCATTTTCCTTGTTGGTTGGTGAATTCTTGTATTCAAGTGATGAGGAGGGGACATGGAGACATGTTTCAAAAATAGGGTGTTAAAAGTGTACAAAAGTGGCCAAAATGGGTTGGTTGGTGAGTTTTCCCCAAATTCCGCAAAGAAAAGTTGCAAAAAGAGGTCCGGACACGCCGTGTTGGCGGCGACGGCCAGCCGTCTTTGCAACAAAAATTGCTGGAAACACGCCTGACACGGCCGTGTTGTACGACACGGCCAGGCCGTGTTCGGGCCTGTTTTGTGCGATTTTTCCTCCTCTTTTGATCCCCTTCAACATGGCCGTGTTCGGTGACACGGTTTGGCCGTTTTGGACCCTTTTTCCAATTTTTATCCAATTTATTTCCTTCTTTTTTGAACATGGCCATGTTACTTGACACCCCAAGTCATGTTGAGTGATTTTCTTGCCTTTTTTCAAGTAATATTGGCTTCACATTGCTCCAAATTGCTCCACCTATAATGTTAAACACATCACACGATGAAATGCTACAGAAATACTTGAGAAACTATGATTTTTCTAACAAAACAATTCAAAAACTATTGAATTAATGATACAAAATATGTACAAAATGACACTTATCAAACCGCCTCCAACTTGGAAATTTTGCTTGTCCTCAAGCAATTTTTAAAACAAAGAGATGGGTTGAAAACAAAAAGAGATATCTATCTTCACAATTTCGACATGATTGAAGTGAACTGCTAACCTTTTCCTTCCCAATTAAGTCAATCCATCCGTTTTTCAAATCAACCAATTTGTTAAAAAGAGAGTGACTTCAATAATTGGAATCGTTCAAAACATCACAGTTGTCATATCACGAAAAATTTGTCGTTCATATGCTTAGATCAAATACAAAAATGTAATGATAAATGGAGAAGTCCAAAACTCGGGTCTTTTCAAATTTTTTTTTTTATTGCAAATATAATTATAAAATCAGGACATTTTTGAGGCAAACTTCCACTAGGTTTAAATTTTGAATGTCTTTTCAAAAACTCCTAGGGTGGTGTCCCATATTCATATTTGTGTCGCCGTTTTACGTAAGAGACAAACATGGGGCTCATGAATGCTCCTAGTTACTAAGCAACAACAAACAGAGGAATATAACCTCGATTTGTCCCTTTATATAACAAAAGATTAGCACTTTTTTTTTTTCGTTTTTTTTTTTTTTTTTTTTTTTTTTTTAAAACCCGAGTTATGGTTTCTCTAGTGATCATGACACAAAGTATCTAGATTTAAGCAAAGTCCAAGCTAACTTCATGACATTAAACTCTTTTGGCCAAATTCATCCTTTTACTAGAGTCACGCAGCTTTAAAAACATTTTGGCAATTTGAGTTTTCAAAAAGATGACTTTTTCGGGATAAAAATGGTCATAACCAATCCACAACTAACCTATCTAATTGTAAAAAAATTACCTCATGTTTGTTTGCAATGTATTGATAAGGTGCGTAAAAAGAAAACGAAATATCCACAAAGAAAGCTAAAACACGCAAAGCTAAAGAAAATAGTTCAAATCAGCGTTCTAACAAATCTCGCCACCCCCACTTCAAGGGTCACATTGTCCCCAATGTGAAGAGGAGATGGGATACAAAATGGAGCAAAGGAAACGAAAACTAAGACAAAGACAAATACGACCTTATGACGGTGGTGGGAAGTGTCCTTGAGAGAGGTGCCATTGATGGAGTTGAGAGAAAAGGGCATTTTGTTGTTGTTGGTCCTCTCGAATATCCCTAATGACGCCAAATTGCTGCTCCATCATTTGTTGTTGGCGGTCAAGCATATTCTGTGGGCGTTCGAGCATCGTTTGTTGATATGATAGCATGTCTCTTTGGTGTTGTTGCTCTGTAGAATAGCTTGAAGATTGACTTGTTCATGTGGTGGCGGTGGTGGTGGTGGGTGAGATGAAGGAGTATGGGGTGGTGAACCCCTTGGAGGAGATGGGGATTCGGGAGCATCATCCTCTATGGGAGGTAGTTCGAGGCGAATTCTGTCATCCTCCGGATTGTGTCGCATACCCATCAACCAATTGTCACGATTACGAATTGTAGTTCGTCTTGGTCGGGAAGTAATAGTCGTTGGGATGTATGTCGAAAAAGCAAGCAAAATTGATCATTGATTCTTTCAATTAATTTTATAGCAGTACATACCTCGAGATCAATACGCGTGCTTCCTCGCGCTTGTTGTAAATCCGTTAAGTCATGCTCGAAGTGAAGAGCAATTGGAGTGATTAGGCCTCCAACAAGAATTTTACTACATTCGCCCCGCCCGACTTTCTGAAAATGGCGTGCTAAGTGAGACCCGGTGTCAAGGTGTTTGCCATAGACCATAGCCCATAAAAACAGTAGTTCGTCCTTCCTCAAATTCCCGTCACTTTCCCCCCTACCGAAAAGTGTGCTAGCCATCACACGATGCATATAACGAAAACAAGGATTTATTACGCGTGATACTTTAGCACGAGAAGCAACATAGTCATATGAAGGAGCTATTTCATTCCAAAATCGTTGTGCATTAAAGTCGCTAGGAAAGCGTCTGTTACCATCAATGGGAAGACCATATATTTGATTGAAGTCGGCAAGAGTCAATGTATACTCTTGATTGAACAAGCGAAAAGAGATGAGGCCGTCCCTAGCATGAGTTCCCGTGAGGATTTCGGCGTTAAATGAGCTAAGGAATTCGGTGTGACGCTCATAAGTTGGTGCTTTCGCACCCATGAATTGTCCCCACCCAACTTGTTCAAACATCCAATCAATATCTTCTTGTAGCCCAAGAGTCTCTAATGTCGTGGCGTCCGGATACCTGGTGTTGTGCAATGGTTTACTCAATAATTGTTGATATCGGGTTGCTTGCTCATCCCTAATAGAATGCCGTGACGATTACTTGGTGGATTAGCCCGGGAGGCGGCGAGAGCCGAGGGTCCCCGGACCGGAAGGAGCGGTAACTCGGCCGTTTTGACATGGTAGTCCTGAAAAAGGAATTTTTGATAGCAACATGCAATACAAGGACAGTTACTATTAATATTTCTTTGAAAACCAACTATCCTATAAAAACCATGCCTCAATTAAATTCCCAACAACAACATCATCCCATCACCTTCAAGTTCTCATCAAAATAGCAAGTAAGTTACAACAAAGCACGGTTTCCACTCATGATCAATCATATGATTCTAACAATCAATCAATCAACAAACGCTCATATCGTTATATTTAGGCAACAATAAACCCTTTCATTTGTTTAGGACCAATTTTGTTGGTGAAATTAAGCAAGATAATTCCAACAATTGACTTCACATGATTTTACCCATACAAATTGCAATAGCACATATGGGGCCGACATTATCACCATAAAAATCCAAAAATACCCTCATCTTCAACACAAAAATTCCAAAAATTTAAGTTAAATCAAAAAGCCCTAAATGATAGAAATTTATGAACAAATTGAAAGCATAAAAACAAAAATGGTGAAATTAAACACAAAAAATAACATAGAAAATCATACCTTGAAATAGAAACCCACAAGAGAAATCTCCCAAAAACCCACAAAATTCCCAACAATCAATCGGTAGAAGTGTTGGCAATGGAGGAAAGATGGTGTTTTATGGAAGAATTTGAGTTTAAATGGAAGAGTGAGGTGAATTTGGGGGAAATTTTGGTGAAGAAGAGGGGTTTTTAGGGTTTGGGGATGAAAAATTTCGAAAAAATACCCCAAATTCGAACCCCTCCCCTGTTTTTTACAGCCCGGACACGGCCGTGTCGGGCGACACGGCCTGGCCGTGTTCCGGGCTGTTCGGCGAATAAAAATTTTGGGCCCGAACACGGGCGTGTCGGGCGACACGGCCCGGCCGTGTTCGGGCCAATTTTTGATTTTTTTTTTTAAAGAAAAAATGGGGAATTTGCGACACGGCCATGCCGTGTTCCGGGCTGATTTTTTTTTTTTTTTTATCAATCCGAGTAAAAATGAATCCTAAGTAAAAATTGGAAACAAGTTGACAAAAAATCATCGGGTTGCCTCCCGGGTAGCGCTTCTTTAGTGTCGTATAGCCGGATTTGTTTTTCACCTCTAATTGTGTGATGTATTTGGGGATCCTCAAGCTTGAGGGAATCTCTATAATTATCATCGATGGTGCCCCAAAATAAAGCCTAAGACGGTGTCCGTTTGACGCCCAAAGTGCCCATTTCCTTGTGCGTAATTTCGATAGTCCCGTAAGAAACACTTGAGTAACGGTGAATGGGCGGACCATCCGGATTTTAACTTACCCTGAAATAGGCGAAGTCGGGAATTGAATAGTAACACTTGATCACCCGGTTGGAATTCCCTCATGTGCTTAATGTGCTTGTCATGCCATTGTTTCGTTCGTTCTTTGTAAATTCTCGAATTCTCGTATGCCGAATTTCGCCATTCTTCGAGTTCGTTAATCTGCAATAAACGGTTATTTCCTGCACTTGACAAGTCATAATTAAGCATTTTAATAGCCCAAAAGGCTTTATGTTCAAGCTCAACCGGCAAATGACATGCTTTACCATAGACGAGTCGGTATGGGGTAGTCCCTATTGGCGTTTTGAAAGCCGTTCTATAAGCCCAAAGGGCATCATCGAGTTGAGGACCAATCCTTGCGAGAGTGCCCAACCGTTTTTCCAAAATTCGTTTTAATTTGCGGTTGGACACTTCGACTTGACCGCTAGTTTGGGGATGATAAGCGGTCGCGACTCGGTGTGTGACACCATAACGCTTTAAGACCTTATCAAATTGATTATTACAAAAGTGAGTGCCTCTATCGCTAATGATGGCTCGTGGTGTACCAAACCGGGTAAAAAGTTTTTTGAGAAAATGCACCACCACTCGAGCATCATTTTTAGGTAAAGCTTGAGCCTCTACCCACTTAGACACGTAGTCAACGGCTACCAAAATATATTTATTGCCAAACGACGCCGGAAAAGGTCCCATAAAATCAATACCCCAAACATCAAAAATTTCACAAACAAGTATACCGTTTTGGGGCATTTCATTTCTTCGAGAAATATTCCCTGTTCGTTGACAACTATCACAAGTTTCAACATACCGTTTTGCGTCTTTGAAAAGTGTAGGCCAATAAAAACCCGACTCAAGGACCTTGCGTGCGTAGTATTTGCTTGATAATGTCCACCAGTGGGTCCTTTGTGACAATGATTCAAAATGGAGATTGTTTCGGGAAGTGCAACACACCTTCGTATGATTTGATCCGCACAAACTCGGAAGAGGTGGGGATCGTCCCAAATATAATACTTGAGATCCGAAAAGAATTTCTTTTTTTGTTGATGGGTCATCCCTTTTGGGAGAACTTTTCTGCAAGATAATTAGCGAAATCTCAAACCAAGGAATATCAATTGAAATTGAGTTGAGGGCAAAAAAGAGTTGCTCATCCTGGGAAAGAATCGTTGATATGTCCATTGTGTTGCTCATCGTGTCTTGGAGTGCTCAAGCCGAGATAGGTGGTCGGCGGCAAGATTTTCGGCACCCGTTTATCTTTGATCTCCACATCGAATTCTTGGAGCAAGAGAACCCATCGAATTAGTCGTGGTTTTGCGTCATTTTTGTCGAGCAAATAGCGTAAAAGAGCGAGTGATCCGTATAAACAATGACTTTGGATAGAATCAAGTATGAGCGAAATTTGTCAAAGGCGAAAACCACTGCAAGTAGTTCCTTTTCGGTAGTTGTATAGTGGGATTGAGCAGGATTCAAAGTCTTACTTGCATAGTAAATTGGCCGGAAATGTTTATCTTTTCGTTGCCCAAGTACCGCTCCTACCGCATAGTCACTAGCATCACACATGAGTTCGAGCGGTTGAGACCAATCCGAGCCACCATGATGGGAGAAGTGGTGAGTTTTTCTTTCAAAGTGTTGAATGCTTGGAGACATTCATCGTTGATATCAAAAACGCATCCTTTTCTAAAAGACGAGTAAGCGGCCGGGCGATTTTTGAAAAATCTTTGATAAAGCGCCTATAAAACCCGGCGTGCCCCAAAAAGCTTCGGATAGCCTTTACCGAGGCGGGCGGTGGCAATTTGGAAATTGTATCAACTTTCGCTTTGTCAACTTCAATTCCCCTGCAAGAAATTTTATGCCCCAAAACAATACCTTCTTGTACCATGAAGTGGCATTTTTCCCAGTTAAGTACCAGGTTAGTCTCTTCGCAACTAACAATGACTTTTTTAAGATTTTCAAGACAAAGATCAAATGAATCCCCAAAAACCGAAAAGTCATCCATGAAGACTTCCATGATTTCTTCTACAAGCTCGTCGAAGATGGCAAGCATACAACGTTGAAAAGTTGCTTGCGTTGCACAACCCAAAAGGCATGCGTCTATAGGCGAAAGTCCGTAGGGACAAGTGAAAGTGGTTTTCTCTTGGTCCTCCGGTGCTATCGAGATCTGAAAATAACCGACATGCCATCAAGGAAGCAATAATAGAGGTGACCGGATAAACGTTCAAGCATTTGATCAATAAAAGGTAAGGGAAAGTGGTCCTTGCGAGTAGCATCGTTAAGTCGTCGTGTCGATGCAAACTCGCCAACCTTTTACCGTTAGCATCGGAATAAGTTCATTCTTTTCATTTGGTACCACCGTCATCCCACCTTTCTTTGGGACCACTTGAACCGGACTTACCCACCATTCTTGTCGAGAGATTGGATAGATGAGCCAAAGATCTAGTAGTTTGATTACCTCTGCTTTAACTACCTCTTTCATGTTTGGATTTAAGCGGCCGAGGTAGAACAACCGGCTTGAAATTTTCCTCCATCGAGAATCTTGTGAGTGCAAAAGGAAGGATTGATCCCTCGAATGTCGGAGATTTTCCAAGCGATGGCCTTTTTATGTTCCCTGTAATATTGCCAACAATCTATCCTTTTGATGAGAAGATAAATTGGAGGAAATAATTACGGGAAGTTTGGCGTTCTCGGCTAGAAATGCATATTCAAGTGTTCGGGTAACTCCTTCGGCTCAACAAAGGTGGATCCTCAATGGATGGTTTGATATGCCCCACCCGTGAGTTTTCAATTTTTTCGAACTCTTTGCGTGCTCTGTTGGTTTGTTTTCCTCCAATGCGAGTACGGATTCCCTAAGAAAGGGGTTTTCATCCGATATACCCGCACTTTGAACAATACAAGTCTCCAAGAATTCGTTAGAAATCATGTTTGGTAGAGAGTTGGTTATCTCCATATCGATAAGATCAATAGCAAAACAGAGTCATCTTTATCTATCGTATTTTTCATTGATGTAGCGATTTTAAAAATGACTTGTTCATCTTCGACTCTTAAAATTAGTTTGCCATCATGCACGTCAATGATTGCGCTTAGCAAAAGATAGCTAAAAATGGACGCCATAGGATCAAAGGGACTTCGACATCTCAGTATGCATATCAAGAATTACAAAATCGACAGAAATATAAACTTATCGACTTTGACCAAAACATCTTCAACAATGCCTCTAGGATATTTAATAGATCTGTCGGCTAATTGCGGGCTCATCCTAGTTGGTTTTGGCTCTCCTGACCCATTTGTTTGAATAAATCATAAGGCATCAAATTAATGCTAGCCCCTAGATCGGCCAATGCCCGATCAACGATCAAATTACCGACATGACAAGGAATAGTAAAACTCCTGGATCTTTGATTTTAAAGAGGTAACTTGTTTTGCAAAATTGCCGAGCATTCCTCATTTAATTGCACCATGGATATTTCTTCAAGCTTCTTCTTATTTGAAAGAAGATCTTTTAGGAACTTGGCATATTTTGGCATCTGTGAAAGGGCTTCAACAAAAGGAATATTGATGTGCAATTGTTTAAATAAATCCAAGAACTTACCAAATTGGTCGTCATGTTTGTCCTTACGCAATCGACTTAGATACGGAATAGGTGGTTGGAATTCCGGTACCATTTTCTTTGTTTCCTTGCATACCTGTTCGTCTTTTTGTTGTATGGGCATGGGTTCGTCCTCCGGCATCCGTACTTCGTCTAGCTTTGTTCCACTCCTTAGAGTAATTGCTTTTACTTGTTCTCTTGGATTTGGCTCGGTGTTGCTAGGTAAGCTCCTTGTGGCCTTTGAGATCATTTTGGCAATTTGACCAAATTGATTTTCCAAGTTGCGAATGGATGCTTCTTGGTTCCTTAAGGATGTTTCGGTGGCCGTGAAACGGGTTTCCGTTGTTTGGGCGAATTTGGACATAAGTCCTCCAAACTTGGTTTTCGCGGTTGGAAACCGGGAGGTGCGATTTAATTGGGGAGTGCGTTTGGATTAAAGCCTGTGACCTTGATTTCCCCAACTAAAGTTCGGGTGTTGACGCCAACCTGGATTATAAGTGTTCTTTGAAAGGATTATTTTGAAAGGGTCGAGATTGATTACCTAGATAATCCACTTGTTCATGCGGCGGTATTGCGTGAGGGCAATCTTGGTGGTTGTGCGATCCTCCACAAGTCTCGCATGAGAGAGCTTGTGTTTGGTGGTTTTGGAGCCGCCAACCCGTCGATTTTCTGAGTTAGAGCTTCGACTGTGCGGCTAGTGTCACCACCGCGTCCGCATTATATACTCCCACGACCTGTTGGTTTTCCTCCTGCGGATTGCCATTGATAGCCATTCATGGCCATTCCTTCTATGAGATCTTGGGCGGGTTCGGGTGTCTTATTGTTCAATGTTTCCCCACGCCGCCGCATCAATCATCTGCCTTGTCGATGAGAGCAACCCATTGTAAAATGTTTGGACTTGCATCCAAATGGGAAGACCATGATGTGGGCATTTTCGCGGCAATTCTTTGAATCTCTCCCAAGTGTCGTACAAGGTTTCATCGTCCTCTTGAGTGAATGAAGAGATCTCATTCCTCAATCGTGCGGTTTTTAGCGGGTGGGAAATACTTTAAAAGGAATTTTTCCGCCATAATGCTCCATGTTGTGATTGTTCCCTTCGGTAAAGTGTTTAGCCATTGTTTAGC
Source organism: Rehmannia glutinosa (assembly GCA_016081115.2). Lineage (NCBI taxonomy): Eukaryota > Viridiplantae > Streptophyta > Magnoliopsida > Lamiales > Orobanchaceae > Rehmannia > Rehmannia glutinosa. Next base: position 46,969,220 of record CM071932.1, read on the forward strand.
CCGTCCCCAAGAGTAAATGGGAACAAGCGTAACGGATGGCATCGTCGGAGACTCCATTTATTTTGAAAGTATCGCAAATTTCGAGGAAATTCGCGATATGATTATTTGGATCTTCATCACGGTAAGCCATCGAATTGGACAAATTGTTGCACCATTTGAATGACATTCGGTTTGATTTGAAATTATTGGTACGCAACAATGGGCACTTACGATACTAGACGACGTACCATCCATAGATGGCTTGGCGTGGTCGTACATGGTTCTTTGTTGTTCATCCGCCATATCGGGATCCTTGCTTTCGTTAGTATCCTCCTCGTGGTCCTGTACTAATACTTTCCTCGTGTTGCTCTGCGGCGGTCTCGCGCTTCCAGATTCGGCGACGAGTAGGCATGCACTGTAGTAAACAAGGAGGATAAGTATAATCCAAGACTTACAAAGATAGATACCTAGAAAGACAATTGATGAAAATAAAAAAAAATGATTAAATTAACAAAAATAAGGTGTTCTTAATATTACAATCCCCGGCAACGGCGCCAAAAACTTGATGGCTCAAAAGCTACCTTTAAAACCGTAGGCAAGTGCACCTATCGTTTTATAGTATAGATTATTGAGTACCGAGTGTCATTCCCACGAGGATTGTAAGTACTAATAATTACCGTCTTTTTGTTATTTAATCTAACAATTTTCAGAGTTTTTGTTTGATGAAAAAGGAAAACAAATTATAAATTGTAAAAATGAAGTAAAATTTGTAGAATAAGAAATCAAGAGATAAAAGTGTGTTTGAATGTAAATCCCTCTAGAATGTTTTTGTGATTTGACAAGTTAAAAGATTCAACCATAAGCCCTTAAGTAAAAACCAACATCTTTTAATAAAATCTCATGCTATGTGGACCGTAGAAATTCCCGATTTAAGTTAATCCCTTTCTCAAGGCGAAAAACTCCTAATCTCAAGTTGATTAACTGAAATCTCTTTCTAGTTAAAACCCCCAAGATTGCATTATAACGATTTATGAATTCCCATATTAGGTTTGACCCTAATCCGGGAAGATTTATGTCGTCCTATATCTAGAATTGCATGCAACTCTTTTCACTTATACAAATTCTTTTTCACCATAAATCTTTCGATTACCCGATGAAGAAAAGATATCAAATTAATATCTTTGAAATATTAACTCGAATGAGATAAGCATGAAATAAGTGAATCACGCAAGACATGAGAATTTTATTAAAAACATACAAACCTTAATCACAAATCTATTCTAGAGTTCATTACACTCAAACACTAAGATTTTAGCTACTCATGATTTTGACAAAAGAGTTAATTACACAAGAATATTTAAGCATTGTAGACATGGTGTACTTATCTTTCTCAAAACCTCAATGGACTTCTTCCTTGATTGATGATTTTGCTCCAAGCCTTCCTCTCCAATATTGCCCCAAGCTTTCTTCTCCAAGACCCCTTGATCCCAATTCTACTTAATGAGATGGATACAATGAATATTTCCTGAATATCTAATGAATGCCTCTCCCAATTTCAACCCTTGGCTTTTATAGGCAACCAATACATTGATAGTACTCTCTTTTATTAAACAATCACCCCATTTTCCTTGTTGGTTGGTGAATTCTTGTATTCAAGTGATGAGGAGGGGACATGGAGACATGTTTCAAGCAAAAATAGGGTGTTAAAAGTGTACAAAAGTGGCCAAAAATGGGTTGGTTGGTGAGTTTTCCCCAAATTTCGCAAAGAAAAGTTGCAAAAGAGGTCCGGACACGCCAGTGTTGGGCGACGGCCAGCCGTCTTTGCAACAAAATTGCTGGAAACACGCCTGACACGGCCGTGTTGGACAACACGGCCAGGCCGTGTTGTACGACACGGCCAGGCCGTGTTCGGGCCTGTTTTGTGCGATTTTTCCTCCTCTTTTGATCCCCTTCAACATGGCCGTGTTCGGTGACACGGTTTGGCCGTTTGGACCCTTTTTTCCAATTTTTATCCAATTTATTTCCTTCTTTTTTGAACATGGCCATGTTACTTGACACCCCAAGTCATGTTGAGTGATTTTCTTGCCTTTTTTCAAGTAATATTGGCTTCACATTGCTCCAAATTGCTCCACCTATAATGTTAAACACATCACACGATGAAATGCTACAGAAATACTTGAGAAACTATGATTTTTCTAACAAAACAATTCAAAAACTATTGAATTAATGATACAAAATATGTACAAAATGACACTTATCAATTCCATTGACACGGATCGGAAAAAGACGAAGAGGTTCGTGGCAGGCATACGCCCAGAACTAAGTGGAGTGATAAGTGTTTATAAGAAAGTGACGTATTCTCAAGCAGTGGACCAGGCTCAACTAGTTGCCGTGAGTGTGAATATAGATGGAAACCTTCGTAAAATGAATGAGGCATCCAAGAGAAAATAGGAAGACCCTAGCTCAAACAGACAAAGATTGAAGGAAACTCTATACCACAACCACAAAAGGAGAAACCACACTGCTCTGAGTATAGAAAGAATCACTATGGGGAGTGTCTGTTCGGAAAGAATGCTTGTTTTTTATGCAAACAGAAAGGACACAAAGTTTAGGAATGCGCTAATTATGAAAGAGTACCAACCGACAAGAGTCAGAGAACATCTGGAGGTAAGAAATTGAGTTTCAAGGATGAAATTATTTTTAAGGGGGTATGATGTAATACCTCTATCCCATAAATTGGGGATAAAATTAGGGCTAAATTAGAATTGGATTAGAACTAATTTTGGGAATGATTTTAGGAATTTGAAACCCTAACTTCCCTAATTTTGGTGATTTAATTTCTAAATCAAACTTAAGAACAAAGAAAAGTTATTTTTTTTACAAAAGGGAAAATCATGTTAATAAGAGAAAGAAATCAAATATGCATTTAGAAATCTAAATCAAGTATATTTTGCATTAAATTTCAGCAAAAATCATACCTTATATTCTTTGAATCATTGGCCTATAAGTTCAAAGTCTCCCCTATGGCTATTATTCACAATTTTCATACCAAAGGAATGTTGGATAAATGTTTTTATCGTAATTTTGATGATTTTATTTAACTGAGTTTTTCACCAAAACAATGTCCCTAAATATTGTCCAAATACTCCTAATCGATTTAAATTAATTTTACTAATTTTTTGGAGTATTTCTTGAAGTTTATTTTTGGCAAAAATTGGACACTTCTGTTTCGTGGTCAACCGGTCGTCCTAGAGGACAACCCGTGCCTGAAAGTTTGATTTCTGAAACAGAAAAGAGACGGAAGGATTTTTCATAGTGGTCGATCGGTCAATCAAGAGGTCGACTGGCGCCTGACTAGAAAAATATTGAAACAGAACTCCCTGTATCACATTTTTGGGGTGTTGGCCAGTCCAACAAGGGGCTGACCGGTCAAACCCCATGTCGACTGTTTAAGCCCTCTTTGGACCAGTCCACCTAGCTTATTTTCATGTTCAATTCGAATTTCTTTGTTAGAGGTCAACGGTTGACATGAGGTTTTATCAGCAAACTATCCGTTGCGCAGCAGACAACTTTTCATGATTTTAAGGGATTGATTTCTAACAGCTATAATCTCCATTTGATTTGCAATTTTTTACAGATTTCAATCTTCAAGGAGGAGCCTATGTCTGAAAATCAAATCCAAGACCTCTCCTATAAATAGATGAAGGATTGAAGCAACAAAACACAGCAACACAAGCAATACAAATACAAGCAAACTTCTTGTTCTTCACTTTCATATTCTTGTTGTATTTAGTCTAAGTCTTTCACTTGCCCATCTTGAGTACTAGGCTTGATTGTTGATTACACTTGCACTTCAAAGTTGTATACTTCATTTGAGTTGTAATCTTGAATTGTTTTCAATCATCCAAAACAATACATCCTTGTTAAGGGTTCTTGTGGTAAGAGCACACTTGAGTGATTTTAAGTGTTGAAGAGTGTGGTACTCTTCATTGGTGTAAGAATAATGTGGTAATCTTCATAGGTGGTGTTGTAAGAAGAGTGATGTGCTCTTCAAGGTGAAGGTGTAATAGTTTGATATCTATTAATAAAATTCTTTTTCTTTTTCGAAATCCACTTCAGATATATCGGGATGGTAAAACATTAGGCCCTAGGTGGGTTGAACTTCTATAAATCAACGTGTGTTGTTTACATTTACGCACTTACATTCTTGCTATCATTTTTACATTCGAAAAAAGGGCAAAATTGGAAAATCGGCATAATCTATTCACCCCCCTCTAGATTATCATAGCCACTTGGACTAACAAGTAATATCAGAGCCAAACTCTTTGGAAAGCTCGTTCTTCATTGCGAGTAAAGAGGAAAGATCCATGTCTACGAACGAAAGTTGCCTCACCACCGGCGCCTCCACCAACAAGCCACCACTATTCGACGCCAACAACTATGCCTTTTGGAAAGACTGAATGGAGTGCTTTCTACAAGGGTGTGGGTTCGATATTTGGAATGCGGTTATTGAAGGGATAACTCACCAACCAAGAAATTGGAGGATGGCACCTCGTTCGTCAAGAGCTTCAAGGAATTTGACGATAATGACAAGAAGTCATTTTCTCTAAACGGTAAGGCGTTAAATATTTTGCATTGCTCTCTTACCGCCACCGAGTATAATCGTATTAGAGGCATAAGGTCCGCAATGAAGTTTGGGAAAAATTGAAAACTATTTATGAGGGTACAAAGAAAGTTAAAAAAGCAAAAAAAAACATGCTTGTTAAAGACTTTGAAAACTTTATTATGCTTGATGGTGAGAATATTTCAAAAATGGTGGAAAGGCTTGACAACATAGTCAATCCTCTTGTGGCACTTGGGAAAGTCATCTCCGAAGAAGACAAGGTGACTAAGGTCTTGAAAGCTCTCCCCAGTTCATGTTCTGAAAAGGTGACGGCAATCACGGAAGCTCAAAATCTCAAAACTCTCGAGTTTGACGAGCTTATTGGTAATCTTCTCATCTACAAAGTCTATCTTAAAGAGAGGAAAAATTCTAAACCATCCACCTCTCAATCGGGTATGCAAATTATTCCTAAAGGCTTAGTATCTTCTTCTAATAATTCATATTATACTAGTGATGAAGATGATGAGGAGACGACCGCTCTTGTCTGGATATTTTCCAAGTTTGTAAATAAAAACAAGGCAAGAAAGCCGAGAGACAACTCGTGTTTCAAATGCGGGAAACCCGGGCACTACATAGCCGATTGCCCGAAATTAGCAGAGGTGGAGCAAAAGAAGAAAAAGCCTTTTTCCAAAGAAGAAAGCTATAAATGCGGAAGCAAAAACATGAGATGAGCTCCTTGCCACATCTGATGAGGAAGAAGAAGCCGAACATGGTCTCATCCATAGACGATTAAAACAATGAGGTACACTCTAATTCTTCATCTTCTTCTTTAATTGATGAATTACAATGTGATTATGATGAATTGCAAAATAAATTTAGAGATATGATTTGCAAGTACAAACTTTTGAAAAAGGAGTATAAAGAGCTCAAATTGGAAAAAGAAAAATTATTTACTTCTTATGAATCTCATGATCGTGCTCATGCTCTTACTCTTGCAAAAATGCATACTCTTGATTCGGAAAAACAAATGCTCACAAAAGAGATTGAAAATTTGAAAAAGGATGTGCATCGTTTTAATTTAAGTACGGATAAAGTTACAAAAAATTCTTGATGCACAAAGAAGTGAGCATTCAAAACTAGGACTTGGTTACAAACCTTTTCAAAATGTTTCTAAGAAAAATGAACAAAGTCCGACTTTCATACGTGCTAATAGTCCTAACATTATTACTTGTTTCTATTGTGGTAAAAATGGACACTATACTAATGATTGTAAATTGAAAAATAGCTTTAGTCATTTTTTTGGAGACCCAAAGGTCTCAAGACTAACCCCCATGGACCTCAAAAATGTAGGGTACCTGAAAATGATTTATTTGTAGGTGCTAGGGGCTATAACAATTCCGGAAGATTCAAAATGGCTCATGGACAACGGGTGTTCACGTCACATGACTGGAAGGAGAGAACTTTTTTCCAACATCAAGCTCCAAGAAGAAGGCATTGTTACGTTCGGGAATGGTAAGAGAAGAATTCTTGGAAATGGAGATATTGGTAACTTTTCTTTCTCTCTTAGTAATGTTTTATTAGTAGAAGGGCTTAAGTTCAATTTGATAAGTGTTAACCAACTTTGTGATTCAAATTATGATGTTATTTTTAATAAAGAAAAATGCCTTATTCTCAAAAATAATAAAATTATTTGTGAAGCAAATAGAAAAAGCAATTGTTACAAAATTTGCACAAGTGATTTAGTTAGTCAAAATGTTTCTTGTCTTGTTGCCAATAATGATTTAACAAGTTTATGTCATAGGCGACTTGGACATTTTGGATACAAAAAATTTGCAAAATATTTACAAAAACCAACATGTAAAAGGACTACCCAAATTGAATTTTGAAAATCTTGGCTTATGTGACACTTGTCAAAAGAACAAATTAGTTAAAAGTAGTTTTAAGCCCAAAAATAAAATTTCCACAACCGAGCCTCTACAATTACTTCATCTTGATTTGTATGGGGATATTCGTATTGCTAGTCTTAGTGGAAAACATTATACTTTTGTTATAGTCGATGATTATTCTAGATATACTTAGGCTATTTTTCTTGCAAATAAAAGTGATGCCGTTAATAATGAGTTTGCTAAGTTGTGTAGACTTATTGAAAATGAAAAGGAAGATACTATTAAGTCTATATGAAGTGATCGAGGTGGTGAATTTGATGGTGAATTTAATGTCTTGTGTGAAACCAAGGGATATGCTCATAATATTTCGACTCCATGAACACCACAACAAAATAGAGTAGCCGAAAGGAAGAATAGAACTCTTCAAGAAATGAGTCGGTCCATGCTCAATGAATTTTCACTTCCAAAATATTTTTGGGCCGAAGCCGTAAGTACCGCATGCTATGTTATAAATCGTATTTAACATCGTCCTAAGTTGAATAAAACATCATATGAACTTTGGAAACGAAGAACACCAAATATTAGTTACTTCAAAATATTTGGTTGTAAGTGTTTTATTTTGAATACCAAGGATCAATTGGATAAATTTGATCCTAAGTCCGATGAAGGAATATTTATGGGGTACTCAACTAAGAACAAAGCATATCAAGTTTACAATAAGACTAGCATGGTGGTTGAAGAATCTATTCATGTCAAATTTAATGAAACCTTAGGTGTTGAAAGGATACCCAATGATAAAAGTGACGAAGAGGACGATATTGAACCAATTGTTTCAAATGATGATCAAAGTGATCAACCTTCCACATCAAATGATCAACCTTCAACTTCAAATGTTCCACAAGAAGACAAAGGTGATAACTCGGATCTTCCCGTTGCAAAAAAATTTAAATTAGATCATCCAAAAGATCTCATAATTGGGGACCCTCTAGACAAAGTTATGATTAGAAGGAAATTTGCCGAGAAAGCTCTTATTTCTCAAAAAGAGCCAAAAAATGCAAATGAAGCAATTGAAGATAAGGATTGGTTTTTAAAAATGCAAGAGGAGTTGAATCAATTCGAAAGGAATGATGTTTGGGAACTGGTACCTTGTCCTCCATCACAAACAATTATTGGTACAAAATGGTATTCCGGAACAAACTCGATGACCAAGGCAATATCGTTCAAAACAAAGCAAGGTTAGTAGCTCAAGGGTATTGTCAAGAAGAAGGTATTGATTATGATGAAACTTTTGCACCCGTAGCACGTTTAGAAGCTATTCGTATTTTACTTGCCTATTCTTGTTTCAAAAATTTCAAGTTTTACCAAATGGATGTTAAATTCGCTTTTCTAAATGGTTTTATTCAAGAAGAAGTCTATGTAAAACAACCTCCGGGGTTTGAAAATTTTTCAAGGGCAAATGATGTTTACAAACTTAAGAAGGCCTTATATGATTTAAAAAAAGCACCCCGAGCATGGTATGATAGACTTAGCTCTTTTCTTTTGTAAAATGGATTTACAAGAGGTAAAGTTGATACTACTCTCTTTGTTTTTGAAAAAGGTCAAGATTGCTTATTAGTTCAAATTTATGTTGATGATATTATATTTGGTGCTACTAATGAATCTCTTTGTAAGAAATTTTCCAAGTTAATGCAAGGTGAATTTGAAATGAGCATGATGGGGGAGCTCAATTTCTTTCTTGGACTCCAAATAAAACAATGCCAAGCAGGCATTTATATATCACACTCAAAGTATACAAAAGAACTTCTAAAGAAGTTCGGAATTGAAGATGGAAGAACCATCATTACTCCAGTGGCAACCAATATCAATCAAGACAAGGATGAAAAAGGCAAGTCGGTTGATGAATCAAAATATCGAGGTATGATTGGTAGTTACTTTACTTAACCGCAAGTAGACCCGGTATTCTTCATGTCGTATGCCTATGTGCTCATTTTCAAAGCAATCCCAAAGAATCTCATATGAGTGTCGTTAAAAGAATTTTTAGATATTTGAAAGGCACTATTTCATATGGCTTGTTTTATCCAAAGAACGAAAAAATTTCTCTTAAAGGATATAGTGATTCGGACTAAGCGGAAAATATTGATAATCGTAAAAGTACTTCCGGATCATGTCAGATTTTAGGCGATTGCCTAGTATCTTGGATTTCAAAGAAGCAAAATTGTGTATCCTCATCAACGGCTGAAGCCGAATACATTTCTGCGGCCTTTTGTTATATTCAACTCCTTTGGATGAAACAAACCTTAGCGGATTACAAATGTTCTTTTGAAAATGTTCCTATTTTTTATGATAACACATTTGCTATAAATATTTCTCAAAATCCGGTTCATCATAATCGAACAAAACATATTGAGGTTTGACATCATTTTCTAAGGGATTGCGTTTCCAAACGAAAAATTGAGATGTGCTTTGTTACGTCTCAAGATCAACTCGCGGATATTTTCACAAAACCTTTAGCCGCCGAGTTTTTTGTGTTAATTCAAGCTCGTTTAGGCATAATGCATATCGAATAAGGTCTATGATTGCATTTTGTGCATTTTTAAAACTTAGGGGTGAAAAATCGGATTTTTAACTCAAAATTCGGACAGAACCAGAAAATGAACTCCAGGGACCGGATGAAGAGGGTTAGACCGGTCGGCCACTACCTGGACCGGTAAAACACCCCCCTCAACCGGTCGACCTAGGCAATAACTTGGTTAAATTTGGTGCTGTCCCAGACTTAGTCTATTTCACTCGTTCTTCGTCCATTTCGCACCCCTTTGCAAATTTTACACACAATTCACTCAAAATGATTTATTTCTTGTAAATTCTATATTGTTAGACTTATATTATGAGTATATCATCCATATTTCTCAACTTCTCCAATTAATTGGTAAGTTTAATTCTTCTTTTAATCTCAATTGGGTTGAACCCTTGAGAAAGTGCTTTTACTTGGTATTTTGATGAAATTGTTGTATCATTGTGTTGGGAATTATGTATATTGATGAATTGTGATTATAGAATTGCATTTGGTGTTGATTTTTTGGGCATGATCACATTTACAAATGTTAGATACAACTTCGATTTTATTCTACGCACGCCAAGCGTTCGATAAAATGCCTCAATGAAAATTTCATCCCGTACATGAATCTCTTGATTTCAAATGTCTTATATGTTTATAGAGATCATGTTTTATCAATCAAATGAGCTTTTACAAACCCTCCTCTCAAAATTTCCCTTATTATTTGGATTTTTAAGCTTTATGCTCAAAAGCTCGATAAATTGATTAAAATGCGCACTTTGATATGGTATTATGATGTTTTTATCGTGCTAATAGTCTTTTTGATGATTCCAAAGGGGGAGAAATATGAAATAAGCTCATAAGCTCAAAGAAGCTAGAAAAAGCTCGCGAAAAAAAGCTATAAGCTATGGATGAAAAAGCCAAAAGCTAAGGATGAAACTTAGTCCAATAGATTTATAATGGACTTTACATATGACTAATAATTTCTTTTTGACAGGGGAGCTTCTAAGCTCTTGAAATTCAAGCTCAAATTGTAAAAGTTGAGCTTTTAGCTTTCAGTTGTTTGCTTCTTTACCTACTCTTGATTTGCATGTTGATAGGGGGAGCTTTTATAAAATATTTTGAAAAATCTTTGCTCTCATCCTTATGATTCTTATGCATGAAAAGTGTCGCTTAAAATGGATAGTTATTTTTAACCGGAAAAACTTGTTTCGTTTTCAAAATCGACCTCTTAAAGTTGTTTTGGTTTGTAATAATCAAAAAGGGGAAGTTTGTTAGATAAGTATTTTTATCGTAATTTTGATGATTTTATTTAACTGAGTTTTTCACCAAAACAATGTCCCAAATGTTGTCCAAATACTCCTAATCGATTTAAATTACTTTTACTAATTTTTCGGAGTATTTCTAGCTTATTTTTGACAAACATTGGACAACACTTCTGTTTCATGGTCAACCGGTCGCCTAAAGGGCAACCCGTGCATGAAAGTTTAATTTCTGAAACAGAAAAGAGATGGAAGGATTTTTCATGGAGGTCGACCGGTGCCTGAGTTGAAAAATATTGAAACAGAACTCCCTGTATCACATTTGGGGTGTTGGACCGGTCCAACAAGGGGCTGACCGGTCGAACTGCAGGTCAACCAGTCAAGCCCCCCTTGGATTGGTCCACCTAGCTTATTTTCATGTTCAATTCGAATTTCTTTGTTAGAGGTTGACCGGTCGACCTAAGGTTTTATCAGCAAACTATTTGTTGTGCAGCAGACAACTTTTCATGATTTTAAGGGATTGATTTCTAACAGCTATATGATTTGAAATTTTTTACAGATTTCAATCTCCAAGGAGGAGCCTATGTCTGAAAATCAAATCCAAGACATCTCCTATAAATAAATGAAGGATTGAAGCAACAAGACACAACAACACAAGCAATACAAATACAAGCAAACTTCTTGTTCTTCACTTTCATATTCTTGTTGTATTTAGTCTAAGTCATTCACTTTCACATCTTGAGTACTATGCTTGATTCTTGATTACACTTGCACTTCAAAGTTGTATATTTCATTTGAGTTGTAATCTTGAATTATTTTCAATCATCCAAAACAAGACATCCTTGTTAAGTGTTCTTGTGGTAAGAGCACACTTGGGTGATTTTAGGTGTTGAAGTGTGTGGCACTCTTCATTGGTGTAAGAAGATTGTTGTAATCTTCATAGGTAGTGTTGTAAGAAGAGTGAGGTGCTCTTCAAGGTGAAGGTGTAATAGTTTAGTATCTATTAATAAAATTCATTTTTTTTTTCGAAATCTACTTCGGATATACCTGGTTGGTAGAAGATTAGGCCTTAGGTGGGTTGAACTTCTATAAATCAACGTGTTGTTTACATTCTCGCACTTACATTCTTGCTATCATTTAAACATTCGAAAAAGAGGGCAAAAATTAGAAACTCGGCATAATCTATTCACCCCCCTCTAGATTATCGTAGTCACTTGGACTAATAAGGAAGAAAATAAATTCTTCTTCTTCTTAAGAACATCCATTGCCGCCACCGTCGTTTCCACCGGCACCTCCACCGTGGCCACCACCCATCCAAACCTCAAACCCCAAAACCAAAACCATAGGTAAAACCCAATAAAAGAGAAATGGAAATAAAGGAAAGAGGGGAAAGCCATCGTCAAAGTCGGCATCACCATGATGGCCAGTCGCCTAAAACAAAAGAGAGATTTAGGGGGGCAACTGTACAGTGGATAGAAGAAAAAAAAGAGAAGATAGCTTTTTTTGGGGAGGGACGTGAGTTTGCTGGGAAGAAAAGAGAGAGAAGAAAATGAAAAGAGAGGAGAAAGAAATAAATGAGAGGAGAGAGAAAAAAAAGAAGAGAAAAGAAAAGGAAAAAAGAGAGAAAAAAAAAAAGAAAAAGAAAAGGACAAAAAAGAATAAAAGAATTGAGCCAAAAACTCTTGATTTTTACCAGTGGCCAATTTTAACTCTTTTTTTGACCAAACCCAATTTTGACCCAACATGCCATCTACGAAGCTAATTTTTCTAGAACTCTATTTTAATTCAAAATTTTCAAATTCCTTCTATTTTACCCTTCTACAACATTTTTATTAATTAAAAATTTATTTCATTGTAGTAGACGAGGAAGTTGAATACTGGGCATTAACATTGCATTTATTTCACGAAGCTACTACATTTAAGGTGGGGCTTTTGTTTAAAAGGCAATGCAATGGGTCACGGGTTGGTCAATGGGCCCCCCAGCCCGAGCTTTTTGTAAAATTTTGGGTCGGGTCAGACCAGCCCGATTTTGGTCGGGCCACGAAATTGTTTGGCCCAGCCCAACCCATGCATATAATCTGTGTGTAAATTTCGGGCCGGCCCGAAAAAGTCGAGCTAGCCCGGCCCATCGGGTCATTCGGGTCGAGCCAAATAGGCCCAACTTTTTTTCGGGCCTGAAAATTTGCAGCCCAGTCCAGCCCAAACCTCGGGCTGGCTGGGCCGACCCACGGACCGGGCTGGGTTTTGCCACCTCTACTTTTGTTTATACTATGTCCTTATTAAATTCTTTTATTGTGTATCTTACGAGTATGTGCTATTGTATATTGAACTATTGCTATTGACTATGGATACGAGGGACGAAAGTGGTCCGGGGTAAAAGAATCTCTCCGGTGAAACTCCAGTAGTGCTAACTATTGCAATGTAATTCTTGTTCGTTTTGATATGCTTAATTGAATTAATTTGGACATTCTTTGACCCCACTAGCTATCGAATACTCATCCCATGTATAATTTTCACAGATGTATGAAGGAGTCAAGGTGTGCACAGAGGGGGCGGTGGAATTGTCGACCGAGGAATTATTTAAAGTCTACATAGCTTTTAATTTATTTAATATTGCACGAGACAATTAATTTGTTTTGAAATTTTGAGACATATTTTTATGAGTATTTGGAGTTTTGACAAGTCATAATATTAGTTTTTCTTTAAAATGCGATTTCAAGTTTGGATTGCTTTTAGCACTTTATAAAATCGTTCATTGTTATTTTATGAAATTGGGATGTTACAGTAATGGTAAAACTATTATAGTTGAGACTATACGGATTTGGGATTACCATTGATGAATGTTTTTGAATTTTTGAGACTTGCGGGGTTCTACTCTTTTTTTCATTTTGAGCAAATTTGGTAATGGTTGTTCAATTTGAAAATAGTAAATTTTTTATCTTCAATGTTGATTAGTGTAAAATATACGTGCATTTAAGGGTTTAAATGATATATATTTGATGTATTTGCATGCATATTCAGTGTGTTTTACTTGGTTTCCCTTGTTGGGCGTGATACTGTGTACTCTTGTGAATTTTACAGAAAATAGAGATAAATTTGATAAAATATGATAGCATGTTTCGAATGATATGTAAAAAGACAAGGTACGAGCAAAAATATGAAGGAAAGAAGCATGGACGGTCAAAGGAAAGGGAATTTCCTTCAAAAACGTCAAAACACGCTAACGCTTTCGATCCTTTGGCGGTTTAGTATTTTGGCCATAACTCCCTCTAAAAAATTGATATTGAGGTGATTCAAGTGCCTATGTAAAGCTAAGAGAATGATATACAACTTTCATGAGACTCTGAGATCAAATTCCGATCGCACGACCCGTCTGTGTGGGATTACACAGTCATGCGACGTAACTGGGGCTGAATTGGTCTCCTTTTCCTACTCAAACTCTGCAAGTGATCTCTCCAAAGCATCTATAAAAGGGGCCCAAGGCTATGCCCGAAAATTCATTCATCAATACACAACTCTTTACATAGAAAACACATCAAGTAACACAGGAACGAAGGAATGGAGGAGCTTCTGAGAGCAAAAGGCTAGATCGCGAAGAACACCACAAGGCTTTCGCATCTAGGGAGCACAAGAGCTTCGAGGGCTTGGAAGGGGAATCCATCCTGACAAGAAGAGGTTTTCTTTCTATGTCTAAAAATTCTTGTATGTGCTTATATGATGTCATAATATTGATTCAGATTTGTCTATGAGTTTGTAATCAATGTTTGGCATATTTTTCGGATCTTATGGGCATAATCGAAACTGTGGATTTGTATTAAATATGATTACTTGTTTTCTAAATTGCTTCATGCGTTCTATTTTATGAATTCGAGTGCTTATTTATAATTACTTTTTATCTGATCAATAATTTACATGTCATACTTCTAGTCCATAATCCGGGAGGTGAGTTCTAGTAAGACGAAAATCGAATTCAGACATGAAACATGTGTGACAGGCGTGTTTGTGGGGAGTTATTCAATTCACAAATCGTTTTGGAGTTATTAATGATTGTAACGATCCGGGAGGACTACAATTGTTCTTAATCAACTGTTTACGCACCACCCGGGAGGGGGAGTAAATGATATTAGGAATTTGAATCCATAGAATTGCATGAATTGGTTTTAAAACTTTATTCGCATTTAATATTGAAGAAGCATGTTGAGATTATGTGCTGGGTTGCTCCTAAAGATGTTGAAAATACTTGTGGGGTTCACAAATTTATTTTATTTATTTTCTTTATTTTTCGATTTTTAGGACTCAATTAACTCAAATTTTCGGTCGCTTTAATAAAATTGGAATACGATGTTATTATAACCTAAGTGTTTCGAGCTTCAATCCCTGAGGAATACGACATTGCTTGCCATTATCCTATAAACTACACTGTACACTTGCAGTAGTAAATATTTTATTTTTTTCTTGTTTTGATTTTATTTTTTTCCCTTCTTCGTTTCTAACATCGTTTTTGTTGAGTGCAAGACTGGAATCTTTGGAGATACAAGAAGTCCAAATCGCTGCTGCAGTGGGAGGCCAACATCAAAAGGACAAATTCCTAGGCGATACTTAATCCAAGAAAACAGGGCAAATTCCGAGGCGATACGTGGATCCGCCAGACCCCATAATGTTGGAAGGTTATCCAAGCTCAATCAGTTCTCAACATAATCAAAAGATTACCAAACTATTGGAGACTAGAAGATAAAGGCAACACTCTTTGAACTTCATCTTGTAAGGCAGCAGGAGTTAATACCCATGCACAACAAGCATTAATTATCAAACAAATCTTGGAAGTCTATCGTAAAGCCTTAGGACAACATGTCAATATATTTCAATGAAAAATATCAGAAAAGAAGTTTGTGCAGTTTTCGAAGGCATTCAAGAACAGAGGAAAATGAAACATTGGGAGTTCCTATCATGATTGGTAGATCAAAAAGGGAATTTTTCCAGTTTGTTGAGGAGGCAGCTAATAGAAGGATTGGGGACTGAATATCATCTTTTCTTAGTTGAGAAGGTCTCCTTGAGACCGTCTTACAATTTAGATCCGTAAGATGGATACTCAAGACCCAAACATATATCCATATCCACATCCATATCCAAACAAACCTAAAAGAAAAAAAGAAAAAATTATAGTTGCCC
Organism: Rehmannia glutinosa; assembly: GCA_016081115.2. Lineage (NCBI taxonomy): Eukaryota > Viridiplantae > Streptophyta > Magnoliopsida > Lamiales > Orobanchaceae > Rehmannia > Rehmannia glutinosa. The sequence continues at coordinate 46,984,673 of CM071932.1, forward strand.
ATTGCGTCTCTTTCGATCCTCCTCCCTCCTCCATCCCCCAATTTAGCATAAAGTTATTTTAATAATTACCCACTTCTTTCCTTAAAAATTACAAAATATTAGCAGAAGCTTTATGCTTCACAAGTGAGCTAATAAAGCTATTATATTTAACTTTCCCATTGTTCATCTATTGGGCAGGTGAAATGGGGTTGTTGCTTCGGAATAGACTACCGCACAAGAGCTGCATTGGTAGAAATATAATTGGTTTTTCCACGAGATGGGTTTTTGTGTCGCGCATTGCTAGTTTTGCTTGCGAGTTGCGATTGTCAATAGTACTTGTCTAGTATATCTTTTTTCAATCTTTTTCCCTCTCCATCCATTCTAACAATGGTTTTCTCATTTGTAATTGGAGTCAAAGCACGCCTTCTAGATTTTATGACATTCTTGATTTGAGAATTTGTTCCTGAAATTCTGTTTGCATTTATGAGCTCTCAAATGCCCGTGTGACATATGTAGCAACAAGAGTGACATATGTAACAACATTTTCTGGCTTTGTTTGAACAAGGCTTCGACCGCTTGTTCTTCACACCAAAAGCTAATACTTCTAATGGAACTACTAATACTTTTAAGGGAAAAAATTAATACTTTCAATGAACTACTAATATCAATTTTGTTACTTTAAAAATATACTTTTTAGAGTAAAAAATGATACCTTTTTATCTTAAAGAATGTTGTGTATAACTTTGTAGGTAAATAATATCAATTTTGTTACTTTGAAATGTATACTTTATAGAGTAAAAAATGATTATTTTTTTTTATAAAAAGTGATACTTTTGGAGTCTAAAGTTATACTCTGTCACGGCTCCCAAAAAATTAATTTGAAAACGTATATTTTTTAGAGTAAAAATGATACAATTTGAGAAAAAAAACTAGTTCTTTTTAACTATCATCACACATGCATGTTAGCCTAATTTACGAAAATACAACCGGTCTTTTGGGCTGGGTCTCAAGTTGTGGGGGATCCGTCTCACAAAAAGCAACCCATGAGACGGTCTTATATGAGTTTTTGTCTTCTTGGTTTGGCTGCTAAGGAGGTGTTAATCAGATTAGTGGTGAAAGCTCTGTCAACCTCTCTCATGTCATGTTCTAAGTTGCCTAAGGGCACATGTGAGAATCTTAATAGAATCTCCTCCAAGTTTTGGCGGCGACCAACTGAAGAAGGACATGAAAAGATCCATTGCAACTGTTGGAAGAAACTCACTGTGCCAAAAGAGTTTGGAGGACTTGGATTCCAAGATCATGAGTTGTTTAATGAAACACTACTTGCTAAACAAACCTGGATGATGATCACCAAACCAAACCTCTTGATTTGTAAGGTTTTTAAAGCAAAATACTTTCATAAATGAGAAGTCCTTAATGCTTCAACAAAGGCAAGTCATTCAGTATTTTGGAAGAGTTTTGATGAAGACAAAATATGTTATTAAGGAGGGAAGCATAATGCAGACTGGGGATGGTAAGTCAACTCGAATTTGGGAACACCCATAGCTACCAACTGTTATCACTCTCTACCTTGGGGGATTTCCAACACCCAAAATACCCCTACTTGGGTCAACGAGTTAATGTTTCCTAATGGGAAAGAATGGAACATAAAACACATAAAGATAATTTTCAGAGAGGAAGAAATCAAACCTATCTCCACCATCAACATTTCAGCCTATCAATGCAGAGACAAACTCATTTGGATATGGACCAAAGATAATCAATTCTCAGTGAAGTCAACATACAATGTTCTGCTTCAGGCTAAGATATTGTTCCTCAATGAAACAGGAACAAGTTACAATGGCAGTCAGACTAAAAGAATATGGAAAAGAAGCTGGAAACTACAAGTAAAAGGAAAAATCAAGCACTTTATACGGAAATGCGTTAGAAGCTTCTTACCTATGATTTCATCCTCTTTCCTAAAGTTTGAATGTAAATCCTATTTTTTGCCATTTTTGGGGATAATAGAAGGAGACAATGGAATTCCTTTTGTTTTACTGTGCCAGAGCAACAATAACCTGGTAATTGGCTCCAGTATCGTGGAATGACTTCATTATAGAGAGATATTACTTTAAACAATGGTGGATGGGAATCTGCAACATTCCCTAGAAGAAAAATGCCAAGGACATAATTCAGTATGGTGGATGGGAATCTTCAACATTCTTAGATGGAAAAATGCCAATGACAGAATTCAGTTATCCACATACATCTTATGGTGGCCATGGAAGTCCAGAAGCATGTTGATATTCCAAGGAAAAAGAATGACAAAACATGAGATCATGGAAAGCATTGTGAAAGAATGGTGTGAATTTGAGAATGTTGCATGAATGATGAAATTTCCCTTTAGGGATCTATCTTTAGTATCCAGTGAAGGTGCAATTTTATTTGATTGTCTTTTGGTTTGGCGTAGAAATGTGATGCTATAGATATGGAGTTCCCCTATTTTGTAGATGTTTTTGGGGATATAAATCTATTTTTGTGGACATCATTTTTCAATATTTTCTTTTATTTATTTGTGTCTTTTGATTGCGCTAGTAAGGTTTGATCTCCAATTGTGGGGGAATTCTTTGAACAATCTTATTTTCTCTTTCATGTGTTGTAAAAATATGGTTGGAACTCATAAAATTTGATCAAATGTTTTATTTTTAAAAGAAAAAAAATGTAGGGTATTATTGCTTGATCATCACATTATATTATATTGCTTCCCAAAAAGAGTTTGTATTTTAATAACCATGATCATTACAGGCTTTGTTTATTTTAATTACATTATAATTACGGTGAAAAAGATATTCAAAATTTACATTATAATCAATTCTTTTTAATCCCATCCATAATGGTGTTAGTGAAGATGGCTTGTAAATGAGAGAAGTCTTACATTAAGATTTCATCTTAGGGATGTTTTACTTTGCTATTATATAAAACTAGTATTTAACCCGTGCAATGCACCGGGGGTGTATCTATGAGGCATTCTTTTTGCGCTGTGATATGTGCATTTTCCTAGGGGTGTCAATCTCTGACCCAACACGAACTCGGCCTGAATTTACATAGAGAAATATGAACCCGACCCGAACACTAACACAAATCTAACACATCGTTACTAATATGTCTAAAATGTAGTTATTTTATCTTTTACTTAATTTATGATCTATTTTACGCATAACCCGAAACCAAACACGAACCCAACCCAATGACCCAAATTGACACGTATACATTTTCCTAATAGTTTAATGAGTTATATCTCATGCATTATAATAATTTTAAAATAGCATCGGACATTAATACATGATAAATACTATTTAATGTTTTTTTATTGATGAAGTCAAAAAGAAAAAATATCATACATGTGAATCATAGAAAAAAAATATACTTAAAGCTACGTATTGAGTTCGATTTTCAAAAACTAATTTTTCATAAAATCGCACAAGGCACAACTTATTGGCGCATTTCATTTTAGTCATGTTTAGATTCTTAATAAGTATGAAGATTGGTGCCATAATTGTTTTCAAGGTTGTAGTAGTTAATTCGGATTCAAAATTATTTTCGAAAGTTGTTTGCATGTGTAAATTGGAGGCAGATAGTTTTGTAAAGTTGGTCGTGCGATAAATCAAAAATTAATATATGTATATGAGAACTACGTATAATAATATTATTTAGGATAAATCACACTTTACCTCCATATGCTCTCATTGAATATCACTTTACTCCCTTGTACTATCAATTTGTATCACTTTACCCCCTTATACAATTTATATATCATTTAATCCTCCTATTTCTTTATCAAATGACCTAATTGTCCCTACTATTATTTTAATTTAATAATGGCTTCAAATACATATAATCGTTTTTTGGAAAACTTATTTATTATAAAATTAATATAGTTCCTATTAAATAACTGTATAGTAGGTTATTTTTTGTAAATTAATATATTCATACATTTGTTTCATAATAAATATAAATATCATATATTATATTGTAAAATTATATTTTGTATTCAAAAATTTAACCACGAAAATGACTTTTATTTTCTATTTATCCTTGTTATTATTAAATTATGATTATTCAATCAATAATTAAAAATTTATTAATAATATTCCACATCTTTAATAAGATTGTATTATATATTATATAATTTTAAGTTTTTTATGAAAAATAAATTAAAAGTATAAATGTGTAATGCTAATACAAATATTATATTTTATATGAGATTAATAGGGACTATATTAAAGTTAAATAATTAGCAATTAAATATAAAATATAATAGATTTAATAATAAGCGTTAATTAATCAAGTTGTGAGTTAATTTATATAATAAGTACAAGTTTATTATTATTAAATGCTTTTAAAATAATTCTTTTTTATTTTAATAAAACTAATAGGTAAGGATAAAATGGTCATTGTTTTAAGTACATGTATATAAAATAATATATCTAAAAGCATAAGAGGGTAAAGTGATACAAATTAAGAGTATAAGGGGGCATAGTGATACAATTGAGAGTACAAGAAAATAAAGTGATACTCAAGGAGAGTATATGGGGGGCAAAGTGATTTATCTTATTATTTATTCAGGTTGTTAAGTCAATTTTTAAATTTTTTTGAAATTCTATGGTGGGGATTTGTATTGTATTATTTGGATTTTCTAATTATTTTTCTCTATTCAAGTTCTCACATTTGGTATGTTTTATACCGTGCGATGCACGAACATTAATTTTATAAAAATATTTTTTAGTGATTTGCAAAAAGTTAAAAATTTCAATAGATAATTGAAATATAAATATAGTTAATAAATTATCCGATTAAAATATAAAGATAATAAAAATCATCCGATTAAACTATATAAAAATAAATTATTACAAACTATGAAAAAACCTATTTAAATACAAAAAATTGGTTGATAACAAATTTTATGAGTGTGAATTGTATCTATTTATAGAGTATATTTATTTATAAGAATGTAAACGTTTGAAAAAAATCTTAACTGCCTAGTGCTTTCAAATTTTTAATGCATTGTATTTTAGTACAATTATCAATAAATTAATTCGAATTCCAATACTTTTTAGGGTTTAAAAAGCTGAAAAAAAACTTATATATTTTACATAAAAATGGAATATTTCAAAAATACAAAAACTATTCTATTTTTATATATACACATATATCAGAAAAATATCAAACAGAAAAATTTATATCTAATGGTCATTGTACAACTTTAAAAGTTGAATATCAAAATAATTTGACAAATATGAAAATAATTTCTATTTACATGAAAAGTACGTTAATATAAAAAATAATTTTCTATATATAAAAAACTATTATGAATATAATTTCATATTAAATAAAAATTTAATTTTTTCTTACATATGTATATATATATATATTAATGTTATGTATGGATATATGTAATATATAATATTTGGATACATAATTTGAGATATTTTCTTCAATTAAAATAAGTATTTTTTAATTAAATTTAATCAATTTAAATATAATTCTATATAATTATGAAGATATGAGTTATGCTCAAATAACAACTACACATATATCATAAATAGCCAAAATACATTAATACAAAAAGTAATGTCTAATATCCCAAATGCATACTTTTAAAAATCCATTACAAAATAATGATAAATTTTTTATATTTTTTATTTGTTATGTTTATTTTTTATTGTATATATGCAATATTGGTGTCAAATTGAAGATCGTAAAAAGATGATTAATTAGATATAATATACGTAGGAAACTGTTAAAAAAATAAAAAAGTTACTAAGTTTTAAAAAAATAACAAAAAATATAAATCTAATAATTAATGCATTACACACACAGATTTGGAAAATTCATTTTACATAATTATATTTTTCTATATAATATTAAAAAGTAATTTATTTAAAAGAAATTTGACTATAAAAAACAATCAAATCTCAACATCTATTACTTATTTTTCAACATAATATATATATATATATATACATTGATGCTACTTAAATCACCAGATCACTCCAAGTTAAGGTTTGTGAATTATGTATCCAATTTCTCCGCAGTTGGAAGTTCTTCAAATGAGAACTTTCCTGAACACCAGTAATTATTAGATGGGTCCCAGTATTGTCCTAGGGAGGCCCCTCCGATGCTTAATTTAGACTGTGTAGGATGGAAAATCCAGAGATAAAGAACATTTGAGAGTAATGAATTGTAACACTTACAAATGGGACGGACGAGCCTTTTTATATTTGGGTTGATAGCCCACATGGACTTGGTAGGATAAAGTGAGCTGCATAGGCCGGTAGACCGCGCGCCGGATATAATGAACTGAGTCTCACGGACTGCTCAATATTAGTTTGGGCCTCATGGGCCAATTGACGGTATTCAAATCCAATGATGAATATTTGTTGGTGAATAACTAAATGACGACGTAATTAAATAAAAAAAATTATAATTACAGTTTTATCCCCAACATAAGTCCTCAATTCTCGGGCTGCAAGTAGGGAGACTCTACCTCCCGGAGCATGTAGCTTTGCTAGAGGTGAGTATTTGAATGAAATAGTCTCCCGGAGAGCGGAAGGGGCAACTCTTCATCCTGGAGCGCGTAGCATTGCTAGAGGAGAGTCATTTACCCCCGGGAGCGCCAGAGGAGAATCTTGGTTGGTCATCTCCTTGATCACATGTAGGGGCGTCTAGCTTTGCTTGAGGTGAGTATTCATTTGGAGAATGCCTCGTCTCAAGGTCTATGACCACCTCCTGGACCGAAGCATTGAAGGCGTGACTCTTTCTCCTAGAGCGCCTAACAACACTAGATAAGAGTATTTGATTGGGGCTACCTCCCAGATTGAAGTGCAGGAATGGTGACTCTTCCTTCTGGAGCGCGTAGCATCGCTAGAGAGGAGTATTTGATTGAGGCCACCTCCTAGACCAAGGCACGGGAGAGGTCACTCTTTTTATGGAGCGCATAACATCGATAGAGAAGAGTATCTTCCCCTGGTAGCGCCGTAGGAGAATATTATCTAGCCACCTCCCGGACCGCGTGTACGGGCATTTTCTTCCCCAAGAGCGCCAAAGGAGAGCCTCTTTCTTGGGGAGTGCCGGAGGAGAGTGGGCGAAAATGGAGTGCTTTGGGACGCAAATCTTCATTGACAAGTAACTGCAAATTCGTAATCAAGGAAAATGGTGAAGACAAATCATGAATTGTATTAATTATTCAGAGGAAATGCAACATAGTTACTCGATTCGCGGGCCGGGAAAACTTGAAACTAAATTATTTTACGCCACTTTGGGCAGAATGAGATGAATTGATAAATGAAAACAGATAATGCCCATGGGGGCGACTTCCCTCACTATGCAAGGGGAGATGGCGAGTTATGTGGTCTTCTACTGCTCATGATCCTTAAGCAGCTTGTGTTGATCCACATAGTCCTTCAGATTCCCTTGCCTGTAGCACCAACAAATGTTAGACGGGCCCTAGGGTTCTCCCAACGAGGCCTCTCCGACGCTCAAGTCACAATGTATATGAGAAAAAATCCAGAGAAAAGAACATTACTTGAGAGTAATGAATTTCAAATACTCAGACGGATGTAACTTTTAATAACTGGGTTGATAGGCTACATCTTGTAGGATAAAGGGAACCGCGTGGGCCGGATATAGCGAACTGAGCCTCACGGGGTTCTCAATAATAGTTTGGACCTCATGAGTCAATTGACAATACTATTCAGACCCAATGATGAATAATCGTGGGTGAATGATTAAATAATGACGCAATTAAATAAAAGAATATAATTATGATTTTACCCCCAACATATACAATTCAACTAATCGATGAAATTATGATATGAGGGCATTCTTGTAGTATACAAAAAAATTAAGGATAAAAATATTTGGAACAACTTTAGACTATTCAATATTGTATCAGAAATAGTAGATGCTAGAACTACGTTGTTTTGAGCTTCTAACTAGAATTTGGATCCGAGCACCCAAAGTAAGCTCTTTTCAGTGGCAATTTTGTTAATTAAATATTGAAAAGTAGCATCCCACATCAATTTAAAAATAATTTCACGCATAATGTGCTACATCAAAACAATGTTGAGTACTCAACCTTTAATGTGAGATTTGGAAGACATTATTTAATTTGGAAAGCAGGGTGCCCATGTTCGTGGAATCCTGGAGGGCAGGGTGCCCAGGTGGCAGTCGTGCATATTGAATATCCACAATGAGTGTGCATAAGTTGTGACCAACTGATCACACCCGAATTACCATATGTGGTGGTTGTGCATACTAAATATCCACGATGAGTGTATAAAAGTTGTGATTGACTAACCACATCTAGATTTACCGAATGTGGTGGTCATATATATACAGAATGCCCACGCTGAGTATGTATAAACTATGATTGTATCCAAGTTTAGGCTGGGAGCCAGGAACGTCATCCTCCCTAGGTTGTATAATGAAACCAAAAAAAAGTTGTTATATATGTATGTCATATGAAAGATAAATAATCATCTAGTACTGATTCGTAAATATGTTGGTTTAATAGTTTTTATCATGATATAAAGTCTTTTTTTCCCTTGAAATACCTTATCAAAAGTTATAATTTTATAGAAGTAAGATTAACCGCTTTAAAAGTCTCTAAAAAAAAACTCTCTCTAATAAACCCTAGTCGTCTTATTCTTTTGTCTTCCATTGTCTTCTCACCATAGTAAGATGGGGGAAGCAACATTACTTTTCTTGTTTTTTGAATTAGTTGTTTGCTTCTCTTCCTTTACGGAAGTTCTCGAGTCTCCTCTACGGTAGCCTTTTATCCCTTAATAAGTGGAGTTTTTTTCTACTTAATAAGCGGTGCTTTGTCCCACATAGTAATTTTTTGTTCAGATGATTTTTTCATTACAGAAGATTCATATGACCCATTACCAGAAAGTTAGTGAGAGATGAGGGTTCGTTACTTGTTTAGTGTTTATGCGATTTTCTGATTCTACTGGATTAATTAGATTTTTTTTAAATAAAGGCACTAGGCCACAATAAATAAAAATAAAATAGAGGTGTTGGTCACACGGCCAACCAACTAGCCTGAATTGGGGGCCTCGCTAAAACCTCCCAAAGTAAACGCTACCCTTGTGGGAAACCCTTAAGAGGAAAAAGAGTACCCCCGAAAATGAAAATCAAAAAGTTTAAGCCTCCATCTAACCACAGGTCGGTTACCTAGCCAAAAAAAAAAGAGAAACAAATACAAGAAATAAACATCCATATGGAAGTCGAAATTTTTGAGCCCACGACCAATCCCTTCAAAGCCAAGACTAATAATGAAGATGATACAATGGAACATTATCCTTAGCAACCGAGTCTTTAATGAAATCAGGCGAAGAATCCCCCAAAAGCTCCGTAACATGTGTGCATGTTTGGACAGAGTATCCGCAACCCCATTAGCCTCCCGATATACATGAGAAACCCAAAAGTTGACTTCACAAAGTTGTTTGTAAAGCCGAGAGATGTGACTCCTATAAACCCAAGGAATGTGACGAGAACCAGTCAAAAAAATAGAAATCACTTACTCCGAGTCAGATTCCAGCCATAAGAACTTCCAGCCTCGAAGCAAAGCGATCTCACAAGCTATGATTGCCCCCAGAAGCTCCACCATAAAAGCAAAACCCACCCCCATACGCAGCTTGAAACAACCAACCACCAAACCAAAAGAATTCCGGAAAACACCACTAGAAGCAGCAGGACTATGGGGCACCTATCGCACTTCCATAAATATTAATTTTAATCCATCCTGGAGGAGGCACCAACCAACGAACCAAAACAGGCGGCTTATATATTTTGGTTCGACCAATAATGCCCAAAGAATGAAGAATGTATAAATCAGAAACATAGTTAGAAATAAATCCCACTTGAGCATGATTTGCCTCCTTAAGCAGAGACAACAAATGAGACTGCATAGCCATGGCACTGGCTCGTTTATTATCAAAAATTGCATTGTTCTTGTAAAACCAAATAACCCAAAGCAAAGAAATAATAGCCAATTGCCAAAGGAAACTGATTTGGGAGCTAAGACGAACCTTCATGCAATTAATAATAATCTCCCAAACCCCCAAAGAGATATCAATCTCAACTTTAAATATATTAGCCAGAAAAGTCCAAACAGGCCGCACAATGGGGCAATGCGCAAAACAGTGATCCATAGTCTCCCTATCCCCATAGCAAAAGTGACATATCGATGGACTGATAAACTCCCGAACTTGCAGATGACCCCATAATGGCAATTTGTTATGAATAACCCTCCAAACAAGAAAAGAGCGACGTGAGAGAATACAACTATGCCAGATCCATTTCCCCCAATTAACCTCCAGAAACCGTGGCGTGATCGTCCAAAAGGCAATCCTGGAAGTGACCTCACCATGAACTGAATGAGACCAAACCCTAGTATCGGGATCCTCCCCTAGTGGATGCATGATAATATCAGCCACTATATCCGAGCAATTTAAAATAAATCCCATCGTGAAATGCCAAATACCGTCAACTAGGTAATCCACAACACTTTGAGAATAAATTCCGCGCAGTCATTGAGGTATTTCAATCGTCCCTGGCCCAACAATCCACCTAGAATCCGCAATCAAACTTGGAATATGATGTCTAACCCCTCTCCAGATTGACAAGCTGAAATATGATCTTTTAGGGACTAGCTCCGGAGTAAAGAAACGACTACGGAAAAAACCTCCCATCAACGAATCGGCCTTTATGATATACCATGAAAACCGCATCAAAAATGAATCATTCATAACCCCCATCGACCTGACGCCTAAACCCCATTCAGATTTAGGAGCACAAACCCTAGCCTAGAAACAGTAATCGTCCCTTTTTTAGTAGTATCCCCTGTCCATATGAAATTGCGGGCTGCCCTTTCTAAACGCTTGATAAGATTATTAGGCTATTTATAAACCATTATCGTGTGAATCATTGATCTATTAATAACTGAATCCATTAAACAAGCCCGTCCTACCATCGATAAAGAATTCCCCTTCCAAGTACTAAACTTAGCAATAATATGATCCGCAATAGGCTCCAAATGAGATTTACGAGGAACCCCAACAAACAACGGAACCCCAAGATACACAAATGGGAGTCGTCCATCAGTCATAGCTAAACGACGAAGGATTGCTCTGTTGTGAATGACATGTTTACCAAAGTAGACGTCGATTTATCACGATTCACATACGGACCTGATAGCTCCTCGTACTGAGTTAGAAAAGTCGAGATAGTCTGAGCATTCTACGAAGTAGCCTGACAACAAATAATGACGTCATCCACATACAACAAGTGCGATGGAAATGAAACACCACGTCAAGCTCTAATGCAAGACAATGCATTGTCTCGAACCTGCTGTGAAATTAGATAGCTAAGAACCTCTTCCGCAATACAGAACAAGAGCGGCGACATATGATCACCCTGGCAGACACCCTGAGAGCAACCAAAATAACCCATAGGAGTTTCATTGATGAGAATGGACATCCGAGCAGATTGTAAAATGCGAAGAACCCAATTCCTAAAAGTCCCGAAAAGCCAAAAGCAATCAAAATAGACAAAATAAAATCCCAAGATATTGTGTCAAACGCCTTGCGGATGTCCACTTTAATGGCCATATTGCCTTCATAAGCCCTTCTGAGCAGACAATTCAAACATTTAGAAGTCATAGCAATACAATCATTTATCTGGCGGCCACTAATGAAACCAAACTGAAAGAGAGAGATAATATAACAATACTGATCAACCCGAATAACCTCCTGAATTTTAGGAATGAGAACCACAAAACTCGAATTAAGACCCGTACGAATAGTACCAATATCAAAAAATTGTTGCACAGCCAAAATCACCTCAACAACAATGATGTCCCAACAAACCTGAAAAAATTTACCCGAAAATCAATTAGGGCCAGGGGTGCTATTTGGATCCATATCAAAAACTGAATCACGAATCTCATCAGTAGTAGGACATCGAATCAATAAGGAGTTTTGGTCAGCAGACACTTTATTAGAAATAATCCCAGAAACTGAAATCAGAACAATAGGAGACGGCGTGAAAGAAGTATTAAAAAGATCACTATAATACTTCACCACATGATCCGCAATCAAATCGGGGTCCCGAAAAATAGTGCCATCAATTTGCATCATATTAATAGAATTACGAATATTTCTTATTTTCGACGATGTATGAAAGAATCTAGAATTACGATCTTCATCCTTCAACCAAGAAATACGCCTTTTTTGGAGAAAGAAGTCATATTCTTTGTCAAGAATACCAAAGAGATCCGCAGCCGTCTCCACTTCCTGTGAGAGAAGCTCGTCTGAATAACCATCCCTCGCAATGTTAGCCTGAATGTCAGATAAAGAACTTAGCACAGTCTCTTTTTTCTGAAAGATATCACCAAACACCAACTTATTCTAATCCTTTAAAACACCTTTAAGCTGCTTCAATTTCATAGTAACCCTCTCCCAAGTAGAAGTATCCGACATAGGTGCCGATGACCTAACCATATCCAAAAAACCTGGATCACGAACCCACATATTCTGAAATCGAAATGGACGAGGACTCATAGGGTTTGCTATATGGCAAATAATCACCAAAGGACGATGATCAGAAACTGAACGAGCCAACACATGGCCCTTAACAGAATCCCAATGGTTAAGGAATCCCTCAGTAACCAAACCTCGATCAATCAGAGGTTCCACATGATTACCGGTGTGCATGCGGCCCTTCCAAGTGAATTTATGACCAAAAGTTGGAATGTCAAAAAACTCACCATTAGCAATGAACGTGTAAAAGTCACGATATGCAGATGGGTCGGGCAAATAATACTCCATCTTTTATGTGCACCCGTAACTGCATTAAAATCACCTATCCCAAAAAAGTTAGCCGTGTGATAGCGAAGCAGCTCCTCCCATAACATGCGTCTCCGGAGATAAGAAGTACGATCATGCACAAAACTAATACGAAAATTAAAACCCGAAAGAGAAGCATCCACAATAATAACTTGATCAGAAATATGCACAATCGAAGTAGAGATAAAATTATTAGAGACAAGCACCCAAATGTTAGGTAACATAACAGCTCGGCCATTAATGGCCAAAGGAAACAGCCCCAAAGAAAACCAAAAGGAGCCAGGATTAGTCAAAATATTCATATTGGGTTCCACAACACAAACCCAGTCAGGTTTAATAGCCGCACAATGCTGACGGAGCATGGCCTTAGAGAGATTATTGGAAATCCCCCTAATATTCCAATGTAAAAAATTCATTAGGAATTATTAGCCCCTCATAGGGGATAAGTTCCATCGTCCCGAGATGCCAATTCATCTTCTTCGTCCATTTCATCAGCCCATGATTTGGAAGAGGTTGTTTCCATAAGTTTCAAATGTTTCCTTATAGAATGAGGCATACACACTGTTGGCCTTGGTCCAGTATGTGAGGGAGTTACACTATGGAGCTTTTGCTTAATTTCCCGCAACTTTTCATCTGCTAAATTATCTGAAAAAATTGGAGGTGAAGTCGTCACCTTTTTCTTTGTTATGCATACCCGAGCAGATTGGTCTACTTTGCATCCGTTGATTAATATTCATCATAGAATTTGAAATTGGAATATTATTGTCATTGCAAGAGTGATGAACCAAATCAAACTCCTCATTATTAATATTGAAAACCGAAATTCTGTTATTCTCCTTCTGTTGTTGTTCCATTGGTTTAAAGATCTCAATTGAAGAGGTGAAAAATTATCCGAGGTGACTGGACCCTTAGCTAAATCAACATCTTTCATTGAATTAGTTGGCATCTCATGCTCATTACCCAAATGGTGATCATCAACCGACATTAGGACCATATCCTTAGATCCCAGGCTATTATCCACATTCAAATCATGATTATTGTCCCCACCCATATCATCAAGAATGGGAAATTTATTTGCGATGTGATGGCTAGGAACACTCTCTAGGAGATGTTGAAGAAGCAACCCTCCTAATGTCCGAATCTGTGTTATTGCAAGGTTGTTTGTCCCCCAATCCCACCCGAGACTTATTCCTCGCAACCGGATGAGCAGGTTGAGGATTCCGGGAATGGGTACGCCGTTGTCCAACAGATATTTTTCGACAGATAGCCGTGGAATGTCCCGTAATTTGACAATGACGATAATACTCCGGGAGACGTTCAAAATGGAAGAAAATAAACTCCAAATGACCCGTACATTCAATCATCATCTTATTGGATAAATTAGTACACATATCAATATCCAAAAGAACCCGAGCAAAGTGACCCATGGAACCAGATAGAGTATTCTCATCAGTTTTAATGAAGGGACCCAATAGCGCGTGCAATTCCCAGCAGCACCTAGGGATGCCAATATTCCCAACTAAGTCCAAATACCCAAACCCAAACCTGCGCTATGGAAGTGTTCGTGTTATCGGGATCAAAATCCGGTATCCAAGGCTGAAGTCGAAAAGTGCCCTAAGATAAAGAATAAAAATGTTTTCTCCAAACCATATCCCGGTTCTTAAGATTGGCAAAATGAATATTGTAAAAACCCTTACCTAGCGAAATGATTCGAAAGGCAGCTTCGAGGCGCCATAATGTTTTTAGCTTATCATGAAGTTGAGTAAGTGTCAGAGGCTTATTACCCATGACATAAAGTGTTCTACCGATCAACGATTTCTCGCATAATTTCCTTCGGGGCTCATAAATATCATAATTAATATGCAAAGAATAAATATTACCTATTTTTGATAGGGACGAGCGGAGAAGCGATCGGGACTTCATGCATGGGGGCGTTTAATTAATATTCTGCTTTAAAATTCCACAATAGGAAATTTCTGTCGGAGTCGTGATTTTAGGGTTCTGAATATTTTTCGAATGGATAACCGTGGGATTGTTCATAGATGAAGAATTTGTAGTGTTTGTCGAAGTAAGATCCAACAGAGCAGTAGAACTCGTCGAAACACCATTAAAGTCATGGTTCTGTACGTGGATGTTACTTGTGCCGGAAGAAAATGTAGTAGATGGCTTTTCTGTATCAACCGCCTCAGCAAACACCCTTGGAATAGATTGTTGGTTAACTCACGCATTAAATAACATTTGTGAAGGAGAAATTGTGTGGGCAGTGACAAGATCAATTGGTGAAATTTTAGGGGGAAGACATGCAGCAGGAGATTTCGTGGCGGTCTTCTCACAAGAGATAACCAAAGGAGGATATTGGGTATAGGAGGTGAGAACGGAGAAATGGCCGGCAGTCGTGTCCATATCGGAATTGGTGGCCGGATTTTTATTCAAGGCTAGGGTTTGGGATAGACGGAAGAGAGCAATTTTTCAAGCTCGAATAGCTTAATATTGTTTCAAGCCGGATCAATTAGATCTGTATAAATTTAAAAATGTCTATGTTTTAGATCTGTATAGGTTTAAAAAATGTCTATGTTTTATATCTATATAGATTTATGATTTTGTAGATTTTACGAATTTGTTATCAGTTGTAAAGTTCTTCTGCTGAATGAAATTGATTGTTTCTCAAAAGTGATAATTTTATATTTTTATGTGAAATATATTAATATTTTTTTGTTTTTCTTAATGAACTATCTTGTTCTACGACTTAGCTAATCCAATACCGTACAAAGTATTAGGAATTATGCAATCAATATATGAAATAATAATAAAACTTTAGAAGGATAAAATGTTATCATAAACATAATTTTAAGTGGTTAATATTCCAAAAAACAAAAAAAAAACAATTTTAGGAGTATGTATTATGGCAAAAAGTTGATTAAAGAGCAAGTTGCTACTTAAGCCCAAGACCGAGTGTTTATCAAAGGGCAAAATGTCACAGTGCAACAAATTTAGGTTATGAAGTGCTTTTTCTTGCTTTATAAGGGATTTACTGTCAAAATATGATTTAGTGAGATATTGAAATCCAATTGTCTTTTTGGATCAAATGACTTGGGAGCTAAAAGTTTCAAATTTATTAAAATTATTTGGATTACTTAAAATTAGAATATATATCAAATTCCTTAATATTCATTTCGAATTGTTCTATAAATCTTCATGGTATATTTTTCAAATCCATTTATTTGGTGTGAAATGGATATTTTAACCGCTAAGGATTTTGAATCATGGAGTTTTGAATAACTTAGCGTTACAATAAATCTTCATTTTTTTTTTATCAAAATGAATTTCATTCATTCATCAGTAATGGGTATACTCGAGAAAAAGAGTTTGGAGAAACTTACATTTGATTACATCATCGAGTAAAAAACAGTTTCAAGCCCTACATGATCATAAACTTATACAAATTTAAAATAAAAATATTAAACTTAAATAAATTTAATTGATCCGTAGAATCAGAACTTCGCAACGGAGGAGTTGGACAAAAAACATACCAAAGATGATTTCACTTCTGTCACGTATCGTTTGAGTTCACTTTCGATTCGAGTCGATCGTTAAAAGCTCGTTTGAGTTCGGTTCATTAACATAATGAACCAAACTTGAACACATTTTTTTGTTTGATAAACTATAAAGCTCGACTCGATTATTAAAAAGTTAATTAAAAATGTGTAAAACTATCAAGCTACTCGAGCTCGATTCGTGCTCAGCTCGACTAAAACTCGTTCGAGCTCGATTCGATTAATAATCAAACCAAACTCAAATACAATTTTTGAAGCTCAATTAAAATTCAAATAAACTTAAACAATACTATATTTATTCTACGACTGTTTCGTTTATACCCCTAGTCATATGAACTCGTACAACATCATAATTATTTCCGGTGGGAAATTCAACAAAAACTATTTACTTTGAACCAATATTTTTCTTTTCCTGTTGCTTTTAAAACGCGAGTCGGTGCTGCTTATAAATGGGAATTTAGATTTTAGGCTTTTAGCCATTTAGGACATTTAAAGTGCGCGTCATGCGGTTCATGATTTGATGGCGTTGATTTCTTTTTTTGCTTATCTTGGCATCTTGCACCGACGCGCATTTTAGTGTCAGTCCAGCTGCTATTTGACTAAGTTACATAAATACCCCCAAATCTCCTGATCACAATCACACTAAGTTGGATTCATTTTTATCAAAAATATTTTTAAAATTTTTTTTGAGAAAATATCCTTGAAAATTATGTTGTGTTTGATCATATGGACTGACGATAAAACTGAGAAGCGAATAACATTATTCCATATTCGATTCGAAAAAAATCATTAAACTAAATGAGTTCAATTCATTAACATATATAACGTATTGGGTGCTATTGGGTGCAATAGAGTGCATCTATATTTGAAGAGTCCTATTTGGATGAGCATTATCTAGAAACCTCTCTTATTAGGATTCTACCATAGATTAGAGATTGAGATTATATATTGAGATCTCTCCCTACTATCAGACAACAAGAAACAGACGTCCCCTCACAAAAAGAAGAATAACTTTCTCTCCTAAAATTTCTTTCTACGGTTTTCTTCTTGGAGTATCACCAAATCTCCAAGGGTCTAATGGATACTCTGGTAGATCCATTGGAGCGAGAATGACGTTTGCCTACCCCGTTCGAAGTACAAAGAAGTTCATGATACGAGAAGGGCGTTGGAGTACGTGGATTTATACACATCAACGAAGAGGGCTTGTAGGCGAGTCGTAGATCCAAGTGAATCAATTCATTCGCTGCTAAGGTAATTCCGTTCACATATTATGTGGCTTACGTGGCTTCATTGGTAACAGTGGTATCAGTGCCATTAGGGTCTGTTCTCACCTATTTGATGTGCTTGAGTTTGATAGTCAATGAAATTTATTTTTTAAAAAATTTGAATTTGGTTATTCGTTTTTTTATATCCAATATTGGTGTCAAATCGTAGATCTCTGAAATACGATTAATTTGGTATATCACTCATG
This sequence comes from Rehmannia glutinosa, assembly GCA_016081115.2. NCBI lineage: Eukaryota > Viridiplantae > Streptophyta > Magnoliopsida > Lamiales > Orobanchaceae > Rehmannia > Rehmannia glutinosa. The sequence goes on from CM071932.1 coordinate 47,002,567, forward strand.
AAAAACGAATTTGAAACGAAAAATTTATTGCGATTCGAAGTTTTTCTTGGAAAAACAAATTCTACCTTGATTTGCGTGCATAGGTTTAGTTTTTGTTTAGGCAAAAACTTGCGTGAAACAGTCTCACGGTTTAGATCCGTGAGACGGAGCCCTTACACAAAGTTTTAAAGGTTTTTTTTTTCAGATTTTATTTTTCTTAGGGTTTATATCTGTTTTTTTAGGGTTTATTTTGTTTCTTGGGTTTATTTATAATTGATTTGGGTTTTTAGGATTTTTAGTATTTTTTAGGGTTTATTTTTTATTTTTTGGGTTTATTTTTGTTTTTCGGGTTTATTCTTCATGATTCATGTTTTTAGGGTTTATTTTTGTTTCTTCATGGTTCATTATTATTTTTAAATTTATTTTCATGGTTCATGTTCTCAAGACGGAGCCCTTAGGAGGTACGTCTCACGGATTTAGATCCGTGAGACCGTCTCACAAGAGACTTGCTCTTTTGTTTAAACAAGTTGTAATTGTTTTCGGCGCATATGTTGCTGCCCGTGCATCAGGCGTGTGATGACGTCAGTCTTATGAGGGCTGGTGTCAGCATGATGTAGGAAAAAAAATATGACACGCAGGCAAGGTCTCACATGGCGCTATCTAGATGCCATGCGGCAAATTGGCTGCCATGTGGCGGATGACTGGCGCATGTGGGGCAACCATTCATTTAATAAAAACTAAAAGGGCTTATTTGGTTTAACATGGGTTTTAACCTTTAACTTTTTAGTTGCTATGTTATTTTTAACCATTAGGCCATTTACCTTTTTTTGTTATTATTGGTGGCTCATACATGTTTTATATGAATCTGGATATTTTTTGTCAGAATATTATGTTGATGTTTATGTGCGTTCATGGAGTTGATATTTTTAGGTTCTTATGTTTATGTGTTTATTGTTATTTATTTATTTGAGAGATAATTAATGGAGATGGTGGTGATTACAAAATTCCAAATTTTTTTTATTTCTAGATTCTTGTAATAGGTCCATGAAGAATGTAATTTTTGTAATTATTTATTTTCTATGACTCATGTATTAGAGGGGCCGTTTTTTGAGGCTAAGTATTTTTGGGTATGTTTTGTTTATCACCACCATAGGCTAATAATTGTCTCGACATGAAGCACCAAATGTCAACTCATTTTTTATCAATTTGTGATAGATGCATGTTATGGACATTATAAATTTTATTCGTGGATCATTATTTATTTTATTGTGATCTCTAATTTAGTGGAATATGATTACTAGCCTTTGTGACGAAAATTTCGATTTCATTGAGTTAAAGAAAATAATAAAATAATTATTTAGATCCGGATAAAAATCTTAGACCAATACCTAACAAATTGCGCATGATATACAGTGATGGATGCCCAAATAGCGTTTTTTGACCTTTATGGTAGTGGCAAATTAGATGGTCAGAACTATGCAATGTGGCATAGGAAAATTCAATTTTTACTTCACAAAGAAAAGATCCATGAACATCTCACCACAAGTATGCCTAGGCCAGTTGAGCCAGAGAATGGAAAAACTGCCCAATATCGCCGCGATATGGACGCGTACAATAAATGAGTGGATCAAAATAAGAGTGTGTGCTTTACTATGCTAAGCTGCATGCACGGTCATCTGATCCGTGAGTTCAATCAATAGCTAAAGAGCTATGGGAGGTATTGAAGGTCAAGTATGGTAGCACTTCAGCTACAAGACTGAGGGCTCTCACCCTTAGGTTCAATTAGTATGTACTTGACCCGAAGCACTCGATGACCCATCATCTTGATGTGATGAAGGACATGATTCGGAGCTTCAAAATGCTTGGATGTGAGCTCACGATGAACAACAAGTTTCTTTGTCATAAGGTCGCTACCTGAGCAGACTTGGGGACACGTTAAGCTTGTGCTTACACATAATGAGCAAATTCAGACATTCGATAGTGTCGCCAATCATCTTAAACTTGAGGCTGACCGTCGAGAGTCGGAACGAGCACAAGCAGCTGCTCTTGTCGCACATGCTGGACAACGTAAGCCTAAGAAGGGCAAACGTTGGAACAAGTAGGGTGCTGGACAAAGCAGTGCACAAAAGTCAGAACTTAGCCCCACAAGGTGACAAAGCTATGAAGCGTCGTCGAGGAAAGAGGGGTGGAAAGAAGAAGGACAAATGCTTTAACTGTGGCAAGTTGGGTCACTTCACTCGTGATTGCACTGAGCCGAAGAAGGTAGAACCCATTCCTAGCTCTTTTTATTCTTTTGTTTGTTCACATGTTTTCATTGCTAAATCTCTCCATGGTTGGATTGTAGACACGGGAGCAACAAAACATGTGACAAGGGATCGAGCATGATTTGTAAATTATCATCGATTGCCAGCATGCAGCCACTACATTGCTATAGAGAATGGCGCACGAGGGAGGTTCTTGGAGTTGGATCGTACCAGCTCAAGCTCAGCACTGGGCGTGAGCTACTCCTTAGTGATGTGCAATATGCACCTAACATTCGATGTAATTTACTTTCAGTTTCAGCACTTTCCGGACATGGTTTTTCTTTCTTATTTGAGCACACTAGTTTGTCTATTTACTTTGGCAAAGACCTTTATGGCTTAGGATTTATGAATAATGGGTTTTTCATGTTAGAATTATCCAGTGATTGCGTTTCATATGTCTTCTACTGTTGATATTATTTCTGATTATGCGAAATGGCATGCGAGAATGGGACACATAGGACAAGAAATGTTGACTAGGTTAGCTCGAGAAGGCTTGTTGGGCCAACTCGCTAAAGTCAACCTTCCTGTGTGTGAACCATGTCTGGCAGGAAAAGCCTGTCGGAAGCCTTTTGGTAAGGTAAAGAGGGATACTCATCCTCTAGAGTTAGTCCACTCGGACATATATAGACCTATGAATGTGAGGGCACGACACGATGCATCTTATTTTCTCACTTTCATTGATGATTATTCGCGATATGGGTCAGTATATCTCTTGTCCCATCGATTAGAAGCGCTTGATTGTTTTAAGTGATTCTTGACGGAGGTTGAGAACCAAAAAGAGAGGAACCTCAAAAGTCTACGTACTGATAGATGGCGAGAATATTTGTCTGATCAGTTTAGATAAATGTGTAACGAGAAAGGGATCATAAGACAATTGGCGATTCCATACACTCCGCAACAAAATGGTGTTGCAGAGAGAAGGAATCGCACACTTCTGGATATGGCCAGATCGATAATGGCGCAAGCGAATCTTCCTATATCATTTTGGGGAGATGCAATTTTGACTGCTGCCTACATATTAAACTGTGTGCCTTCTAAGTCAGTTCCTTCGACACCTTATGAGTTATGGCATGATAGAAAACCTAACTTAGAAGGTTTTGCACCCTTGGGGGTCAGCAGGGTTCATTCACAACACTTCTCATAAACATGGGAAGCTTGATCCAAGAGCGGTAAAACATATCTTTATAAGGTATTGCGATCACTCAAAGGGATATGTGATGTATTGTGAACACCTTAATGGAGGAATGACAGAGATAGAGTCTCGTGATGTGAATTCCCTTGAGGAGGATTTTCTAACCATTGGTGAAGTCAAATGGGACCTTGAACTGTACGAGTTGCAAGATCCTCTGGGCGGCACACTAGTCCCTGGCTAGGGTAAGGTTTTACAACCTCATCCAGTAATTGACAGGGATGATGTATGTGACCCCAAAATCAGTGGGAGCGACCTACTAGAGAAAGATTCTGAAAATCAACAGATACGAGAAAACAAACGTGGAACAATACCCCGTCGCGTTTTAAGATCGAAGGGGAATTGTTCATGTGTGCTTCTGTGGATATTGATGAGCCAACTACTTATAAAGAAGTTGTGACTTCCCCAAATGCAAATGAGTAGATAGCTGCTATGGAAGAAGAGTTGAGCTCAATGGCTATAAACAAAGTCTGGGAGTTGGTCGATCTTCCATCTGGACGTAAGACTACTGGGAACAAGTGGGTTCTTAAGGTCAAACGCAAGGCAAATGGATCTATCGATAAGTATAAGGCTCGACTTGTGGCGAAGGGTTATACCCAAAGAGATGGTGTAGACTATGAAGAGACATTCTCTCCAATGGTGAGATTTGGCTCCAATTGCCTTATTCTAGCTTTTGTCGCCCACCTAGATCTGTAATTATTTCAGATGGATGTAAATATATTATTTCTTAATGGAGAACTGGACGAAGAGATATATATATGGATCAACCTTTGGATTTTCAGCAAATAGGGCAAGAGCGCAAAGTATGTCACTTGAAACGTTTTATTTATGGTCTGAAACAATCGTCCAGACAATGGTACCATCGATTTCATTGAGCTATCATCGAGATGGGCTTTACGATGATCGAGGAAAACCATTGTGTGTGTGTCAAGAGAAGTGGGAGGAATTTTTTGATACTCTCACTATATGTGGATGACATTCTGTTGGCTGGAAATGACATGGAGATGATTTTTGCCACTCAGAAGTGGTTGTCCTCTACTTTTGAGATGAATGACATGGGAAAAGCTAAATACATACTTGGTGTTAAGATACACCGGGATCGTTTTAGAAAACTCTTATCTTGTGTTTGTCTCAAGAGACTTACATCAAGAGGATTCTAGAACGTTTCTGTATGGAAAATGCTAATCCTGTTGACACACCCATGGACAAATATTGTGTTCTTAGCAAAGAATTATGCCCTAAAACAGAAGAAGAAAGAGAATGCATGGCTAAGGTTCCATATGCAAGTGTGGTCGGGAGTTTGATGTACACAATGATGTGTACTCGACTGGACTTATGCTTTGCAGTTGGAATGGTGGAATGGTAAGTAGATATCAAAGTAATCGTGGGCGCGACCATTAGGCTGCTGTCAAAAGGATACTTAGATATTTGAAAGGAACAAGCGATCTTGTTTTGTGCTACCATGGAGGTAGTTTGAAGCTAACTGGCTATAGTGATGCTGATGGATCAGCGGATAAAGATGAGCGCAAATCCACATCGGGATATGCATTCTTATTGGGAGGCGCCACTATCACTTGGTGTAGCAAGAAGCGACCTTGTATCTCTTTATCCACCATGGAAGTGAATATGTTGCTTGTACGCCGCCAGCTTCAAGAGGCAATCTGTTAAGAAGATTTCTTCGTAGTCTGCGCATTCATTACGCATATTGATGATGCAGTTGTTGTTTATTGCGATAACACATCTGCACTAGTGTATGCTAAGGATCCCAAGTACCATGGGAGGACTAAGCATATAGACACCAGATATCACTTTATACGAGAGAGCATTGCGCAAGGTCAAGTTGTTCTCAGGCATATTCCTACTAGCGATATGGTCGCTGACTCTTTTACTAAGCTTTTGTGTAGAGATGTGTTCAAAGGCACGTTAGAAGTATGGGACTTTGTAGGATTTGAGTTTATGGGCCTGTATGAACATTTTATTGATTAATGAAATTTTGTTTCTCATTTTTTGTTAGTGTACCGTGTCTAATGATAGATATGAATGTCACCAGGCTTAGATTGACCCACTCACATGGGCAATCGCCCTGGTGCTTTGATAGCGAGCAGGATGAGACTCGTAGATCATTTTCGCACCAACTAGGGGATGCGAATGATCGCCTTCATGCTTGGAACAACGTGGAAGGCTCAAGTTTAAATATAGTCGCCTTGGCATGAGGCCAAGATGAGATCACACTTGATTGATTATGAGGTATGTCCAAACTTCATAAAAGCATGTTCGTAGCCGAATGTGCGAACTATCGTATGACACTTTGGAAGTGACTACGAGTAGCACGCAGGTCAGGCACTTGAATAGCGACTGGACTAAGATTTGTATGATGTTAAGAGCGTGACATGCCCAAATTGAGTGGGAGCTCCATCGTAGCATGTATTCATACTACATGCGCTTTGAGACGACTGCAAAAGTGGAGTGACTGAATGGATCCCTGCTTCGTCACTGTGTGAGCCCTTATCGTGTTTTTAGTACCCTTTGGGACTCTGGACTATGCCATGAGGTGTAAGCTTAATGACACTACTTTAGCATGTATCCAATGGCCATGTGTGATGCGGTCTGTCGGAGCATGACTAGGAAAGTTGTTAAGACCAAGCTAATTGACATGAGGCTGAGAAAAAACAAGGTTGGTAATGTATCTTTGTACTATGGCTCATAGGCCAGCCGACTAAGTCAAAAATGCGTTTGACATAGTCATGAGCATAGATACATAGTTGAGAGTCAAACATGCTCTACTTATTATATGAGGGATCAGAGATGCTTGATTTGGTGCAACCACATAGTTTGGGGTACATAGCGAGTTCTTTTTTTTTGGAGTTGCAGAGTTATGTTAGTAAGGTGATGACTTAATATAACTCTCCTCACTAGTTCCTTTCTCGCTCGGAGCACACTTTATTCCCTGTATAAAAGAAGAGACGTGAGATGAGAATCATGAGGATATGATCCGAATGAGTCGAGTCAAATATGTATGAGTGGGAGATATTGGGTGCAATAGAGTGCATCCATATTTGAGGAGTCCTATTTGGATGAGGCTTATCTAGAAATCTCTCTTATTAGGACTCCACCATAAATAAGGGATTGAGATTATATATTGAGATCTCTCCCTACTATCAGAAAACAAGAACACAGACGTCCCCTCTAAAAAGAAGAATAACTTTCTCTCCTAAAATTTCTCTCTACGGTTTTCTTCTTGGAGCATCACCAAATCTCCAAGGGTCTAAGGTGTGTGTTTACTTGGTGGGTACTCTGGTAGATCCATTGGATCGGGAAGAACTTTTGCCTATCCCGTTCGAAGTACAAGAAGTTCGTGATACGAGAAGGGCATGGCGTACGTGGATTTATACACATCAATGAAGAGGGCTTGTAGGTGAGTTGTAGATCCAAGTGAATCGATTCATTCGCTGCTAAGGTAATTCTGATTCACATATTATGTGGCTTACGTGGCTTGATTGCTAACATAACGAATCAAATGTGAATACAATTTTTTGTTTGATAAGATGTAAAGCTCGGCTCAAGCTCGACTTGATAAATAAATAAATAATAGTAAAGTATGTGAAAAATATTAAGCTACTCAAGCACCGGTTCGTGTTTGGCTGGACCAAAAGTTGTTCAAGCTCGATTCAATTAATAATCAAACAAAACTCAAATATAATTTTGAGCCTCAAAGAAAATTATAACAAACCTTTTTTTTTGAATGAATGCGAAATATTATAAAAAATAAAAATAGAGTTGTCACGATCACAAAGTGATCGGGTAACCAAATATAAGCCGGAAATAATGTCAAAAACGAAAAGGTTCCTGGAAATACTGTCAAGAACAAAATGGTCACAAGCCGACCATATGGCTGAATGGTTGGGGCCTCGTTAAAACCTCCCAAGGTAAAACCCACCCTTGTGGGAAAAACCCTTGAAAGGAAAAAGAGTACCCCTAGGAAAGAGAAAGGTGTCCAAAAAATAGGAAAAGAAACCTGAAGCGGTGACGCACTAAGTAACAAACCTATAGTTGGATTGGCCAACATAGTCATCAGTAAGATAGTGTACAAGCTCTGTGGGAGGGACGCCCCACCATGTGTCGTACTCCGTCTTCTTGCTTAGCATGTCTGCAACCCGATTGCCTTCCCGAAAAATATGTGAAACAACGAGATCCATGTGCGCCAGAAGATGAAGTGTGTGACGCCACTTGCTTAAGTGACGCCAAGGAACCCCTGTGGATCTCTTTCGCAGCAACTCCACCACATAAACCAAATCCGACTCCAGCCACAATTGAGTCCAGTCCTTCTCGAAAGCATAATGAATTGCCCGCATGGCCGCTATCCGCTCTGCCTCAAAAGCAAAACCCTAACCACAACTTTCCACAAAGCAACCACGAAAGAAGCCTCTGCAATTTCTAAACACCCCGGATGCTGTGAGACGCCCGGGCGCTCCCACGGCACTGTCGTCCGTGTTGACTTTGATCCAGCCCGACAGAGGTTTTTGCCAAGTGACCTGCACAACCTTCGGGGCCTGTCTTGGGAGCCCCGAAACACGAAGTCTGCGGAGAATGAAAAGGTCCTGTTGATCATTATGCATGCAACCTTGGTCTAAGGAGGAAGACTCTCGAATCATGACACGAAGGCGTAGGATGGCCGCCTCTACTGTCCAGTGTTTGTCATTGAAAGTCAAGTCATTTCTGATTTGCCATATGAGCCAAATACCGGATAACCCTGCAACCCGCCATAGAAAGGCCACCTGCTCACTGAAATGAAAACTCATTAAACGCACCAGGAATTCATTGAAGTTATGAGCCCTAAAATAATGGATATCAAAAGATTCAAAAATCCACTGCCAGAGGGCCCCTGCAAAAACACATGAAACAAACAAATGGTCAACGGATTCCGCGTCAGCACAACAAAGACCGCAAATCGAGGGGCCTGTGAAGGAACCCTGCGATCGCAGAACATCCAATATCACAAGTCGATTATGGATGTCGCGCCATGCCGCAATCGAACGTCTTTCCGGAATATGAGGTGACCAAATCCAGGAACCCCATTGAACCATATAGGGGAGTGAGGGTGCAGATAGGTGTAGGCCGACTTCGAAGTGATACTCCCATCATCAGAATGTAGCCAAGCCCGCGTATCCGACGATGCCGGAGCGATGGGGACTCTAACAATATCCCGGACCATATTCAAATATGCCTCTATGAACGAGAAAGTAAAGTGCCAAGTCCCGTCATAAAAGTAATCCGAAATGCGATGCCGAAATATCCGGAATGCCTCTAATAATATGTTCGACTCTACTCATTTGTTTACGCCCCTACTGATAAGTTAATATTAGTCGACAAGATATCACATTTACTTATTTAAATATAATTAAAAGGAATTTACCATTAACATGAGGTGAACTTTTGAAAAATAAGGTATATATTTTTAAACTATATATGAAGATTAAGGGTGTGGTCTTTGAAGATAGATCACTTTCTATTAGTATTTTTAAAAACCAAAGCCAACGAATGAGCAATTATATTTAAAAAGAAATGTCAGAGAATAAGAAAAATATACACAAAACCACGTATATACAATTAGGGATGGCAGCGCGCGGGACGGGAAGACGAACCCGCGTAGACACTAATAAGATGAGAATGGATAGTTTTTTTTTGGATTTGAGATGAATATGAGATAAGAAATCACTACTCATTTATATATAGGTAGTGTATAGTTTTATTCCTCGAATACCCACTACCTAAACCCATTTGCCCCTTAATAACTTCCATTTTTTTCACCTAACATGATAGTTCATTTCTTCATAGAAGCCCAACATAAATTTTCATTTTGTATAAAGAAGATATGAAGTTGTTACTTTCTTCGAATATTTGATCATATCAACTATGTCTTATCTTTGTCAAATTTGATAGAACTACATGTTTGATGATGTAGTTTTATGAACTAAATGATGAACTATTGTTGATTCTGCAGTATTAAGGACAAGGGCAGCCTTAGGGTGGTCGAGGTGGTGCCGCCGCACAGGACCCCCCGCCGGAAAGGACCTCCGATGAGTTTTTCTTTTTCTTTTATAGCTATGTAATAAAAAATAAAGCACAATCCCAATGAAAACTTGTTGGCGTAGTGGTAGCGTTAACCCTTTCCACTTTTGCACTTTGGAAGTCGAGAGTTCGATTGTGATAGAGGCATTTGCACCAGGGGGTTTGTTCCCCACTTTTCTCCAATGCTGCTTTTTTTTCAGAGCCAAAACCCAAAAATATAATTGATGAATTAAAGAGCTCACTTTAAATTATTCAACTGTCATTCCTTCATAATATTGTTTTTTTGTTTTGTCTTTTTTCTAATGTAAATTATATTGAACGGTCTTTTACATAATTTATTTTAGTATAACCGAAATATTAAAGTTGTATGATATTTTTGCTATTACATATCTTATTTTAACGTTAAATCAATGAAATTACATTTATAAAATTATTTTGTTATTTAGTTTTTTTTTATGTAAACACAAGCGCCTCATTTTTTTCTCGCTCCAGGCCCCTCGAACCCAAGAACCGTCTCTGATTAAGGAATTTGTTGGTTGCAATTGTATTTATGTGCTACTATTGATTTAGTTGATGAATGATAATAATTTGTACTGAATTGCAATATTGAAATGGTTACTTGTTATATTTATTAAGATTTTTACATATTAGACATATTCTTATATAATAATTAGTTTTTGGTAGGGTGCCCATATAAATAGTCATTTAAATAATCATATAATTGTAAGTTTTTATATAAAATAAACGAGTCTTGGGCATACGAGTAGTATATGGATATCAACAAATGGATTTGAGATGGCTACAGATAATAGATGTAGTTTCTTAATCGGGTTTGAGACGAATACGGGTAGTATAAATATTATATGATTCGGGTATGTATATCTTTAAATGGGTGACACCCTACCTATTGCCATCCCTACATACCATCCAAAAGTCAGTCAAATCTTTTTGATAAATTTCATGAAATAAAAATTTGTCATATGAGTTTTGAGGCCATTATAAGAATTTGGCGTAGAGAACTTCCTTAGTAATTATTTTGTGCTTATATCATCAATATATGAAAATTGTTTCGAAAAGTTCTTTATCAACTTATGAAACAAATCAAATTCCCTCACCATTGTATGATTTATTTGACTACTACTTAAATTAACTGTCTAATGAAGCTGACCTAGCTTAGTTAAGTCGCAAAGCCGTGTGAAAGAGTTACAAGTGTATGGAACAAATTAACCTGTAATTATCGAAATGGATGTGTATATGTATACTAATTAATTTTTTCTTATTATTAGTGGGATAATGTAGTAAACAAAATGGATCTACACACAATTCTATTTATATTTTTGGCTGTTGCTAACTTGTTATAAATATTGATAATGATATTTGGCCAAACTACCGTGAAATCAACGTGGTTGGGACTAAGAGAGAGATTTTTTGAACTAGAAAGGGCGAGTTTGGTGAGAATAACAACCACCAAAATATATGTTCATCAGTTGATTAAGGTAGAACCTTAAATTTATTTATTTGTTGATTCATTTTCATTGACATATATTATTTCAATAGATTCCATTTAGTTAAATAGAATGTGGGATCTTCATTTTCTCTTTGATGAAAGAGGATTGCCGGCATGGCAATATACTAATAGATGGTTCGTGTTAGATACAATTGGCAACATTATGTTGCAAATAGAGCCTTTTGTCCTACTTGGAACTGCAATATTTGAAAATCCATCACCATTTTTTTTTTGTTTGTATTATTTCAACCCTAGCTTCCAAGTTGAATGTAAAATGCTAAGTTGGGTATAGACTTGGAAGCTCAAGTCACATTCAAAGAGATTACATGAATACTTTAAGTGCAAAGGGCTAAAGCTCGATAATAAATAGCGTAAATTGAATAAGTGGTTGGATGAATGAATTTATAATACTTGTGTTACTATGAGGTTTTGGAGGGTGTGAACCATTTGGCCTCTTGAGTCCATTGAGAAGATTCGATCCTTTAGCCTTTAGGTCTCTTTTAAGGAATTGTTATTATTTTTTTTTAAGTTTCTCGTAATTGAGTCATGCCTCATCAATTTCATAATCAATGTCAAAATTTGGATGATATATAATTTGTCTTCATACTCTCTACCTTTCAATTGAATCTATCACTGAAGAGGGATTGTAATTCATTTCATCGACGTTGAATGTGCTAAAGAAATATACAGTTTTAAAGAATTACTTATTTTCTTTCACAGAATTTTGCGCTAGTTTGCTTTAGTTCTCGATCTCATTATTTTTAAGGTCATACAAGGCTTACAAACCCTCTTAATGTATGATTATGCAGCTAAAAATAAAAACTCAAGGGCAATTCAAATAAGTAATTAATTAAAAGTAGAGATGTTAAATGGAGCCGGCCCGATCGGACTAAATCATTTCTCTAAGTTGGGGATGTCAACGGGGCAGGGCGGAGGCGGTAGAGCAATCTCCATCCCCATCCCCGCAGTCGCGGGGAATTCCCGTCCCCGCCCTCGTGAGACAAACGGGAAAAAACTCCCCCCATCCCCGTCCCCCGTTTTTATTATTATTTTTTTTTGCAAAAAACTGGTACTTTTAAAAAAAATAATTTTTTAATATTTAAAAAATATATGAATTATATAAAAAAGACTAATAAAGCACTCTTTATACAAAATAAATAAAATAAATTAAAGATTTTTTTATTTATATATTTAATGTGGATATTTTTATAATATATTATATATATTTAAAATATTATATTATATATTTAATATTCGGCTCTCCGCGGAGAACGGGGCGGGGAATATGATCCCCATCCCCGCCAACGGGGAGAAAAAAATCCCCGTCCGGCCGTCCCCGTCTCCACGGGGGAATTTTTGGGGATTCCCGCCCCCATTCGGGGCGATTCTTCGTGAGGAATGGGGAATCCCCACTGGTTATACCCGAAAATGTACAGTGAAAAGCCGATCGGACTCCGACGTATCTCCGACCGAACTCCACTACCAACACCGAGCACCTGCAAGAAAAGGGGGGCGGAGGGTTTTTCCGGCGTACCCTCTCCGACGCTCAGTCAGATATTAATTCAAGAAAGATAAAAGATAGCTCAGATGTAGTTTAGATGAGTAAAAATGCATTAACCTTACTCATACCTGGTGAATGGCTATTTATAAGGCTCACCGTTAGAGTTTCTGAATTCTCTGTAAACGGTTAGGGAGAATCTGTCAGACGTTTGTTACAAAATCTTATCTAGATCTGAGAAATTTTAGTTATGCTTATAAATACCGAGCTCGAATATCGATCCCGAGCACTCTCAGTTTTCTAGAAATTGGGCCTTAAGAAGTGAACCTCGATGGGCCTGGAGTTGGACTCTGATTACGAGAGCCCACTCTCTAGCTCGGCCTATTCCATGCCGGATCAACCAGTCCCCCCACTATAGCCGAGCTGTTCGTCGAAAAAGCTTGGTTATAGTGTTCCCTTAATCACAGAGGCCGAGCTCTTCACACCGAACTGTCTAATATACACTGATTTCTATATACCGAACCGTTTACCGCCTTATCGTTTGAAATTCCCGCCTCTTCGAGATCCGTGCCGCTGTCATCATTGCCCTATTGATGGGACGTCTGTCCCTCTGCCCCATGTGCCCTTAACCGTAGATCTTCCTCTCATCAACGGCTAAGATTCATTGTCCTCGGTACTCGTGTGCTACCTCTTCTTCTATATAAAGGGGCTTTCTATTTCATATCTCACTTTTTGCACCTTCTCTCTCTCGAGTGATTTCCGGCAGCCCTCCGACGTCTTCCGGCGACTCAGAACCTCCACTCCGGCGTGTAATTTTTCTTCCTCATTTTCCTCTAAGGCCTGCTTCTTCTACTTAGGTACTTTCCTGGCCCTATTTTTATTCCCCCATTTCTATCTTCTTTCTCTGTTTTTCTTATTTTGTATAATACCATGTCTTCCCCTGTAAATCTTTCCTCTGTGGGTACTTCAACGGATCCCGACATAAGCCGTTTCGCGGCCTGGGTTGATGACCTGGAACTTTCTTTTGAAAATGTCGCTCCTTCTGCCTCACATCATACCGAGGACTCTTCCTCAAATCTCCCAGCGAGCTCGAGCTCTCTTTCTGATAGGAGTTATTCTAACATAGAAATAAGGCCATCTATCCCGACCTCTCATGTAGATAGTAGTTTTAATGCCACCGTCATGTTTGCTAGGAATTTAAAATATCTCTGTAAAAACATAAGCGTTCCTTCAACCTTTAAATTGGCTCTTCCTAGCAGGTTTTCTAGCCTTTTTCTCCGGGCAGATTAATGGTGGTCTTCGGTTCCCTATTCATCCCCTCATGACCGAACTCTCAGCTCTGTATCAAATTCCTTTGAACCAATTCTCCCCCAACTCCTTTCGACTAATGACCGGTTTCGTCATGGTCGCTAAATTTCTCGAGATTGAGCCAACTGCCGAGCTATTTCATTCTTTGTTTCAAATAAAAGTGTCCACTATTCGTGGCCTTTTCTATCTTTCTTCCCGAGGTGATGCACGATTCCTCGGGAAATATCCTACTTCCAACAAGTTTTGGAAGGATCGTTACTTTTTCCTCTCTTCTCCCGAACCCTGGCCCTTCCCTACTCGGTGGGTTTGGGAAGTTCCTCCTCAAAAAAAGGTAAACATTAGGAGGCGAGCTCCCGATCTACAAGCCCTCATAGATCGGTTGAATAAACAAGAGTATGATCTTTCCTGACTCTGCTCTTGCCCTGCCCTATTATGGCATTTCAAATTAAGCCATACTCCTGCCAAACTCGAAGAGGACATTGGTATTAATCTTTGCTAGTACTTATCTTATGTCTTTATTTCACTTTTTGTTTTACTAACTCTCATTACTTCTTTATGCAGCCACCCTTATGGACAAAAGGCTTGCCGAGAAGGAGGCTGCTCGGAAAAGGAACATTTCAATGAGCCGAGCTCCTTCTCAGGGAACTTCTTCCCAACCTCTTCCTTCAACCACCCCTAGTCAACCTACTGAGGACCAGGCTCCCAAATCCCCGAGGACCATTCGTCCCGACTCCGCTCGAGATGTTATCAAAGAGTTCACTGGTCCGAGCCACAACCCGCTCCCGAAGAAACGCCAACCTTCTACCTTGGACTCTTCCCAGAAGAAGTCCAAAACTGTGAGCAGCTCGGGAGACGTCACTACTCCAAATCAAACCTTTTTCCTCCAAACTCCAGTCATGGAGAATTACAACCCTCGAACCCTGAATTTTTGCAGGGCCTCTGCCCAGCCCGGGAACGCCGTCCCTTGCAGCAAGCCTCTGCTTCCGAGCTAGTGGACAACTTTAGCCTTGACTTCTCCAAGGTAATCATTTCTTCTTTTCGTGCTCCCACTGCATTATTTCATACCTTTACTCATGTTTGTTTTCCGCTCTTATCTCGTAGGCCTTACTCCACCTCTCCGAGATAGTTGCCCGAGGTCGCGTGGGCTTTGCCGATCCCAATCTGGTTAACGAGCGCAATGATCTTCAGCTCCAAGTAACCAAGCTCAAAGAAAGGGATGCCAAGATGATCAAGATTTTGGATAAGGGCAAAGCTGAGCTTGATGAACATAAAGTTTCCTTGGCTCAGAAGGATGAAGAAATAAGAGCTCTCAAGGCCGAGCTCGCGAAATTTGAGCTTCAGTCTGCTCGTAAGATAGCTGAAGCTCGAGAAGAAGGTGCCCGAGCCAGTGTTCAGAACTTTCTCCGATCACCAGAGTGCTGTGCTCTGGTTCAAAAGGCTCGGGAGGTGGCCAAACAAAGCTTTCTAAGCTCCGAAGAGTTTCTTGACGTCCTCTCTGATGGAGCTCTCCAATATTTCCACTTAGCCTTCGATCAAGCTGAAGCCCAAGGTCTGGATAAGGGCTTTACTGAGAAGTTCGACCGAGGCAAGGCCTTAACCTTTGCCATCGACCCCGAAGGATATAACCCTTCTGCTGAGGCAAACCAGGTTAATCTGAGCTCTCCTGCCGACTTCCTCAACCATATCCTCTCCCTTCTGAAAGCCGACCGAGCTTCATCCTCAGCTCCCTTAGCTCCTCCCCCAAGCTCGGGAGATGCTTCTCGGGCTCTTTCTACTGAACTTGATACGGTTATCGAGATCTTGGATGAGGCTCCTTTAACCGTAGCGGATTACGGCATTAAGGATACCCCCCCTTTTAGCTTTTGTGAATGTAATTTCGCCTTTTTAATTCCATGTACTCAACTTTTATATTTAATGAATTTCTCTCTTGACCGAGCTCTTATTTCTTTACTGCTTTCTATTTCCAATTTCCGAACTAAAAGTACTCGGAGAAATTTTCAATTTTTCGAAGCTCGAGCTGAACTATAGGTATTTTTAGCTTCAAGTCACCTCGGGGACAATGCTAAAAATACTTGGATAAATTTTCAATTTTTCGAAGCTCGAGCTAAGCTGCAGGTATTTTTAGCTTCAAGTCACCTCGGGGACAATGCTAAAAATACTTGGATGAATTTTCAATTTTTCAAAGCTCGAACTGAGCTGCAGGTATTTTTAGCTTCAAGTCACCTCGGGGACAAATCTAAAAATACTTGGATGAATTTTCAATTTTTCAAGCTCGGCGAGAGCCGCAGGTATTTTTAGCTTCAAGTCACCTCGGGGACAATGAAAAATACTTGGATGAATTTTCAATTTTTCAAGCTCGAATCGAATCGGGTATTTTTAGCTTCAAGCCATCTCGGGGACAATGAAAAAATACTTGGATGAATTTTCAATTTTTCGAAGCTCGAACTGAGCTGCAGGTATTTTTAGCTTCAAGCCACCTCGGGGACAATGCTAAAAATACTTGGATGAATTTTCAATTTTTCGAAGCTCGAACTGAGCTGCAGGTATTTTTAGCTTCAAGCCACCTCGGGGACAATGCTAAAAATACTTGGATGAATTTTCAATTTTTCAAGCTCGAGTGAGCCGCAGTATTTTTAGCTTCAAGTCACCTCGGGACAATGCTAAAAATACTTGGATAAATTTTCAATTTTTCGAAGCTCGAGCTGAGCTGCAGTATTTTTAGCTTCAAGTCACCTCGGGGACAATGCTAAAAATACTTGGATAAATTTTCAATTTTTCGAAGCTCGAGCTGAGCTGCAGGTATTTTTAGCTTCAAGTCACCTCGGGGACAATGCTAAAAATACTTATGGGTATCCACCCTTCCAAGACTCTGACTCTCGACCATTTTCATGATCAAGTCAAAGTTACTCAATTTTATTTCATGGGTATCCACCCTTTAAATCATTATTTACTTATTTTCAAGCTAAGAGTACTGAATCGAGATTTTGCTATATTCACGCATTTTAAGTCGGTAAAGCGTAAACTCTTTCATTCATGCCCTTCTTCATTACATCAAGATAAAAACAGAAACTTCTGTAGACATCATGGGTCCACTACCGACCTTTCTTTTTCTTAAGAATAGTACTTCCTCAGGTTAACAATGTTCCATGCTCGGGGTAGTTTCTTTCCATCTAACTCCTCTAATTCATAAGCACCACCAGCCAGTACAGCAGTTACTCTGAGAGGTCCCTCCCAATTAGCTTCCAGTTTTCCTCGGTTTTTCGTAGCATCTGCCTTCCTCAACACCAAGTCCCCCAGCTGAAAACTCCTCTTGTTCACCCTGCTATTGTAACTAGCTCGGACTCGACTTCTTGCCCGTTCCATTCGTAAAAATGCCATCTCTCGCTTTTCATTGATCATATCCAAAGACTCTTGAGTTCTCATTTCATTCTGATTTTCCTCATAGTTTTGAACACGGTGGGTTTCCATCCCGATCTCAGCTGGTATGACTGCATCCATTCCGTATACTAGACTAAAGGGTGTCTCGCCTGTTGCTTCTTTTGGATTCGTCCTATACGCCCATAGCACCGAGCTCAACTCTCTGACCCAAGCCCCTCCGGACTTTTCTAGCCGAGCCTTCAACCCTTGGACCAAGATTCTGTTCGTAACCTCTACCTGCCCATTCGCCTGCGGGTGGGCCACCGAGGTGAAATTCTGTTTAATCTTCATTTCCTTACACCATTCCCGAATCCCTGCTCCATTGAACTGCGTTCCATTATCCGAAACAATCACTCGAGGTATCCCGAACCTGCATACTATATGCTGCCAAATAAACTTCATAACCACATCCTCGGTTATTTTAGCCAATGGTTCAGCTTCCACCCATTTGCTAAAATAATCTATCGCAACTATCAAGAATTTCCTTTGTCCCGAGGCCGGAGGGAAAGGCCCCACAATATCAATTCCCCACCTAGCAAATGGGCAAGCCGAGCTCATAGTCATGAGTTCCTCGGCTGGCCTATGTATGAAAGGCGCATGCACCTGACATTTTTCACACCATTTCACCATCAGTTCCGCATCTCTTCTTAAGCTCGGCCAAAAATATCCGGCCCTTAGTACTTTATTTGCCAAAGTCCTGGCTCCCATGTGATTTCCACAACATCCCTCATGTATTTCCTTCAAAACATACTCTCCTTTCTTGTAACTTACGCACCTCAAAAGCGGAGCGCTAAACCCCTTCTTGTACAACAATTCTCCCAAGATACAAAAACGAGTCGCTCGTATTTTTACCCGAGCCGCTTCCTTTCTATCTTTTGGCAATATCCCCTCTTTCAGATACGCTAGGATTGACACTCTCCAATCTTCATTCTCCTCTATCTCTCCGATCTTCAAACTCAGAACCGTATCCCGATCTACCAACAGAGAAATATTCCTGTCATAACCCCCTACCGCTGAACTTGCAATCTTAGATAAGAAATCAGCCTTCGCATTTTCTTCCCTCGGTATATGGCAGACCTCAATTTCTTTCAACTTCTTTTCTAGGATCTTATATTTCTCCACATAATTTTTCATCCTTTCTTCCCGAATCTCGAACTCCCCTCTTATCTGTTTGTATACCAATTGGGAATCTATATGTATGAGCACCTTAGATGCCCCCATACTTATTGCCATATTGATTCCTCGCAAAAAGGCCTCGTACTCTGCCTCATTATTGGACAACTTGAAATCCAATCTCACCGCAAAACTACTCTCCACCCCCTCAGGACTGATCAATATAATACCTACTCCGCATCCCATGCTTCCCACGGATCCGTCTACGAATAATACCCATGTTCCCTCCTCGGGTACATCCTTCGTTAATTCCTGCACGAAATCCGCCAAGGCCTGGGCCTTAATGGCAGTTCGGCTCTGGAACTCTACATCATACTCGCTCAATTCAATAGCCCACTTCACCAACCTTCCTGAGACTTCGGGTTTACTCATCACAGCCTTCAACGGCAAGTTTGTGCGCACAATTACTTTATGTGACAAAAAATATGGCCTCAATCTCCGAGCTGTTATCATCAGGGCCAAACTGGCCTTCTCAATCTCTGCATACTTTACCTCGACGTTTCTTAACACCTTGCTCACATAATACACTGGCATTTGCGCCGAGTTCTCCTCCCTTATCAATACCGTACTAACCCCCTGCTATCCTACCGAAATGTAAAGATACAACGACTCTCCAGGTATCGGCTTTGTCAGTACTGATAGCTCGGCCAAGTAATCTTTCAATTCCTTAAACGCTTTCTGGCATTCTTCATTCCAAGCAAATTTCTTAGCCTTCCTCAATACTCTGAAGAAGGGCAAGCTCCTCTCTGCCGACCTCGAGATAAATCGGTTGAGGTCAACTATCCTCCCAGTCAAACTCTGCACATCCTTTTCATCCTTGGGCTCGGCCATCTCTCGTATAGCCCTTACCTTCTCCGGATTAGCTTCAATTCATTTTTTCTGTTACCATGTATCCCAGAAACTTTCCCGATCTCACCCCAAAAGCGCATTTCTTGGGATTAAGCTTCATCTTATATTTCCTCAGTGTATCGAATGTTTCCGCCAGGTCCTTCACATGGTCCACGGCCTTCGCACTTTTAACCAACATGTCATCGACATAGACTTCCATATTTCTCCCGATCTGATCACTAAACATCTTGTCCACCAATCTTTGGTATGTTGCCCCCGCGTTTTTTAGACCAAAGGGCATCACAACATAGCAATAGGTACCAAAAGAGGTGGTGAAGCTCACCCTCTTCTGGTCCTCTTCTGCCAACCGAATCTGGTGATAGCCTTGAGAGGCATCCATCATACTAAGCATCTCGCATCCCGAGGTAGAGTCAACCAATTGATCTATTCTCGGGAGTGGGTAGTAATCTTTAGGGCACGCTCTGTTCAAATCCCTAAAGTCTATACACATCCTCCAATCGTCTTGAGTCTTTGGGACCAAGACAGTGTTAGATAACCATTCGGGAAACTGGATTTCCCTAATATGCCCCGCACTCGGCGGCTCCAGCTTCGCTCGAATGATCGCGTCCTTCTTTGGACCGAAGTTCCTCTTCTTCTTCAGACATCGGCTTGTATGAAGGGTTTACATTGAGTCTATATTCGGCGACGCTCGGATCTATCCCCACTAGATCGCTAGCCGACTAGACAAATACATCAGCATTGTTTCTCAAGAACCCCACCAATTCCTCTTTAAGATCATCTGCCAAGTTCTTTCCTATCTTCGTTGCTTTACCCGGCTCTCCTGGTACCAAATCCACCCACATCAATTCCTCATTCGGCTGCACATGCTCCACCGGATCCTCATCCAGCTTAATGATTTTTTCTTTCCCTTTCCCATCATCGTGAGCTTCCCCTCTCTCGGCCATCTGAAGGCTCTCCACATACAACCTTCGTGCCATGTGCTGATCCCCCTCTACTTCTCCCACCTGGTCATCCACTGGGAATTTCATCTTTAGATGATACACTGAGACCACCGTTTGGAACGCATTCAGAGACGGCCTCCCAATCATCACATTATACGACGAAGGGGCATCTACCACCAAAATCTCACCATCCTCGTCTTCCGAATGGCTCTTTACCCAGGGACACGGCAAGGTAACCATTTCCAGCTCCACCGCAAGTCCATTCATTTATAACATTCATAAAAGAGTATATCAATTGAACTACTGTATCTACAAACTCGCACATCATAGTTCGCAATCGTTGCCGTAATTACAAGGGCATCACTTTGTGTGGAGTCACAATGCCCGCTATCCTGCGGTCCAAACCGAATATTTGGACCCACCGTTACTTGTTCAATCATCATTTGTTCTCGAATTCTCTCGCCATCCGCCACCCAGACGTAACTCTTTCTAGCACTTTTCGAGAATCCCCTCCGGGACGGACCCCCGATAACCATCCCCGAATAACCCCCTCCTTGGCGGTGGAGGGGAAGATTCTTCTCCTCGTCCGGCTTTTGCCTCTGCTGGTAATTACCTTGCCCCCTCCGGTAATTACCCTTCGACCTCCTCTTATCCACATACACGAACTCCTTCAAGTGTCCTGCCTGGATCATTCTTTCGATTTCATCTTTCAGGTGAGTACATTGCTATGTGGTGTGCCCATATTCATTGTGAAAACGACAAAACTCATTACTCTTCTCCTTCCCCGGAACCTCTGAATATGTCCTTGCCACCTCAAGTCGGGATGTCTTTCTATTCTTTGAAAACACCTCTCCTTGAGAAGCCACCAACGAGTATACTTATCAAATCTAGGCCTTCCTCCTAACACTTCCACCTTCGATTTCTTCTGAGGCGCTTTCTCCTCCTTATCCTCCACCTTATCTCGTCTTTTACTTCCTTCTTCCTTCTTCATCCTCCTTGCTTCCTCCAAATTAATATATCTCTCCGCCCAACAACTCATCGAAAGTTTTGGTGGCTCAATCACCAAGGATTCAAAAATTCTCCATCCCTCGGTCCCAGGCCAATGCATTCGTCAAAATCTCCTGGACTAGCCGAGGTACCTCCGCTTTCTTTGTTGTGAAGCGCTTGATGTAAATCCTCACCTTCTCCCCTCCTTACGCTGAGATCTTGAATAATGTCAAAGGGGCCTTTCGATACTTTCTGCAGCTAGTGAATCCGATGCATAAACACCGAGCTAAATTAAGTGAAATTCCTTATAGAGTTCGGAGGAAGGTGAAAACCATCTTCTGCCCGACTTAGTGAGGGTTGTTGGGAACACCACGCACATTACTCCGTCGGAGAACCTATGTAACAACGCCGCATTTTCGAACTGCGCAGGTGATCCCATGGGTCCGCTCGTCCGTCGTATTCGAAACTCAAAGCTCTATAGATACGCAACTCGTCCCGCCATCACCTCCTCCGTGAATGGCGTCCCCTCTCCGCACTTTTGGAACAAAAAAACCTGCAGCGCTCCTGCTTTCTCCTCCGCACCTCCCTTACTTCCCTCGAGATCATTCATTCGTTACGACCGATCTGGATCATCCGGGTGGTATATTCCAGTAGCATGCGATGAGTGCTCCTCCTCTACCACCGGAGCCCGCCCTCTCCACCTCCTCGGGATTTCTAGCCTCATGCACGCCCCGTGGTGGTGACGGAGGTGGTGGTGGCACCCAATGGCTAAACCTCCGATCCACAGCCTGCTCCACTGCTGCATTAACAAAATTACCCAGTTGCTCAAAAAACATGGGTCCCAATACCCCCACCCCCGTTGAGGATAATGGGACAGAGCCACCCTGAGCCATTCCCGGATTTTCCTGATGTGGATCCTCCACCGGGGGTGGTGGGGGACGCACACCTCTCTCCTGAGTCACCCCCCTGGCGTATCAACCATGGGAGTGCGGTTCAGATCCTCCATCAAATTCCTCCTCAGATCCTCCATAATCGCCCTTGAAACCTCACGCCTTAGCTCAAAACTTCCCACAGACGGCGCCAATTTGGTTATACCCAAAAATGTACAGTGAAAAGCCGATCGGACTCCGACGTATCTCCGACCGAACTCCGCTACCAACACCGAGCACCTGCAAGAAAAGAGGGGCCGAAGGGTTTTTCCGGCGTACCCTCTCCGACGCTTAAGTCATATATTAATTCAAGAAAGATAAAAGATAGCTCAGATGTAGTTTAGATGAGTAAAAATGCATTAACCTTACTCATACCTGGTGAATGGCTATTTATAAGGCTCACCGTTAGGGTTTCCGCATTCTCCGGAAACGGTTAGGGAGAATCTGTCAGACGTTTGTTACAAAATCTTATCTAGATCTGAGAAATTTTAGTTATGCTTATAAATACCGAGCTCGAATATCGATCCCGAGCACTCTCAGTTTTCTAGAAATTGGGCCTTAAGAAGTGAACCTCGATGGGCCTGGAATTGGACTCTGATTACGAGAGCCCACTCTCTAGCTCGGCCTATTCCATGCCGGATCACCCACCCCACTGCCATCTCTACTCTAAGTTAATTTCACGATTTATTGATAGTACGTTCACAATTTTGTCACTTAAGCGTACTCGTCCTACTTTCATTGCTAGCCAATTAGATGCGAGATGAGAATGACTCTGTGTTTAATGTGGTACATAAAAAATCTATATTTATAGAACTACAACAAAAATTGAGTCGAAAAATACGACAAAGGATAAAGTATAAATTTGTAAAAGTAAAGGTAGAAAACGAAGATAAAACAATTGACTTGGAGCAAACTATAACTTATTTTAACATTAGTTTTATACGCCCACTACTTGTACTTATTTTTAAATTACGTAAAAATTAATTTATATGTATTATACTATTTAATTTATAGTTATGATACAACTTATTACTATTAATATAAATTAGTATTTTAAAGATTATTAAAATATATATAAAATTTTATATAATTTTTAGATTATTAATTATAAATATTTTTCAAAAGTCTATATTAGTCGATCAATTTAGTATGTGCATGAGAAATATAATTATTTAGACCAACTCCAATGCAACTTTATCCCCTCAAAAATCTCCAAAATAAAGTTAACAATCCCCCTCCAACCGATCCCAAAATTTGGCATTAAAATAAAGATGGCTACATTGTTGCGTCAAATTTGACGCAACACTGTGCAATTGCGTTATCTCAATCTTTTTTTTTTGTTTTTTTAATTGATTTAAGGTTATTTAATGGGATAAACATATAATAAAAATTCACCATTAATTCTATATCTTCCAAAAATATTAATGTATTATGATATATATATAAATATTTTTAATAAAATTTGATTGTAATATTTTAGTATTTATATTTATTTTATATAAGTACATAATTATTTAAATAAATCTAATTATTTAGATTTATATTATTATTTATTATATATTACATTATCAAAATTACTTTCTTTAATAAATCTAATTTTATAATGTTCAATATTGCGTTTTTATTTCTCTACTGGCAAATTGTTATAAATTACATTAATTTTTATTACATATTATTTAAAAACATAAACTGAATATAATCAAAAAATATATAATAATAAAATATTTTTTTAAATTAAATAAATAGGCATTTTGTAGCCAAATATTAATATATATTGGATTTCTTAATAAATTAGTTTTTGTATTGAAATAATGACAAATATTCGTTTTCGTGCAAAATTTAAAGTATATGGATTGAAGATGGTTTTTAAGTTTAGTGCAGAAATTGCACTATTTTATTACAAAAACTGCACTAAAATAAAATTGTGGTTTGGAGACTTAGCCACGTCTTTATTTCCTATGTGGTTTTGGTGACAATAGCACTAATAGTTGTGACGAAAGATCAATATGAATGCAGACAAAAATAAATATGTAGACTTGGTGAAATTTACATTTCACAAGCTCACATTAGCAATATTGTCAGTTTCCATTAAATAACAGTACATAATAGTTATGCATAGATGGAAGTACTATGATTTTTGTTGTCAAAAATTACAATAAGAGATAACGGGGGTTAAAAATGTCATTTCAGGATAGCTACAAATATCCAATCATTTTTGTCCAATGAATTTGAGTCCTTTCTTCCTCTAAATCACAGTCTGTTTTGTTCCTTTCCTTTCCTTTATTTAAAGCTAAAAAACGACGTCGGTGCCTCTCTCTCTCTCTCTCTCTCTCTCTCTCTCACACACACACACACAGTAACTGTGTGGCAGAATTTCACGGAATTCTTGTGGTTTACCCTCTCCTCTCTCTCTGTCTCCTCCATTTTTCATTATCTCTGGTAGAAATCCACAATTCGTATGCCGTAAAAATCCTGATTTTACACGCTAAACATTTCAAAAAAATAAAAAAAGAAAAAAAGAAAAAAATGGTACTGCACTGAGATCCCATCTCACCTTCTTCTATCATAATCATATCATAAAATATAGAATGGCAATACGTGAATAGTTAAAAAACAAAGAAAATAAAAAATTAACCCCACAAAAGTTGAATCCTTTTTTCTGCTGTATCTCACGCATGTCTATATTATATATACAGGTATCTTCTCCTCACTACAAGCTTCTTCATTGAGATCAAAGCCGCTTATCTGAGGCACCGACACTTCGCGTTTTACACACAAAATGTGCCAATGAGCGGAGCTGATGCTTTATTTGTCCCAGATCTGTGTTGAGAATTTTTAAAGAAAGGTACGTGAAAGACCCAGCTGCCCCCAGCTGATTCTTTTGTTTGTTTATAATGCGCGTCAAGAAATCTTGAAATGTTCTTGTTATTTGAGATGTTTTTTTGATCAGATCTTGTTGTTCCGTTTAAGTTTCTGGGCTTGGTTTCTTCTTCATGATGTTGATGTTTTCTTTAATTGTGATGTATAGTCTAGATCTGGGCTGTTGAAGTTTGTGTTTCTTTTAGTAAGATTTGTCTGGTTTTGTGGCAATCTAGAATGATAAGTTTGCCTGAGGGATCTTTTAGATATGCATTGGTTACCAGCAAATGCAATTTGATTGCAGAAACAATTTAATCGTTTGGATAATATTCTGTTTGATCAGGTTTTTATATGTTTCTTAGACTGATCTAATGATTATCTGGATTTGATTACTTTTCGTGTTTCTTCATTGTCGATTTTTTTGCGATTAATGCTGTTGTTTGTTATTTTTATAATATCATACTTAACTGGTAAGCGGTTGTGATTTTGGATTTGAAGAATTTAATTGTATGCTACAGAGTCGTACTATTTAATGTCATAACATGTGCTTCTTTGCTCGTATCTTGAATGAAATTTGATGTTAGGTTCACTTTTTTCATTTGATCTTGCTGTAGGTGCAATAAGATAAAGTATCAGGACTGATTGAAACATACAAGTGGAAGCATGGCTTTAGGAAAATACTCTAGAGTTGATGGTAGGAAATCATCGTCGGGCTATTGTTCAACGGTCACAATTGTGGTTTTCGTAGCCCTTTGTCTGGTTGGGGTATGGATGATGACATCATCATCTGTAGTCCCTGTTCAGACTTCAGATGTGTCACAGGAGAACAAGAATGAGGTGAAAACACCAGTGACCGAGAGCAATGTTGAGAATAAAAATGATGCCACCAATAATGAGGACAGTAATAATGCTAGCGAAGATAACAACAGTCCGACTGACGAGGGAAAACAGAAGCAGTTTGAGGATAACCCCGGTGATTTGCCTGAGGATGCAACCAAAGGGGACAATAATGTGAGTTCAAATCCGGTCGAGAAAAAGGATACGTCTGAAGAGACGGCAAAGAACACCGAGGAAATGCCGGATCAGAATGGGAATGAAAAGAAAGATGACGGAGAAGAAAAAAAGGAAGATGGATCAAAAGATGAGTCGGAAAATGGAGAGAAAAAGAACGGTGATGGGGAACCTCAGGTGGAGAACCGAGACTCTGAATCCGGAGAGACCAAAGAAAATACTTCCGATGACAGCGAGAAAAAGTCTGAAGATGATTCAGGCAAAACAGATGGAGAGAAAGGAGAAGGCCAAATAGAGGAGAAGGTGGAGAACAACAAAGATGAGAAAAAGGACAATTCGAGTGAAGTGTTTCCTTCTGGCGCTCAATCGGAGCTTTCGGATGAATCAACAACCCAAGGAGGATCGTTTTCAACTCAGGCAAAAGAGTCGAAAAATGAAAACGGCCCAAAATCATCTCAATCAAAGAATCAAAATAATTACAGTTGGAAACTTTGCAACACCAGTGCTGGGCCAGATTACATTCCATGCCTTGATAACTTCGAGGCAATAAGGAAACTTCATACAACTAAGCACTACGAACACAGGGAGAGGCACTGTCCTGAAAATCCACCTACCTGTCTTGTTCCCCTTCCTGAAGGATATCAACGCTCAATCGAGTGGCCTACAAGTCGGGAAAAGGTATAATACTATAAACAAGAGTGTGATTTAACTTCATTGTTTGGTTTCCTTGTTTCTTAATAGACTTCTCTCCCTTTTCACAGATTTGGTATCATAATGTTCCCCATACCAAGCTTGCAGAAGTTAAAGGACACCAAAATTGGGTTAAAGTTAGTGGTGAATACCTTACCTTCCCTGGTGGTGGCACCCAGTTTAAGCACGGTGCTCTTCACTACATTGACTTCATACAACAGGTAAGGTTTTGCATGTGCTTGATTACATTAGCTCTATGTGCACCTGCATAGACTTGTCTGATATTTTTGTGCTCCATCTTAAGATCACACGATGTGAAACTATTCTTGAATTGATGAATTTTGTTTGGTGACTGAAGATTGTTATATTTTCATTTTCTGTGTCTTGTTTGCGTTGCTGACTTTCAAATAGCTTGCCTGTTTCTTTGTTGTGAATATCTGTTGTGGTGGTTGTGAAAATAATTGAATAGCATTGTATTCTCCTCACCTTTAAAATTTAAAAACTACTTGGTAAAAATTGTTGAAGTTTTCTCTCTTCTCCACTCAAAGTTGCTGTACAAATTTGTTAATGGCCATGATGGATGAGATGCTATATTAAGTTGTTTTGAATCATACTCTTCTGTAGTCTGTGCCTGAAATTGCCTGGGGAAAGCGTTCCCGAGTTGTTCTGGATGTGGGCTGTGGGGTTGCTAGCTTTGGGGGCTTCCTCTTTGATAGGGATGTGCTTACCATGTCATTGGCCCCAAAAGATGAACACGAGGCTCAGGTTCAATTTGCACTTGAAAGAGGAATCCCGGCAATATCTGCTGTTATGGGTACAAAGAGACTTCCATATCCTGGCAGAGTTTTTGATGTCGTCCACTGTGCTCGTTGTAGGGTGCCCTGGCATATTGAAGGTACTTAAATTCCAACTCCATTAGTTAAGAATTACATTGAGAGAAGAATTCCTTATTTGTAGTGTGTGTGTGTGTGTCTGTAACTATAAAACAAAATTTCATTGGTTTCCTTTCATAATCTTACAATATTTAGGTGGTAAACTTCTCTTGGAGCTGAACCGTTTACTGCGACCTGGTGGTTTCTTTGTTTGGTCCGCAACTCCCATTTACCAGAAACTTCCTGAAGATGTTGAGATATGGGAAGGTACAACATTCAATAATCTGCTTTCATAGAAGCTCATATGTTTCTGACTCTTGACAAATAGTGGATTTTCCTGGTAATACTGACAGCCATGAAGCAGTTGACACAAGCAATGTGCTGGGAACTTGTTTCAATAACCAAGGACAGAGTAAATGGAGTAGGAATTGCTTTGTATCGTAAGCCTATGTCAAACGAATGCTATGAACAAAGGCCAAAAAGTGATCCTCCTCTATGCCAAGACTCCGATGATCCGAGTGCTGCTTGGTATGCTTTTCTTTATCAAATAGGACCCTGCTTTAAATTATTATCCGGAAGGTTGTAAGCTGTTTTCCTGAAAGTAGAAACTGGAGTTCAGTTTTTATATTGACCGGCTTTATATTTGATACGATCAGGAATGTGCCTTTACAAGCATGCATGCACAAACTGCCTGTTGCTTCATCAGAACGCGGGTCCCAGTGGCCGGAGCAGTGGCCCGCCAGGGTGGAGAAAGTGCCTTACTGGTTGTCGAGCTCCGAGGTTGGAGTTTATGGCAAACCAGCTCCAGAAGATTTTGAGGCGGATTATAAACACTGGAAACGTGTAGTAAACAACTCATATCTGAATGGACTGGGAATAAACTGGTCTAACGTGAGGAATGCCATGGATATGCGAGCTGTCTATGGAGGGTAAGTCAGCAAAACAAAGAAGTAACTTTTTCATTATTCTCTTGAAGACAACAACCATCTCCTCTCTCTAATTTACTTCTTCAATCAGCAAATAATTTTTTCCCCTTCAATTTACTTCCAATTATCAGGGATCAACTCTTTTTTCTTCCTTCTGTGTTATTAAAACATTTTTCTGAATTTAGATATTGTACCATGTGATATCCTGATTTTTCATTTTAAATTGCATAAATAATTTACTAACACTGTCGCATAACGGCTAACATATTAGAGAATTTCTTATTATCAGGGATATAGTTTAAAACAAATCATGTAGTGTGTGTTTGTTTGTGATTTGTTTTTGTTTTATTTACTCGTGCTAATTGATGACTCCACTGTGCAGATTGGCAGCCGCTATGAGAGAATTGAACGTGTGGGTTATGAACATCGTCTCTATAGATGCTCCTGATACACTACCCATCATTTACGAACGGGGTTTATTCGGAATATATCACGACTGGTGTGAATCATTCAGTACTTACCCAAGATCTTATGATCTTCTCCACGCTGACCATCTTTTCTCAAAGATCAAAACGAAGTGCGTATGCATATAATATACACTTGAAATATTTAATGCGTACCCTAAAGTTTTACGATCTTATTCTGAGCCTTTCGTTAATTTGGGTTCGACAGGTGTAATTTCATGGCGTTGGTTGCGGAGGTTGATCGGATTTTGAGACCAGAAGGAAAGATCATTGTACGGGACACTGTCGAGATCATCAGTGAACTCGAGAACATATTCAAATCTATGCAATGGGACATTCGCATGACTTACTCTAAGGACAAGGAAGGATTGTTATGTGCCCAAAAAACCATGTGGCGACCTAAAGACGAAGAAACGGTTACATACGCCATTGCTTAAAAAAAGCATATCACAAGATGCAAACGTTTTCTTCTTGGCTGCCACGGAGAATTAGATATTTTTTTGGTTATTAATGCTTATTTTGGAACTGCACTGACTGTATTTTTATGCAGGCTATCGTGTATCATGACATAATAGCCGAATTAGGTTTTAATATTTTGGTCAGAGGTTTTGTCGAAATCGTGTCAATTGTAATCGTGTATTATTAGCGGCGTGAACAGTAAGAAAAACATGCCTTTCTAGTTTAAGGTTTCATTGGTTCATTATACTGCAGAAATCAGTACTGCCTACATTCGTTCAATTGCTATTCTTGAAGATTCGACTTATTAACTATGTGAATCGTTATATTGTTGGTTTTCGTCTTATATGTTTGAATGTTTTTGCTCTTTTTGGATCTCATAAAAAAAATGGAAGTCTTGGTGATTTTGTTGAAACTTTGTTGTCCGAAAATGGGGTTTTTATGTCGTGTGGTGGCTTTATGTTGTATATCCCTTTGTAGGGGTGAACAATAGTGTGTTTTTGTACACTGAGGACTTGATTGCTTTTGTAGTTCATGGGATTGGATAAGATTTTAGGTTTGTAGTTCATGGATTTTATAAATTTTTGAGTTTGAATACAGTTCATTATTTGTCTTGTTAGACGGTCTAACGGGTAAAGAAAAGATCTCTAATAGGATTGTCTTACAGATCCTATGGTCCGGATCCAGATTCGGTAATTTAATAAAGAAAAATGAAAAACCTAGTAAAACTAAGAAAAATGAAAAACCTAGTAAAACTAAGTCTGCGGCTCGCGCACCCTCTAGCTCAGGGCAATTTATGATACTTTTAAGGCAATTTATGATACTTTTAATATGCACATTTATGTTTGAGCCGGTTTTTTTTAGCCATTCCCAACAAACCAAGATGTTTTTTAGCCATCTTTTTCAAACACATATTTTTAGCCATTTTGGGGTATAAAATGACATCCATACCCTTCTACCATGTTTGCTTGATATTTAGGCTATTTCTCTCTCTTTCACTTATCTCTATGTATCTTCTTACTTTTTTTTTTTCAAACTTTTTTTAAGAAATCGAACCTGTATTTTACATTTTTAAATATACAATATAGGTGTTGAATTATAGATATCGAAAAAGAGGATTAATTTGATATATTATACATGCAAAACGGATTTAAAACGAAAAAGTTATGTGAATTAAAATAATCCAGGTATCTTGAACTCTTCGAATTGAATCATCATGACTTTCAATTCGAGTCATGTGTGACTCGAAATAAAAAACTTTTTTTTTAAACATCGAGTCATGTGTGACTCGAAAAAAAAAATTAAAAAACTTTGAATTCACATAACTTTTTCGTTTTAAATTCGTTTTGCATTTATAATATATCAAATTAATCATCTTTTCGATATCTATAATTCAACACCCATATTGCATATTTAAAAATGAAAAATACGAGGTTCGATTTCTTAAAAAAGGAAAAAATGAAAGAAAACTAAAATAAAAAACTGAATCTGGGCGGGTATGGGAAGCGGGTCGGATAAGTAGGATCCATCTTACGGATTAGACTTATAAGACGGTCTTATACAAGTTTTTGCCAACGGGTCAAAATTGGTTAAACAGATCCTAAACCCAAACTCAATGGTATGGGCGGTGGCATTTTTGTAATTTTTCTGGGGACGGTGGCATTTTCATAATATAAGAGGTGTCATAGTATCACTGGTGGGCAGTGGCTTTTTTGTAATATTATACAGTGACGTAGTATCATTAGGATTGTTAAAAGTATTAGTTTCTTGCTTAAAGAGTATTAGAAGTTCTTCTAAAACGTATTATTACTTCCCTTGGAAAGTTTTTAGTAGTCTTCCTGTAAGATATTTAGTAATTCCCCTGAAAATATTAATTTCTCCTCTAAAAAGTATTAGTAATCCCTCTGAAAAGTATTAGTATTTCCCTTGGAAATTTTTTTAATAGTCCTAAAAGGTATTTAGTAACTTCCCCAAAAAGTATTAGTTTTTCCCTTAAAAATTATTAATAGTTTGGCTGAAAAGTATTAGTTTTTATTATAAACACTTTTTAGTAGTTCAATGGAAAAGTATTAAACGTTGAATTAAAAAGTATTACATGGTAAAATAAAAGTATTATGGTTTTAAGTGAAAATTAGTACACATTTAAAAGAAAAAATATTACACATTAAACTGAAAAGTGTTACCGATTTGCAGAAAAACACTACATGTTTAAGTGAAAAGCAATATTAATACATAAACAAACCCCAAATTAATAAAAACCCCAAATTCTACAATGTGAACAGTAAGGTCTTCTTCCAGGGCTCCGTACAACAATGGAGGTTTATACAATACTGTTTACAATATCAAATGCAATTTCCATACTAAAATTCCCACTCTCAACCATCAAATTTCCCCCCCAACAAATTTCTCACCATTTTTGGACTTAGTCAAATAAAAACCTCACCATTGAAACTCTCCAAACCTTCGACCTCCTTAAGAATACTTGTATTTCATGAATCACGAGTAGCAGCAACTAGAAATCTCAATCAATAGTCTTCGGACTTTGTCGGACACCAGATTTGTTGCGTTGATTTTCTATTTTCCGACAATATCATCGTGTGAACACAACCAAAATTGCAAGAATAGAGGCCAATGATGAACAACAGATTAAGGTGCTCCAGATAGAGATGAAGCCGATGGCAGCTGAGTTCAATGCTTTGAGATCAGAAATTAGGGAAGCGTACTCCAAGACCCATGGCAAGCATGATTTCACGAACAACAAGATTGATCTCCTCCTGAGTGGTATATTCCCTAACCTGGCTCTACCCCTTGGTGATGATGCCAAAAAGGGGGAAGAGAAAGAATTGAAGGAATTAAAGAAAGGGCAGAAGAGTGATAATGAAGGAAGCAAAGGGGAAGCAAGTAAGGGTGAAGGTAGTTCATTGAAGAAATCTCCTTTGAAAATAATGTTTGCTAAGACCCCACAACAAGGTTAAATGACAGCCTCGATTCTCAGCAGACTACCGAAGAAGCTGACCGTAGAAGAGAAAACTGAAATGGTAGTCAAGCAGTCGAGAAAAGCCATGGAAGCTGAGTTCGATAAGGTAGTTGAGAAGCACTCCGAGCGCATCAAAAGCATTAAAGCAAGGTTTGAAGGGCCCCCAACTGGATTACTAAGATATTCCCCGACTATAAAACCCCATCGAGAAATCACGATGCCCGATGTTGGATCTGAACCAAGATCACTAGAGGAGTTTCAAACTCTAGAAGCTAAAGGTTATTTCAAGAATATGACTCTACCACAGGCGTGGGACTTGTACTGGGAAAAAGGACTCGAGTTGTGCCGATCACCGAGAAGCGTGAGTTTCCAACAAATCTCACTCATTTGGAAAGATACTAAATGCAAGACACTCCTAGAGGAGGAGATGAGTCATACAGAGGAGGGAAAGATTTGGAAGTGGTGGAAGAAGCAGATGCACTCCACCATAACCAAGACCTAAAGATACAAGATTCATTGATTCGCGGAAGAAAATGATCAATTACTGGGCTGGCTTCGACACCCTTTCTAACCTAGAAGTGGAGCACAAAAATTAGGAGGCTAGAAGAAGGCAAGAAGAAGAGAATGAGAGAGTAAATAGAAAATCGGAAGAAATGCAGCGAATGGAAGATCCTACTGCAAAAAGAGCTTTTGAGAAGAAAAGAAGGGAAAGAGCTGAAGAAGACGAGAGAAGAAGGAAGCAACCGAGGCATTGAAGACAGCTGAAACCCCTTCAATGTATTTTACTTAATTGTAAATACAAGTTTTGTAAGTTTTTCTTGTAATATCATTTTGATCTTGCTCTGATACCTGTTGTACTTTAGTACTATAAGAAGCTCTGAGACAATGTAATATATAGCATAGCTTAGATACAGTGTATAGAGTATACTATGTAATAGCTTTGTAAAGTGCATGTGTAAAGTACAAGAATGATATGATCAATAAAATTGGCATATTCAACACATACATTCTTTGTAACTGCACTACTTATTTTTGCTGTAATTATTTAAGTTTTGGCATCATCAAAAAAGCGAAAAGTATTAGGAAAATTTATGTTTAGGTTTTGATGATACCATGTAAAACTTAGAATATGAAGTTGACACCCCATTTTTCTTGTAATTCAACTTGTAATAGGTAGGACTGCATGAGCTGAGTGGAGTCAGCTAAGTTGAAGAAATACAAGAGTCAACTGATGATCGAAGTGAAGACCCAACTGTGTGTCAGCTGTGTGAAGTCAAGATGAATGTCACAGACTCGGAAAAGAGACCAGTGTGACACACACCGAGTAAAGGATGAAGAAGTAGATCAAGTCGATGAGTGCCAAGTTTGCGGTTGATGACGGTTGAGTCATTCCTATAAGGTTGAGTGACTCAAGTCAAAGGGGTAAAGGCAGCTGTCAAGTTAAGTCGACTGATATTAATTCGTTGCACAGAAGTCAAAGACTTTACTTATTATAATAATACGTCCATGTTGCCATGTCTAAAAGTGCTCATCCCAAAAGCGTGCAAATAGAATAAACCAATGGGAAAAATTGAGCTTGTGTCAGAACCTGAAAAGCTGAACACCTCATTAAAACGAGGGAATGTCACCATCACAAGCTGCAGATCAAGAAAAGACAAGCCCACGACCAAGAAGTGTTGTTTGAAAATTACCTATCTCGTCAACG
This sequence comes from Rehmannia glutinosa, assembly GCA_016081115.2. Classification (NCBI taxonomy): domain Eukaryota; kingdom Viridiplantae; phylum Streptophyta; class Magnoliopsida; order Lamiales; family Orobanchaceae; genus Rehmannia; species Rehmannia glutinosa. The sequence goes on from CM071932.1 coordinate 47,036,676, forward strand.
GGCAAATTTTCAAATGAGCACTACAAAAGACTGAGGAAGCAAGTGAGAGAAGGTTACCGATTTTACAAGCAATCCAAGCAAGCAAACCTACAAAAATACTCTCAAGATTTCAAAGATATTCCTTAACCCTAAAATCAAAGGAACTCGATCCACACAATCAGTGAAGGAAAGAATACTTCACCAAGTTGAAGAGGAAACTGTTTGAAGAACACAAGGGGTCTACTCTCCAAGGTTGAAGGAGTTGTAGTAAGGTTCAAGGTCGAACCAGAAGCTTTGAGCTCGTTAGAAGGCTGTGTGATCAATTCCAAGAGTTCAAGGAGCCAAGTAGCAAGACAACATTTTTGTGAAGAAGGCGAGTCGCGGGAGCAGCGGCCAGGTTGTGTGATTAAAGCTGACTCAGGATTGATAACTGCTTTGTAACCAGATCTGTTACTTAGTGGGTTCCTCCAGGAGTTGGAGAAGAGTGGATTAGAGGAATTAAACCATCCTCAAACCACTATAAAATTTTCTTGTGTCATTTTACTTACATCACTTTACTTTCTTGCATATTATTGATACCAACTGCTAAGTTAAAATTGCTAAACTCAACTTATAATAACCTTGCTAAAAAAAGTCTTGAAAACAAGTTTAAAACATCAAGGGTCAAAAGTCTTCCGTTGAACAAAACCAAATCAACTATTAAGTTAAGTCGAGTCTATTGAGTGGGTAACTTTGCTGAAGTAAGCCAACCTAGTTGTCCCTCAAGGACTTAGCTGATTTGAGTTAACTCTGTTAAAATTATTTAAAAAGGTCTAAGTTCGAAAGTTTGGTAAGGTTTATTCAACCACCCCCTAAACCTTACAACTCACCCTTTGGGACCTATAAATGGTATCAAAGCGGTTGGTTCATTGAGCCTTCCGCACTGGTTACTGAACTAGATCTCAATCTTTTCAAAAGATACAACACTTGAGTCAAAGCTTTTATTTAAAAGGCCAAGTTATTATCATGGAATCAAATCTTACTCGCATTCCCATGTTTACTGTGGAAGAGTATGATTGGAAAATTCGTATGCTGGCTCACCTATCAGATTTGCACGATGAGATGTGGCTAGTGATAGAAGATGGGCTACTGCAAATCTTAAAGGTCAACACTGCCGTAAGAAGAGCACCTCCAAGTAAAGGAGAAGATGCTGCAGCAGAGGCCGGACTTGCCATGGTTGAAAATCCACGTTGTGAATGGACCAACGAAGATAGAAAAAGATACAACCTTAACAATGTTGCCAAGGACATCCTTTACAAGACCTTGGACAAGGCTATGTTCAACAAAGTCAAATCATGCAAATTACAAATTAACGAGATTAAAGAGAATCTGAACAGATTAAAGAGATTAAAGAGAATCTGAACAGATTAAAGAGAATAAATTAACCGCTGCAGTCCAAAAATTTGAAAACTTTAAAATGCTTGCAGGTGAGAGTTTGGATCAGTTGGATGACAGATTCACTGAAATTACAAATGAGCTTTCAGCTTCGGGAAAGGAGTACACTCAAAAGGAGATGTTCATGAAGATTCTATGATCCCTTCCAGCTGAGTGGGAAATGAAGGTCATGGCCCTGAGACATTCCATGGACCTCTCCAAAACATCAAATCATGAGCTATTTTCAGATCTCAAAGCATATGAATTTGAGCTGAGAAGAAAAGAGCAAGAGGAAACAGTTGTGCCCAAGATAGCTGCACTGTTGGCCAGTGAAGGGAAGAAATCTGAGCCAAAAGAAACGGTCTAAACCAGGAGGAAATTGCCCTTATGGTCAAAAGGTTCAATAAGTTCTTTAATAAGAACTATAAAAGAAACAAGGGTGAAACCTCCAGAAGACACTCAGCACCCTCCAAAGCAAGGGAGGACATGCCACCCAAAAGAGCTGAACATCAAAGAGCTGACTACCAGAGAGCTAAAAACTTGTGTTGGAACTGCAGACAACCAGGATACTTTGTTGTTGACCGTTCTTATCCACCAGTGAACAAATACAAAAATGAAGAGGATAGAAGAGTCTTCAGAGATAGAAGATAAGAAAATAAGAAAGTCATGTTGGCTACTAAGATCAACCAACCAAACAAGTGCAAGGAATCCAACCGGCGACTGGGATAGTATTGAAGCGTTACTCCAATGACACTGAGGAAGAGGCCTTGATATGCCTCATAGCCAAGGAACAAGATCAAGAATATGAGGTACATTCTAACTCATCTCATTCAGATTCTGGTGATAGTGATAGTGACATAAAAACTTCCTCACCCACAGATGAAAGAGTTTGAGCACATCAAAACCTCACACACACTTTTAAATGAGGAAAACCACCAGCTTAAATGCCAAAACTCACAGCTGACTAAAGAGCCGAGTACTCTAAGTCACATAGCTGATGAGAATACAAAGTTGAAGGCTGAAAATGCAAGATCCAAGCAGAGTTAGCTGCTAATGGAAAGAGAGAGAAAGATCTCAAAAATGT